>JBBBDQ010000340.1:3680000-4302500 GCA_037127315.1 Ascarosepion bandense | reverse complement strand
TTTGTATCGATAATTTAATAAAAGCATTCTCTTGCAATTGTTCTATAATTCTTTCCGACTGCAGTCCGTACGTTAATTTAATTTTGGCAACTTAGTCGCTCGATGATGCCAACAATACCTCATCGCAAAAGGAGGACACCTGTTAATCTGTTAAAACATTTCAAACTTTATTTTATGAATAAATTGTTCAGCCTAGATATATTTAACGAGTACTACTATATATAAACAACTCTTGTTTCCAGGAAATGCTGCGTAAAAAATGCTTATGAGTTTGATATATATATACATATATATACTACCGGCCATAATTATTAGGCTACCCCAGTTTTTTTTAAGAAAATGATATATTTTATACTATTTTTGGTATTTATTGCCAAGTGGATAATTCTAAATGAAAATAGAATAGTTCTTTTGTTATTATTACTTTGCAAAATTTTACAAGGCAGCAAAGAAGCCTTTGCTTCGGCCAGCCGATAACAAGAAGAGACTAGCATGGGAGAAGAGAGCACAGAAACTGGACACCAGAACAGTTCATTTGATGACATGTCATATATTGCGCAGTATTAAAAAAAAAAAAACATTCTATTTTCCTTTAAAATTATCCACTTGGCAATAAATACTAAAAATAGGTTCTAACTGGGGTCGCCTAATAGTTATGACCGGTAGCGTATACATATATATAGATAGATATATATAGCAAATCTACAGTGTGCGATGGGTAAATTGTCGCTATATACCTTGTAAAATTTTGCAAAGCAATAATAACAAAAGAACCATTCTATTTTCATTTAGAATTATCCACTTGGCAATAAATACTAAAAATAGTATGAAATACATCATTTCTTTTTAATAAAAATTGGGTGGGGGTTCCTGTAGCCATTAAAGGACTGCATGGCAGACAATTCCAGTATGATGTTTAATGACTTTAGAGTATAATTTCTAAATATATCTTAGCTCTCATTTTTTACTTGAGCGCCATTGTTTTTTTTTGTTTTTTTTTTGTTTTGTTTTGTTTTGTTTTTTACTCCAAGAATTCCCTGTGCACTATGTCATATTTTATAAGAGAGAAGTTCGTCCTATGGAAATTATCAATTTCGCGCCACAACTGATTTTCAGACAAAAAGCCAGAATATATATATATATGTTTAAACAACCTCTCTGAAGATAGCTCATGTGAGCCGAAAGCTTAGAAGAAAACCAATAAATAATTATCCAAATGTTGGAGAATTTTTGTCTTTATTTTCAACTGAAATTAAAGCAAAAATACGACGTTTAGAACGGCTCATGATTAAACATAATAGGCATTCATTGTCTCTTATATTTAATAGCCTATGTTTAGAAAATTACTTGCTGCCTCGATATACTATATATATATATATATATATTAGTCATCCACATACAAGCCTGTTTCACTGTATCACAGCTCGTCAGTGGTGTGGCTAGACACATCCACTTTCTTCCAGCCGGTATCGCAACTCGACCGATTTGGTGTCAGACAGAGTCCCTACTCCCTAAGCCATGAACGCATAGAACGAGAGAGGAAAAATTTTAGCGTGTTATATATATGCGGTGTATACACACGCCAGTCACCGAGAGAACTCAATTCATTACTGAAGATATATTTCCTCTCTAGTACCTATCCCATCGCTCCCAGTGGAGCGTAGGCAGTCGACGACCCCTCACCATAGACGAGGGGTGGACGATGCTTCTGTAACGTCTTTTTACAGGTAGGGGCGGTGATTCTACGCAAACCCCAAGTCTATAGAAACCAGTTTGTCCTGTTATTTAACTCATAGCTGTGGGGAAAAGAGATAGATTAATACCTTTCCAAAGGGAATTTGCGCGTAAGTGAATGCAACGAATTCAATAGGAATTCTTCGATTTCACATTCCGATGCAATATCTATTGCACCCCACCCACGCGCATGCGCAAGTTTTTATGCGTATCAAATATTACTAAAGATGATTTTAAATCTTTAAATGATAAATACGTCAGCAAATGTCATTATTTTTTGTGCACTTTAAAATATTTACACGTTATTTTAATGATAAGAAATCAGTATTTCTGATTTGATAAAACCGGCCACACCTTCAATAATAAAAAATTTAAAATATGAATTCACTTACACTATTTACATTATTCGGACTAATGTCCTCATCTTTGTTGGCATTTGTACGAAGTTTCGGCCGTTGTACGCTCCGATCTTCTTCAGGTGCAAGGAATTTCGAACCGAACCCTTTATTACAATCACTGCAGTATATCATTCTCATTATCAAAGCCTCGATTGGAAGTCATAAGTTATCTCCCTCTAATCCTCTAAGTTACTTGTTCACTACTGCTGTAGCTTGGTATTAAACGCACAACTCTTTGGGTCAGGTCACATGAACTAACAAACGGGTCATGTGTCCTTAAGGAGTACCAGGCTACAGCAGTGGTGAACAAGTTACTTAGAGGGTTAGAGGGAGATAACTCATGACTACCAAAAAGAGGCTTTACGCAAGGAATGAGAATGATATACCCTAGTGATTGTAATGACGGGTTCGGTTCGAAATTACTAGCCCCTGAAGAATGCCAGAGCGTACAACGGCCGAAACATAGTACAAATAGTAACAGAGATGAGGACAATAGTCCGAATAATGTAAACAGTGTAAATATTACCTCATCTCAGAATTATAGACAAATAATGAATTCACTTCTACACAGCTCTGTTCAAAGACAAAATCAGAATCATTTGCAACAAGTCTACGGCTTACCCCGTTTTTGATTCTGATGAAAAAGCTTAAAAAACACATTGGGAAATAATCTTCACAGACTATTTTTGTTTTTATTCGAAAGCGAAATCTCTACTTTTGATTAATTTTGCTTAATGAAAGAAATGTACATTCTTGTAAGTTTTCCTAGTCTCTACACGTATGTTACGAAAAGAAAATGCCTTAAAGACGCTTAAAGTTGTAGAAATAAAAATAATGATTTTTTAATGAATTTTGAGCTTCATTTGACGAACCTGATAGAGCAAGGCTCGTGGCTGGATCCTTCATAAAAATATTCAACAAAAGTAACTTAAAAGACAACAGTTGGAAATTGTTGTGATGCTTGAAGTTAGTCCGGTAGACAGCAAAATTATAGATCCCTTCAAAGCTGATGTTGGTGTCAAAAGAAATACTAAGAATTTCTTGAACAAGAGATTTACGAATGGTACAGGTTAAAACTATATGCCTTCAAATAAAGAGTAGATTTATGCAAGACTATGGCCCCTGACATTCAGTAAACCTGATTGTTACTAATTTTGCCAAAAACAGATTTTAAAGATATTAAATTAAAGATTCTAGAAGTCCTTCGGTTATTAATCTAACAGAATTTGTATTCAGTCAGTTAAGTGCCATACGTGAAACACGCTTGGGCGATCATGTCTCGAAAGAAACATGACTGACCATGCAGAAGATTATCCCGCAGTAGGTTGCCATTGCTTTCTGCGGTAGACTGGTTGCTATAGAACCCAATCTGTCCTGTTATTTAACCCATAACTAGAAGGAAGAGACGGATTAATACCTTTTCCAAGGGTATTTGCGCGTAAGTGAATGCAATGAATTCAACTGGAATTCGAACTCGGCTCCCCGATTTCTCGTTCTGAGCCGATATCCACTGCACCACAATGAGAATAGAAACAATATCAAAAGATATCCGAAAAGCAACAACAAAAAAAAAAACTACTGAAAATAATCTTAGTCGAAACAGAAGAAAAGTTAACAAAATCAGTGGTTAAAAAACTAATGAATATCATGGAACGTTAGTAAACATGTTTTAATATGTAAAAACGTATCAAGTATATAGGAAATTGTGCTATTCAAGTGTATCTATTTGTAACCGATTATATTTTTTATTTATTTATAAATAACAACTTATGTCTCACTTTTCATAATAAAACTTGGTACATCCAAAATATGTTAGAAATATTTTGAATACGGACAAAATTAAAAGTTTAAATTCACAACTTCTGTTGATTATGAATATAAATATATCGTTAAAATGTTACCAACTTCGAATGATAACTTGTATCATAAACTCTTGCATAGATATTCAAAACTGACTGCTTTGTTAACTGAGGTAGTTTTGTATATTCAGTGGAATATATTTCAGATCAGGTAAAAGCCTTGATTCCGAATTTTGATTTTATTGCTTGATGGGTAAAGGTTCTCCTCATCAGGAAAATTGATTCAAGGTACGTGGAGGTTCGCTGGTTCAATGTCCCACCTGATGAAGAACTTCGCTAGAAAACCGGCCAGTCAAGTATACTCCACACCATCGCTCGATGCCGTGTTCGCTGGTTCGGTCAAATCCACCGACGACCTGCTAACCACTCGAGACCAGAGTTATGTATCAGTTCGATTAGTCATCTGGAAACGACCGAGCTGCAGACCAGGCAGCCACTGGAAGAATGTCATTCAGGACCTCAAGTAGATCAATCTGCCGTTAGATGTTCTGACGATCTACCAAGATTTGTGAGGGCTAGAGGCACAAAGTGGCAGCTCTCATCGGCCCAACGCTTTTACGCCATGAAATTTAAACAGAATCAACAGGCAGGCATATACGCTGCCGTATATATATTGTGTATATATGCTTTATGAGTGTTTCCGAGGACGAATCAATAAATATGTATCTGGACAGAGTTATTGGCTAATCATTTTTTTATCTGAAATAATCCGCTGTAATTAAAGGCAAAAAGCTGGATTATTTTGAAAAATAGATATTAATTACTAAAATAATTACTCTACTTAATTTTATTACTACGTTATTCGGCCTTCCTATTCCGAATATATTTCCCTAGTCACGTGATTATGAAAGTTGTTATATTAGTAGTATGCAATATTGCCGTACGTTTTAAGAGGAACACAAAAAAGTAGTTCACTCGTTGTCCATTTTGATATTCAGTAACACACCCGGTAAGCGTTAGAACAAATCCGAAGGTGAATTGAAACAGTGAAAGTGGTTTTCCAAAAACTAAGCATAATATTAAGAAAAAGGAAAATCGCTTCGATATCCGAAACGGGCTGCAACTCAAATACGTGTACCGGCTAATATAACTTCTATAAGACAAAATATCGTATTTAAAAAAATCCATTTAAAATTACTGTTGCTTAGGTTTACGAATATGAAAATTAATATAGATATTTATTCGTAAATGTCCCAATGAGAATTGGGCTTTCTTTAAATAGCTCATCTACCCATTGTACTATTAAGATGGTCTCCCGTGACCAAATTGATAGCTGCAAGTTTCGGCTATTGAATTGGCTTCCCTGATGGGAAAGGAGAAACTGGTTCGATTTTTGACTTGAAAAACAGTTTTTCTGCAACACGACCTCTTAATCTAATTTGCTTGTTATTAATTTCGCTCTTTAAGAAAAAGTTGGAAAAAAACTCGAATAGCAACTCAAAGGGATGTGCCCACTAAACGTAAAATTTGCAAAGTATTAAATTTATTAATTTCGCTGTTTAAGAAAAAGTTTTTAAAAAACCTGGGATAGCAATTGAAAGGCTTGTGCCCACTAAAAGTAAAAATTGCAGAATATTAAAATCTGATATGATGCTTCTGTCTTGTATTTAGAAATTCTTCAAAACACCCAAAGAAGAATCAGGAATGTTATGGGTCATGACCTGACATCTCGGCTTGTCACTTTCCAGTCGCCTTAACGTAGCTTTCCAACGCCTTTTCTATACTTTCATGGGAATTGTACTAATGAATTTTCCTCTGTCGTATCTAGACTTTATGAATTTAAGCGCAGTACAAGGATGTGCGTTGTGGTACAGTGGATATCGACTCGGAACGACAAATCGGGTAGCCGAGTTCGAATTCCAGTTGAATTCCTTGCATTCACTTACGCACAAATACCCCTGAGAAAGATATAAATCAGTCTCTTCTCTCCAGTTATGTGTTAAATAATAGGAAAGATTGGGTTCTATAGCCTTGGTTGGCAACCAATCTACCGCAGAAAGCAATGGCAACCTACTGCGGGATAATCTTCTGCCTAGTTAGTCATTTCTCTTTCAAGATATGATCGCCCAAATCGTCTATCACGTATGGCACTTAAATTACTAGATTGGCAGCTAGGTCGCATCATTTTACACTTGAAATATCTAGATATAACTATATATTTCATGTTAACAGTTCCTTCTGTCGCACTTTTAGATTATGGAACTCTCTTTCGGCTTCTTTCTTTTGTGCTTCCCAGTCGACTTTGAGCTTCGAATCAATAGCAATCTTTATCATCTGTCTTCCTAATTTCTGTTCCTTCATTATTTTTCCTCCTGAATGGCATTTTTTTTCATATTCTTTCATTTCGTCTTAGTGTCTTTATTGCCTTGCTTTGGGTGAATAACTTAAAGACAATTAAAAAATAAGATCGGATTAAACGATAAATCGTAAGTTATATCTAAACTTATTTATAAATAGAACTTTGTTTGCCTCTGTGTGTGTGTGTGTGTGTGTGTGTGTGTGTGTGTGTGTGTGTGTGTGTGTGTCCGTTACTTATAGACTCCGAAACGGCTGAACCGATTTTCTTGAAAATGTACACAGTTGTATTATAAACGTCTGCGAGTATTCTTAGCTAGGTTTTGTGTCGAGCTACCCCGATAAATATCGAAAATCGATAATCGAAAAAATCGGTTTATAGAAGGAGTGGTCCGATTTTAATCAAATTTGATACACTCATAGACAAAGACATAAGAAATGGTATTCAGAAGTTTCAAGATTTCAGTTTTTACAATAGTGCAGAAAATCGATAATATATATATATGTATATAAAGCAAGATGTTTGTGTGTGTGTCTGTTTATCTGCCTGTATGTCTGTATTTTTCTTCCCTTTTATTTCAGTTTTTGCTTCTGCTTTGGCTCTAAGTAGATATAATTGTAGTTCTTAGTCTCAGCCATGATACCATTTACTCAGAGGACTTATTTAGCCTTCAAAATTCAGTTTACGACGAAAAAACTTATTTGATATCGATACCAGGAAATGAAAATTTGACTTACATCCATTCATTTTTCTTTCAGTCTACGGTTTCGCTTTAACTGGAAACAACTACTGCTTTTTAGTCTTTTGTACCAATGTCCAAAGAGTCTGAGCTCCAGGACCATGGATTAGTTTTAAAACTTTCATTACGCCCGAGCAACGCCGGGCTATACTGCTAGTAGTTTAATCTTTGTTTCGCTTATAGAAAGATAGTGCTTGGTATCATGAATAGAACGTTTGTAAGAATGTGTTGGAGATAGTAATGATTCACTGATAAATGCCTTACTAATTAACCCATAGTTGAGGGAGAAGAAAAGCTGGACCCACACCTTTCCTATGTGTATTTGCACGTAAGTGAATATTACAATCCCAACAGGAATTGGAACTTGGCTCTCTGATTTCCAGTTTCTACCCGTTATCCATTATACCACCTGCACATCCATTCCCAAGCGATCCCTCATTTTGGTACTGATGAATCTCGACATTACTTAACTTCAGTGATTATACGAGAACTGGAATATCAATGTGATATAGCCGTGAACTCCGTTGATTTCTATCTTCACACACACATTATATATATATATATATATATATATATATATATATATATATATTAACGCATGTTTCATTAAATAATATAAACGAATTTTGTCTATTTATTTTATGTAAATTTTTTCATATTCTCTGATAAGCTTTATAACATATCATTAAATAAAGAAAGAAAGTTAGAATATTGATACATATTTTTTTTTAATAATCCAATCTAAGCTTTCGACTTACACAAGCCATTTTCAGAGATGTCAAATTACATTATATATTATAACAATTCACGGACAAACGATAATGAGAATTTGTTTTTGCTTACATGGAAGATTTCCAAGCAACAACAAATTCGTGCATTTAAGACGCTGGAAGCGAATGTCGCATCACAGCTCATAACGTCACACATGACCAAGCGAGAGTGAAGACAAGAAATATTAAATATGGAAAACCATTGGAATAAACCTATGGCTTCTGTTATTAATTATAGGCATTTAAGGATATTTGTGGAGATTTCATAGTTTATCTTGTTCAGGTTAGGTTTCAACTCTCTTTATGTATATCGCTTCAAGTGTTTGTAACATTGGCTATACGACCACAAAACTGATGAGAAGATTGGCATTGCACCTTTCCCACAACGGTCCCTCCGATCTCATTTAAACACATCGAAATCTTCCAGGACCTATCCGTGATTTCTTCTTCTTCTTCTTCTTCTTCTTCTTCTTCTTCTTCTTCTTCTATGTGTTATGTTCTTTTAGGAAGTAGGTGATCATGACCCTCCACGTCTCCCTATCCATATCGGCTTTTAACAAGCTTTCTCCTGTTACCCCACCCAAACCCCGCTCTACTATCCATCTGCTCAGGCCCTTCAAATATGTTACTCGCTGCTTTCCCTCTATCTGACCTGTGAGTATCAGAATTTTCAAGCTGTTCTTCCCCATTACAAGTCCCAAGAACTTTAGCTGTCTTGATGCTCAGTATTAATTTCCTTTTCGTTTCCATTCTTTCCAAAACCTAATCATTGCTCACATGCTCAATCCATGATATTTGCAGCATTCTTCTGTAAAACCACATTTCAGTTGCTTCAAGTTTTTCCTTCATCTTTGATGAGATTGTCCAGCATTCACTGTCATATTAAAGAACTGACATCACATAGCAATCCAGTACTCTCATCTTTGTTTCTAGCGAAATTGTCCTGTCTTTTAATACTTTATTCAAATGCTGGAATGCTTCCTTCGCCATGCCAATTCGCCTTCGGATTTCTGTGTAGTACTTTCTGTCTTTTGTTAGAATATTTCCCAGGTATTTAAATTTTTGTACCTGCTTGATTCTAGTATCCCCGACCTGTATTTGGCATATTGGGCTACCCCTTTTACCGATGACCATGCATTCGGTTTTCTTGCAGTTTATTTGTAGTCCTTTCTGATCACTCTCTTCAGCTACCTTCTGTAGGAGGTCTTGTAGCTTCCTTTCCGTATCTGCTATCAGCACTGTATCATCTGCGTATCTTATGTTGTTCAGGTTGTGACTGCCGATGACAAATCCAGGCATAACGTCTAGAGTCCTCATAAGAGTTTTGCTGTACAAGTTGAAAAGATCCGGTGAAAAGACACATCCGTGTCTTACGCCCCTTTCTATCTTTGTATATCTGCTGGATTTGTTACCTGTCCGTATGCAGGCGGTTTGCTGCCAATAGAGGTTCTTGATTACTGTAATGTCTTTCCCAAATATGTCGAGGTTTATGAGAATTTCTAACTATCAATTATTTGTGGCAGAGTCTATAAAACATAGATAAATGTCGTTTTTCATTTGTATTAACCTTTCTGAAAGCATCCTAAGTATAAATTTTGCGTTCCTTGTTCCAGTGTCCTTGACAAAACCGCACTGTTCTTGTTCTATCTCTGACCTAATCCTGTTTCCTGCTCTATCCATCAGGATTCGGATGATGAGTTTTGTTATGTGACTCATTAAATTGATTGTTCAGTTGAGTTCACATTCCTTTGTACCTGGTTTCTCAGGCAGTGCTATGAAGATTGATCTGCTTAGATCTTACGGTATTACACCACTGTTATTTATATCATTTATTATTTCCGTAATTTTCTCTATGCTGAAATCGTCTAAGGCTGTCAGTATTTTTATTACAATACCGTTTGATCCAGCTGCTTCGTTTCTATTTAGTTTGCATCATGTCAAAAGTCTCTTCAGTCATCCACTCGTTTTTTCTTCTGTGTCTGATTTCCTCTGGGTTCATGTTGTTTGCTGATGTCATTATCGCTTCCTTTAGTGAGTCTCATTTCGAATTTCCTTTTCCAATTTGTTCTTTGTATTTGTTTTTAGTGTATTCTTTTTGTATTTGTTTTTAGTGTATTCTTTCTGCATTTTAAGGTCATTCGAGAGCGGGTTGCTTGTATTGCAGTCTGGGTGCTGCGCTAGGTTTTTTCAGTCTCCGAAGTTTCACCCTTATTTTGCATATGACTGGGTGGTGGTCGCTTCCACAGTCGGCACTTTTGCTTTAAACCACTGCATTTCTGAATCTCCTGTTTATGGTTATATAATCAATTTGGTTTTTCCTGTCGCCTCCTGAGATTCTTCATGTCCACAGAAATCGTAGGTTTTCTTGAAACCAGGTGTTCATTATTACCTGGTCATTTCGACCCATTTTTCTCCTCGGTCGTTGCGAATTCTTAACCCAAAGTTGCCAGCTGTCTCCCCACCGCCCTCTTACAACCTACGCTGACATTCAAGTCTCCCATGATGATTCTAATTTCTTGACCTTTACACTGAGCCTTAGCTTGCCCAGGCTCAGTGTAAAACTCAATAAACTCCGTGATATACTTCTTGCTAATACACACACAATAGCATCATCCACATGATGAAGTAAGAAGATTAAAAATAATGATTAAAAAGAAAAAAAAGAAAAAAAAGAAAATTAAAAATAATGGAGGCATTCCTAATAAAAACGAGAAATCCTACACTTAATAACATCCATTATGAACACGGTTAGAATGTGCTTCCCGTGTTCAAAACTTAACATACGCAAGACAATATATACATAAACGTTAAGCATGTTTATTTACAAGTAAAACAAAAATTAATTTATGATAATGGATAAAAGTATAGCCAAAAGCGCTCTAAAGTGCAAAACATTTGGATAATTCTTACATAATTTGAGTTCTGAAAATTAAAAAAATGATAAGAACCCATGAAAAATTATATAAAAAACTTAACAATAATACCTTGTCTGTAATGCTTAATGAAACCTGAGAACCTAATGAGCCAGACGAACCTACGTAGGTTTCTCCTAAACGGATCGTCAGGGAAATCTGGCTCCAGCTTTCCACTGACGATCCGTTTAGGAGAAACCTAGGTAGGTTCGTCTGACTCATTAGGTTCTATTAAGTTTGCTCTACCTTTGTACTGAGCGCTTTCTGTCAGATGGTTACTCGTGTCGGGTTTTTTCTTTTTTCTTTGGGCTTCGTGCTGATTTCGGTCTGAACACTTTTGACTGACTTTCATGTCCTAAGCTCTTTCTTTTTTTTCTTTTTTAAAACCATTTTTTCCTTCGTGCTAAGGTTTTCGAGAAAGGTTTTCGAGACGAGTATATATAACAAATTATCGTGAATGATGATCTGGACACAGAACACAGTCTGATAGACCTTCCTACATTACATTTCAAGGAGAAAAAGAAAAAAACGTTGAGTACTCTGCTTTTTGTGAATAAAATTTTCATGTTGTACACATTAGACGTTGATGCGGTATTCACACAAATTCACTGGCGGTAAGAGGGCCGAAATAGTTTATTATTATAAACTTCAAGTCGCAGAAAGCAATAAACTATGACTATTGGTTTACTTACATTTTATATAGACTCTGTTTGATAGAGTGTTTATATTGTACAATGAGCACTCTCTTTATAGCGCCCCAGTTTGCCTTTCTTAAACAATATATACAACTGACCCCTCAGGATGCTCTCGGAAACGATCGAAATACTTGTGTTAACAAAAAATACTGCGCCTTCTTGATAAATTTTAACATCACATCAAGAAAATAATTGTCGAACTAGAAAGGATTATTATAAAATATAATAAAATATCATAAAAACTTCAATATTATTTAATGAAATATGCTTGAATAATGATATGCTGGTAATATAGTCATCCACATACAAAGCTGTTTTGCTGGATCACAACTCATCAGTGTGTATAGACACATCCACTTGCTTCTGGCCGGGATCGAAACACGACCGATTTTGTGTCAGCCAGAGTCGCCAAGCCGTGGGCGCATGGAATCAGAGAAGGGAATATACATATATATATATATATATATATATATATGTGTGTGTGTGTGTGTGTGTGTGTGTGTGTGTGTGTGCGTTCTTACAATAGTGCAGAAAATTGATATATATATATATATATATATATATATATATATATATATAAAAGGCAAGATGTTTGTGTGTGTGTCTGTTTATCTGTCTGTATGTCCTTTATACAAATCCACAATTTTTATCCGATTCTCACCAAACTTCAAAACTTCACTTACATCCATTCGTTTTTCTTTCAGTCTACGGTTTCGCTTTAACTGGCAACAACTATTGCTTTTTAGTCTTTCGTGGCAATGTCTAAAGAGTCTGAGCTCCAGGACCATGGATTAGTTTTAAAGCTTTCATTACACCCGAGCAATGCCCGGCTATACTGCTAGTATATATATATATATGAAATGTGTATGTATATATATATGTGTGTGTGTGTGTGAAATGTGTATATGTGAAATGTGTATGTATATATATATATATATATATGTGTGTGTGTGTGTGTGTGTGTGTGTGTGTGTGTGTGTAATTTGTCATATTACGAAATTAACGAAACTTTGTTATAAACAACCGACAATTTGAAATGATTTGTTTGAACATTATTTTTGATCGATACTCGTATTTAAGTAGATATTATGTTTTATATTACGGAAATTCACGAAGATTAACGAAACTGGTTATAAACAATCGACAATTTGAAATGATTTGTTTGAACATTATTTTTGATCGATACTCGTATTTACGTAAATATTCGGTTTTTAATTAAACAGTATTATATATTTATTTCTACCGGCCTGATTATTTACGATAAATGTTTGTTACGAAAATGTATGTCATTCGACAGGTTTCGAACCTGGTCATTCGTAGTCGAGAGGTCTAAGACGCGCCAGATCACGTGGTAGCTTCCCCTATGTGGGTAGGGGTCGCAGGTTTGAATCCTGTCGAATGACATATTTTCGTAACAAGAATTTATCGTAAATAATCGGGCCGGTAGAAATAAATATATTCTACTGTTTAATTAAAAACAGAATATCTCCTTAAATACGTGTATCGATCTAAAACAAGTTACGAAGAAATCATTTCAATTTATTATATATAATATTTTTATGTTATATATTCGCGTACTTATTGGAAAGCGCTCAATATCAGTTATAGAGCTGACATATTCAGTTGGATTTATGTGAGTTTGTGACCCTGGGTTTCACGCTTTGTCTGACAATCGCAGAAGCGTGATACCCAGGATCACAATCCAACTGAATATATATATAAATCCAGGTGAAGAGGCTCCAAGGTTTTACGGTTTTGAGTTCCCTGGCATTTATTCTATTTTATAAGCAGTGCTCAATACTCAATAATACTCAATAATATTTTTTTATAAACAGTGCTCAATGTAAAACCTTTTCAAAACCAACATCCAACATTGCCTGATGACGAGAGTCTATCTCGAAACATAAAAATTTCCGTGTCGCAATGCACATTTCGTTCATAATTATATGATTTTATATCTAATATATATATATATATATATATATATATATATATATATATATAATTAAAATCGAAAAACGTTCAGATTATAATATGCACCTGATGACTGAGTAATGCATGAAACTCTGAGTCGTGCTTAAACCGTAGGATATATATATTTATTAGTATATACTTTTTGCTCTGTTATATCGCATTGATCACTGTTCTATTAACACCTGATAAATATTCATATATTGATATGCATCTGCGTCTATACACATATATACATATATACTTATTTACATTCATACCTACTATATATATATTTATATGTGCGATATATACCATATCAGATCCGATGTTCTACACATACACACACCTACGCGCGCGCACACACACACACATACATACACACACACACACACGGGGGGAAAACGAGTCGTTTATAAATGTTCCCACTTTGTCTTATCATCTTCGCTCACACGCTCAAACACACATGCGCACATATATATATATATATATATATATATCCGCTTTGATTAGTCAAAAGAAACACACATGTAAGTTTTTATATCTTCCCACATACATACACAGCAAACCAAAGGTTTTTGTCATTTAAATGTAAATCATCTGCACAACCAACATGAAACATTGCCTGATGATGAGAATCTATCTCGAAACAGAGAAATTTCCGTGTCGCAATGTACAATTAATTCATAACTGTATAATTATATTAAGCTCTATAATATTTATTATATTGAGCACTGTTCATAAAAAAATAAATGCCGGGGCACTCAAAATAATAAAACATTGAGTCCTCTTCACCTGGAATTATATATATATATATATATATATATATATATATATGGGGGGTGCGTGTGTGTAGTGTACATGTGTTCGTGTAGTGTGTGTGTGTGTGTGTGTGTGTGTGTAGTATTCATACACACATAATTGTTAAGCTAGTGACACTGTGAAAGTGTTATTCAAATGCGATGGGCGAAAACAAACATAGTTCCATCGATCTATTTTCTATTATTAAATATTCGTATACAAAATAGGCCATCAAAGTGCATCTCACTTGTGATTAATTTAATCAATTCTTGCAATGCATCTAGATTAGAAATCCACACACTTAAAAGTCACAATTTTTCCGTTTATATTTTCTGAATCAGTGAACAAGTTGGACGTATAATTTGTCTTAATATCTAACAAAATCTCAAACACCATTTGAAGCCCAAAATCTTTTAAACGAACAATCTACAGGAGAGAGAAAAACAACTAAACTGATTAGGTACCTAAAGAAGGCTGAAGAATTTATAGGGCAAATTGTTTATAAAGCCTTGTTTTCATAAACGGAAACAAAATGTATTTACATTACTCAGACTATTGTCCTCATCTTTGTTGCCACTTGTACGATGTTTCGGCCGTTGTACGCTCCTACCTTCTTCAGGTGCTTCAGGTGCTAGGAATTTCGAACCGAACCCTTTATTACAATCACTGGGGTATATCATCCTCATTCTTTGCATAAAGGCTCCCTTCTAAGTCATGAATTATCTCCCTCTAACCCTTCAAGTTACTTGTTCACTACTGCTGTAGTCTGATATTGAACTCCCCGCTCTAAGAGTCAAGTCAGGAACTAACTAACGTCGTACAAATGGCAACAAAGATGAGGATAATAGTCCGAATAATGTAAATACTGTAAATACTACCTCCTCTCAAAAATATAGACAAAAGAAAAAAACGTAATTGTTTAGTGCATGAAATAAAATAAACATCTCTACTTAAACTGCCTCATTCGAATTTATATAGGCAGAAACTATGAAAGAAAGAAACTATGAAAGAAAGAAACTATGAAAGAAAGCTGATTTCCGGATTCTATAATGGGAGTAGGCATCTAGGGGTTAATTTGGCCCGGGGAACACTTTGACTAGACCACGTTTAGCGGATGGTTGTACCTTCTAAAACTTATCTTATTCATTAGTTTAGATAAATATTTCATTTAATGCAAAGTGTAGATTTTGTACGTAAGACATGTAATAAATAAATAAAATAAAAAAAATAATGGTAGACAGAAAATGTTTTAACAAAATTGTTCACTTGTAAATACACGTCATTCGGCGAAGAAATTCAATGAGATAAATGTATCCTCTCTAAATTTTCAACAAGTCTTTTAAAATCAGGAGTGTTGGGTGCTTGTTGAAATTTTCATCATTGCCTGAAAATTTATAACAGTCAGAGAAGATCGATTTCTACTTTTGTTGATGTTCAAGAAAGAAAAAAATTATTCACAGATATATGTAAATCCAAAAATGGAAAACATTTTCCCAGCAAAACTCTTCAAACATGGAAATTTGTCAGCACTAACATTTACCGTGATAAATTGGAGAAAATGTCAGATTTAAAGATTTTTTCTAAATTCTTCCGCGGGCTACGGCAATCTTTGTGGCGGGTCGCATGCGGCCCTCAGGCTGTAAATTGCCCACTTCTGGGTTAAATAATATTTTCAGCGACCAGTTTAGGAGAAGGGCAACTCTGAATTCAAAAACCGTGTGTAACCCTTGTAAAGCACATCTTCTTGCTCATTTTATGTTCCGTGTCTCTTCAGGACGTAGGCAATCACAGCCCCACCTCTTTCTGTCCCTTGTAGCTCTTTACATATTTTGTCTTGTTATTTCTCCCAAACCCTGTTCTACCATCCACCTCCCCAAGCCCATCAAGTAATATCCCGCGTTGTTTCCCCTGTTTCTCTTTCCTTCATTTTTTCTCGTGAATATTAGATTCTCCAAGCCTTCCTTCCACATTACGCGTCCCAGGAGCTTCAGCTGTTTCTTCCTGATGATAAGTATGAGATATCTTTTCATTTTCATCCTCTCTAAAATCTTTTCACTGCTTCCATGTTCGGTCCATCGTATCCTGAGCATCCTTCTGTAGAACTGTTAAATATTCGTTGTACGATATTTTTGGGAAGCATGAATTTTTGACAGTGAAGTGTATTTACGCTTAGTAATGCAGATGTTTAAAGTTTGAAAGCAGAGATTTTGTTAAATGTCATGCAGGTTCAAAGGAAAAACATGTTCGGATTTGGGATTTTATTTTGTCTACCGAGGTCAAATGTCAAATAATGCCCTAGATAAGTTTGTACCGGAAGATAGCTGTCAATGACACGGAAGTGACCTTAAGCAGATAGTTAGAAATTTTTGTTAGTAATTTAAATTTTGATTTTAGAGAGTCTGATTCTAACCGTCACAGAGAGCAGTTGTTCTCTCAGTCAGGCTTAGCCCGAATTGGGAATCTTTCTGTATGCAAGGGTGCTGACATCCTCTGATCAAAGAATCTCTACTTTATTACACAGCAAGGTCACTACTTTGTTTGAGAAGATGTCTTTGTATAGAAAAGAAATATAAAATATATTTTATGTTTTATTTACATAAAGGTCCGGTGTATTGTTTTTCGACAGAGGCGTCTGTTGAAGATTGTATTTGTTGTTGCTGGTGGTGGCAACGAAAGAGACAAAGAAGATGAAAAAAAGATTATGAAATGTTTATGTGAGACTGATGTTTGTGAAAAGGTCGACAAAAGGATTTATGATTGGAAAAGTTTTATCGTCGCTCCAGAAGTATTGAGTTCCAGTTTGTTTGAGAAATAGTCGGCGTCGTCACGGTCGTACTGAAGGCCATCGATTTTATGCAGTTCAGTTTTCATCACCAGTCGTTGATTCCAGATTTGACGCATTTGTCATTTTATCAAAATCGTGGGTCCCAGAAGAATTACATACCCTAAAGTGTGGTATTTAGCAGAACCACGTTTCTATTGCTTCGTGTCTGTCCTTCATCTTTGAGGAGATTATCCATCATTCGCTGTCATATAGGAGGACAGACATCACATAACAGTCCAGTTCTCAACGAAATTTTCCTGTCTCTCAATACTCTGCTTAGCTTTAGAAATACGTCTTATGGTTGTCTACGCAAGGTTAAATCTACTTCCGCAATTAAAGCAAATATCAAAATATAATTTTCCCGGTTCAATCTACATCGTTCACTATCGTTACATACCAAAGGATCAAACATTTTCTTCAAATATCTGGCGATGGGCGCAAAAAGCAGGAAAAAAATATTCAGGACTTTTTTTTTAATTCATAACTACGAAGCGAGTCTAAATAATTCAGGCAGAAATTCAAACTGAATTCGTCAATTCGTGTTTTGTGAGCGTTTAACAGTTGCACCAATGCGTGCAGTATGTGTGAGTGGTGTAATGAGTAGCCGTGTTCGAAGTCAAGTCGAGTTTGTTACATTCAGTTAGGCGTCAATATTCTTACAAAAGATATGAAGTCATTTCTTTCCCCAGCTATGGGTTAAATAATAGGGCTTGCATCATTGTTATCGCTAAAAAAAATAGTTAATGCAAAATTCACATACAAAAAAATCAATAATCCAAAATATGCTTTAGCTTTAAACAACCCACAAAGGGTTGATAAACCGTAAGAGACAAATCAATATATAAAATTTGAAATAGCCATTGAAATAAACAAATAGTCTGTTTTTAATGCTAAAATTGTTAATGCAAACTTCGTGGGGGGGGGGACTGGGTAAATGTCTCGTGTTTATGGTCACGTTCGAGTCAGCGAAGTTATTTCTAATCCGTGATATGTTGTTGAGGTCGATGTTCCACAATCTTGGACAGAAGAGAAAAAAATTACCAAATTCACTTACAAAGGATCGCTGAGCTTTTGGGTTTGACTCGCATTAATTCATAAAAGTGTGATAATATGATAATCCACATTGATCTCGTTAGTTAATCAACAAAATTTTAAGCCGTTGATATGCAGTTGAAGATTAGGATCACTGAGTCAGATGCACTACTATTGGCCCCGTCAGCATCGCGAATCTATCATGCTGCAGGAAGGGTTATCTTAATTAAATTTAACTAACATGATTATATAATGATTATCTTATACATATATATTTAAGAAAACTCAACACATAATTACACGGTTATAAATCCAGAATTTATTTCGGCAATTGTGAAAATACAAGCTGCATTATCAGACCCGAAAAATCAAATTCAACTCAAAAGATTAAGTAAAATTATTTTAGCACAAAGAGGAAATATTGAGGTTAGGTGAAGGGTAGATGTTTGTTTTTGAGTTTTGTTTAACGACATATCAACCTCTGCGGTTTATTTAATGCCAAAAAAGCAGGTTTTTAAAGGTATTCTTTTCATGTTCGGTTATAGTGAGAAGCTTTGTTTCGTCAGATTTTAATAAGTTTTTGTTTATTTTAGAAAACTAAAGATGTTTTCTAGTTTTGTATTCGAAAATGTATTATGGCAATTTTTTTTCCTTCAAAAATGTATATCTTTCTATAAAAGTCTCTTATTATAATTTCATGTTTTGACCACAATTTGGGGGTTAACTATTTGCTCATAGCTGGGACATTAACAAGTGCTACTACTCCGAGTCAGGGTGAACCTGGGAACAACAGCAATTAAGAGGTGGCTCCATGCTCCTCACCACCTCCCAATCAGAGACCTTGCTGCCGGATGCAGTTTACCGTCAGACCCAGGACCAGGTGAAGGGTAGAGAAGTATAGAGTTGTGCATTGAACGACCGTACCGGAAATGTCACAAAAATTAAAGATCCATTGAGCTCCGTGTTTTTATTTATTTAATATTATATATTAATTAGATAAATTTATCCTCTCCGTTTTTACGGATTTGTCATTATTTCATATATATATATATATATATATATATATATATATATATATAATCATTAGATAATAATGTTGCTTGAACTTTATTCAGATAACACCTCCTGCAGCATGAGGTGTTACGTATGATGTAGAGTAGTGTGTAAGTGTTCTGTACCGAACATGGTAAACATGTGTTCGTAGTTGATATTATTAAGTGTTGGGCTTTTCCTTTTTTTATCAATAAAGCCTCCATTATACATGCATTCTGATACACGTAAAACAACATTCATTCGAAAATGGCTAAAAGTATAGCCGAAAGCGCTCGGATAAACAAAACATTTGCTCTATTTTTATATAATTTATATCCGCAAAAGAAAAAAAATCATAAGATCACATATAAAAAAATACATAAAAACTTAGCCATCACATCGTGCTGTTTTGTTTTGTTTTTTGTTTTTTTTGTTTTGTTTTTTTTTTTTGTTTTGTCTTGTTTTTGTTTTTTTTTTGTTTTTTTATTTCCATGCGTAGTCATCCAGTTTGGTACAATTTTGAAGGTTTTCTAGCTTAAATGTGGACGTGTGATTATACCAACGATATTTAAAAATTCCAACAGTAGGAACCTTAAGTATGTTTTTCTATGTCCATATGTAAACATCTTTATTCGTATCACATACTAAAAGAAAAAAAAATAGCAATAGATTCCAGAATTTCAACCTAGTAGCACCCACTCTCGTCTCAAAAAAAGAAATAAAACCTGGAGCCGAGTTGAGCCGATAAAGGGGCATAATAGCCGATCGTTAAAGAGACATTCGACAGTTAGACATCATCTTGTTCCCGGGTTCACAGACTTCGTCGGAAAGCGATCTTCCATTTTCAAAACACAGCTCGTCCCAGTAAATCCCAACTCATCCTGCCTCTACTTCCATTTATGCCATTTTCAACTCCATTTATCTCTTTTCATTGTTTCGTCTTCGCTCTTCATACACTTAATGTCAAGGAAGCCATATTAACAGAGCGATTTGGAAATCAGATATGTTTGTATGGCTTACATCTTTTAGGCATTTATTTAGAAATAAAAATTCATGTTGCACTTTGTTGCATAAAAAATCGAAAATTTTCAAAATACATTATCAAAATTCTTAATAAAATAAGATGAAACACATACAACTCAGAAAGTTTATCACTATTTATTTCATTATTTTTTTGTCTTCCACGAATGAGAAAAGATAGGTTTACCTATCGTCTGGTTCACGCTCTCTCCAAGTTTTTGAACAAGACTAACGGTTTCTCCTTTGGTTCCTGTTTAAGACTGAGTTTCCGGTTTCTTCTAAAGTCCACCTCAGTCCTATGTTCCTAACGCTTGTTTTCTTCTCTACTAATATAACTCTTGAGTGGCTCTTGGGCCTCAAATTGAGTGAACACTAATATATATATATATATAAATTATAGTTTAGAACATGTACAAATTAATATCTTCTACGAAGTGTACATTTTGTTTCGACATTGAAAGGACAATGTCTCATCAGACACTACCTGATAAACCATTGTCCTTTCAATCACACTATTGATGCATGCTTTTATTTAATCCTTTCTGAGCTTTCGGCTTACATCAGCCATTATCAAAGCTGAAAATAGTGTTGGCTGTGACGATCAGTTCGCGGACGAACGATTGTAGTAGTCGTCGATTTTGTTTGTGTGGAGGATTGGTGAACACGTGCTTACATGCTGGAAGCGAAAATCTCACTACAGCTTGTGACGTCTCACATGACCACACGAGAGTGGAGGCGAGAATATATATATATATATATATATATATTCTCGCCTCCATATATATATATATATATATATATATAGTGAAATATATATATATATATATATAGTGAAATATATATATATATATATATATATATATATATATATATAGTGAAATTGTATGAAAAAATAGAAAAAGTCTACTTGTGATGCGTTTCATTCTTCGGAACTTCATCGGACTAAATTTGTTATGTTGGTACGACTACACATGTGTGAATAGAGAGGTGCTGGGAAATTTAATTTTTTTTCTAGCCGAATTCATGTAGAGTCTTTTTGTTTTCCTTTTTCATTCCATCACTTTTGTTAGCAGGTATAACACGCGGTGATACTACAAGATTTGAGAGTAATTGTAAAATGTTGTAAGAGCCAGGGCGAAAATTTACTGTGGATGACCTTAGGAGTAAGGCGTTTTCGTCGCAGGGAATTATTTTCTTCTTTAATCATGGTAGCATTTTTTATGTCAAAATTGTGATCAGTCTCTACGGTGAGCTCCCAACGCATTTGATGGATTGATTTGTAAAATGTCTGTTTTGTGTTTATATAACCTTTTATTTAGATTCCTTGAGTTCCTTCTATGTATTTTCATGACAAATATTTACAGGCGATGGAGTAAACTTCATGATGTTTTAGTTTAATTTGTTTAGTATTTTACTTTTTTGGGTGTAGTAGCAACATATTTTATGTTGAGTTTAGATACATTCTTTTCGATTGTAGATGAAATAGTGTCAGTAGACAGAATAATATATTTTTTTTATTTATTGGGTTTATCCGAACGGTGCAAGATTTTTGTGTTGGAATAATTTACGGGTCTTTTGTCTCGCATCAAATATAAAATCATTAGGGTACTGGAGAAGTTTGAAAGTATTTTCAATGTATTTCTTCTCTTCGTGTAAATAATCCGAGCTGCATATTTTTAGAGCTCTTAAAATCCGATTATAAAGATATGCGTGCGCGCGTGCGTTCCTTCACATTTTTATGTCGTATTTTTAGAATACGTATTTTTTTATTTTTAGATAGTCATAACTCTATACAAATTCCTTTTCTTTATCGGTGAATTACGGTGTCCTCTTGTAAAAACTTGTCGAGTAGTTTCCTACAATACCTCCTACGGTATTTAAAGAAAAGGGTAAGAAAGGACTACAAATTAAACAAATCCCTGAATGTATGGTAACCAGTAAAAAGAGGAGCCAAAAATGCCAACTACAAATGATCTTCTTCTTCTTCTTCTTCTTCTTCTTCTTCTTCTTCTTCTTCTTCTTCTTCTTCTATGTGTCCTGTCCTTTCAGGACGTAGGCGATCATGGTTCTCCACGTCTCCCTATCCCTTGTGGCTCCTAGTATGTTTGTTCCCGTTACTCCTGTCAACCCCGTTCCGTCAACCACCTGACCAGGCCCTGCAAATATGTTATCCGCTGCCTTCCTCTGTCTCTCTTTCCTTCTATCTGGCCAGTCAGTATCAGGTTCTCCAGGCACTCCTTCCTCATTGAGCGTCCTAGGAACTTCAGTTGTCTCTTCCTGATGCTCAGTATTAATTTCCTTTTTGTTGGCATTCTTTCCAACACCTCATCGTTGCTTGCATGCTCGGTCCTCGATATCCGCAGCATCCTTCTGTAGAACCACATTTCCGCTGCTTTCAGTTTTGTCCTCCTTTTCGATGATATTGTCCAGCATTCACTGCCTTATTGAATAACTGACATCACGTAGCAGTCCAGCACTCTTTTTTTGTTTCTAGTGAGATTTTCCTGTGTGTTAGTACTTTACTCAGCTTCTGAAACGCATCATTTGCCATGCCAATTCGCCTTCGGATCTCTGTGTCGCACTTTCCATCTCCAGTTAGAACACTTCCTAGGTATTTAAATTTTTGTACTTGCTTGATTCTGGTATCTCCCACCTTTATTTGACATTTTGGGTTGTACCTTTTGCTGATGACCATGCACTCAATTTTCTCAAAGTTTATTTGTAGTCCTTTTTTGTCACTCTCCACCGCTACCTTCTGTATGAGGTCTTGTAGTTTCCTTTCCTTGTCCGCAATCAGCACTGTATCGTCTGCATACCTTATGTTGTTCAAGTTGTGTCCTCCAACAACAAATCCTGGCGTGTCATCTACGGTCATCAAGATATTCTCGCTGTACAGGTTGAACAAATCCGGTGAAAAGACACATCCTTGTCTTACGCCTCTTTCTATCTTTGTAAATCTACTGAGATCTTTACCTGTCCGTATGCAGGCCGTTTGCTACCAGTAGAGATTCTTAATTACTCTTATGTCTTTGCCGAAAATATCGAGGCTGCCGATCATCTCCATCAATTCTTTGTGTCGTATCTTGTCGAATGTCTTCGCATAGTCAATGAAACACAGGTACAAATACTAAAATCAAACAGGTGCAGAAATTTAAATACCTGGGAACTGTTCTAACAGAAGACAGAAAGTGCGATACGGAGACCGAAGGCGTATTGGAATGGCCAAGGATGCATTCCAGAAGCTGGGTAGAGTATTAAGAGACAGGAAAAGTTTGTTAGAAAAGAAAGAGAGAACTGGATTGTTATGTGATGTTTGGCAGCGAATACTGGACAATCTCATCAAAGATGAAGGAAAGACTTGAAGCAACCGAAATGTGGTTCTACAGAAGCATACTAGATATAAAGTGGGGGATCAATTCCATATTACAATCAATATATAAACTGATCCCTCACTTTGTGGTCACAGCAGTTTCTATATATTTATATTCCTGAGATGCATTCCAAAAGCTGAGTAGAGTATTAAGAGAGAGAAAAATTTCGCTAGAAAAAAAAAGAGAATACTGGATTGTTATGTGACGCCTGTTCTTCAATATGGCAGTGAATGCTAAAGAATCTTCATGAAAGATGGAGGAAAGACTTGAAGCAACCGAAATAGGGTTCTACAGAAGGACACTGAGGATACCATAAACGGAGCACACGAGCAATGACGAGGTTTTGGAGAGAACGGACACAAAAAGTAAACATACTTAACATCAGGAAAAGACAACTGAAGTTTTTGAGACGTAATGAGGAAGGAGGGCTTGGAAAACATGATGCTCACGGGACGGATAGAAGGAAAAAAGGATAAGGGAAAGACATACCTGATGGACTTAAACAGATGGATGATGGAGCGGGAATTGAATGGAATAATAGGAGAAGGTGTATTAAGCGTGACAAGGGAGAGGGAGATGTGGAGGCCACGATCGTCTACGTACTGAAGGGACACGGCATACAGATGAAGAAGAAAAAGAAGTTTCCTGTTACTTTCTCTATGTTTTGAATTCAAAGTTTTCCTTCTCTGAGACTGGTTACTACACAAGGCTATAGAGCCCCGTCTACCCTGCTAGTATATCTATAGTTTGTTTCATCACAGGTGAAGAGGCTCATACCTTGTTTCCTGTTTAGGATGTGGTTTCCGGCTTTCTCTTTTCCAATCTTTTCACTCTTTTTTTTTTATTTATTTTTTTCAATCGGAGTAGATAGACTAAACTATCGCCCGGTTCACACTCCACCCATGTCTATTGAACAGGTGAAGAGGCTCATCCCTTGTTTTCTGTTTAGGATGTGGTTTCCGGTTTTCTCTTTTCCAATCTTTTCACTCTCACGTAGCCCCCTGCACATCAGTGGCGTTTTCGCCTTGCTTGGGGTGATATGATTAAAAAAAAAAAAAAAAAAAAAGATAGATTCAGGTTTTTTCTAAAGTCATCTGTGTAAATGAATTCAACAGAAAAGTCAAAATTTGAATTCGGCTCGACGATTTCGCTTTCAACGCCAAACATACATCCATTATTTTTCCTTGGGTGTTCTTATTTTTTAATGTTTCAGTTTTTCATTCGTGAAATTTTCTTTGAAGCATTTCAATTAAACAACAACACAATCGAAATGCAAATAGATTTTCTTTCATTTAAGCTTCTTAAAATTCAATCTAGATTTGTTTTTTAATCACCGAAATGAAATAGCCTCAAACCCGACGTAAACATGGATCAAGCTATTTTAATCTTCATAGAAGCCATTAATTGGACTTAACAAAAATGCTTACTGTTTGACATTTTAATTCTCACAGAGGAACCCTTTCTTTTTTTAAATCCATTTATTTTATTTGAATTTAATAACATTGATTGATTTGATAAAGAAAAGAATGGCTTAACTAAATTAACCACGCCTAATTCACAGTTTTTTAATTAAATCGGTTTTGTTAGGCAATTCGCTTTTTTTTACTTTGGGCAATGGTTAGCCAATTCGTATCACAGACCATTCCTATTGTATTAGTAGATTGATATTATTGATTTCTTTGTTTAAAGGTGCATCAACTCCTTATGGGTTATTTAATGCCAAAATTTAATTTTCTTGGAAGCAATAAAAATTATGTTATTCTGCTTTCAGAATTGAATACATGGTAAATGATACTCTGCTTTTGTACGTATACATGTTTGTGTGGACATGATTACGTGAGGTGATGATATGTGTGTTTTATGCTGAAGTGAGATTTTGAAATACTGTTTGATTTCGTTCAAAAATTCTAGGTTATTATATGGATTAATGTCCTGAAAGAGTTCTTTTATGTTGGCGGTTTGGTTGGTTAATTTTGTTTGGCAGCATATCAACCCCTATAGGTTATTTAATGCTGAAATCTAAATATTATTTGGATTTTGGTTGATTGGCCTTGCTTAGTGGCATATCAACACTTCTATGGGTTATTTAATGCCGAAATCTAAATGTTATTTGGATTTTGATTGATTGATTTTGCTTAATGGCATATCAACAACTCTATGGGTTATTTATCTAAATATTTTTAATTAATTCCATACTTTTAACACCAGATATGATGCACATAATTTTATACTTTCAGAGTAAAGGTATGTTTTTAGATATATATTTTATAGATAATAAAATGTACTGTTAGTAATTTTGCTATAAAAATGTACTATTGATTTTTGTTTGGTGTTTACTATGTGTCCATAGCTGGGACCCTAACAGGTGCTACCAGCTCGCGTCAGGGTGGACGTGGAAAAGAAAAACAGAAATTAAGAGATGGTTCCACGCTGATCAAAATTTCTGATTTCCCAATCATAAGCCTTGCTGCCAAATGTAATTTATCGTCTTACCTAGGACGATTGTATTAGTAGCGTTTCACACCTGATCACTCATGCCAGAGTAAACATAGCTTGTTATATAAACTTAAGAGGGTGCAACTTTTTCTGTGTAAAAATATAATGATCTTTGCCAACGATGGTTAAAAACTACTCCTTGTTCATTTCAGTGACTTCGAACCTAAACATAGGAGACCAACATCAGATATATATATATATATATATATATATATATATATATATATATATATGTAAACATGTTACGGAAATTAACGAATTTTAACGAAACTTGGTTATAAGCAACCGACAATTTGTAATGAATTATTTTGAACATTATTTTTACCGATACTCGTATTTAAGAAGATATTCTGTTTTTAATTAAACAGTATTTTTATATTTATATCTACCGGCCTGATTATTTACGATAAATTTTTATTACGAAAATGTGTGCTACCCAGCAGGATATATATATATATATATATATATATATATATATATATATATATATATATACATATATATATATATATATATATATATATATATATATCATAAACCAAGGGTTTAACACAATCTGGATTTCAACTGATTGCCTATAAATTGAAAATTGTGTCCTTAATTTTTTTAAACCCATTTACTAGATTTCTTCAAACCAGATGGGACTACACATCCACCACCTTTCTTGCTATTTCTAATCACCATACCAGGGAATTTATCCGTGACTACGAAAATATTAAAATAGATATAAGTCTAAATTATTTAATCAAACGTACTTATCAAACAGATAGATAGATAGATAGATAGATAGATAGATAGATAGATAGATAGATAGATAGATAGATAAAACAATTATAAAATTTGTCATTTAGTTGAGTGATGTGATATTCAGCACATCGACTACATAGCTTCGTAGCCAAACTATTTTGTAATCGTTCTGTCCACTAGTCAGAAAGTACCAGAAATTTTTTCATTTTCGTTATGAATACATGATATACCACACGTTACCGAGCGCCCATAGCTCAAAGGTAGAACAACCGACTGACACCAATTCGGTCGGGTTTCAATACTGGGTAAAAAGCAATCGAATGTCTAACCGTACTGATGAACTGTGCTACATCTGTCTGCGGATGACTATATATATATATATATATATATATATATATATATATATATAGGCTGTACCAAAAATACAAAACAAGTCTATATAAACATGTATCCGCAAATCCTTCGTTTTCAGTTTAAAGAAAGTTCACGACAGATGGCACTGTGTTGTCATGTCGACTATGTTACATTTGTCATTCATGTATTTTTTTATGGCTAGTCTGTCTTCAACGTTTAACATGTGTAGTAGTGAATTAAATGAGAAATGTTCGTTTTAACATTGGCAGGTAATAGTCCTTGGGGAAGAACTCACTAGCTCTACCCAACCACGGTAAACGAAGATAGACCGGACCTTTACTAACCGTTGCAGGTTTAATTTTATTAAACCTAGTAGTCTTATCCCGAATAACCGATTGACCAATGTCCAACGGATAACCATTGTTCACAAGTATACTAGTTAAGCAACTAATTTCCTCTTTCAAGGTGTTATCTGAACAAATCATTAGCGCCCTATGGGTTAAAGTCCTAATCAAATTAATCTTTTGTTGTTTAGGGCTAAAAGAATCCCATCAATAATAATGAGACCCGTAAAGGTAGACTTCCTATAAACTGAAGTAATAAAAGTTCTATGAACCAGAACATCTAAGAAGGGCAATGTACCATTGACCTCCTTATCTCCTTATTTAAGGGCAGGATGAACACCGTTGAGTAGGGAGAAAAATTGGTCAACTTCCGAGTCATGGTTAAACACAGAAAATGTGTCATCCACATAACGAAAGTAAACCGTGGGCCGGGAAGAACCTAAAAGAAGACTTTACTCGTAAAATCCAGCAAACATTTTCACCAAAACAGATCCCAAAGGAAAGCCCATCGCTACACCCTCAATCTGACTAAACTAAAATTGATGGTATAGCGATGTTTTGTTTTAAAATTTATCATGGCCTATAGTAAAATGTTTCTTGCTTTTAACACCATAATATATATATATATATATATATATATATATATATATATATATATATAAGAGACAATGAATGTCTAGGCAAGGGTTATTGCAGCATTCACCAAGTTAAACAAGCAGAACACCTAGCTCCACAGACTGAGACCCTCTTCATTATAATGTATGAAGGCGCAGTTGAGCAAGAGACCAACAAAACTCGTTGTAACACAAAAGATGAACTGAAGGCAAGGGTTATTGCAGCATTCACCAAGTTAAACAAGGTGACGGTCCAGAAGAGTTTCACGAGACTCAGAAGTCGTTTGGATGCCACGGTTGAAGCCAATGGCAAATATCTAAAATAAATTTACTCTTCAGTATCCTCATTCTTCTCTTACCCACTTCCTAATACCCCCTGTAACCTGTTACTCTTTCTCATAACTTTCCTCCTATGTAACCCCCTGCAAAACAGTAGCAGTAAAATGCCTCGATATGATTATAAAAAAATATATCTCAGTAGTAAACATTAGTCCAAGAAGGCACAAATAGTGACTCTTTTGAAGGTTAATATCAGTCCCTTTTAACAACAGATTGTAGGTCATTTTTGAGATCAGCTGCCATATTTGACCTTATCAAACTGATCAGACTTACTATTTAGTCAGGAGTAAATAGTTGTCTCCTGTCAACATCGATACCGATTTGAGAACTGACGTCATCAGAAGGTCATTTATTCTTATTCATTTTATATAAAACACGTGTCCCTATTAATCTACAAACAACGGAATTAACGCCTACCGACGTAGATTATTAAAAGCGTTATTATAGAATACGAAATCAGTCAAGAATTTATGTAGCCCTTGTGATAACTCGGAGAGAGCTTACGTGGTTTTACTTGACTTGGCAACCAATCAAAGCCGTCAGTTACGTCACACTTGGAAAAATTCCCAAACAAAAGTTTATCGAGAGAGTTGTTAACACCGCACAAAAACGTTAACCTTCGCATTACAAATGCTTTGATGCAATATTTTAAAATAAAAGTAATATTTTTAAACCAGATTAATTAAACTGTAAATCACCTAAGCGTTCTCAAATAAAATTTCAAAAATGTCAGTCAGTCAGTTAAGCGTCATACGTGATACACCCTTGGGCGATCATGTCTCTTTCGAGACATGACTGACTGGGCAGATATCCCGCAGTAAGTTACCAATAATTTCTGCGTTAGACTGGTTGCCTGTCAAGGCTACAAAACCCAATCTGTCCTGATATTTAAGCCATAACTGGAGGGAAGAGACGGATTAATACCTTACCAAAGGGTATAATTTTTTAAAGATTTTTAATGAAGAGAATTATGTTATGTTGACAATATATATATATATATATATATATGTGTGTGTGTGTGTGTGTGTGTGTGTGTGTGTGTGTGTGTGTGTATACGAAGGTCATTCAATAAATAAGGTGAATTTTTCGGTATAAGGACTTCTCATACAAATAAAAGCTTACTTTTTGTTTTATTTTTCAACGTAGTCTCCCGTGGTGTCACACTCTTTTCCCATCTGTTCACAAACTTCCGTATTCCCTCAGCGCAAAATCTTTGGACTAATGCCTCAGCCAATCGCTCACACAACTTTTGACTTCATAGTCAATTTCAAACTTCGTTCCTCTCGTGAACGCTTTCAAGGGACCAAACAGGTGAAAGTCTAAAGGGGCAAGGTCTTGGCTATAAGCTGGATGAGGGAACAGTTCCCAGCCCAGCTCGTTCATGGTCTGCACCGTTTGGGCTGCTGTGTGAGGCTTGCAGCTGACCTTCGAGTAGGCAAGGCCATCATGGATAATTTTGTGTGCTGTCCCAACAGATAGGCTCAAAGTCCTTGCAATGTCAGACTGAATGAAGTCATTGAATGATTCGATCACCTCAGGAGATCTCGCTTCTGTAGACCTCCCAGGCCTGTCTTCATCCTCAACACTGCTCCGTCCTTCTTTAAACAATTTAGCTCATTGGTAGATAATTTTTGGGCTGAAACATGTGGCACCACACAGAGTTGGCATTTCAACTGATTTGCACCCTTCAGTAACTAAAAACTTGATAACTGACCTCTGTTAAATCCATGAGCATGTTTCTTGGTCGGCAATCTTTGTTAATCTCCAAAACTCTCAAAGTTTTTTTTTTTTTTTCAATCTGCAAAAAATTAAATCCCTTTGAAAAAGAAACAAAGGAAAACAATTAAAAAAAAAAGTAAGCTTCTATCTGTATTAGAAGTCGGGATACCGAAAAATTCACACACACACACGCGCGCGCGCGCGCACACACACACACACACACACACACACACATATATATATATATATTTCATATATATAAAATTATTCGTTATATAATTAATCATTATATACATATATATAATTAATCATTATATACATATATATAATTATTCATTATATATATATATATATATATATATATATATATATATAATTCATTCATCATTATATGTATATAATTAATCATTGTATATATATTTAATCATTATATATATATTATATATATATATATATTTAATCATTATATATATACACTACCGGCCATAATTATTAGGCCACCCTAGTTTTTTAAAAGAAATTATGTATTTCATACTATTTTTAGTATTTATTGCCAAGTGAAAATAAAATCGTTCTTTTGTTATTATTACTTAGCAAAATTTTACAAGGCAAGGAAAAAGATGAACTCGTCCGAATCACTCTAAATTTTCTTCACTCTTTTATTGATGAAACTGTAATATAGGTAATTATTAAATATTTATAAATTCATTTGATGCACATGTTATTTTGCAGTATTAACAAAACAACCATTCTATTTTCAAAATAGTATGAAATACATAATTTTTCAAACACTGGGGTCGTCTAATAATTATGGCCGGTAGTATATATATATATATATATATATATATATATATATATATATATATATATATCCAGGTGAAGAGGACCAACAGTTTTAGAATTCCGAGTTTTCTGGCATTTACTTTTTTCAAAAAGTACTCAATACAACATATATCATAGAGCATAATATAATTATAATTAAATTTGATGTTTATCTAAAATTATCGGCGATATTTTTGCTAGAAGCATTTATATTTTCAAGTGAATTTTCTATGCTATTATTTACTTTTTTTTATAGTTCTTTGTTTAATTTTTCATAATTAGAGTATTTTATTCCTTTGGTGTTAATTTATAGAAATTTGCTGTTTTATTCGATTTTCTAGTAAAAAAATCACCGATTGACTGTAAATAAACAATAGAGTAGCAAAACTCAGTACAAAAGTGGATTATATTATTATAAATGTTTATAATCAAAACTTTGATAGAAATCCTACCACTGGGATAATGAATCTCACAAAACCTGAGATTGGAAAAATAAGTGAAAATATACTCGAAAGTACCTTGGAGTAAAACTATGGATCGATACCACCAATATAAAAAATTGGTTTTGTAACATAAAAGAAAAAAAAACTACTGTTCTTTAATCCAATTCGATATTGAGGAATATTACCCATCAATATCAAGGGAACTATTTGTTACTGCATTAGAATTTGCCACTGTTTATTCGAATCTATTGGAGGAGAAGAGTAACATCATAATGAATGCAAAAAAATCTGTTCTCATTCATAATAAAGAACAGTGAACAAAAATGTGGGATGTGCGTTGTGGTCCAGTGGATATCGACTCGGAACGAGAAATCGTAGAGTCGAGTTCGAATTCCAGTTGAATTCGTTGCAATCATATACGCGCAAATACCCTTGGGAAAGGTATTAATCCGTCTCTTCCTTCCAGTTATGGGTTAAATAATAGGACAGATTGGGTTCTATAGCCTTGGTTGGCAACCAGTCTACCGCAGAAAGCAATGGCAACCTACTGCGGTATAATCTTCTGCCCAGTCAGTCATGTCTCTTTCGAGACATGATCGCCCAAGCGTGTATCACGTACTGGCATTTAACTGGCTGGAACAAAAATAATTCCAAGGAAAATTTTGATATAACAATGGGATCTTTAGACTCTGCCATGTCTTCAAATCTGGTTGGCTTATTTGTGCTATATAATCTTACGGCCCATTATGATATAAATACAGAAGATATTGGATTACACAGGGATGATGGCCTTATGATAGTGTGACACTGCCACCCGGCTGGCTCGTTCCCCCTGGTCCGCGACCAATGACCAATAAGTTTTCTTTCCACCTACACATTTCAAGGTGGAATTATATCAGGCCCTTGGTTCAACCAATGAAGTAACAACACCTCATATGACGTAATTTTCTCTTCGTTCTTTTCTTCTTAATTACATCATTTTAGTTTTTCAAAATTTTTTTAAATCCTTTCTCATCAAATGTGGGAACTAAAGGTCTGACTAACTCCATCAAAACTTCCTGAGAATTTGTTTTGAATATCGTTGTCTTCCACCTTTACCGGCCAAAAATTTGCTCCTGAATACAATGGAAAAAATATAATTTCTTTGCTTCCCCAATTTCCAGCTAATTTCTCTATTTTTCGGATTTTACAAGCACATAAGCATTAAATAGTTTTAAGCAAAGCTCATATCGCGAATTACAATAAACTGCAAAATCAACAATACCACTAATGATAATTTCTTTCTCTCCGTTGTATTAAACCATTTTTATGTGAAAATAGGGTTACAATAGTGAGGAATTCCACAAAATTTTAAATTGATGAAATATAGAGAATTTAAAAACCTTAATTGAGACTTAGAAAATAATATATATCAACCATATAAAGGACCAAATACAAATCCTTTATATATCCACGCAAAATCTAGCCATCCTCCATCCACTGTTAATCAAGTAGCCTCATCCATAGAATATAGAATTAGTAGAAATTCCGCAAATGAAGAAGTATTTAATAAGCATAGTAATTTATATAACACTGCCTTTAAAATAGTGGATATAAAAGCCTAAATATTAAATATTCAAACGAGATCTACCCTGAAGAAAAAATAAAAATAAAAAATTATTTGGTATGCACCCCCTTTCAACAAAATGGTTAGCAGTAAATTAGGCAAAAATTTCCTCGCTTTGATTAAGAAACATGTTCCGAATAATAATCCATTAAGCATGATTTTCAATAAAAATCCACTACAATTAATTTATAGTTGTACGGATAATCTGAAAATATTATAAAAAAATCATAATAATATCTTAAATAAAAGTTTAAACCTAACTGAAAATAAGAATCATCCAAACACTGAAAATAATTTAGACAGTAATATATGTAATTGTAGAAACTCTATAGAGTGTCCTTTAAAAAAATAGAATCTATTGTTTATCAAGGTACTATTTCTTCTACGGAAAACCCAAGTAATATAAAAATTTATATTGTTAGTACTAAGAATTCGCTGAAAAAAAAGACTTTATTTAATAATAAGTGCAGCAATCGAACATCTTTATCGAAATATTTTTGGTATTTAAAAGAAACCAATAAAACTATTACAATAAAATGAATTTAAAAAAAAAGGTAGAATATCTAAGTCTTTAAACGACTCACGCCCCTTGTGTTTATATGAAAAACTATATATTATTAAATTGCTTAAGAATAAAAATCTTTTAAATACACTTAATGAAATAAATATCATATGTAAACATCGCAGAATATTCACCTTAGAATAACGTTAAAAATTCTTCATAAAAGAATATCGATTAACTTACATATATCCAATAGGTTGCTTTATATTATGATATAATATTAATTAAATAGATATTAACTTTTTTTACAAATTAAGAGTTTATGAAAAATTGAGAAAATGCACTCTGAATCGAAATAAAAATAACATTAAAAGGTCCCTTTAAGTCAGATCAAAAATAGAAAATGTTTTCTTTCTTTTTTGTTTTAAAAAAAATGCTGGGATACCGAGAAAGCTAAGACAAAAATCTTGTAACATTAATGGATACATCACACCAGAAGACTAAACTGCGTAGCTCGATGGACTGACACTTTCCCGTTAAGATTAAAAGAATGACTCTGTATTTCGCAAATATATAACCTATGTTTTCAAATTTAAAAGTTGAACTTCATTCTGATTAGTTAAATTAAACACACACATAAAATCTAAATTCTTCCGTCTTCCCCCATCCATATTAATTCATATTAAATAACAAACGTTTTGTTTTCTACATTCAAATGTAAATAATTTTTACAACAATGAGTCAACATGATCTGATGACGAGGTAAAATCTCGAAACATAGAAATTACCGTGTCGCAATGTAAATTAAATAATAAAAAACAATATATATATATATATATATATATATATATATATACGAGCAAAATATTTATATTGATCAGTCAGTTAAGTGCCATACGTGAAACACGCTGGGGCGATCATATCTCTTCTCAGTAGGTTGCCATTGCTTTCTGCAAGTCGACTGCTTGGAAGAGACGGATTAATACCTTTCCAAAGGGTATTTGCGCGTAAGTAAATGCAATGAATTTAACTGGAATTTGAACTCAGCTCCCCGATTTCTCGTTCCGAACAGATATCCACTGCACCACAACGCACATACAGCCACATATATATTAATGTATCTATTATCCAGTGTCTTACATCAAGACATAAGGAAAAAAACAAAATAATTCAATTCACCAACCCCCGTGCGTGACAGGAGGGATATATATATATATATTCCTCAACACTTGACGACACAATTATTGCAAAAAAATAAAATAATAAGCCATGGTTAAAGAGCAAAAACGTCAAGAGCTTTCATAACTGGTAGTAAAGAAAATGAACTGAACCAACGCTGCTTCATTATTCTCTCTCTCTCTCTCTCTCTCTCTCTCTCTCTCTCTCTCTCTCTCTCTCCAAGAGCACGAGAGGAGCCTAATATATATGTCATCCGTAGACAGTCCTGTTTCGCTGTATCATACCTCATCAGTACAGCTAGACCTCTGATTGCTTCCAGCCGGTATTGAAACCCGACGGATTTGATGTCAGTCAGAGATTCTAACTCAAAGCTATTTAGTGTGTTATATGCACAATGTAAACAAGAGTGTTCAATTTATTTCTGAGAAAGGATGCGTAAATAGCTGTGAGTAGCTATTGTTTAAAAAAATCTAGCATTTCCCCAGAGTGTTCAACTGACGAACGAGAACGTAAGTCAGACAGTCCCGTTTCGCTCATCAGCGTTGCTATATATATATGACTATATATATATATATATATATATATAGTCATCCGCAGACAGATCTGTTTCGCTGTATCACAGCTCATCAGTACGGTTAGCCAGCCGGTTACTTTTTACCCAGTATTGAAACCCGACCGAACTGGCGCCAGTCGGCGATTCTACCTCTGAGCTATGGGCGCTCGGTAGAAGAAGGCAGACTATGACCGAGTTCTAACAGCTCAGTGAAAGGAAAATTTGTTAGGTCTGGTGACATTAAGTACTTCAAAAACTAAACTAACAACGCTCTCCCATTACTGAGCAAACCCTGGATGTTTGCCAAACGTGATGAACGAGCGTTCTCTCACGGAGGCTCCTTGAATATCTTTTGTACCGTTGTTGCTTCCCAATGTTTTTCCGTATTCATATGAATTCTGGTGTAATTTGATATCTTTCTGTAGAAGTAATTCTTTTTGCTTTCTGAATTTATATTTTTTAAATGGTGTAGACTACTGGCTATAATTATTACCCATTTTTTTTTTTTGAAAATGATGTATTTCATACAAATTTTAGTATTTATTGCCAAGTGGATAATTCTAAATGAAAATAGAATGGTTCTTTTGCTATTAATCATTTGAAAAATGTAACAACGCAGCCAGGAAGCCTTTGCTTCGGCCAGCCATAAAATGAAGAGACTAGCATCGGGAAGAGAGCAGAAAAACTGGAAACCAGAACAGTTCATTTGATGCACATATTATTGCGCAGTATTAACAAAAGAACCATTCTGTTTTTATTTAGAATTATCCACTTGGCAATAGATACTGAAAATAATATGAAATACATCATTTTCTTAAAAAAAAAAAAAACTGGGGTGGCCTTATAATTATGGCCGGTAGTGTAGGTAGTTAATTGTTTTTAATTGCTTTTTATTGTTCTGACTTCTTAGTGTGCTTGGTTGTTGTAGGATTTATTTCTTGAATGGTGCGGGTGGTTAATTGCTTTTTAAGTGGTATAGGGTTTGTGAATTGCTTTTTATTGCTTCTTTTTTAGCGTGTCTAAATGTTTGCCTGTTGAACTGCAGTGTATTAAGTTAATCTCTTCTTTTAGGTCGACCTTTTTCCCCGTGTTACTGTATGTGCTTCGCTTAAAATCATGTTCGTGTGTAGATGTGTTTTGTGTTCTGCGTTTCGTATTATGTTTATTTGTTAAACACAAACTGGGCAAGAAGTGGCTTGTCAACTTCAATTCATCTAACTATTGTCTGTCAATCATTACAGGCAACCTCTCCTGCCACCCATAAGCATGGACTCAGCGATTCTCCCGGAGAGTAATACACTACGCCTCCTCGGACTTACCCTGTCCTCAGACCTCAAATGGAACCACTATATTGAATCCATAGCAAAATCTACTGCTAAGAAGGTTGGGTCACTATGTTGATCCAGGATGTTTTTTCCACCTGAATCCATCCTGCATATATACAAGTCAACCATCCGTCCGTGCATGGAGTACTGCTGCCATTTATGGTCAGGCGCCCCTGCCGTTCTCCTCAGTGTTCTTGACAGGCTTCAAAGGAGAGTCTGTAATGTGATAGTTCTCTCACGGAGGCTCCTTGAATATCTTTTGTACTCAAGTTCACCCCAGACTGTTACCAGGATTAATGTGGAGAGGTTTTTCACTTAATTAATCAATGTTATTTTAGTCCGTATAAAGTCTTCCCTCGTCAGGCGTCTTGTTTAACCGTTGTTGCTTCCCAATGTTTTTCCGTATTCATATGAATTCTGGTGTAATTTGATAAGAAGTAATTCTTTTTGCTTTCTGAATTTATATTTTTTAAATGGTGTCGACTACTGGCTATAATTATTACCCAATTACCCAATTATTACCCAATAATTATAATCTGGCGGCTCGACTGCAGCCACTTCCCCATCGTCGAAATGTGGCCTCCCTTTGTCTGTTCTATAAATACTTTCATGGCTTCTGCTCCAACGAACTTAAGTCACTGGTGCCTCCTCAACAGGTGTTTACTCGTGCAGCCAGACTGGCAACTGGGTCCCACCCATTCACAGTCAGGTTAGCCAAATGCAGACGACAATTCTACTCCTGCAGCTTCTTCTCTCGCACTTCCCGCCTGTGGAACTCGCTCCCATATTCTTGCTTTCCTGACGGCTACAACCTCCAGAAATTTAAATGCAAAGTCAATACTCATCTACTAACCACTGGCTCTCTCCCCACCCCCGTATAACCTTCCCTTTCTCTCCACCTATGTATCTGTCATCGCACCTGCTTTCTCAGCTTTCTATTGTTCCTTTCTAACTAGTTTGTACTCCTCACTCTTTTCTAAGTATTCTTTTTACATTTATGTAGCCCCCTGCACATCGGTGGCGTTTCTGCCTTGCTCGGGATGAAATGATTAAAAAAAAAAAAAAACACAGCCCCAGAACTATCGCATAATTGAACACTCAACCATGATCATTCTTTTTTTTTTAATTTTCAAACAGATAAAATTACACATCAAGCTCATAAACAGCACAGAAACACCCAACACGCATATACACCATGATGCAGTCAAAACTGGTCTGGTTGTATTGCAATGATGAGTGACGACTGTATAATTAAGGTCTTCATGTATAGCCAGCTTGACAGCGGACACACGACGATTGGACGGCCGTAGTTCAGGTATAAAGACAAGCTGAAAAGTAACCTCTCAGCTGTCAATATGCCTCATATTAACTTCAAATAATTTACCATGAATAGAAACAAGTTGAGATATCAGAGTGATATCAGATATATTGGTGACCGGCTAAGAGACGAAAGACAACGGTGAAATGCGTCACCAAATATTCCTGTTGCTATGTCAGGAGATCCTCGCTATTGTACAGTATGTGGGTCCGTATGAAGGCAGGTTCGGTTCGAAATTCCTAGCACCTGAAGAAGGCCGGGGCATACAGAGGCCGAAACGTCGTACAAATGGCATCAAAGATGAGGACAATAATCCGAATAATGTAAATACTATAAATATTACCTCATCTCAGAAATATAGACACTCATTCTGTTTTGTTTTGTTTTGTCTTTGTTTTTGTTTTTGTTTGTTTTATTTTTTTTAGGACTACTGAGCTCTGTGGATTGCCGCTTGGGAATGCCAGGTGCCGTAACGTTAGATGTGCGGGTGGTGTAATGTAGAATGGCTCAAAATTGCTAATCAGGAAGCCGAGTTTCAATTCTCGTTGGTTTCATTACATTCACTTATGCACAATTATCCTTACGAAAGATACGGATCCATCTCTTCCCCACAGCTATGGAACTTGTATCACTAAACCATTATTACCTCAAAAGAATCTTACAATCTAAAAATTATTTTCTAGCTTTAACTTGCAAAGTGTTGAAAAACGAATCAATCCACATGATGTGTCTAAAGCAAGATAACCTGAAGGAGTTCATCTCCCTTCATGTCGATTTAAATTCAGAGTTTTTCTTCTCCTAAACTGGTTGCCACCTCAAGTCAAGAGAACCCAGTCAACCCTAATATTTAACCTATATCTAGGGAGTTTGCTATTACTGTAAAGCGATGAACAATTGAGAAATATTAGAAAATTATTTGGCTATAATCTCGTGCTAAAATAAAGCTAATGAAAACGATCTGGTTTTTTTTTATACATTTCACATTGCTTCTCCCTAAATTATAAGCGATTTAGTTAATTATTGGTTGTTTTAATATGAATTGTTATATGATGTCAGTTCTTCAATATGGCAATGAATGCTGGACAATCTCAACAAAGATTAAGGAAAAACTTGAAACAATTGAAATGTGGTTCTACAGAAAGATGCTCTAGATATGATGGATCGAACATGTGAGCAATGATGAGGTTTTTGTTCAGAAAAGACATGGCACATAGAAGAAGAAGAGGTTTTTAAAATTTGTAATAATTTTTTTGGTTATTTTTACTAAGTATTATTGTCGTATCAACAGCGACCTATTAATTCAAAATATCAAATCCGCGAATTTAAATAAAAATAGATATTGAAACTTATTTATAAATGGAACTTTCTCTGTGTGTGTGTGTGTGTGTGTGTGTGTGTGTGTGTGTGTGTGTGTGTGTGTGTGTGTTACCTATAGACTCCGAAACGGCTGAACCAATTTTCTTGAAAAGGTACACAGTTGTACTATAAGCGTCTGCGAGTGTTCTTAGCTAGGTTTTGTGTCGAGGTACCCCCGATAAATATCGAAAATCGATAATCGAAAAAATCGGGTTATAGAAGGAGTGGTCCGATTTTAATCAAATTTGATACACTCATAGACAAAGACATAAGAAACGATATTAAGAAGTTTCAAGGTTGCAGTTCTTACAATAGTGCAGAAAATTGATAATATATATATATATATATATATATATAAGGCAAGATGTTTGTGTGTGTGTCTGTTTATCTGCCTGTATGTCTGTATTATTTTCAGCCCTTTTATTTTAGTTTTTGCTTCGGGTTTGGCTCTAAGTAGGTATAATTGTAGTTTCTTAGTCTCAGCCATGATACCATTTACTCAGAGGACTTATTTAGCCTTCAAAATTCAGTCTACGACGAAAAAACTTATTCGATATCGATACCAGGAAATGAAAATTTGACTTACATCCATTCATTGTTTCTTTCAGTCTACGGTTTCGCTTTAACTGGAAACAACTATTGCTTTTTAGTCTTTCGTGCCAACGTCCAAAGAGTCTGTGCTCCAGGACCATGGATTAGTTTTAAAGCTTTCATTATACCCGAGCAACGCCGGGCTATACTGCTAGTTTACTAATAAAACCAGCTATTTTTTCTTCTAATAAACAGTAATGTTTTCTAGACGCTCTGGTTTGGATTGAGGTCTAAAATTAGTTTTAGAAGTAACTTTTGTCGTCGTTGTGTTTTATTTTGTGCTGCTGATTTTGTCGATTAAAATGTTTATGTTATCATCTGATTACGCAAGGGTTAAACGAATTTCTCTGCCGTGTGTCTGAGCAACGTCATACAACACTTACAAAACATCAAGGTTGTTTTTTTATAAAATCTTTCCACTGTTTATTGCTTCTTCATCGCTTCGGGTCTCATCTGAAACGCGAGGTTAGCGTTGAACGATGTCTCACACGTGACGTCGGTGGAAGGCGCATTGCAATCTGATAGCGTTACGTTTGTTTAACTCCGATTGACCTACATCTACTGACTGTGCCACGTGCTTTTCTGAAATGCCAAAAGAAGAGGTTGCAAAAATCCCCGGTCGAAAATATCAAGTAAAAAAGAAAAAAACAGGAAATCTATTTTTCAATCCAAAATTTATTAACTTCAGGGCAAACATCGTTATTATTCCAGAAATTTCAGAGTGGTTGTGGTGCAGTGGATATCGCCTCAGAATGAGAAATCGGTGAACCGAGTTCGAGTTCCAGTTGAATTAATTGCATTCACTTACGTACAAATATTCTTTGAAAAAATATATATCCGTCTCTTCCCTGCAGCTATGAGTTAAATGACAGGACAGATTGATTCTATAGCCTTGGCTGGCAACCATTCTACCGCAGAAAGTAATGGCAACCTACTACGGGATAATCTTCTGCCCAGTCAGTCATGTCTCTTTCGAGACATGATCACCCAAGCGTGTATCATCTATGGCACTTAACTGACTGACTGAATATAATAATTGAAAATATGATTAAGGCTTCTACTGGGCATAAAGTGGGAGATCAGTTTTATATTGTTATGAAGTAATAAACTGATCCCCCATTAATTACAACTTAATAATACATTCATTTCTTCCTGAACTAACATTAACGTGTAAATATTTACTCCCCTACCCGTTTAAAGTCCCTCCCTATAAATTAAAAACAATCGGCCATCTAGCCTGTAGATCCTTCTTTGTATGATGTATTGATTTAAAATAAAGTATCGGTCTCATTAGTGATTCGAACGAATATCCTAATCACTTTCATCATACAGATTTTTTAAATGCTTGCCATTGGCTGAAGTTCCCGTTAATTTTTATCATTATTTTATGAAACGGAAAGGAAACTACGAAACCTAAAGAAGCTAGCTGAAGAAAGCCGGATGAAAGGACTATAAATAAACTGTAAGAAAATTCAATTCATGGTCATCAGCAAACAGAGGAGCCCAAAATGCCAGTTACAGGTGGGGGACACCAGAATCAAGCAAATACTAAAATCTAAATACCTGTGAAGTGTTCTAACAGAAAACGGAAAGTGCAACACTGAGATCTGAAGGCAAATTAGCATGGCGAAGGAAGCATTCCAGAAGCTGAATAGAGTATTAAGAGACAGGAAAATTTCACTAGAAATAAAGAAAAGAGTACTGGATTGCTATGTGATGTCTGCTATTCAATATGGCAGTGAATGATAGACAATATCATCAAAGATAAAGGAAAAATTTGAAACAATTAAAATGTGGTTCTACAGAAGGATGCTGTGAATATCATGGGTCGGGCATGTGAGCAATGATGTGGTTTTGGAAAGGATGGAAACTAAAAGGAAATTAATACTGAGCATCAGGAAGAGACAGCTTAAGTTCCTGTGACATGGCATGAGAAAGAAGGGCTTGGAGACTCTGATACTCACTGGCCAGATAGAGGTAAAGAGAGACAGGGGAAAGCAGCGGGTAACAGACTTGATGGGCCTGAGCAGGTGGATGGCAGAGCGGGATTTGGGTATGATAAAAGGATAAAGATGGTAAGTGCAACCAGGGATAGAGAGACATGAAGAGTCATGATCGCCTACGTCCTGAAGGGACATGGCACATAGAGGATAAGAATTCCCTCCCATCTTAATGATTTGCCCATAACAATTCGGTCGATGTCTCTCTCTCTCTCTCTCTCTATATATATATATATATATATATATAAGAAAAATTAAGACAGACACGTTATTTCATGGTGAATCGGAAGTTTGGCCTATTTCAGGTGAACCATCGTCAGCTTCGATGGTTCGTCTGAAATAGGCCTGTACTTCCGAATCACGTGTCTGTCTTAATTTTTCTTATATTTACTTTATATGTATTTATGTGCATATATGCTTAGAGCTCTCTTAGAGAGTTATCCTACCACTGTATGTACTGGATACTCCTTTAGATTCTTCTATACCCACACTGCATACTGATATATATATATATATATATATATATATATATATATATATATATATATATATTACGATACATTTCAGAACAGATATGGTTATTTGCGTAAATCGAAAATGGTTATATAGGCTTGATTTGACTTCGTTTGTTAGTCATTCGTGGTCGAGAGGTCTAAGACGCACCAGATCAATTGGTGGCTTTCCCTATGTGGATAGGGGTCGCAGGTTCAAATCTTTCTGAATGACACATATTTTCGTAGCAAAAATCTATCTTAAATAATCAGGCCGGTTGAAAAAATATATATATACTGCTTGATTATAAACACAATATCTACTTAAATACGAGTATCGATCAAATATAATGTTCAAACAAATAATTTCAAATTGCCGGTTGTTTATATCCGATTTCGTTAATTTCTCTAATATATATATATATATATATATATATATATATATATATGTGTGTGTGTGTGTGTGTGTGTGTGTGTGTGTGTGTGTGTGTGTGTGTGTGTGTGTTATCAGGTGCATTTTTAAAGCTGACAGTTTAATAGATTTGAACTGAAGTTCACTCGATGTTCATAGAAGTTAAATCTTATGAAGTTAGGTCCACGTCAAGTTGAACACATTAAAAGCAAATTGCAGTATATACTAGCGTACAAGGCAATTGGGCGTATAAGACACCTTCCCCAAAATGTTCAATTTAAATTGTAGGTTTCGGGCTATATTCGTTGTACAAGAAGACCCGGACTCCAAATCATATTTTAAAATATATTGAATACAAAATTCAGTTAGCTATATTTTCTTTTCATTCAAATGAAAAAACTAGTGGAGAGATATTGTCAATTAACCACCACAATTTACAATACCTCATGAGTGGATGCTGTTTTTTCGGTAGCCTATCATGATAGACTGAATTATTTTTTCCACTAACAATCCGCTAGTTCTACTGTTTTTGAATGCGATCTTTAAACGGCTTGTTGAGACGCAAATCTATTTGTTTTTTTTGTACAACATCATCGAAAAAATAAACGAAGCAGGGCTTAGCCAAAACTTCGTCAGATATCTCCCATGCTGACAACTTTCCATAAACCACATGATTTAAATTTCACTTTGTATATCTAAAGTATAAGACGACCCCTATTTTTGTAGGGGAGTAAAGATAAAAGGGCTTTTTGTATGCTGATATACAGCGTTGAGAACGTCTCCCGGATTTGGTGAAAAAATAATATCCGAGTGTCGTGGCCACAAATACAACACAAATTTACAAGCAACGTAAAGAAATTATTTTCTCAGAAATCACATAAACATTTATACAGGTAGATACATTTATTTGCTTATTAAATTTCATTGCCCTTTATTGCGGCCATACAAGAAACCAAAAGTTCGATTGTTCGTAATGATTCGTCGCAAGTAAATCTGCAAAGTTCGAAGTGATTTTCTTTTAAATGAAGACAACAAACGGTATATATGCCAATATGTGTATATGTGTGTGTTTGTGTAGTGCTTGCTGTCAAAACATGAGCGTGACTGCTGGCTGATTGCGTGTGGTAGCAGTAATTTTAAATACGGTGAACAAAAGAAGGAGACATGACATACATTTGTCAGAGCTTTGTGTGTTTTTTATAGTAGAAAAATAATCGATGACTAGTGCATTGTCATGATAATATGTGTCAAGAAAAAACCTTGCTCATCGTTCTAAATCTAATTGCTTACTGCCCTTTTGTTTTCGCTTCCAAATCCTATCTGAATTTTTCATGAGAATGTTCTAAGTAAATCGACTCGCCTCCTCTTTTCTAGGTCATTCGACGTTGTAGAAAGAATCACATGACTTGTCCTATCCAATTAGGTTCAAGAAACTACTTATTTGGTTTGGAGTTCTGTTTATCAAAAAAACTTTACGTACTGAATTTAGTAAAATTTATTTGTAGGAGTTTCTTAATTATTTGTGCTTCGTTTATTGGCCGTAAAATATGAGAGTATATATCCTATGACAATAAGTATAATTTACGCTTTATATTTAAATTTGAGGCACAAAATTGTCTCAGGATTATAGAAAATTAAACTTTGATTCTCGATAATGTTCAATGCCAGCCGAAAGAAATATCAAATAAACTGACATGAAGTTGCACAGTTCCTCCATAATTTCAATTCTAAAATATGGAAATCAATATGTCATTTACAAAAACGAACATATATATATATTGCAACAGTAATGACAATATTAGCCGTTGACCGAACATCCAGTGCTGCGTTCGATTGAAATTAATAAAATCTATCTCTTAAAACAATTTTCCAGAAAAATAGGTTTCGAAAGTGCATAAATTCTTTCCGGTATTGATGGGGGTTTCCTTTCTAACCGTTTGTTTGAAGAATTGTAGAACATCAACATCTTATGTCCTTATTTTCTAATCGAATTAAATGTGTTGCCCATTCTAGTTGTTGCTATTGTTGAATTTTTTCAATTGTCGCTGTTTCTGTTATTTGGTACTGTCTTTTGTTTGAGATTATATAGCGCCAGTCTGCAATGTTTGAAGAAGGATGGATTTCGCTAACACCTACAGAGTTCATACTCTCGAAATCATTTGAACCACTGATCTGAGAAAACGGTTATATACATCTGATCGTTTAAATATTCTTGAACGAATTTGGTGCCATGCATGATATTCATATGAAAGTTTTGATCTGCCGAAGCTATTTAAGAACATGGCTTTAGTTTTTAGGCTAACGTTTTGGTTTTATAGAAGCTTGCGAAACTACACCTAGCGAAAACTATTCTACGTTCAATTTCCCTATTTGCTTGATAGAGGATAATTTTTTTATTCGATCATTCTTAGTCCAATCATGAATATCTTTGACATATGCATAGTCTAACTCATCAAGGGGTACAAGGACACTGTTTTCTATTACTAGGTTCATTTTATGGAATGCTTAAATGACCAGTGACCTTCTCGTCACATCCGTGCTTATATATGCACAGGGAAGAATCTAGGGAAAGATTAAATAAATTGAGGCTTTTATTTCTTCCTTTTCGTATTCCTGATGAGGTTTGAAATGATTGGGATTTGCATTATATCACTACACAAAAATTTTCATGTTTTAGAACAATACTGTTCTGTAACACTATGTTTGCATGTGGAAAAATGTAATCCTAAGTTTAGTACGACGGAGCGAAAGAAATTATTTTTAGTTGCATTATTAATTGTGCATATCATTTTCCGATATGAGTAGAAAAAAAAATGGAGATTCCGATAAAGCCAAGAATAAATATGAATTAAAACATTTGCGTGTGTGCAGATGCATTGTTGCACAAAATTTAACCAGTCGGGGTCAGACAAGCGGAAGTTCTCATACGACACAGCTGGTAACCGGCTAGAAGTGAATGAAAAAAAAAATGAAAACTTCATTGTTTGTAATTCCTCAAACAATGCCGGTGGATTGTCACAAAAACGCAGAAAAAGGAGATTTTGCATATCTGGGCTTTTGACAAGAGCAACAGAGGTCAGATTTGATGACTGTGAGAGATAAGTTGAATTAAAATTTCTAACAGAAAAGCTGGATTCTTGATGTAGTCAGTTGATTCAGAAGAAGACGAAAAGAAATGATGTCACTAGAAATATGGTCATTTAATTGGTTAAAGATTTGATTTGGATGGACACCCCGTGTCCGTCATGCCCTCTTCAAGAGAATTCGGGACATGCATAAAAACTAGAGCCCAGAGGACCAACTTCAGTTGTTGTTGCTGCGTCGAGCTAAGTCAAACAAGATGGATTTACAAAGACCCCTCTTGGGCAGTTTCTGTAAAGCTTCGGTGGAAAGCTTAAATAAGACATTTTGAATCGTCACAACTTGAAAACTCCGATTGGATTGATAAACGTTACCAACCGAGAATTTGAATTAATGTTGAGAAGACAACCATTATTCTTAATTGAAAAATTTTGCTCCGTTGTAAGGATAAGTATTTGATGACTGTTATATTCTATTTCTTTTTGTTGTTGTTTACACACACACACACACACACACACACACACACACACACACACACACATATATATATATATATATATATATATATATATATATAAACTTTTTCCACAAATCATTCAGGCGTTCTTCGATTTACTTTTGATGCCATTCTTATTAGTGACGATTTTTATATTCATTTGGGGCAAGTACAGAACATCCTGAGATTAGATGGTCTATTGTTTCTTGATATTTATCACAGAACCTGCATTTTGGATCCACATTATTATGTATAATATTTTTTTTTTTTTTTTTTTTTAATCATCTCACCCCAAGCAAGGCATTCCACTGCCACTATTGCGCATGGGGCTACATAGGGGAAGGTAAAGAGAAGGAGTGGTTAGACATAGGGAATGTCAGGAGAAAGGTGATAGATGAGTAAGGATAGCAAGGATAAGTGTCGGGCAGATGGGAAGAGTGTTTGATAGAATGGGAGCAGGTTAGTGTGTTAGGAGGTGTCTATTGACCTTACATTTAAACTCCTGGAGATTGTAGCCGTCGGGGAAGCAATCGTTTGGAAGAGAATTCCACAGTTGGGAAGTGCGAGGAAAGAAACTGTTGGAGTAGAAGTTACGGCTGCATTTTATCGATTTCACTGTAAAAGGGTGGGATCTAGTTGCTAATCTAGTATCTCGTGCAAATTCGTATTTAGGGGGCACCAGTGATCTAAGTTCATCGGAGCAGAAGCCGTGAAAGTATTTATAGAAGAGACACAGCGAAGCCACGTCTCGCCGGTGGGAGAGAGACTGCAGGCGGTCTGCCAAGTCGGTATCTATCACATTACAGACCCTCCTCTGAACCTTATCGAGAAGCCCGAGGAGAACAGCAGGGGCACCCGACCAGATATGGCAGCAGTATTCAATGCACGGGCGGATGGTAGATTTGTAAATGTGCAGGATAGATTTAGACGGAAAAAACTTCCGGGCCCTACACAGAGAACCGACTTTCATAGCAGCGGATTTAGCAATGGATTCGATATAGTCATTCCATTTGAGGTCCGCTGAAAGTGTGAGACCAAGGAGGCGTAGTGTTTTACTCTCTGGGAGGCAAGCCTGGTCCATGCTAATGGGAGGTAGGTGAGATTGTCGATGATGGTTAATTGACAGTAGCTTCGTTTTAGAAGCATTAAAATTTACTAGCCATTTCTTACCCCAGTCCAATATGGATTGGAGGTCTTTTTCAATCTCGGCTGCAAGTTTAGCTTTGACGCCTACACCAGATTTTTGTTGGAGGCGAGAGTAAACTGTGGTGTCATCGGCGTACAAACCTATTTGGGTTCTTATGGAATCAGGGAGATCATTAATATATATCAGGAAGAGTGTAGGACCTAAGATGGAGCCTTGGGGGACACCTGCGTTTGTATGGTAGTTCTGAGAGGCATGTCCGTTTAATACCACTTTCATTGTGCGGTTAGAGAGGAATGACTGGATTAGTTCAAACAAATGTCCAGTTATACCATAGCTCCGCAGTTTACATAGAAGGCCAGCATGCCAAACTCTGTCGAACGCCTTAGATATATCCAATGCAACGGTTCGAGCTTCGCCATTCCTGTCGAGTGCCTGGTATATGTACTCGGTGATGGTCGTTAGCATATCAGCAGTAGACCTGGTGAAGCGGAAACCATATTGCTTGTCCGAGAGGAGCCTGTGTGCTGTGAGATGCTGAACCACCTCGGCGTTGATAATGGCTTCGAACACTTTGCCAAAGATCGGAAGAAGGCTGATAGGGCGGTAATTTGCAGGGTCAGAGGGTTCTCCAGTGTTTTTAAATATGGGAACTATAGAGGAAGATTTCCAACAGGCAGGAAAGCAGGAAGCAGATAGGCAGAGGTTGTAGAGCTTAGAAAGGATAGAGGAGAGTTCAGGGGCACATTTCTTTAAGACTATGGTTGGGATTCCGTCACCACCGCTCGCTTTGTGAGGGTCAAGTTTTAAGATTATCTTAGAGACAAGCGAAGGTGTAATGTGGACATCATTCAGTTGTGCCTCGGTTCTAGGTGAGAAATCGGGTGTAAAGACTCCAGACGAGTCCAGACTCGAATTGTTCGAGAATCTGCGGGCAAAACATTCAGCCTTATCTGCTGGGGAGGTGAGGACCTCAAATTTATTGATTAGCGGGGGTATTGTGGACTTGCTCTTGTTAAGTACTCTTTTACAGAGTCGCCAGTAGTCTTTAGAGCCGAATTTAGAGCATGCTATGCGTTGCTTCATTCTGGCAGCAAACAACATCTTAGCTTCGTTAAGTACCCTTTTACACTTATTACGAGCTGAAGTGAAAAGGCGCCAGTTTTCTTCCGACGCATAGTTACGATAAAGTCGGAAGAAATGATTCCGGTGGGCAATGGCAGCCGAACAAGCAGGTGAGAACCATGGAGACGAATGAGATTTAAGCTGGAATTTCCTAGCAGGGATGAAGGCATCAATGCCAGCCTTAACCCAGGAGGAGACCTCGGATGCACATTCTTCGATGGGAAGACTAAAGACGTTGTTCCAAGGGATGTCACAGAGGAAGTCTCGGAACGAATCCCAGTCTGCTCTTTGATAGCAGTATGATATTCTACTTGTCTGTGTTTCATGGGTCGGGCGGGAGTGGAGTGAAACCTGAAAGTTCCTAGTGAAAAGATTTTGGTCTTGCTTCATTCTCAGACTTTAATCCAGATGCACGTAACCATCGATGAGTATTAACTTTATCAACATTGGATTTATTAGCACGTTCTGGATATTGGTCATGCAGAGGTTTGTCTTGCCAGCGTTGTTTCATCTGTTCAAGAGCTTTATCTTTGGCTTTCATTTTCATATTTTTTGCCGCAATAGCTGGTTCTTGGCCTCTGTTTTGCTTTTCTACAGAATCTACTAAATGTAAATGTTGTTTGTATTTGCTACTAAATGTAAATCTTGTTTGTATTTGCTACCTTCTTTCATTATTGAATTTTTTTTTTCTGTTTTCATGTTGTTTGACTAATTGTATCATCCAGTCTTTTGTTGTTTCTATGTATGTTAGTAAGCCAATAGTTGTTGTATGACAATTCTAGCTGAATAAGACCTCTTCCACCTTCTTTACGGAGTATGTATAGACGGTCTACATCAGCCTTTGGATGTTTAGAAAGAAGCTTTCTTGTTTTAGAATCCATTCGTCTGATGTCGTTTAGAGTCCAGTTCAAGATGTTGACACTATATTGGACCACTGGAATGGCAAGACTATTAATGGCCATAATTCTATTCTGAGAATTCAATTCAGTTTTTAATATCAGTCGTAGCCTTCTATAGTACTCTTTACGCACTATTTCTTTTATTTTTTTATGATAAATTTTTTCAACCTCATTTACACCTAGGTATTTCTAAGCTACTTCTGGCTCTAAATCTTTTATTGTAACAGCAGGGTCTAAGCTAATTAAAGATGTTTGTTGTAGCAATCCTCGTAAAACTGTAGCTTTAGCCCATTTATTCAGATTGAATTTCATTCCAATGTCTTCACTGAAGCATTTTACAGTTTGCAGAAAACCTTCCAACTCATTATCATTCTTAGCATATAACTTTAAGTCATCCATGTAAAATAGATGGCTTATTTCCTTTGAGCTATTTTATAACCACATTCTGTTTTGATAAGTTGACTGGTTAATGCTATTAATGATATGCAAAATAGTAAGGGAGACAAAGAGTCACCTTGAAATATACCTCTTTTGATGTTTATTTCACAAGATATATAGTTTCCATTTATATGATTGAGGTAAAGGGTTGTTTTCCATATCGACATACATTGTTTGATAAAATTGATGATGACGGGTGATGCCTTGTACATATTTAAAGTCTTTAAGATCCTGGAATGAGGTACACTATCGAATGCTTTACGATAATCTATCCAGGCAGTACTAAGATTTTTCTTTACATTGAAGCAGTTTTCCAAGATCATTATATTAATAAGTAATTGGTCTTTACATCCGTTACAGCCACGTTTTCACCCTTTTTGTTCAAGCGGTAGTATGTCATTTCTTCCCAAGAAGAAATATGTCTGTTTTTTTAAATAGATGTTAATAGTTTGTATGTTGTCGGAAGGCATGTAATTGGTCTGTAGTTTTTCGGGTTATTGTGTCACTGCTGTTCTTCTTCTTCTTCTTCTTCTTATTATTATTATTATTATTATTATCTTCACGCGGGCTGTTAGCATTTTTCGCCCGGTTCACACTCCACCCACGTTTATTTAACAGGTTAAGAGGCTCATCCCTTGTTCGCTGTTTAGGATGTGGTTTCCGGCTTTCTCTTTTCCAATCTTTTCACTGTTACGCAGCCCCCTGCACATCAGTGGCGTTACCGCCTTGCTCGGGGTGATACGATTTTTAAAAAAACAAGAGTTCGGCTGCAATACGTAGATGACATCTACAATCTCTGACCCTACCAGAGAGTTATACAAATGCTGCTGAACGTGAAATCGATTCGGTTCAAAACGGAAGAAAAAATTCTATAGGACCTTCTACCAGAATGATAAGACCTTCGAATAGGTCATTTGAAGGGTCTTATCATTCTGCTGGAAAGTTCACATGAATAAAAGAAGCTTCCACATGTGGGGAGGCCTGTATTATCCATGTGGGGAGGCCATATTGTATATGTTTCCTAATCCAAATATGTCCATTAATGACAACAGTATTTTGCACATTCATAAATCTACCATTCGTTCGTGCATTGAATACGGTTGCCATATCTTGTCGAGTACTCCAGCTATTCATCCCGAAGTTCTAGACAAAACGCAAAGAAAGATCTGCAATGTAATCGATCTAGACCTGGCATCTCGGCTTCAGTCATTTTTTTCATTGACTTGACGTAGCTTCCCTCTGTCTTTTCTGCAAATATTTTCATGGCAACTGCTTTGACGAGCTTTTTCTGTGGGGCCCCGACCACATGAATTTAAGCATGCTACTATATTGACATTTAGGTCCCACTCTCTTTCCGTTGAAATAATTAAATGTAACTGCCACTTCTACTTCAATGGTTTCTTTTCTCGCACTTCCCGCCTGTGGAATTCTCACCCGTTTATTTGCTTCCCGAATAGCTACAATTTTCAAAAATTTAAATGCAACCTCAAATGTCATTTTCTTTCTTCTTGAATCCCGTTCATCTTTTATCCTTTCTTTAATACGCCTGTATCCAGTTTTTTATCTCACTATAAACCCCCGCACAAAAGTAGCGGTCCCGCCTTGCTTGGGGTGAAATGATTAAAAAAATGACAATGACGTCCTTCAGTGGGAAACTATGGCTTGACTCACTTCTTGATTTTTACGAAAATAGTTTTTTAAAAAAAGGCAACAGCTTAATGTTTGGAAGGTTTAACATCTACTGCCATCACGTCCAGCATCGGCCTGTAACAACATAATCAAATGTGAGGCATCACTCTTCTAGATCTTTCTCTACTAATGCAGGTGAACCCCATCCTCGGGGCTTTATCCTACTTTGTTTTTAATTTTCATTAAAGACCTTCCTAAAGACATCAGCTCTCAACTTGGTATCTATGTTGATGACGCAACCATATACTCCTGATACTAAATCTGATCAATTAGATAAGGTCAAATTGGCGGCTTATCTGAAAAACCTCAGGCTAACATTCTCGGCACACATGAAATGAATTGACTACATTGAATCCGTTGCTAGGTCAGCGGCAAAAATGTGGGTTCACTGTGTCGTGTTAGACAATATTTCTCGACAGATTCTATTTTACATATCTATAACTCTACCTTTCGTCCATACTTAAAATATTGCTGCCACAAATGGTCCGTCACTTCTGCTGTATATTTAGAGATTCTCGATAAAAACCCAGAGAAGAATCAGCAATATTATTGGTCTTAATCTGGCATTTTGGTTTCAGTGTCTTTCTTACCGCCGTAAAGTTGCTTCCCTGTGCCTTTTCTATAAATAATTCCATGGAATGTCTTTGGGTGAGCTTTATTGATTTAAGCGCAGTACTAGATTGGCAATAAGGTCTCATCAATTTAAAAGTGAATTGGTTAGATGTAAAATTCTATGCTAATAGTTTCTTTTCTCGCACTTCTCGCTTATGGAACTCCCTTTCAGCACCATGCCTTCCAGCCAATTTTATCTGAAAAAATTTAAATGCAATCGGTATCTACTATCTTTCTGATTACTTTTCTAATATTCTCCTTCCTTAATAATGTTTCTCTTTTCTAAGTTTTCCACACCCAGTAACCCCTTGTGTCTTAGTGGCTTTACGGTCTTGCTTATGGTAAATTCGTTAAAAAAATAATAATTATTACTTTTGCAGTGACAGTCGGGGATTCTTTTAAAGAAATCTTTACTTAGAAGATTTCTGGTTCAATTTCATAACCATGTTTAATTATTTTTTAAGCTTACGTGAATTTGGTTTAAACTAAAACAATCACAAAAAGTATTTATTTGCTCCATAATCCAAACGACCGAATTCTTGCAAACCCAATTTGTTTATTTCTGTTAATATATTTATTTTTGTTTTCGATAAGCACATCCAACGGCTAGAAATAATTCTAACATTTTCTGAAAGATATTTCAACATAAAAGACTCTCACCAGAGATAAAAAGGGATTGATACATAACTTTTTCAACAGTCACTGATTTCTTGAGAACGTGTGTATCGTTTTTTATTTGTAATTAAATGAAATAACCGCAATAAATTTATAATTTTCTATAGTTTTATATCTTAACTTTGTCTACGTTTCTGGGAAACCCCATCCAAATTATGTCACTTAAGTTCATTAAATATTCAAAATGGTAATGACTGAAAATTTACTTTAAAATTTGAAGACTACTTGAAATGTAAATATGGCTACCGATAGAACAGTAAATGACTCTTTAACCGTGACTGTCAAGAGAGAATGCTACTGGTGTTTGTTTTTATGAATTGATAGAAACTGGGTGATAAATCTTCATTTTCCCGCTGTCGTCTCAATTCAACTGCGGCCCCAGAATCTCTTGTCTGTCTTCAACTCTTTTTGCTCTGTTTATCTTTGCATGACTCAAACGGACATATTCGATCAAATGGTAACGGTGTCAAACTTTTCCTGACATGTTTAAAATACTAACTAAAAAAAATGTCAAATTTTTGTTGGGGTACGTTTCTTTTAACATCTTTTTTGTTGGTGTTTTTTTATCTATACGCTGTGTCTGGTTGTATTTAGAATTTGGCTAAATTTTCGCGTAATTTATTCTGAAATATTCCTTTAAAAAATTCGATAAGGCTTTTTCTTCCTTTTTTTTAATGATCAATTTATCAATTATTTCATCGATACTTATCAACAAACACAGAAATATTCACCATTTTATGAGTTTGTGAATATCTTCGTAAATACGCTCAGATTGTAACAGGGGCTCACTTTTCTTTATACTTTTTGTTGTTTTTTGTTTTTGTTGTTTTGCTTACAAATTAATATATGCATTTAGAAAGAATTTAGAAATACTTCTTAACCAAATATTTTTAATATCCACCCATACAAATTAAATTTTTTTCGTTTTTGTTTTTTGTTTTACTTTTTATTGAGATACGTGTAATTCTTTGGCCATTCCAGTGAAGTTAACGTTGTTTTTATTCTTACTTTTGTTGAACAAAAACAGCTTTCAAATGCAAATTGAATACCAAAGGAGAAAAGATGAATTCTTTTATAAATATTTTGTAGAAAAATAAATGAATTTTGTTCCTTACTTATCCGCATTACATTTCAATCTTTTAATTTATACAGCAAGTAGACCATTTTATTTTCTTTCTTCGTTCCAAATCCTCTAGATTTCAAAATCATTTAATCCGATTCCAACCCTGGAACCCAAAAGTATAGGATCCCATATTAATATTGATGACAATTTAAAAAGAAATAAAAACAACTCTAATCGTTTATAGTAGTGATAACCATTTACTCACCAGCTGCAAGTTAACTTACCTTCGTTAATTATAATTTATTGTAAGACTAATCTGTCTATTAGATGTGTGTTATGGTGGAGCAGATATCGAAACGAGAAATCGGAGAGCCGAGTTCGAATTCCTGTTGAATTCGCTGCATTCACTTACGCAGAAATACCCTTGAGAAATGCATTAATCCACCGCTTCTCCCTCCAGCTATGGGATAAATAGCAAGACAGGTTGGGTTGTATAGATTTGGCTGGTAATCCGTCAACAGCAGAAAGTAATGGTAACCTACTGCGGGAAGATTTTCTGCCCTGTCAGTCATGTCTCTTACGAGACATGATTGTTAAGTGTGTATAACGTATGGCACCTAAACGGCTCAATCTGCCTATTCATCTTCCAGGATCGACAAATCTTGTTTGTGCTAAATATCATTTCATTCCAATCGAATGGTAAGGGTTAACCGTTATCCTCCATACATATCCGCATAAACTATGCCTCTTATTCTTTAATTTTTTATCTCAAGTGTCAAGCAGGTACAAAAATTTAAATACCTGGGAAGCGTTCTAACAGGAGATAGAAAGTGCGACACAGAGATCTGAAGGCAAATTAACATGGCGAAGGAAGTATTCCAGAAGCTGGGTAAAATACTAAGACACGGGAAAATTTCACTCGAAACAAAGAAAAGAGTGCTGGATTGCTATGTGATGTCAGTTCTTCAATACGGCAGTGAATGTTGGACAATATCATCAGAGATGAAGGGAAAACTTGAAGAAGCTGAAATGTGGTTCTACAGAAGGATGCTGCCGATATCGTGGACCAAGCATGCGAGCAATGACGAGGTGTTGGAAAGAATGGAAACGAAAAGGAAATTAATAGTGAGCATCAGGAAGAGACAACTGAAGTTCCTGGGACATGCAATGAGGAAGGAGGGTTTAGAGAACCTGATACTGACAGGCCAGATAGAAAGAAAAAGAGACAGAGGACGGCAGTGAATAACATATTTAAAGGGCCTGATCAGGTGGATGACGGAATGGGAGTTGCGAGGTGTAACAGGAGAAAACATACTAAGAGCCACCAGGGATAGGGAGACGTGGAGAACCATGATCGCCTACGTCCTGAAGAGACAGGGCACATAAAAGAAGAAGAAGTTTTGTACAGCGTGACCACTACTGTAAAAAATCTTCTCTCGATTTTTTTTTTCATTTATGATGACCTTTGTCTCCATCACTATCATTTCGGCTGTATTTTTTGCCTTTTTTTAATTCGGTTCTTTAGACGTGTTTCCAGAATCGTTGCTGCCATTGTTAATATCCAGTCATTCCTTTCAAATCGCACAATGAAGATAGTATTGAACGGACATGCCCCCCAATACTATCACACGAACATGTGTGTCCCTCAAGGCTCTATTCTAGATCCCACGCGTTTCCTTATCTACATTAACGATCTCCCAGATGTAATAAGATCCCAAGTAGGCATATACGCTCACGACACTACGATTTACTCTAGCCTCGATTAAAAATCTGCCGAGGCTGACAAAGCAAACCTCGCTGCCGAGCTTGAAAAAGGACCTCCAATCCGGGGCGGACTGAGGTAAGAAATGGCTGGTGAATTTTAATACTTCCAAAACGAAGCTGCTATCTATTAACCGTCACAGACAATCGCTTCTACACCGCCCCCATTAGCATGAATCAGGCTAGTCTCCCTGACAGCAAAACACTGCACCTCCTCGGGTTAACTCTCACAACAGACCTCAAGTGGAATGACTATATAGAATCCATAGCTAACTCCGCTGCTAAGAAGGTCGGCTGTCTGTGTAGGTGCCAGGAAGTTTTTCCCGTCTGAAACAATCCTGCACATATATAAATCTACCATCCGCCCGTGCATTGAATACTGCTGTCATATCTGGTCAGGTGCTCCTGCTATCTATCTAGGGTCCTTGACAAACTCCAACGAAGAATCTGTAATGTGATCGATCCCGACCTGGCAGCCATGATACAGTCACCGGCTCAATGTGGCTTCCCTGTGACTCTTCTACAAATACTTTCACGGCTTCTGCTCCGATGAACTTAGCTCACTGGTGCCCCCCTATATATGAATTTATTCGAGCCACAAGACTTCGAGCAACTCGGTCCTACTCTTTTACTGTGAAACCAATAAAATTCTAGTCCAGCAGCTTCTTTTCTCGCACTTCCCGCCTGTGGAATTCCCTTCCATTTACTTGCTCCCCCGACAGCTACAATTTCCAAGAATTTAAATTTAAAGTCAACAGTCATCTTCTATCTCACTAACCTGCATCCTCTCTCTCATGCTCCTTTCTCCGTCCACTCCACTCTCATCAGTATTCTCATCCTTCTCTTATCCACTTCCTGACACCCCTGAAACTCTTTCTCCTAATTATCCTCCTATGTAACCCCCTTCACACCAGTGGCAGTAAAATTCCTTGCTTGGGGCGCTATGATTATAAAAAATCTCGTTCTTGGTTCTTTTTTTGGTATCTTATCTTCGATCATTTCTCCACCGCTTTTCCTCTGCTTTTTCTATAAATATTTTTATGGCAATTGATCTGATGAGCGTTTCACTTTGATACCTCGATTTCAGGAATATAATTCTAGTACTAGATTGCCAGTTAGGTCCAATCATTTTGCTGCTGAAATAACTAAATGTAAGCGTAAGTACTATTCCAATTGTTTCTTCTCTCGTAGTTCTTGCTTATGGAACTCTACTTGCTTCTCAGTCAACTACAAAAATGCAAATGCAATGTCAATTGTCAACTTCTGTCTCCTCGAATCATTTTGTTTTCATCATCCTTTCTTCTCAGTTTCCTTCACTCTCAATAAATCCTTACGTCTTTGTGGCTGTATCGCCTTGTTTGGGGTGAAATATTAAAACAAAATGGCTATTACAAACCTTATTAGGACTATTTCAAATATGCTACACGGCTCTTTTAAGGTAAAGACCATAATATATATATATATATATATATATATATATATATATAATGTCATACTAATGATAATATCTCGGTCCGAAGGAGGCGACCGAAGCGTGCGGCCCCTTTGGAAAGTGCCTGAAAACCATACCATGGGTTGGCCCAAGCCTTGTGAGTGAAATTGGGTACACAGCTTCCGTTGAGGTATTGTCACTGGTTGTAATAGCTCAAAGTCACAAGTCATCGTGACCGAATGTTTGGGCGTGTCCTGGGCTTGTTCAGACTGTTGTTCACGCTGGATAACGCATACTTTCCCAGAAACTGTAACTAAGGTCCGCACAGGATAGTTGAGGTATAAATCACAGGTGGGCTCTGTGCGTGTTGAACAAACACAATTGTGCCTGAGCAGGCGTCTGTATTGGGGATTAGCTAGCCGTCCTGGTAACCGATTAACTTCGAATACGAGTGTCCGGTCATTATTATTAATATAATTTTATTATAAAATTAAATATAATGATAAAGTATTTATTATATGATTTAATTAATTTTAAGTCTCAGATGAAAGCGTGATACTTTCTCGGCGCCATTCCGGGTCTTTCGGTTAGTTTATCCGGTTTTATACCAGATGATTTTTTTATGAGCAAGATTTTTAAAACACAGAACGCTAAGAACACTCGATGCAACTGTGTATGATTTTTATATACAAAAGCATTTTGATTCCAGAAATCGATTAAAATCAATATGGGGAGTACAAGTAAAAAGGTGGATTGAATCACTGAATATGTCAGCTTTTTGCTTTAGCACGGATATAAGCGATCACTACAGCTGAGGTAATCTATATTAAGAGGATTAGCTTTTTAACACAGACTACAGTGGATTATTCATAAACCATGTTAAAATCGTTTGTTTTCTCTTTTGACAGATAGGCGTCGCCACTGGTTTTTCCTTGCTGTGTCCGTGTTCCAGATTGAAGGCTTCAGAGCAGCAATGCTTTCGCTGGAGGTGTCTGTTACAAGTGGAGCAAACAGTGTGCAAATGGCGAACTAAAACAGTTTGCCCAGTGTCCAGCTAAGGATTTTCAAAATATATATGTATATATAAGCTGAACTCACTGGACATTGTCACAAACAGCCAAAAGAAATTAACCTTAGCAAAGGAATTTCCACCATCGAATAACAGGAGTTGGCATTCATTTTAACCGTCCTGCTTTTAAAGGCATCAACATGAGGGGTCCGATAAACCCGTTGAGATCCGCCGTAACCCCAGTCCACATGCGACCAACCAGTGGTGCACACATAGGTTTGCCTACGGCCATGCCTCAGCCTGCGGTTAATGTAATCGGAGGCAATTTTCCTGTATCTATGGGCTATTCTCCCAGCCATTCACCAATCCGGAGACCCCGTTCTATGTTTAAAAGTGATTATTGCTCTACTCGGAAATTTCTCTTTTTCTTCATTTCTCTCGCCGTTGATTGCATCGACATAGGCGCCAATTGGTGGATCTACCAGGAGGTCAGGGACTACAAAGCCGGCCTAGTGTTTGGAAGCTTTAGTCCAAGCATTATCTTGGCGCTATATATTTTTTCCATCTTGGGGACGATCCTTTCAATACTTGAAACGCTCAATCTTCTTTCGTTCTCCTGCAAATGGTATTATATTAATCCAGACATCGCCTTAGCCATTTCACTTTGGTTAGAAGACATTCCTCAGCTGGGCATCAACGTTAATCTCGTCTATTGTCTAGAGAGGCCGATCACGAAAGCGCAATACACAAGGGCCATAACCGGAATTATTGTTGTCGTCTACAAGATGCTTGTGGGCCTATCACGTCACTGTGCATGTTGTGGGAAGAAGTTCCTGAAATACACCCAGACGGATATCAATGAAAGATGTGCCTGGCGTAGTCGTTTCATCTCCAGCATGATGGTTATAGGCTTTGCTGTTGCTTTAGCCGAGGCATCCCATGTCTTCAAATACACCAAATACCATATAAGCCAGAAAGAGCTCCAGATGAACGTTCCGAAACAAATCATGGACGGAGGGTGGGACGTTAATCGTTACTTTAACAATGTTAGTGTTTATTTCAGTCCTCCTCCTATCCATCACCATAGCAAAATGGCCACGCGACCTCATTCGGAATGGGTAAGAATGACAAGCATTTACGATATAATGAGCTCAAAGGTTGTTACTTTTGATTATTCTTACACAGAAGCCACTAATGATCGACCGGCTATCGTCGCATTCAAACGTGGATTCAGATCTGAATGCTACATCGTTGAACCGTACGATATGCGTTTTAATTGGTCGGATACGTGTTTAGATATGACCAATTCGACCATCTACAGCGTTCATTTTACGTTTAAGTACTACCTGGACCGTTACATGACGATGGGAACCATTCTTTACAACTATGCATTCTGCGAGTCTCAGGGTTTCGGCGCACGTAAGATGGAAGCTCGTAGATATCACCGTCTGATACCGCTGTACTTCCAAACCTATGTTAGAAGTAAGTGGTCGGCATTTTTAGCTTCTCGGAAATCCCATGTGCCCCAGTGGTCTTATTACAACAGATTCCAACATTCCCTGAAAATGGTTAGTAACGTATGGCACACTGGTTTCCACCAATGTCCACCAACCGGTCACCTCGTTCCGATATATGACCATTCACTTAAGGTTAACTGCACTGAGATATTATAATCGACAAAGGAGAGAAAGAATGAAACGCATGGAAACAAAAAAGAAAAGAACAAACCAGAAGGAAAATGACGCTATGGAATTATAATAATAATGATGGTGGATCACGAATAAGCAAGAAAAAAAAAAGATAAAACATATTTCCCGGAAACAAAAAAAGAAAAAGAAAAAAAAAACGTTGACACAACAACAACAAAAAAAAAAGATGAAATGAGGTTACACCCAATAACCTATACACACAAATATACACATTTTTTTTTCAGACATATTGCACATTATACATATACACGCTTTAGTGTACATATATTGCAAATGCATTGTGGGATTGATGGGCAAACTATAACTTGGGCTACAAATGATATTCCCTTTTTTTTTCTTCTTCTTTTTCAGATAGTTTCTCCAAATTTTATTTCGGACAACGAATATTGGAAAAATAATCATTTTTTGTTATTGTTTTTTTTTTGTTTTGTTTCTTAATCAAACAAAAATCTTTGAACTTTAACCAAAGAAAAATAAGATAAAATATTCTAAAATAATCTTTTAAAAAATGATTGGTTCTCAAATGCATTACATATTTTTTAATCTCGTGAACTGACTGTAGTATCATTATAAAATCTCTATCCTCTTTGGAAGCTTTGTCAAGACAAACCTTGAGTAAAGATTTCCATGATACAGCTCATCTATTATAAAGGCAGCCTAAGAATTTAAATCGTGGGGAAAGTGTTAACAATTTGATCATATCTGTATTTCTTGTTATACGCATAAATGTTTTCTCATTGTCCGCTGTGGGGATCTTTTGTCAATATTACTATTTGAAACTTAGGTCCAATTAAAAGCTGCCACCTTAGAAAAAGAACTAATCGCGATTATTTACGAGGAAGTGTGCACTGTTCATGTGATTTTTACAATAATTGGAGAGAATTTCATGAGGTGAGTTGCAATTTTTTACGAAACTGCCATATGATCAGTGGACATATAATTGTAGGGCCCTCGGTGGATTTTTCACTGCCCGAAACCTTGGAATTATTTAATATAGAAATTATGTAAAATCGATTTATTCTGAAATATTCTCATAATTTCTGGTTTATCTTAGCCTGACTTTGTGGCGTTCCTAATGTGGTTCCAAGCCACTACACGGTAGCAATATTATGCCTGACTTTCTCGCTATTAATTAACAAATAATAATAGTTTTCTAAGTTAACTGTCGTCACAATAAAAGCCGAAATGTTAAGTAAATGAGAATTCAAATTTTCTCATTTCTCTCTATGGTCTATAAAGATTACATCTTCAAAGAAAAGCTTTTTTAATTTCTGGTATGTGGTGGTATTTCTGTGTATATATATATATATATATATTACTTCAAACCTTATTTTTGATGGATACCTGTGTTTGAAATAGGTATTTTGTTTTTTGGGGTTTTTTTTGTTTTGTTTTGTTTGTTTTTTTGGTTTTTTTTTTTTTTTTGGTTTTTTGTTATTTTAAACAGGGTGTATTACGTCTACCGGCCTGTACACTCGAGAAAACTTAAAAACGAAATCGTGCTCCCAACCCAGCAAGGTTATTTTTACACTTTTAAAGAAAACATATTTTCTTTACGGTTTCTTGGGGGTGCAGGCCAGTAGACGTAATACATACTGTTTCAAATGATAAACAAATTACACAGCCTCTATTTCAAACACGGATACGGATATCCACTAAAAATACTTCTTGAATAATAAAAAAAACTCAGATTAAAAATAAATCCTTATATATATATATATATATATATATATATATATATATATATATATTGCCTTGTCAAAAACTTTTGAACTTTTTGTAAAATAATTGATTTCCTGTATCACAATTTGATGATTTTTTCAAAAATAATTAAGATGAGCTTAATTCAGATTTTTTTTTAAATATCACACATACCCCTCAACAGGAAATTTCTAAAACTGTATATAGACTATGGACCATAATTATTAGCAACCCAGTTTTTTAAAAAAAATCATACTATTTTTTGTATTTATTGCCAAGTGGATAATTCTAAATGAAAATAGAATGGTTCATTTTTTAATACTGCGCAATAACATGTGCATCAAATGAACTGTTCTGGTGTCCAGTTTTTGTACTCTCTTCCCCATGCTAGTCTATTCTTCTTATTGGCTGGCTAAAGCAAAGGCTTCCTGGCTGCTTTGTAAAATTTTGCAAAGTAATATTAACAAAAGAACCATTCTATTTTCATTGAGAATTATCCACTTGGCAATAAATACAAAAAATAGTATCAAATCCATCTTTTTTTTTTTTTTAAACTGGGATCGCCTAATAATTATGGCCGGTAGTGTAAATGTAGTAGTACTATGACTTCTGAAGCTTTCTAAAAGTTCCAAAAGAATTCCAAAACTTTATAGAACATCCTATAACTTGTTTTTATGCTTATTTGCAAAATTGTATGTTATGTTATCGCCATGATTAGTTAAATGCGTTAATAAATACATATTTACTATACAATTACATCATTAGCAACTTCTGAAATATTTAGATATTTTACTTTATTGCAAATAAAAAAAAATTGAATTTTAGGTTTTTTCAAAAATTTAAAAAAATTAATGGTTTTAATTACTATTGAACAAAGGTTTATTAATTTATGACGCAGGAAGATAGGTTTACAGGAAACACCATCACCCTACTATCAGTCTGTCAGTTAAGCGACATACTTGAGCGATCATGTCTCGAAAGAGTCGGTAGAAAATTTTTCCGCAGTAGGCTGCGTTAGACTGGTTGTCAACCAAGGCTATAGAAACAATCTGTACTGTTATTTAACCCATGGCTGGAGGGAGAAGAGACGGATTAATTTTGTTCCTAACAGTATTTGCGCGTAAGTGAATGCAACGAATTCAAATGGAAGTCGAACTCGACTCTACCGATTATCTCATTCCGAGTCGATATTCACTGCACCACAACACACACACACTCCTAGTATCATACTGTATATATTTATGTACATACTTGTAGTATTCAACTCTTTTAAAAAGCGGTACGGTGTTTTATGAATTTTAAATTTTTAGAAATAGGTTGTCTTGCTGTCTGAGCGATTGTAATTTGATAACTTACAGGAAATTAAACTTGCGATGGAACCTTTTTTTTTTTTACTTTCATTTTCTTTTTGTTAAAATTAAACTAGATTGAACGGACTGATCCCTATAGCAAAAAAAAAAATGGCAAAACGTTCAGAGAATCTTTTAAGATGAAGATATTTTCTCTGCTGCGTATTAGAGATTATTTGACTTTGTAATTATAATTCATTTGGTTAGTGTAACAATTTGATAAATACTTATTTTCTGTCTTCTTGTTTCTGTTTTTGGAAAAAATTGGACGGAATATTTAAAGTTGATGCCAATGTTAATGCGTCTTGACTGTTCTTCCTCTTTAGCTGAACAATTTTTTTCTTTCCTGGAATATGTTTGGTTCTATAAAAAGAGATTTAAAAAATGGTGCTTATAATGATGGTCTTTAATATAAAGTGGAAAACATTTTTAAAAATTCAACCAAATAAGAGTATATCATTTTTTTAATTCACCTTTGGACAGTAAATCTGCCAATGACTGAAATTCTTTTCACATCCTCATATAGGGAAAAAAAAGAAAAATAAAGAAAAAATTCTCAGAAATATGCAAAGCATTAATGTGCTTCAAAAAATATGAAAACCATGGGCGATCCGTTCCTGTCTGTTTGTTTAAGAAAGATTTACCCATTTTTTAATTTTTTGTTCTACATCTTAACACATTCACCAAAGTCAAAAACATTTTTTCTGCTTCGTTTTCCCACCTGCGTATCTTTTTTTCTTTTTCTTTTTTTTTTTTTTTGTCTTTTGAAAGATGTTTTAGTTTTTATTGTCACTGACCTCTGACCTTTTATTAAAAACTTCTGACTACAGTTGCGATTTACTATTTGTTTACAATTTTTATTTGCAAAGTAACGAAATTTGTTGAAATTTGAATTATTACACGCATTTGGTTTGTCTGGTGATAAAACTAGGTTCCTCCGCCTTTTCGATACCTAAATTTAAATTGAATTTTTAAAAATAAAATTTTCCTTGAAACTTTAATATTTTAGTTTAATATTTATAGTTTTAACTGAAAGCCGAGAGATTAAATTTACTAATTCCAATAAGCAAAATACTCTGGTGCATTTCAAACCGAAATTATATTGATTAGAATCTAATTTTATTTTTTTTTTATTATTTTAAAAACTTTCAATAAAAATCTACCATCCGCCCGTGCATTTAATACTGCCACCATATCTGGTCGGCAGGCCGAGAAGGAATGGTGGTAGTGGGTTTTTGGTCAAATGAGAGCATAGTGATATGAGGGGATTGGTCTGGGAACTGCTACTACTATAGGTGTAGGGGGTAAGTATAATAACTATGACCTCTCCCATTGATTATAGGCATTGAAGTATGTTAGTAGAGGTGTCGAAATTTATTTTATTTAGGCTAGGTTTAAACTGTTTGATGTAGATAGCTTCTAGAATGCGGCCATGTGCGACGCAAAAAAATGGACCTGTTTAATTTTCTCTGTATAACTCCACTCTGTTAATAATTTAAATGTTCTATGTTCACTGTATATTAAATGTTCATCCTTTGATAATGGCTTATGTAAGCCGAAAGCTCAGACCTGATAAAAAATCAACAATTATTGCGATTTCTTGTCGTCTTTCCATGACAACACTATCAAGCTAATCAGATCATACGAACGGATCTTACACAAAATAAATAGACAGAACTTGTTTATATTATTCAATGAAACCTATATTAATGAAAAAATGCTGCCAAAATACACACAATATATATATATATATATATATATATAGTATTGAATTGTAATGGTGCTTACTGCCAAAATTGCTTATTTTTCAGTAGTTTATACTGGTAAAAAGAAATTTTTGACACGCAGGGTTTTTTGCCATAAAGTAGTTGATATCAACACAGAACTTTAATAAAATTAATGTGGACCGGTTTTTCACTTAATTGAGCAAGGTTAGTTATACCAAGTTCGAAGTTTCGTGAAAACATTAATTGTAATGCAATGTTTTACATGGAAATTACACACCAAGCCCACAAAAAAAACACGAAAACGACCAACACGCATATACACACAAACATAAATTTTAGTGAGCACATAAACTTCTTCTTCATGTGCCCTTTCCTTTCAAGGCGTAGGCGATCATGGCTTTCCACATCTCCCTATCCCTAGTGGCTCTTAGCACAGTTTCTCCTGTTACACCTCGCAACCCCCGTTCCGTCATCCATCTGATCAGGCCCTGCAAATATGTTATCAGCTGCCTTCCTCTGTCTCTCTTTCTTTCTATCTGGCCAGTCAGTATCAGGTTCTCTAAGCCCTCCTTCCTCATTGCATGTCCCATAAACTTTAGCTGTCTCTTCCTGATGCTCAATATTAGTTTTCTTTTCGTTGCCATTCTTTCTAAAACCTCATCATTGCTCACAGGTTCGGTCCATGATATCTGCAGCATCCTTCTGTAGAACCACATTTCTGCTGCTTAAAGTTTTTCCTTCATCTTCGATGATATTGTCCAACATTCACTTCCATATTGAAGAACTGACATCACATAGCAATCCAGTACTCTCTTCTTTGTTTCTAGTGAAAGTTTCCTGTGTCTTAATACTTTACTCAGCTTCTGGAATGCGTTCTTCGTTATGCCAATTCGCCGTCGGATCTCTGTGTCGCACTTTCCATTTCCTGTTAGAACACTTCCTAGGTATTTAAATTTTTGTGCTTGCTTGATTCTAGTACCCCCACCTGTATTTGGCATTTTGGGTTGCTCTTTTTGCTGATAACCATGCATTCAGTTTTCTTACACTTTATTCGTAGCCCTTTCTTTTCGTACTCTTAGGTCGACCTAACACCGTAAAAAGAAATCAACGTAAAAAGAGGTCAACTTAATACAATGCAACTAAACAGACAAACATTTAAGCAGGCTAAAAAGAGAAGCAATGGAAGGTAATTCACAAATCCTAAACCATTTAAAAAGCAATTAAGCACCTGAACCACTAAAGAACTAAACTATACATCAACCAAATCACATTCAGAAGTCAGAACAATAAAAAGCAATTAAAAAACAATTGATTACATTTCAAAAATACAAATTCAATTCGCTGATTTTATTTCTCGTAGCTATTAATCGTCATGTCACTCGCACCTCCTAATTTCCATAGAAACCTCGCAAATCAGTGACAGGTGAGCCTGACAGGCTGGGGTGGAGTCAAGAATTGCAGATCCTGCAAATGAACTAACCAATATTTCTTCTTTTCATAATTTTAAAAAGATGTCCTGTTTATCCTCTTGTATTTACATGTCAATTATTTTATGCTTTTTGTAGTTCCTTAGCAATTGTATTTGGTGATTATCGATAGGGATCAAGTGACACCATCTTTCCTCTATGATTGATATCCTTCTTCAGAATTCATGGTGATCTTTGGGATAGGGATTGTAATGTCCAGCGAGAAATGTACAATAATGTTTCGGGAAATTATTTTTTTTTTAATCACTAATAGAAATCAATTTAAGCAAACACGTTTTACTTCAATTAATTTCAGGATTATTTCAAAAAAATCTCCAATCACTTTACTGTTTGCACTATCAGGATTTTCTACTTGTGACACTGAGACTATAAATATCTCAGAAGATTGTATTGCTTCAATCTTCCATGTGGGGAGATTCTGCAACATTAGAAATCGTGGTTTTTAATTAAGTTCAAATGTCAGCCCCTAAAGCTAACAGAAATATCCAACTATCTCAGCTACTAAACAAATTGCACAACGCGTGAATGTTTGCCAAGGATCAGTTTAATCATTATTTAATCATTTTTCTACTTTTAACTTCAATTTTTTTATTTAATTCTTTTTTTATTTACATTTTGGGTTGATTTTGCTTAATCCAATAATTTCTCTTATTTTTTTATTTTTGTTTTTATTTATTTATTTTTGTCAATGCTGACTTGGTTCGGTTCCAAAACTGACCGTTTATTACAGAGAAATGTGCAATATATGTCGGCGTAAATAACAACCTTTTAACCTTAAAAAATACCCCCTTCAAAAAAAAATAGGAGCCGTCTCCGAGTATAAAATGTGAAACTTAAATTCTGTGATTTATGGTAAGTTGTTAGCAATTAAGATTTTTGATGAGTTGCTAACCCCTACCTCGCCTCCTTTTTCGATGATCTTTCTTTCACATGCCTTCAAGAAGAAGGCGATCATTGACCTTCACATCTTCCTCTCCCTTGTAGCTCTTAGTTTCTTTGTCTTTTTATTTCTCCCAAACCTTGCTCTACTATCCATTTTCCTAAGCCTATCAAGTATGTCAAGCGCTGGTATCCTCAGCATCCTTCTGTAGAACCTTCATCTTCGAGGAGACTGTCCGGCATTCGCTGCCATATAGGAGGACAAATATTAGATAACAGTTCAGTTCTCTTTACTTTTTTCCAGTGAAATATTCTTGTTCTATTGAACACAACTGAATGTACGTCTCAACAAGTCGTTTGAAGATCGCATTCGAGAACAGGAGAACGAGTGAATGGTTAGCGGTGAAAGATCGTTAAGGTTACCGTCATAGCCCACTGAAAACACAGCATCCACTCATGAGATTATGGTAGTTAGTTGACAATATCTCTTTATCGTGTCATGCCTTTTGGATATCGCAGTATCAGTTAGTTCCTCTTGATAACTCAACTCTTCAAGTTTTTTGTTGTTTTTGCTGTTGTCAGATATTGAACTCACAACTACCAGTGAATTGAGTTCAGTTCGAAATTCCAACAAATATCAATTGAGTAAGGCCGGAGCCTACAGCGGCCAAAATATAGCAATAAAGATGAGGACAAAAGTCCGAACAATGTACACTACCGGCCATAATTATTCGACCACTCCAGTGTTTTAAAAGAAATGATGTATTTAATAATATTTTTTAGTATTTATTGCCAAGTGAATAATTGTAAATGAAAATAGAATGGTTCTTTTGTTAATACTGCACAATAACATGTGCATCAAATGAATTTATAAATATTTAATAATTACCTATATCATCAATGAAAGCATGAAGAACATTTGAACGAGTTCATCTTTGCTTCCTTGCCTTGTAAAACCCTGCAAAGTAATAATAACAAAAGAACCATTCTATTTTCAATTGGCAATAAATACTAAAAATAGTAGGAAATACATCATTTCTTTAAAAAAAAACTGGGGTAGCCTAATAATTATGGCTGGTAGTGTAAATAATGTAAATATGCCAAGTGTATTTTTTTTGCATTTATGCAATAGCTCTCCTGCTCGGCATATCTAGATGTGTCTTTTCATTATATGATAAGAAATGTGAGAAAGAAAAGAGATATTTAGTGATCAATATATCAGGGAAGGTTTTTCATTGTAAAATTACGCATTATTTCCACTACAATCAGTTTTTCAAGAGAAACATTTCGTAAATGCATACGTCACATAGAGTTCTACTAAAGAATATAATGAAAAAATTAGCTACTCTCTAAAAACCGTAGATGAGAAACTCTAGAAAACCATTATCTAAGATGAAACAACCAAATCAGGTCTATCAGAGCATGTGTAGAAAGAAAGAAAACGATTTGCCGAAGGGAATATCACGAATCCAACGAGATTTCAATCTCGACCCTCTGATTAAATAATTCGAGCCATTATCCATTATGCCACCCGCACATCTAAGCTTATAGCAGCTGATAATCTCAAGCTGTCTCCCATCTAGCTATTGATTAGTCTTAATGTTGCTTAACTTCAGTGACCGTACGGCAACCGGTCCACCTGATATGGCCGTAAAAAGTTATGGAACTGTTTTTTGTATTTAATAATTGCCCGAAAAGCAATTATTCGAATTGTAAATTGTTTGAGTAAAAATTAATTGAAATGACAATTATACTGAATAATAATTATTCGAAATGCAAAATTCTTTTTGCAATAAAGATTTTAAAACTTAAAATTGGAAATACACAACTGATAATTATTTGAAATACAAATATTATTAATAAAACAATTTACTGAGAAAAAAATCCTTCTATCCTTAGGTTATATGATACTGCACACAAATAGACAACTACTGAAATCAGTCAGTTAAATTGCCATACGTGATACACGCTTTGGACGATTATGTCTCAAAAGAGACATGACTGACTGGACAGAAGATTATCCTACAGTAGGTTGCCATTAATTTCTGCAGTAGACTGGTTGCGAGCCAAGGTTATAGAACCCAATCTGTCCTGTTATTTGACTTATAGCTATTGGGGAAGAGATGTATTATATTATTAAGTAGTAATTATTGGAGGATCAGTTCATTACTTCGTAGCAATATAAAACTGATCCCCCATTTTATGCCCGGTAGAAGCCTTAATCATGTTTCCAACTATTATATTCAGTCAGTCAGTTAAATGCCATACGCGATACACGCTTGGGCGATCATGTCTCGAAAGTGACGTGACTGACTGGGCAGAAGATTATTCCGCAGTAGAGTGACATTGCTTTCTGCAGTAGGCTGGTTGCCAGCCAAGGCTAAAGAACCCAGTCCGTCCTATTATTTAGCCCATAACTGGATGGAAGAGACGGATTAATAACTTTCCTAAGGGTATTTGTGTGTAAGTGAATACAAGGAATTCAGCTAGGAATTCGAACTCAGCTCCTCGATTTGTCGTTCCGAGTCGATATCCACTGCACCACAACGCACATTCTAACGACTGAAGAGTAGTCGTTAAAAGGATGCCACTAACTTTTTAAGTTTACCATTTACGTCACGGTATATCTTGGCTCTCTTGATATTTTGTCAACCTACTCTTACTTTTTCAATATGAATATGCTTGGTAATTCTTTTATTTTGGGCAAAATCGTGTGTTCAGGCTATTTTTACTATTGGCATTTTGTCTACAATTTTAACTTAATCCCAAAGAAAATTACTTGAAAATAATTATTCGAAAACATTTATTCGAATTTTAAATAGTTTGCATGAAAATTAATTAAAAGGAAAATTATACTAAATGATAATTATTTGAAATATCTATATTTGAAATACGTTTTGGGGCTTTGAGAGAGTCAATGCGATTTATCGAAAATTAATAACACTCTTGAAGGATGACATAGGGTACTTTTTGTATAGGGCTTTTTTTGCATCCCATCATCCTGCAACATATCAAGAGAGCCAAGAAATACCGCGACGTAAATGGAAAGCTAATTAAAAGAAGAAAAAAATATTATTTTGAACCTATTCGGAAGAGTGGTGGCAGCTAAAGCTTAGCTCGGTTCGCCGGTCGTTTGTTTGTTTGTTCTCGTTTAACGGCCTATCAACATCTAAAGAGTCATTTAAGGCCGGAAACGTATTTTTATTTTAAATCCCAGTTGTTGGTAACATTTTTCATTCAAAAAAGTTTTGTTAGTAACATTTTTCATTCAAAAAAGTTTTGTTGGTAAATACTTTCATAGCATTTTGACCCCGGTTTGGGGGGTTAACTATTTACCCATAGCTGGGACCTTAACAGGTGCTACCACCCTGGGTCAGGGCGGACCTGGAAACAACAGCAATTAAGAGGTGGTTCCACGCTTCTCACAACCTTCAATTAGAGGCCTTGCTGCCGGATGCAGTTTACGGTCATACCCAGGACTTCGCCGGTCGTATTTTCAGCGCTGAACACCGCTACGTCAAGCAAACATCTATTTACAACGTACAGGAATCATAACCAATTATTTCAATAGCACCTTGTCGTCTTAAAACAGATTAATGACCATCAAGTATTATGAACCTCGACTAAGAAGTATTGTGGTCAGAGAAACACCAAAGCTAGCAACCATTTAAGGATCAAATGATAGTAAATGTTCTAATGCAACAAACTCGTTAACCATCGTGTTACCTTAGTTACCCAAGGTTACAGTAATGGTGTACTCTTTCTTTGTTTCACTCCTTTCCAAGTCCACGGGTCACATACGGGCTAGTTAGTTAGCAATCACCCCCTCCCCGCCTGCAACTTTGGTTCAAGCCAAAAAGTTAAAAAGAATGTAGTTTTACCTTACTAGCAGAAACCATGTGTTGGGTTGGAAGCTCAATATTCTTTATAATATTCTTAAAAGTAAGTCATATTTGTTTGAATATCCTGTATTATGTATTAATTTTAAATTTGTCTTTGAAACACTGCTTAATTGAACGTTTGGCTTTCTTTTCTTTAACCTCTCAGAAATTTATATGGTTATTGAACTATTTCTCTCTCTCTCTCTCTCTCTCTCTCTCTCTCTCTCTCTCTCTCTCTCTCTCTCTCTCTGCGGCTGCTGGACTCTTTCTTTTTCTCTTTCTTTTTCCTCTGTTGGACTCTTTCTCTCTCCTTCTCTCTCTCACTCTCTCTCTCTCTCTCTTTCTTTTTTCTCTGCGGTTGTTGACTCTTTCTCTCTCTTTTTCTTTGTCCTTTGAAGCTGTTGGACTCTTTCTTTCTTTCTTTCTTTCTTTCTTTCTTTCTTTCTTTCCCAGTCCACGGTTCACATACGGGCTAGATAGGTGGCTGTCACCCCCGCCCGCCCGCCCACCCGCCCGCCCGCACTTTCGGTTCCAGCCAAAGACGAGTTCCTTAACCATCATATTTTGTAGCCGCTATGAAATCATTCTCTGTGGAATAATCATCACTGTCTTTGATGCCAACACGCTGTTTTTCTAAAAGCTAACGTCAAAAGACGTCATTTCCTAGATTCGCTCTGCTACTCAGTATTTGGAACAGGGATTACGACAACGCCAGATCTTTTGCTTTTTTTTTTTTTTTTTTTTTACCCCAAACAAGGCGGGACCATCACTGGCGTGCAAGGATTACAGAGTGAGAAAACACTGGGAACAAGGAGTATTAACGAAAAGATAAAAGATGAACAGGATTCAAGAAAATAGATGACAACTGATGTTTCAATTAAATTTTTGGAGATTGTAGCTATCAGGGAAGCAAGGAAACGGAAAAGAATCCACAGGCGGAAAGTGCGAAAAAAGAAACTGTTCGAGTAGAAGTGATGATTACATCTATTTCAACGGTAAAAGGGTGGGACCTAGATGCTAACCTAGTAGCACGTTTAAATTCATAAAATTACACTGTGACTAAAGGCAAATAGGGGAGAATTCGGTTTGTCTGCTACAGAAAGTAAATATGAAAACAATGTACCAATCTTCATTTTCACTTAGCTACAATAAACCGTTATCTTCCTCTTTTATCCGTTCAAACTGCTTTATAATGTAATTGACATTCTCGAGTGGCGCCCGGGCCTTGCACAGGGTGAACCTTACTGTAAAACATAAATAAAGAAATAAAAAATGCGGCCGATCTAGATACCCATTCAAAGGTTTCAATGTGATTTTAAAAAATAAGCCGACGAAAAACCTCACTGTACCACATTAGTTACCAAGTTAGTCAAGCAAACAGTACGGTAAGAAGTTCGCTCATATCTGGTTACTTTAAACTGATCGCCTTAGTATATAAAAAACGAACTAGTTTAACAGCCAATGAATTAGTTAAATGCCATACGTGATACATGCTTTGGCGGTCATGTCATTTTAGATCTATGACTGACTAGGTAGAAGATTTTCCCGCAGTAGGTTGCCATTTATTTCTGCCGTAGACTGATTGCCCAACAAGGTTATAGAACCCAATCTGTCCTACTATTCAACCCATAAATGGAGGTAGAAGAAACGGATTAATACCTTTCCCAACGGTATTTGCGCGTAAGTGAATGCAATGAATTTAACTGGAATTCGAACTCGGCTCTCCGATTTCCGAGTCCGAGTCGATATCTATTGCACCACCATGCTCTCAATTTCCACTACAATGTCTCCAACACTCTCGTGTATTCATGCTACGCTTACTAAATCACTACACAATGAAACGTTTAAAATTCCACTTCAAGGAGAGTAGGAACAAAAGCCGGCTGTAGTGTTAATATTACACGTGCTAGAACGAGTGACCTGAACAATAACGCCACGCCTTACAACGTTTCTTTAAAGACGACTTAATTTTATTCACTCTCTGTCTAAACGCATCGGTTATTTATCCATTACAATGGTATGGATTTCGTCTTTTGTGGCTGATTAAAGGAACAAATAACTAAAAATGGATTTAGAAGATCAGACGAACGGTATTATGAGATGTGTGTGTGTTATCCCGTTCGATTAGGGATTAATGAGGTGTGGTTCAAATAGAGACAAACTTATTCGTGATCTGATTCGGACGTTTTCAACCTTTCGCCTGACACTCACACCCTTTACAACGTCTACGTGTGAGTCCACCCTCCCACGACAACCTTCCCGTTACAAATAAACGTATTCACTGTAGATAATCGTGTATAGTTCGAATTTTTAGGATTAACCTGAAACAGAAAATTACAGCTTTTATGTACGGTAGGTAGGAATTTCCGTAGGAAATGTTACGAACAACTTGAAATGCATTCAAGAATTTTTTTTTTCTTTTCTGTAAAATCTCTTAAAAAAATAAGATTCTATTTTTTTTTTAATCGTATTTTTTTTAATCATATTTTTTTAATCGATTTTTTAATCGTACTAGCAGTATAGCCCGACGTTGCTCGGGTGTAATGAAAGCTTTAAAACTAATCCATGGTCCTGGAGCTCAGACTCTTTGGACGTTGGCACGAAAGACTAAAAAGCAATAGTTGTTTGCAGTTAAAGCAAAACCGTAAACTGAAAGAAAAATGAATAGATGTAAGTCAAATTTTGATTTCCTGGTATCGATATCAAATAAGTTTTTTCGTCTTAAACTGAATTTTGAAGGCTAAGTAAGTCCTCTGAGTAAATGGTATCATGGCTGAGACTAAGAACTACAATTATACCTACTTAGAGCCAAACCCGAAGCAAAAACTAAAATAAAAGGGCTGAAAAACTGATTTTGATCAGACCCGGTATCTACCTTTTATATATATATATTATCGATTTTCTGCACTATTGTAAGAACTGCAACCTTGAAACTTCTGAATATCGTTTCTTATGTCTTTGTCTATGAGTGTATCAAATTTGATTAAAATCGGACCACTCCTTCTATAACCCGATTTTTTCGATTATCGATTTTCGATATTTATCGGGGGTACCTCGACACAAAACCTAGCTAAGAACACTCGCAGACGCTTATAGTACAATGTGTACATTTCAAGAAAATTGGTTCAGCCGTTTCGGAGTCTATAGGTAACGGACACACACAGAGACACACGCGCGCGCACACACACAGACAAAGTTCCATTTATAAATAAGTTTAGATATGGCTTGTTCAGCGGATTGTAACATAGCAACCAAGGAATTCGAAAAATTGTCAAAATATAAAGACCTGGAAATTGAAATAGAAAAAATGTGGAAATTGAAAACAAGTATCATACCAGTGATAGTGGGTGCACTTGGAATGATAAAATAAAATGGAACAAAAAAACACATTGAAAGAATCCCTGATAACCCCAGCTTAAGAGATATATAAAAAAATTGTCTTGTTAAGTACAACCCCCACACTATGGAGAACTTTGTCTATGTAACGCTATAGATGTTAGGGAGATATGAAAAAACATGAAATGGAGCCATAACAACACACCACGACCTGCCTTAGGTCCTTCCGCAGAATTGGTAGGTTGTGCAACCATAGAAGAAATCGATTTATAATAAAAAATGTCATAATAATAATAAAACGTACTAGCCTAAAATGATGTTTCTGTGATAAATATTCAGAAACAATTGATCATCATGTATCAGGTTGTACGGTACTGACATCCACAGAATATGAAACTCGTCATGATAAAAAGGGCCAATATCTCCATTAGAAGATATGCAACTTTGACGGAAAGGAAACTACAAGTAACTGGTATGAACACCACCCAGACCCGCTGACAGCGTAGGGTCTGTAACAATCTTTTGGGATCTTACAGTCTATCAAGACAGAACAATCAAAGCTCATCAACCGGACATCGGGGATCAAAGACCGCGAAATCAAAATGTACTTCTTATTGAGATGGCAGTCCCTGCAGTATCTTTGAAGATCTTCAAAAAACTATCAAAATACAAGGACCTTTACATCGAAATCTCAAAAAATGTGGCACTTGAAGACATGAACAATTCCAGTTGTAGTTAGAGCCCTCGGATTGACTGGAAAAGTTCTCGATAGACTCATTCCTAGTAGCCCAAGTCTTAAAGAAATATGAAAAATTATACTTACAAGTACAGGTCGCACCTTACCAAGGGTTATGTAAAATTTGTGTGATCTTATGTCTTTTTTTTTGCGAAGGGTTCCCTCAAACGATGCTCAATAGAAAATGTCATGATACCATATCTGAGCTTAGGTCTCTGGCTGGGACCCGGAAGGAAATGAGTATACACAAAAACTCAAAGTAAATAATAATAATAATAATAATAATAATAATAATAATAATAATAATAATAATAGTGATTGGCAGCTCGTATCTGAATATGCTTGTTTGCTTGAGTGGCTGATCAATCTCTATCGTAGGAGGCTGCTCAGGAATATTTGTATTTCATCAACACTGACAGATCATACCTATGTTTCATACATCAATTATGCTTAGCAAATCTTAGAGTTTCTGGAAGCGTGAGCGGATAATTTATCGTGAGAAGAGTGAGAGGATAATCTATTGTGAGAAGAGTGAATGGATAATCTATCGTGAGAAAAGTGAGCCGATAATCTATCGTGCGAAGAGTGAGCAGATAATATTTCGTGAGAAAAGTGAATGGATAATCTATCGTGAGAAGAGTGAGCCAATAATCTATCGTGAGAAGAGTGAACGGATAATCTATCATGTGTGGATAATCCCGCACAAGAAGAGTGAGTGGATAATCCTCGTGAGAAGGATGAGTGGATAATATATCTTGAGAAGAGTGGATAATCTCTCGTAAGAAGAGTGAGTGGATAATCTATCATGAACGGATAATCCCTCGTGAGAAGAGTGAGTTGATAGTCTATCTTGAGAAGAATGTGTGGATAATCTATCGTGAGAAAAGTGAGAGGATAATCTATCAGTTGTTTAAACAATGTCAGTTCGCTCAAACCTTCAGTCATAATGGCCTGTTACTTAATGCTAGCAAAAATTATCGACGGCTTAGAAACAGTTCCGTCTACCGAGTTTCAATTCCAAATACTTCGGGTCAAGCCGTGAGGTTTGGTTTTGAGGCAGTTCTCAAACTGTTATGCTGGGATCGATTTTCCAGGTCAATACAATCCAGGAATCATTCCCTTGATATCCTGGATGTCATGGTTGAAATACAAACATTCCAACTACACGATTTATTAGAAAACTAACAAGAATTTCAGCAAACTGACTAAACTACTTTTAGTTTCTATGATGGCGAAATTTCTCTTTAAATGAATTTATGTCAAAATATAGAGATTTATTAGTAATTGTTTGTTTGAATTTAATGACAAGGTAAGGTCGACCCATATACGAATTATATAAATTAATTATTTTAACCTAAATATAATATCCGTCATTATATACGTTATTTGTCTTGTCTCGCTAAAACTTTATGAGCGCAAAATTAATCTAATGAATTTCACTCATCCATATACGAATTTTAATTTCTTGCATTACCGAGAGACTTAGGGTGCCAATTAGACGCACATGTTATATTACAACTGGAACCAGCAATGACAACCGTCTATACACACAAACGACGAACAACGAGTATATATAAAAATATAAATTTATATTTTCATTCTTCGCCAGTGACAGTTGTGTGGGGAAAGATGTGGTCAGAGAGGATCATGCACATACGAGAGAGTTGTCGGAAATCGTTGACTAACGAGAGTTGACTTCACTTCTTTACTCTTCTCTGCGTTCTGACGGTGTTCTGATTTCGACCAGAAAATTCCGAACTTATAAAACATTAAATTTCTACACTTCTTGGGTTTTTGCTTAATTGTGTCGTCGATGGCCAAGCATGTCTGTCAATCATCTTCGCCGGCTATTGCCTTTCCAACCAGCTGCCTTTTTGTCGTTCACTGTTGTGTTTCCTGCTTTTAATGTTGATCATTCTTTTGAATGTCAATCATATTTTCGTCCGGTCACAGAAATATGTTACACACACACGCACAGAAAAAAATAAGATAAAAATAACAAATATGAAGATACTTGTCGGAGCAATGACTTTTCAACTTGTCTTTTTACAGATTAGCCCAATTTTTCAATTAACAATCATGACCAAACTTTGAACTTTGTCATTTTCTTATCTCTCCACACTCCAAATTCATCTTCATCGACCTTTCTTTACTTTTTTTATTACGATTTCCGACTATTTCGTACAAACTGGGTGTTTTATCTACTTCCGTTAAAGAATAAACAGATCCCCACTTTGGAATCAATTCAAATAATGAGTTAGAAAGAAAAGACACTCGTAATTTGTTGAAAATAAACTTTTTAGCAGTCGAGATACGAAAATCATTTGAACTGTTATCGGTAGTTTTAGAAGAAAATTGCAATCAGGCGTGATTCAATTTGAATTTAGTCCTTGTCTAACACCTGAATTTTCTACTACACACTCATCAATCTGAATTCAATAAGATGATTCAGGTTTTGTACATATAAAGATAATCTATCGCACATAGAAACTTAACATTTTTCTTTACATATAGACTGTTGTCTGCAAATAAATTCCTGACGGTCTTGTCAAATCAAATTTGAAGTATTTTCATTCGTTAGTTCGGCGATATTCTTTTATATTTTTATCTTGATCAATATCGTTATTGGAATGTTTGGCTGATACATTTTTCGGCTTTGCTGCGTTCAGCGGATAGATAGATAGATAGATAGATAGATAGATAGATATTAACATAATTAGATAGATTGATAGATAGATAGATATTAACAGAATTAGATAGATAGATAGATAGATAGATATTAACAGAATTAGATAGATAGATAGATAGATAGATAGATAGATAGATAGATAGATAGATAGATAGATAGAATAGAATTAGATAGATAGATAGATAGATAGATAGATAGATAGATAGATATTAATAGAATAGATAGATAGATAGATAGATAGATAGAATAGATAGATAGATAGATATTAATAGAATGAGATAGATAGATAGATAGATAGATAGATAGATATACAGATAGATAGATAGATAGATAGATAGATAGATAGATATTAACAGAATGAGATAGATAGATAGATAGATAGATAGATAGATAGATATTAACAGAATGAGATAGATAGATAGATAGATAGATAGATAGATAGATATTAACAGAATGAGATAGATAAATAGATAGATAGATAGATAGATAGATAGATAGATAGATAGAATTAGATAGAATAGAATAGATAGATATAGATAGATAGATAGATAGATAGATAGAATAGATAGATAGATAGATAGATAGATAGATAGATAGATAGATAGATAGATAGATAGATAGATAGATAGATAGATAGATAGATAGATAACAGAATTAGATTAGATAGATAGAATAGATAGATAGATAGATAGATAGATAGATAGATAGATAGATAGATAGATAGATAGATATTAACAGAATTAGATAGATAGATAGATAGATAGATAGATAGATAGATATTAACAGAATGAGATAGATAGATAGATAGATAGATAGATAGATAGATAGATAGATAGATAGATATTCACAGAATGAGATAGATAGATAGATAGATTTTCTATGAAGTAAAGAATAATAATTCGAATTGAAATATGCAATAATGTGATTAAAAAATTAATATTGTAAAATAAATAAATTCGTTTATTTTAGACAAATATAAAAAATATATACAAAACATAAAAAGGTGGAAAAAATATTTGAATTTTTATTTCCTTCTTGGTTTCCATGTTTTGATCTGAAGTTGTTTCTGTCAGGTTTCATGCCTTAACAATTTAACGTTCTAATCCTCTTAACTCTCTCTCTCTCTCTCTCTCTCTCTCTCTCTCTCTCTCCTACGATTTCTTTCTTTCTTTCTTTCTTTCTTTCTTTCTGCATATTTTGCGATGTTTGTTCTATTTCCCTTTCTCTTCTTCTCTTCCTTATTTTCCGTTTGTTTTCCTCTTTTTTCTCTATCTCCCCTTCTCTTTTCGCTTTTCACTCTTCCTATCGAAGTATCTCCTCTTTGTGCTCCTAAAAGTTTTATCATCAGAATCTGGCTTCGTTAATCGCAGATTAATTTTTATTTGGCTGGTTATTATTGATTTAGTTCGTCTTTTCATTAGAAATGTGATTTTCCTCTTTGCCGTAAATTCGAACACTGACATTTCTCGTCTTAGTTTCTTCTGCCGAATTTTGCCGGCAAATGACACTGACGGTTTGCAGACGATAGAAATAAAGAATGCACATCAAAATCAAAGAAAATAAAAGATTAAATTCATGCATTCATCTCTATAATATACATAATGCATACAAAGCTTCATACAAACAAACTAGCGAATGCATGTCTCTGTAGACAGATAGATAGATAGATAGATAGATAGATAGATAGATAGATAGATAGATAGATAGATAGATTTTTCTTCTTTTCTTTCGCCAGTTTTCATTCTGATTGTATTAAGTATTAATAAAACCTGTTCTCATTCATCTTTTTTCCTGGCCAGAAAATTATTTGTTCCATAAAAAAAAAAACAGTCGACGCCGACTTCCTTTGATTTCATGCGTATGTGACTTAAATGAAAGAACGATTGATTGATTGATTGAATTTTTTTTTTACGAATTAACAACCCTTTGTGGCTTATTTAAAGCTGAAACATATTTTGAATCCAAAAAACAATTCTTTATTTGCAAGTGAATTTTGCATCAAAAATTTTTTTGAGAATAATGATGATTTTTCCAGAGACAAGTCCTACTATTTATCCCAAGGTTAAGTGTTGGGAGATAGATTCATACCTTTCCCAAGAGTATTTGCGTGTAAGTATGAATGAGTGAAAGAATGAATGATAGAAAGAATTAAAAAATAAATGAATTAAAATATATATATATATATATATATATATATATATATATATATATATATACTGATATTGATATCAGTATAAATTTAACAAATTATATATATATATATTTATATATAATTTTTAAATATATACTGATATCAATATCTATAAATATATATATATATATATATATATATATATATATATATAACAAACCCAGTGATCATAACGGTGTTCTCACGAAACTTCGAAGTCGGCATGAACCTGCCCAGTTAGAGTGACAAATTCTTTGCACTAAAACAATATATTTATATATATATAATTTGTTGAATATATACTATCAATATCTCTGTATGTGTTTGTTAGTGTTTGTGTTGATGTCAATTATAATTACAACGGCTTTACAGATTTTTAATCCGATACATTGCATGTTAAGACAAAATTTAAAAGTTAAGACAAAGGTTAAGACAACATTAAGACAAAATAAAATGCCAATAAAATGTGGAAATCTTCTGGGATATGAGCTGAAAATTTTTATGTTTGCTGCGATAAATTTCAATATTATGGATGTTTTAATTGTAACCATGTCTTGCTTGTTTTCTTCAGTTAAAGCCGTTTAAGGAGGTTTTGGTTTTGGGTCATCGAGAGGCTTAATTCTTTTTTGTTTTGTTTTTTACAATTATACTCTCCCCTTGTAGAAGACCCAAGAGCAGGTCAAAGTAAATGATGATAGAATGAGTAATGCGGGGAGAAAGTAATGGTTGATCCTATACTTGAAGTTTATAGTGATCAAAGAAACCATCTTCTTGGGAGTCGGTTCCACATTGTAGTGTTTCATAGGAAGAAGCTGTTCAAATGAATCTTCTTCTTCTTCTTCTTCTTCTTTTATGTGCCTTGTCCTTTCAGGACTTAGGTTTAAGAAAGCATGGAAACGAAAAAAAAGGGAATTAATACTGAGCATCAACAAATGGGGGTGCAGATTCAAAGACTTCCTCAGAGCACATTTCCTTTATTAAGTCTCAAGAATGCGCAAGCCGGTAGACGTAATTCACACTGTTAAAAACAAAAAAAGACAACAAAAAAAGCAAAAACAAGGAGAATGTCTTTAAAAAGCTAAATTTTATATAAAGCCAGATGTATGTAACATCTAACCAGTAAACCATTCCTAAATAATGACTTCCTAGACATGACGTTAAATTCGATGCTAATCTTTGCTTTCTTATAAGGACGATTAACCAGTGACCACTCGAATCCCTGAATGAAACTTTCTCAGTCAATAGTTTGAATGAAAATTTACACCATCCAGAAAACACTACAGTCATAGCAAATGATTCGACTCTGTTTATTGATTTAAAAAAAAATTAAAGTATGAGATTTTGCTTAATGCGCATGCGTGCACAACTCAATCATAAAGAAAAAACAAGATGGCTGCCACTGTGGAAGTGTATTTTGTCAGTGTTGGCATGTAAGAGACATGCCTTCAATGAGTGCCAGTGAATGAATTAAGTCTTGCAAATCGGATTAAACGGGATTGTGTGTGGCGTGGCGAGACCTTTTCACTTATGATGAGTATTGCCTCTGAGCAGAGATTTTAAAAAATGGGATCGATTGTTATCGAGCCGTAAAAGACAGTGATCGATTTGTTAGACGAGTCCACAGTTGTGAATGATTCAATGGTGAGCAAAAAGGCGAGAGACATAAATGAAAATAATTCAATAGTCCGTTCATTGCATGAAAGATATCTTTGAAACTCCGCTTTATGTAGCACAGTTAGGGCCTACTTGGTGAAGGAGATAATTGGGTATTTTCAAATAAATAAAATGGCTGGTGTTCGAAAATGGGTAAAAACCAGTAGGTAAAACATTAATTTCTAAGCTTCCTTTATTTTCCTCAGTTTAGTATTGCTTGTACCAAACTAACCTATGTTAAATAAATATGAATAACACCCGAATCGATTACAAGGAAATATAAAAAGAGTGTGCTATTCTTAGGTTTTGTATCTATGTAAAATAATAGAAAAAAAAACATGACGGTGTGAAGATTTAAGAAAAATAAATGTTTGCATTATCGTTCAACATGGAATATTTTATCTAAATGAGGTGAAAAAGAAGGTAACGAGGGTGGCGAAGAAGAAAAAGGCGAAAATTCAAGTTTATTTGTTTTACCCTCATATCAACCCCTGGAGTTCATTTAATGTTAAAAAGGCATTTGTTTTTTTATTCAGAAATGTTTCAAAACGTTTCAAGTGGTTGTGAGGGGCTGTTTTTAATTGTTTTAAAAATATCACAAGTTGTATAGTTTGGGAGTATTTTAAAACATAAATTTCTGGAAGTATCTTATTTTCTTCAGATAACCTGTTATTTGGGCAATAGGTACATTTTTGAAGAGGATATTAAGATTTTGTGCTTGGTAATAGTTGCTACGTATTTTTTGTTCTTCTTGCATTCTATCAAGATATGCTTGATGAAGAGAAATTGATTGGTGTGGGTAGACCTCGGTGTAGGTTCTGCCTTAAGAGTGTGTGTATGAATGTCTCTCTCCAATTTTTAATCTGTTGAGCACTATGTCTTGTCTACAGTCAGCCAATGGCTCTATATTTTTTCTTATTGTCAACTGATGTTCATTTATTGTTTGGGAACATGTGCCAAATTGTTTGTCTTTTTCTTTTCATGTGTTGTGTAATTTTGATTTTGTAATTTGTATATGAGAGTTTGATGTTGGTTATTTTCATTTTCATTGCTTCTTTTGCCAATGTGTCGGCTTCATGATTTCCCTTGATGTCTATATGGCTCGGAATCTAGGCCAATATTATTGTTATGTGCTTTATTAACTGATGACAAGTTCCTAGAATTTCCTGAAAATAGGGATGATTTGTATTCTTTTCTTTAACTGCTGTTAAACTAGATAGAAAGTCTAAGCATATTAGAAACTTCTTACAGTATTTACATTATTCGGATTATTGTCCTCATCTTGTTGCCATTTGTACGACGTTTCGGCCGTTGTACGCTCCGGCCTTCTTCAGGTACTAGGAATTTCGAACTGAACCCTTTATAAATAATAATAAACCAATCCTGTAAGACTCAGTTTGTATTGGTATTCAACCTATAGCTGGAGGGAGAAGAGATGAATTCATACCTTTCCCAAAGTCATAATCAAAGTAAAAATAGATTATTTGAATTCCGACATATTTTTTAATTTAACGGTCAGGGCGTTTTCAACTGAAAATTTATGAGAAAAAGCAACAATAAGCAAAAAAGAAATTGCAATTTATAACAATGCAAACTCGTTCAAGTGCAACTCTGGATGTAACACTATTTCTGGTGCCGAAAGAAAGGAACGAAGTTATTTGGATAGACCGATCGATATACCGAAAGAAATAATAATCGAATATTTTTTCTTCTTCATCCGCTAGAGGCTAAGTGAAGGCATATCTTAAAAGACCACAGAAGAAAAATAGATGAATAAACTTACGGTCATCGAAAACGAACAACCACTTGAGATATATGTTTTTACAACTCTTGAATACTAGCCGTAAAAATCGGTCAAAAAGATTAAATCTAGTGTAATTTCTTGTCACTAAATTCAGAATTGCCATTATTGCAAAAAGAACCGCTCTCTCCTCTCGGTTATTGTGAAAATTTAACGACCATTTATAAAATGACAGCTGACTATGATTTTTTTTTAATCATATCACCCCAAGCAAGGCGGTAACGCCACTGATGTGCAGGGGGCTACGTAAGAGTGAAAAGATTGGAAAAGAGAAAGCCGGAAACCACATCCTAAACAGGAAACAAGGGATGAGCCTCTTCATCTGTTCAATAGACGTGGGTGGAGTGTGAACCGGGCGATTGAAGCAGAATCTTTTTCCTTGCACGAAAAATTGTTGAAAAAATTTTGTAACCCTTAAAGACAGGCCACCCCTGGTCAGAAACTGGACAAAGGTTTTTTTGTTTTTAGGGAATGTTGCGACGCTGATAATCAAAAAAGAAACATATGGTGTTTAAATTATTTATTTTTCTTTTCTCTTTTTTTTTTTTTTTTTTGACCGAAGCTAAATAATTTCTTGCAGAAGTTGAATAAAAAGTGAGAAATTATAAATAATTAAAAACGTCTCAAATCAAGTGATTGTTACCTTTTTTTTTTTGTCACTTGTTGGCAAAAGAACTAAAATGAAAACCCGCGGGTATGAAAACGAACACACATAAGGATACGATGAGAAGGATTTGGGACGATAATTAAAATTAACTCGGACGTTTATGATGAGAGACACCCACACAAAGCAGGAAGAAGACGGGGTTGATCAGATGACTAATAAAGAAAAGGCCTCGGGGGGATTTCAGAAAAGTCAGAGAAACGTTCTACGCCCCATTGGGCAATAGTAAAAGGCACTCACACAGGAGAGGAGGCCAAGGATCAAGTGACCGAAAGGAGGATCCCTAATTGGTCATTTGGAAATGCTACCGTACCCAGAGTGTGCCACATCCGCCCGCACCGGATGCGAGGCTCAATATAAGCAAGAGTCGGTGGGTTTTCAGACAGTTGAGTTTGGGAGTTTTAGAGTTAGACCGGTACGGGTCGAGTTAACACGAGAGACATGTTGTAACATGACTGCCTGCCTTAGAAGAAACTTCGACTTTAGACTTGTGCCAGACTAACCGATCTAGATTAATTGTTACATCCTATAGAAACCGTGAGTTGTAAATATAATCGTCTGTATGCAAGAGTGGTAAATTTACACCAAATACTGTACCGAACAGAACGTATAAACACCTTATTTTTAATTTCACAAAGATTTTTTTATTGTGGCTCCCAGCTCTGTCTAGGTCATTGATACAGCAGATTTCGGCGACTTTCAACCCAAACCGGCTTTGTGATGGAACAAACACAACGTGGGACAGGGCCGAGTTTGGAACGAAGTGATTACCCATCAATTGGCCGCAGAGATATGGGCGTCAACACGAAGGACACAGGGGTAGGTTCACATGATGCTTAATGATTTAACAAGAATTCTCATTTGTAATAATTTTAATAAAAATCATTTTTATATTGCATTAATTTTCATTGTATTTAATTCATAGCCTAATTATGTGGTTACAAAGTTTAATCTGCAATAAGGACACGGAAATGTAGGGTCAATAGTCACCTCCTGTCACACTAACTTCCAATTATTCTCTCAACACTCATCTACCCAACCCTCATTCTCTACCCAACCCTCATTCTCGGTATCCTTACCCGCCTATCACCCACCCTCTGACATTTCCTCTATTTAACCATCCTTTCTCCACTCTATGTAGCCCCCTGCGCAATAGTGGCAGTTAAATGCCTTGCTCGAGGTGAAACGCTTATAAAAAAAAAAATAGAGCGCTGTGCAAGTTTAAAGTAAATATAACTATCGGAAGTGTGTATATTTAATAAATATTTTGTAAGTGTTAAAATGTTTCTTTGCCTAGAATTAAAAAAAAAACGCTAAAGCTTAGATAACTTTTGAAATAGAGTTTTCGAAAAATGTTTGTCTAGTTGAATAAACATGTGCAATAGGCTTTTATCTGCGTTATGTGAGTGCCAACAACAGCAAGCATTGAACAAAATCAGTTCGCTCCTGGGCGCTCTACCACTGTGTCCTTGTGGCAGACTAACTTTGTAATTGCTTGGGTCCGAGTTAAATACGATTGAAATTCATGCAGAATTAAAATTATTGTAGGAAAATGGATAAACGACAGATGTGATCGAAAAACTACCAACAGTATAGAGGGGAGGGGCGTTTCTATTTCAATGTAAACAGTTATCAACACGATAAACTAAAGTATTTTGTGTTTTATCTGACCAGATTACTTGTCAAATGTTACGTTACTGGGATGCCACAGTGGTTGACAACTAAAAGAAAACGGGTAAGTATTGGGCAATAATAATAGTATTGGACTATAATTGTTTTACCTAACAAAGAAGAAAAACAATAATTGTTGTCCTGTTATCAACCTTGACATGGTACAATCTCAGTTATAACAAATATAATATAGGAAATAAGGAAACTGAATATAGGGGTAGTTTCCCAGAACACCACAAGTTTCTACAAAACTAAAATAAAACCAAAAGAACTTGAGGCTTATTCTGAAAAAGTCTTATCAGATCTAGAGTCTAATATGGAGGCCATACATGGAGTTCAAATCGTTCAGAAATGTCTACATTGTCAGCAAGCGCTTTTTCAGGTCAGTGATTAAAAATCGATTCGAGCAAATGAAGCGTGTAGGTCTTAGAGAGGATCGCCCTTCTTCAAATCTCATGAACTGGTATGATAGAATCACAAACAAAAAATACTTTACCAAAGAACAGAAATCACATCACTTGAGAACAGCAGCAGCAGCAGCTAAAATGGATAGCACAAGTAAGTCGAAGAGAAAATTACATAACCAAGATGCTAACTTTCCACATTACTTCGAACAAAAAGATAGGAAGGAAATTCCCCATCAACACGAGAAAGAGTTCCAACTCTTGCTGAGCTTTAGAAAACATTTTTTCTTGAAAAATTATCTTAAGAGAAAGATTTTATAAAATTCAACTGACAGTACCTGTAACTCGAACAGTCAATGATCGTCAAATGTCACCGTATAAGGAAATTGCTACTATTACCATTATCATATTATAAATATAATAATCAGTAATTACACTTAAGACTAATTGACACAGCCAGGATTTTTCAGACGAATGTTCTCCTGGGATATGAGCTGATTTCTAGATTCAAATTAAGCCTATGTACAACATTAAATTTGGTCAATTTTCTAAAAACATCAGTCAGTCAAGTGCCATACGTGTTACACGCTTGGGTGATTATGTCTCGAAAGCGACATGAATGACTGGGCAGAAGATTATCCCGCAGTCGGTTGCCATTGCTTTCTGCGGTAGACTGGTTGCCAGCCAAGGCTATAGAACCCAATCTGTCCTGTGATTTAACTCATAACTGGAAGGAATAGACGGATTAATACCTTTCCCAAGAGTATTTGTGCGCGTAAGTGAATGCAACGAATTCAACTGGAATTCGAACACGGCTCTACGATTTCTCGTTCCGAGCCGATATCCACTGCACTATAAAATACTTAACTTAAAAGCTACAGTGAAAAATATAAAAAAGAAATCTTGAAGGGGAAATTGTAAGCGACTGGGGTTTATTATTTACATTGTTCGGGCTGTTATCCTCATCTTTGTTGTTATCACAATGTTAATAATGATAAATAATAAATCCTCATCCCAGAATTTCAAAGAGAAGTCATTCTGATTTAATCTAATTTCTGTTGCGTTAATTCATTTTCTTTTTTCTTTTATAAATTAATTTTATATTCAAAATATTTAAAAATTTAAAAAGCTATGCAAAAAGATATTTAATATTTTCGAAAGAATTTTTGCAAATTTCAAAACATATACGGGACTAGCTACAACAAATAGCTTTAAAACTACCATATTTTTATTTCCTCCCTTAGTTAGCACAACCGTTACGCCTTGTCATTATCTCATAAATAGACTATTCAGTTTTGATCTCATGAAAAAACGGAAAATACAAATCAGAGACGCAACTTGGTTTCGGTGAGAAAATGAAAGGATGGAAAAATAGAAGAGGCGATAACACTCCCATGTTTAACGCCTGTTTCAGTGAAATGGAAAAGTTGTCAATTTAAAATATTTTTATTGTTAAAGTTATTAAACTCAAACATTTAATATTTGTCAATATTTCTTAGATGAAATAGTATTTACATTATTTACAATGTTAAGAATGTTGTCAATCTCTATCACCATGTCTATGACGTTTCAGCCGTTGTACGCTCCGGCCTTCTTCAGGTGCTAGGAATTTCGAACCGAACCATTTATTTTGATCACTGAGGTACATCATTCTTATTCCGTGTGCGATGCTACTTTCGATAGGTCTGTAGTTATCGACCTTTAATTCAACTAAGTTATTTGTCTTAAGTCATTTTAAGTCATCAATGGATATAAGCCAATAGGCCCAGGGTACTTCAACAGATATTGTCGTAGAACTCGCCATGGGTTTATTCAATAATTAAGAATTAAGATTCATCATAAAATTCAAATAGGAAAATCGTGAAATTAACACGGGTCTTTCTCGTTTTAAATAATAGCGAAATACAAAAAACATTTAAGGTCATCGTCTTGAATCTACTGTATTTGAATTGATAGTCAGTTAAGTGCCATACGTGATACACACTTTGGGCGATCATGTCTCGAAAGAGACATGACTGACTGCGTAGATAAGTATCCCGCAGTAGGTTGCCAGCCAAGGTTATAGAAACCAATCTGTTATGTTATTTGACTCATAGCTAGAGGAGGAAGAGATGTATTATATTATTAAATAGTAATTTGGGGGATCAGTTTATTACTTCATAACAATATACAACTGATCCCCCACTTTATATCCAGTAGAAGTCATAATCAGGTTTTCAACTATTATATTCAGTCCGTCAGTTAAGTGCCATACGTGATACACACTTTGGGTGATTATGTCTCTTTCGAGACATAGCTGACTGGGCAAATGATTATCCCGCAGCAGGTTACCATTGATTTCTGTGGTAGACTGGTTACTGACCAAGGTTAAAGAACCCAATCTGTCCTATTATTTAACCCATAACTGGAAGGAAGAGACGGATTACTACCTTTCCCAAGAGTATTTGTGCGCAAGTGAATGCAAGGAATTCAACTGGAATTCGAACTCAGAATAAAGTTTATTTTCCTTTGTGGGATTTTGCCAGGTCAGTCTACACTGATTATTTTATTACTAAAGCCTTGTCTCAGACTAAAACTGAGGCAATATCTATTGCCAATAGATAACATTTATTCTAATAATGCCGTTAGCTTTCTGGAATAGTAAAACCTCTCAAATATAAACAGACTTTAAGCTGATAATCAATTACATTCTCTGAAAATATTTAAAGAGATGTTATTTTCCTGGGGGCGAAGGCGTAATTCGACCCCGTAAATGTTTGTTTATTATATGCAGCTTAATGACATATTTTTAAAGTTTAGTTTTTTTCTTTTTCTGATAAAATGAGTTCGGGCGGCAAAAAAATGGAGTTTTTCAAAAATTTAAAACACCTAGAGACGCAGATGAATCCGGTTTCAACATAAACACAAAGCACGAATAACGACTAAACACAAGTAACTTCTTCTATGTGCCGTGTCCATTCAGGCCGTTGGTGATCATAGCTCTCCACAATTTCCTGCTCTTCGTTGACCTTAATATATTTTCTTTTTGTTATCTCCCTTTAACTCAACTCTCTAAATTATTTGTTCACCACTTGTTGCACTTCAATAATTGTTCTACAGTTCAGAGATACCTCCCGAATCAGACCCCCAACAGAGGAGGACATGACTAAGTACGCCATCCCATGTAGCTGTGGAAAGAAATATAAAGAAGAAACGGACTAACCACATAAGGTAAGGCTTCAAGGACATCGCAAGGACGTAACACGAGGTGAAATAGAAAAATCAGGCGTAGCTGATGGAGGGAGAAAGGGGGTCACCACGTCCTATGAAATGAAGTTGAAATAATTGACAGAGAACACCGTTGAAAACTACGTAAACTTAAGGAATCAACGCATATGCTAGGCCACATAAATTTGCTAAGGCGGTCAAGCATAGAAATGAATATGGAAATCAGTAATACACAGTGCTAGAGAAAATCATTAGCGTCAAAGATTGCAATATGAGCTCTGGTAAAAAAAACTTACTAAGACTATAACAATGTTTAACATTGCGTACGGACGAAAGAGCTGATTTTTTTTTTAATTATTACGGATGAAAAAAAAATTAACTAAAAAAAGACAATTATTTTATTCCAACGAGAAAGTGTTAAAAAGAAAGCGATGTTTTTTTTTGTTTGTTTGTTTGTTTTTTGGAAAGAGATTAGCTTTCCCAAGATTGTAAATTGGTTAAAAATAGGAACGAAATGTAATTATACCATATGATTATCGTTATCCAGCGAGACAACTGAAAGATCAAATGTCAAACTCACCTTGAAAGGGAGGAGACATTACTAAACAATGCATAGACGAAAAGCGATTAAGGAAGTGAAATTTGTTTTTTGGATTCATATTTTCTCAGCCAAAGTTGAAAAGGATAGCTGACATGAACGGAGGTCAGATGTCAATCGACTGTGTTGAAATAAGTACATGACCGCTATCCGTAGACGAGAGAAACAATTGATTTTTTTTTAAAAATATTCTCCCAAACCTACAGCGAAATATGGCCGATATAATTAGAAGTCAAATGTCAGAACCACCATGTTGAAATCAGGGTAATATACCCGCGAAATGTAGGCGGAAAACAATTGAAGAGAAAATTTTACTTTCTCTGTTCCTGGTAGAATACAGTCGCTATACACCTGCATGATTAAGAGGTCAGAATGTCAGGTTTGCCTTATTAAAAAGTGTAAACAAGATGATTAAGGAAAGGGATTTTTATTCGTATTTCTCCAGATTGGGATTCGGTCTAAAACAAAGGTTAAGTTGATTTGTTGAGAGAAAAAAAAAGGACAATTATTAAGTACTGGAAAATGACTATTTAAAATTTCCCTGAGAGACACTGACGCCATGTAATAACTCCGCCCAAAACGGAAGGGGAGAAAAGTCTATCATTGGATGTGTGAAACAGAGGCGGAAGACTAGTTGAATGTTAGGATATTTGCATAACACACTTTATGCGTCCTCACCACACCAGTAAAAAGGGACACGCATAAATATGAGGGTCCCGAGGGGCTAAAGACAGTTCCCGTGAGATAAAGTCAGTTCGAGTCGCTGCGCCGCTGTCGCCAACCGTAGAGCTCCGACCAGAGGTGTAGTGATTTTGCAGTCAAAGCTTGAAGTTGTCAGCCAAAGTTACAATAAAATGAAAAATGCTAACCCGACTTAGAGAAACTGGTCGAAACTTTCGTTTCGTCGCCAATTAATAAGAACAGATTTGGGAAAAAACGAACTGTAATTATTGTTTTATTTTTTGTAGATAAATACTATCTATAGATTATGCAGTCATCATTAATTTTATTTCTAAAATTGGTGCCGTTTTTATTTTCACAATTGTGCGCGTGTATCCAACTTGGTTTAGCTTGGCGAAGATACCCCAGTGATAATTCAGCTTAACTCTCTTAAGATCAAAATCACAACATGGGTAAGAGAGATTTGCAGTTGAAGAGGTCAATCCAACTGCTGTCAACGCCATCAACGACCAACGAGCGTGAGCTGACGGCTTGTTCTCAGATCAGGATCGATCCTGATACAAGGGACAATAGGCAACGAAAGCTCCTGCGTTACACCGTATCACAAGACATTAGGTTTATAAATCCCAGAAATTCATACACTGATGTTCTCAAGAACACATGGTACAGTGGATATAGGCGTTGGTTAGTTTCAGTGACTTGACCCAGAGTTCAATATATGGCTACAGTAGTGGTGAGCAAATAACTTAGAGTTGAGTTAAAAGGGAGATAACTACATGGCTACCGGAAGTAGTATTGCACATGGAATGAGAATATACCCCAGTGATCGAAATTCCTAGCACCTGAAGAAGGCAGGAGCTAAGAACCGCCAAGTATTTAGTTCAGATAGCGAAGAAAACCTTTTTAACAAGATTTTTATCTAAAAAGCTTCGGTGAAATAATCGTTTTTGTTATTGTTTTTTTAAGAAATCGATCTAAATTTTGAACGAAGCATTAAACTATTTAAAACCCTTTATTATAGCAATGAAATGTTATAAGGAAGAATTAGACTAGATTCATAAAACGGCAGGAAAGCAATAAAGTATTGTTGTTTTTATAAGGAAAACCAGATGAAAAGAGCAACATATCTTTTTCTATTTATTTCAATGTATAATTTAAAGAAATCGTGCCCATTCTTTATGGAATTATATATGATTTCAAAATGATTTATTCTATAAACTGCCATATTTTTCATTAGTAAATATTTCTTTCAACGATATCTGGTCTGTTTATTGTTCTGATAACAAAATAAAAAACAAACCTCATTAATTTCATCAATCAGTCTACGTGTAATAACTTATGAAGTTACTTTTTTATTTACCCTAAAGGATATGTTATCTCTCTTATTGCCTTGACTCAGATCTAAGATTATAAATGAAAAAAAAGGTGGGGGGAGCATTCAAATGTGCTTGTAACGAGATGGAGTAGTGGACAGAAATTTAAAGACATTTCTTTTATAATCATTTCACCACAAGCAAGGCAGTACTGACACTGGTACACAGGGGGTTACAATGAAAGGAAAGAAAAGCCAGAAAAAAAAAACGGTACATTTGATGTAGAATGGGTAAGAAAGAGATGGGAATCAAGAAAATAGAAAATGGCAATTGACGTTATATTTAAACTTTTAGAGATTGTAGCTATCAGGGAAGCAAGCATGGGGAAAGGAGTACAGGAAATACGAATAAAGAAACAGAGTAGAAGTGACGTTACATTTGCCTATTTTGACAGTAAAGAGGCGGGACCTAGTTGCCCATCTAGTCGCATGAGTAAATTCATGAGGGTGTTGCACCATGGAATAAAGTTTGTCAGAGCAGGTGCCATAAAAATACTTATAGAAAAAGATAGAGGTAACATTCACCTGATGGGAAAGTGGCTGAAGACGAATTGCCAAATCGGGACCAATTATGTTGGAGATTCTTTTTTTGGATTTTATTGAAAACACCGAGATGAACAGCAGGAGCACATGACCAGATATGGCAACAGTATTCAATGCAAGAACGAATGGTAGGTTTGTAAATATGCAAGATGGATTCTGACGCGAAAAACTTTCTGGCATGGTACAGTGGATGTAGCTATTGATTCAATGCATTCATTTTGCTTGAGATCGACTGAGAGAGTGAGGACGAGGAGGCGCAGTGTATTGTTTTTTGGGGAGACTGGTGCAATCCTTATTAATGGAAGATTAGAAAGCTTCTCTATGATGGTTAAAGAAGAACAGCTTTGTTTTGGAGTCATTAAAATTTATGAGCCATTTCTTACCCCGCTCCATCAGAGATTGGAAGTCCTTCCTAAGACCAAAAGTGAGGACTTCTTTGTCATCCCTGGCAATTTCATATTGAGACAGAAGATGGTGGTGTCATCAGCATAGATATCAACTTAGGAACTGATTACATCAGGAAGAGCACTGAACCTAGGAAAGAGCCTTGAAAGACACCCATGTTCACATGAAAGGATTTGGCACTATGCCCATTCAGTATGACAATCATTTTACAATTTGACAGGAGCGATTGGATTAAATCAAACAATCGTCTAGTTATACTACTGCCCTTTAGCTTGCACAGAAGGCCAAGGCAACAGCTCAGGCTTTGCCATTCTTATCAAGAGCCCGATATATGTATTTGGTGATGGTCATTAGCACATCATCAGTAGACCTGATGAAGTAGAAATCATACTGCTTGTTAGAAAATAAATTGTTCGATGTGAAATGACAAATAATTTCAGCATTGATAACAGCCTTGAACACTTTGTCAGTGGCTGATAGAGCAATAGTTAGAGCAGTCAGAGGGCTTACTATAGTTTTTAAAATGAGGAACTATAGCGGATAACTTCTAAAAAACAGGTAAACAAGAAGCAGCAATGCAACAGGTGTAGAGATTAAAGAGAGTTCAAGGGGAACATTTTTTAAGGACAATGACTGGAATTCCATTGCAACCACTTGTTTTATGAGTGTCAAGCTTAGAAATTATGTTAGAGACTCTAGAATGGGTTATATATACATTACTCAGTTGCAACTCAGTTCTAGGAGGGAAGTGGAGTTTGAGTACTCTAGTGTATCAAGTGCAAAGTTAGAAGAGAATTTGCAAGAAAAGCACTCAGCCTTGTCTGCTGTGGATGTGAAGATCTCAAAGTTATTGACTAGTGGAGAGATCAAGGGTTTGCTGTTGTTTAGTACACTTTTGCAGAGCCGCCAGTAGTCCTTAGAGCCAAACTTGCAGGATGCTATACACTGCTTCATTCTATTAGCAAGCGACAGCTTGGCATCATTTAAAACACGCTTGCATTCCCTGCAAGCAAAGACAAAAAGGCGCCTATTATAGGCAGACTTGTCACTCCGGTAAAGACTGAAGAAGAGATTTCTGTGGGTAATGTCGGTCAAGCAAGCAGAAGAGATCCAAGGAGAAACTTTCCGAATGGAATGAAAGTATCAATGCTGGCTTTCATCCAGGGGACCTCAGATGTGCAGTCTTCAACAGGAAGACTAAAAATTTTGTTCCAATGGACATCACAAAAGAAGTCATAGAATTCCTCTCAGTCCACTCTTTGATAGCAGTAAGATATTCTGTTAGTAAAGGGTTACTGGAAGGTGGGTGAGTGGAAGGAGATATTGATGGAAACCATGGCATGATTAGAGGGGTGAAGAGGGCAGAGCTGCATGGCATGGCAAGAGTCAGGGATAGAAGTGAAACATATCTATTACTGAGCAGAGTCCATCAATGTTCCTGGGAAAATATGTAAGAAATACACTGTGTGAGAGATTGAGTGATTGCAAGATCTGTGACAGAGTTTTCTAGCCAATTGGCATGATCAGTATTAAAGTCACTGAACACAAATAGACTAGCGAAAAGAGGAGAGGAAATGGCTTTGTCTAGATTGTCTGAGATGTTGTCTAGCACGGAAGTCAGGAGGAGAGTTGTAGAGAAAAAAAAATAGCTAACCGAATTTGGTAGAAAGAGATAGAGACATATGTAAGAATGGTCGAGGTTCAAGAGAAATCCCCTAACCAGAGGGAGATGTTCACTGACATAAATGCCAAGATGATACATATGGATACTAGAGTCCTTTCTAACGATTGGATGTAACCAGGTATAGAGAAATCAGAGGAAGGGATTGAAGGGTCAAGGTTAGTTTCACAGAGAGCTAGGATATCTAGGTTTTTCGTGGAGGAGAGATTCTATGCTACAAATATTGGTACAGATACCACAGACATTCGAGAAAGAGATGTTGAAGGGCTTGGATATTTTTTTGTTTAGCTGATTTAGTTTTATGTCTTTGATTGTGTGTTGTCATGATTTAGTTATTTTGCTAATGAGAGGCCTAGAGCAGTGCTATCAGTTAGTCATTAAATGCACAAGTGTTGGAAGGTAACTGGTGCAGTCTGCAGCATAATGTGGCCTCAGGGTTTCACAACATAGGTACTTGCAGGGAGACTCATCCACACGCAACATGGCACTACAAGAGACCTCAATATTATTCAACGGTTGATCAGAGCAACCTCCCAAGTTAACCACCAGTCGGAAGCAGCAATCAGGAAACTGCCAACCCAGTACCCACAGAATGAAGAGACATTACGACCATCCACGCATATTATAAAAAACCTGTGACAGCACCACTAAGACCAAGAGAAGAAAGAAACCAGTTCCTAAACAGGGAAACAAGGGATGAGCCTCTACTCCTGTTCAAAAGAAGGGGAGGAGTGTGAACTGGGCGACAGTAGAGTCTATCAACTCCAGCTAAAGAAAAAATTTTAAAGAGAACAAATTTACTAAGTCTTAATTTAGTTAAAGTCATGAGATTCTTCACTGGTTCAGTAGAGGATTCAGGTCAATATAGGAGTTGCTAATGTAAAGATGATGGTTCCTTCAACACATTCACTTTTTATTTTTTTTGGAGAAAAACAAAATCAAACAAAATGATTTAAATTCAATTCAAACTACTGATCAATGACATGCTGGATAGAGTGGGTGAATGTTATTCAACACTGAATGAAAATGACACATACATATCAAATAAAAAAAAAATTAAATTGGTTGAAAAAGTTTTAAATTATAAAACACACAAAAAAAACAAAAAGAAAAAGAAAAAAAATTAAATTAAATTTTGCATATGAAATTCTTTTTCCTTGATTTTATTTTGGCTTCAAAAGTGACAAAGTTGTTAACTGAACCCGTCTCTTTGGTTTTTCCAATTGGTTTGGAGAGACTGCAGGAGGTTTTGGACGATTACTTAGTGGGGAAGTAGTGGAACTGGTGGTGCCTTTGGGAACTGAAGGAGAATTCTTAATAGACATTGGCAAGTGGAACCCAGTGCTACTAGAAGTGGACGCCATTATAGGATTTGCAGGAGATTTTTCAGCAGAGGATGCTGAGAATGTAGGCGTGTCGCACGACGTTTCTAGAATGAGACTGAAGTCTGTACTGCAAGAATCGATGTCAGCTGGTATGGGAGACTGCAAGAGAAAAAAAGAGGCATGAGAGAATTCCATGTTGAATTTGTAGAATAAACGTGGATAGAACTGGGCATTTAAAAAAGTAGCTATGAGGAAGTGGCTTGCTCAACTACTCATTCACAACTAATAGCCTCTGCCCAGCCCCAATTCACAAGCTCCCAATACTGACAAGGGCCTTACGCTCACTCATATTACCCACCGGGGCCTCGCTCTCACCAAATGCTACCCAAACCGTCAAGGGCCTCGCTCACCCAAATGCTACCCACCGACAAGGGCCTCGCTCTCACCAAATGCTACCCACCGACAAGGGCCTCGCTCTCACCAAATGCTACCCACCGACAAGGGCCTCGCTCTCACCAAATGCTACCCACCGACAAGGGCCTCGCTCTCACCAAATGCTACCCACCGACAAGGGCCTCGCTCTCACCAAATGCTACCCACCGACAAGGGCCTCGCTCTCACCAAATGCTACCCACCGACAAGGGCCTCGCTCTCACCAAATGCTACCCACCGACAAGGGCCTCGCTCTCACCAAATGCTACCCACCGACAAGGGCCTCGCTCTCACCAAATGCTACCCACCGACAAGGGCCTCGCTCTCACCAAATGCTACCCACCGACAAGGGCCTCGCTCTCACCAAATGCTACCCACCGACAAGGGCCTCGCTCTCACCAAATGCTACCCACCGACAAGGGCCTCGCTCTCACCAAATGCTACCCACCGACAAGGGCCTCGCTCTCACCAAATGCTACCCACCGACAAGGGCCTCGCTCTCACCAAATGCTACTACACCTGCCAGGTCTCCACACAGAGTCAAGCTCAACAGGGTCTTCTTTCCCCGCTTATCATTCCAAGCCCGTTTCCTTAGCTGTGGTTTTGCAAGATAGTAGGTAAGGACAGTGGGAATCTCGTTGATCCATTCAAGTGTGTCACTAATTAGATGACAAGGCTAACTCACCACCAACTTGCTGGCTTTAAGTGCTTTGGCTGGTGTACCCCTCTAGCCACTGATCCAAGATCAGATGTTTCCAAATGCCCCCATGAGGAGGTGGGGTGCTTTGTGTCATCCTGGGAAGTGGTGAGAAAATTCCCCTTAACCTATACAAAGTTAGATGAGTTAGTTTCATGTCAATCATGAGCTACTCCTCACACCAGCAGGTCAACCCATTCCACCAGGTGTGGTCCAGGATCTACCCTAGATGCGCAGTGAAGCAGCTCTCCACTGGGGCATTCCAGTATGCATGCTACATTTGTGTACTGACGCTGGGGATCATTCAGGATTTGGGCCCAAAATGACCCTTCATCCGAGAAGTCTGAGCTGAAGGCAATTCCGATGGGGACTGCAAGGCAAATGCCCCTCAACAGTTATAAGTTAGAGCGATGACTTTAATATCTGTATTGGCCTCTCCTCACTTGCAGACCGCATCCAAAATAGGGCAGATTGTGTTTAGAAATTTTTTCCCTTTTGCAGGCATCAAGGCTGCCTGCTGTTCAGTCATGCCAAATTTGTACGTCAAGCCACACTATACCCTAGTCGGCCAGGTTAATGAGGTCGAGCTTTCTCATACCATGCTTAGTATTGAATTTCTGCTCATTTATGATCTTGAAACTGCGTTTTGCTAGGATCTGTTCCATGTGCTTTATGACATGGTCATGACACTCCATCTGGAGACCGCTCACGAACAGACAGGCTTGGGCAATGTGGAGAAGGCTCATGGGAACAGAGCCACCACATTTTCCTAACAAAGAAACTTTATGACACTCCCACCCACCCAGAATAACTAGGCTAACTGCCCAAACAAATTCTCACAGACTTCTGGAAATTGAAGCCAGCTAAATTCGTTGGTGAATGCTCTAACCAGCTTTTGACAGCTGGCCCATGTTCATATCTCTGCAGACCCTTGGTGACCAAACAGAGCCTTGCAGGAGCAGGTGGGGGATCCAGTGTCATTAAATTCGACAGCGAGGAAGCTGCTAGGGTTGCACTCTCCTCATCAAGACCAGACAGTAAGCAAAGGCAGTTGCCCTTTAAGTTCAAGATTCGGAATTCCAAGGAACTAACCCCCAACCAGCTGCATTTAGTAGGTGAGTCAATTGCAGATTTGGGACAGTCCACAGGCAGCCGAAGCCACTAACATACCAATCAACGCACTGCTTTGTCACCCTGGATAATTCAGTTTTATGGAACTGTCCAAACGTCAGTTGATGTTGCAGAGACAGCAGCAAGAATGTTTTAAGAATGAGCAGCTTCGGTTGGGGCTTAAGGCAAGCTCGGTTAGGCCCCCAGAGCAAGGTGAGAAAACTTAGTAATAAGTGGGTAACTCCCCTGTGGTCGAACCACACCAGAAGATAGTGGAATCTGGAGGAAGCACTCAAAACCAGGAGATCAGTACCATTCACCTTGGGCGAGATAACGATATCAACAAAGCAGCTTTTTCTCTTCTTACTATGGCAGATAGCAAGAATATTGCATTTTGGTGTGCTCAGTTCCAATCCTAGCAGAGACCAACTGTAAGACAGTCCAGGCACTTTTAGTGAACACTTTCTGCCCTTCCAAAATCGCATCCAGGACAAGATTGAACAACAAGGAGGATAGTGGGTCCCCCCCTGTTTGACCCCCTCTATGCCTAGGATAGATTAAGTGCTTCCCAACGAGTAGTCTGCTGTCCCTGAAACATGCCCTAAGATACCTCCAGAAGGAGCAGGGGTAGGGGAGTACCCCTCTTTGGCCAAGAGCTGTGAAGACCACATCATGAGAGATCAAACTGAATACCTTCTGAATATCCACAGATGTGACAAGGTTCCTGTACTTGGATCGGGCAAGTGAGAGTGTCGCCTGGAGTTTGAGAACATTGGAGGCAATCTCATCAAAATGTTTGAAGCCGACCTGGTCTTGATGATTAGGCAGGGATGCTTCCAGCTGTTGAGCAAAGATTTACTGGAATACTCTCACAAAGTAGTTCCTGATAGCAATGGTGCAGAATTCCAAGGGATCGCCAGGCACATGATAAACATGACCCAGGAACGTGAAGATACCACCAGCTATATCCCAGGAACGTGGTGAGCCCTTCAGTAGCAACAGATTGAAGAGTAATGTGATGACCTCTATGGGTATATCCTGTAAAAGTGAGAGGCGAAGAACCAAGAGAGGATTCCTTCATGGAGGCAAGTGCAACAGAGACATCGCTGATTAAGATGGGTGTCACAGTTTCGTTCAGTGGTTAGACACAGTCAGGTGGATGGTGCAGTCACGATTAAACACCAGTTTCTAGCCCGCATAAAGTCCTCGTCCTTAAAAGTGTGCTCAACAACAAGTACCTTGTAAGAGAGGTCACTGTCGAGGACGCTCTCAGCGACAGACTTTGGGTAACGGTTTTGTAGGTGTTGGAGAAAATTATACATTTGAGCACACTGAACACGTCACCTCCTAAACCCCTCCTTCACCACAGGGATTGATCACTTCATCATTCTGCCCTTTGGGAATATTACGTAGTACAGTCAGGAGAATACATTGAGCTTGGTGAACGTTCTTTCAGCCATTTTCGTGATCTCAGGACAAGACTTTGGGAATCAGTTTGGTGACATACCCAGTGATCTTCTGGGTTGGATTGTTGAAGCTAGTGGGTCGCTGCTTGAGCTCTTCCCTTTCCTGCTCCTCGTCATCAGAGCCACAAGCTCTGGATCCATGAGTCTGGTTGGGCGACCCTTGGAGTGTCAAAGATGTTTGGATCATATAGCCAGAACCATGTGGCAGTTCAGTTCTTTGTCCAGTGTTGAGGGTATGCTGTGGCACATTGGGTAAGCCTTTCAATTTTCTTAGTGGTTCATGTGCAGCTTTTCATACATGGTGACTGTTCCAGCCGGGCTTCCTTGGGGAGGGGGGGTTTGCTTGTGGCGTCAGAGAATCATAGTTACTCCTGCCGTTTACCTGTGTTTTTATCCGTCATTGTAATATACAAGTGTAACACAATTTGTGAGAGAATTATTGTAAATTAAACATATTCAGCAAATCTCATGTGAAATTCAACCAATTTTAGAGGGTTTTTCAGAGTTTAGTTTAACCTCTGTGGATTATTTAATGCCAAAAAAGTAGGGTTTTAAGATATTTTTTAATGTTTGGTTATAGTGAGAAGGCTTAGATTTTGATGAAAATTTTTTTATTATTATTTTTTTATTTTAGAAAACTGAAGATGTCTGTCAGTTTTGTATTCAAAAATCTATTGCTGGTAATAATTTTTTTCCCTTCAAAAATGTATTTTTGCTAATATTTTTTCTTTAAAAATGTATATTTTTCTATAAAAAGTCTATTTTTACACTTCCATAGGGTTTTGACCCCGTTTTTTTTTTGCGGGGGGGGGGGGTAATTATTTGCCAATAGCTGGGACCCTAACAGGTGCTACCACTCCAACTCAGAGTGGACCTTGAAACAACATCAATTAAAAGGCAGTTCCATGCTCCTCACATCCCAATCAGAGGCCTTGTTACCAGATGCAGTTTACCGTCATACCCAGGACCAGGGCTTTTCAAGGTTTCCAGGACCTGTATGAATCTTAGAGTCAACAAGTGACAGAAGGAGTCTTGAAAGAAGAAAGAAAAGCAATCAATCACATTTGGGAAAGGCCTGCTCAATCACAATGTCTAATAAGCAAACTTCAAACATGCTCGAAATAAAACTATAAAACTATTTACTTTCAATTTAGTTTTCCCTGGAATTGGAACAAAGGATTTTGGTGAAGAAAACCGAGTGTCTGTGTCCATCGGCTCTTCACTGGTTCTTCCAGTATCCATTTTAACATCCGTTTCTATCAAATTGTCCGCATTGCTAACTGACGAAAGAGTTTGAGGTTGTGCTTCAGTCGGTACTTTTGAGTTTGAACTGGTTTCGTCACTCGGGTCGTCTTCTGGATTCTTATCTACTTCAGTGGATTGCGCACATTCTGGAGACTCATTCTTTTGGTAAGGTTCTCCAATTTCCCCTTTGGCAAAAGTCACAATTGAACAAAAACCATCTGTTGAGGCAACAACAAAAACATTGCCATCATTTGACCTGAAATTATAAAATAAATGCAAAATATTTGAATTTGGTAAAGAAATTGTTTAGAATGATTCTCTACAGCTAGTTATTAGGATAAGTCTGGCACAAGGCCACAAAATCAAGGTAACCAGATAATTAGACTTAATCTGTTATTCACAGAACAATTTTGTAGATCTTGATATTCACAACAAAGAAAGTAAACAGATTGAACTGCTAATTCTCTTTAAGCAAACTCAGTTAAGTGCCAAACATGATACAAGCTTGGGAAATGACGACTAACTCGGCAGAAGATTTTCTTGTAGTAGGTTGCCATTACTTTCTGTGGTAGATTGGTTGCCAACCAAGTCTATAGAACCCAATCTGTCCTGCTAACTCATAGATGGAGGGAGAAGCAATCCCTGGGGTAATTGTTTGCAAGTGAATACTGGAAAAGTTTTAAAGATGCCCACCACTTTTTTTTTTAACAAGAAATTCTAACATTCCCCAGGAAATTTTATAAACCAAATATTCTTGAGAATCTTTCTTTTCAACTTTTTCTATAATTTAGTTAAATAGTTTAGTGATGCCTTTTGGTAGCTGATGTTGAATGATAGAAAAATCGATTACTTAAACAAAATCAACCAGGCAAGAACATGAGAAATATGTTTACAGTAGATTGGTACACAAGCCCCTAGCTAGGAAGGAAGAAGGAAAACAAAAAAAAAAAAACCACAGTATGCATGAAAGGCAAGAAAAAGAGAGAAAAACCACAAGGAAAAATAAAAAGAAATGAATAGAAGGGAAGAGGGAAAGGGGAGAGAAGAGAGGGGAAAAATAAGAATAGAATAGGTGGAGAAAAAAAGGAGAAAATAGGTGTGAATAGGGAGGAGAAAATAGGGAGAGGAAAATGAAAATAAGGGGAGAATAGAGAGAGGATGAAAATAAGGGGAGAATAGAGAGAGGATGAAAATAAGGGGAGAATAGAGAGAGGATGAAAATAAGGGGAGAATAGGGGAGAGAGGATGAAAAGGGGAGTAGAGAGAGGATAAAAGGGGAGAAGAGATAGAAAATAAGGGGAGAATAGAGAGAGGATGAAAATAAGGGGAGAATAGAGAGAGGAGAAAATAGTGGGGAGAAACAGAGAGACTAGAGAAGAGAAACGGAGAGAATAGATGGGGGGGAAGGGGAGAACAGAGAGGAGAAAATAGTGGGGAGAACAGAGAGGAGAAAATAGTGGGGAGAACAGAGAGGAGAAAATAGTGGGGAGAACAGAGAGGAGAAAATAGTGGGGAGAACAGAGAGGAGAAAATAGTGGGGAGAACAGAGAGGAGAAAATAGTGGGGAGAACAGAGAGGAGAAAATAGTGGGGAGAACAGAGAGGAGAAAATAGTGGGGAGAACAGAGAGGAGAAAATAGTGGGGAGAACAGAGAGGAGAAAATAGTGGGGAGAACAGAGAGGAGAAAATAGTGGGGAGAACAGAGAGGAGAAAATAGTGGGGAGAACAGAGAGGAGAAAATAGTGGGGAGAACAGAGAGGAGAAAATAGTGGGGAGAACAGAGAGGAGAAAATAGTGGGGAGAACAGAGAGGAGAAAATAGTGGGGAGAACAGAGAGGAGAAAATAGTGGGGAGAACAGAGAGGAGAAAATAGTGGGGAGAACAGAGAGGAGAAAATAGTGGGGAGAACAGAGAGGAGAAAATAGTGGGGAGAACAGAGAGGAGAAAATAGTGGGGAGAACAGAGAGGAGAAAATAGTGGGGAGAACAGAGAGGAGAAAATAGTAGGGAGAACAGAGAGGGAAGAGCAAAAGACAAAAGAAAAACAAATATTAAAAATTAAAAGTAAAAAAAAAACATACCATGCCATGTCACTAAGCTGATGATAGTGAATATTGTTAACCATTGCAAATGGATAAGACTGTTGTGTGTCATAAAACAAAACCGAATCCTCTGTGGCAACTGCAAACACCATTCGATAAGGAAGGCTGAAGAAGAATATACAAGTTTTAAGAAAACGTTTTCATAAGCCAAAAGAAAATTTAAACAATATTTATAAACGATGATAAAACATGTATAGATTTTATTAATTAAAACCTCGACGAATAGGAAAAAATCTAATATCTTTATATTATTTCGAAATATTGTTCTCATGTTGGTTGATATATATTTATAATCCATATCAGCCAGTCAATGAACACCTGATGATGACCAGAGGGTACGTGGTCGAAACATTGTCTATAATTACACCTATATCAACCAAGATGAGAACAATAGTTCAAAATAATACCAAGATATTTAAAATTACCTATCTCAGAAACAAATACTAAAATAATTAAAAAAAATTCAATATAAATATTGTTTCTAGATGTTAAGTAAAATTGGAAATATCTGCATTTAAAAACATTACTTAGTTTGTGTAACCATTGCCACTATAAAAATATTAATGTCTATTTTTATTTGGTTCATGAAAACACATTGATTTAAAAGTCCTATAAAGTCAACATTCATCGAGTTAGATTTTAATTTAGTTGCTGGCACAAATTTTTTTTCTTGATAGAGATTAGTCACCGATGTTAAAAACACATATTTTTTAATATTTGGCAACTTTTACTGCATAGTTAAATCAGGTAAAGGGTAAAATAACTATTTCCTATAAATGCCTTAATGTTACGATTATTTTTATATGATTGCGATATTTTTAAGAGCATTTATTTTCAATTTGTACCTCTATGAAATTGTTTTTCTCTGGAACTGTTCTTAAAATAATTTTTAAAATATTAGCCAACTGCTTATGTGATATTATTAACTACTGTTTTTCAGGGGATATTTTGGATTTGATTTCAATGTTAAACTTTTTCTGATTGCTCCAATACTTCATTTGTATATTTGTATAAATATCAATCATTTTTTTTCTTACATTTTTTATGATCAAATTTCATGTGCAATGTTTTCCAGAACTAACTTTTGAAAATTAATGAGCATTTTATTTATAATTTTTTAAAATATCGAAAAACATTCATTAGTTTACAAAAATAAAATATTAATTTTATTACAAGTTACAAACAAAAACAATTCAGATTGGAATTGTCAATATGAATTTGTGCCACTGTCAGATCTGATTCAGGCTAGGCATTAATGTTTATATATATATATAGATATTAAATATAATTTAGCAATCTTTTGGTGTATTTCAACTGACAAAAGATTAAGGTAACTATTTCTCTCAAATTGTCTTGATGTTACAATTATTTTTTAATAGATCTATATTTTTATATCTATAATATCAAGTTTTCTGTAAGACACACACACACACACACAAAATGTTTGTCTTGACAATTTTTTTTTTATTCTTTTAACAATTGTAATAATTTTTCTGATTCCCGTTTTGGTTGAAAATAGTGATGAAAGAATAAAATAAAAATAATGATCAAACTGAAACTTTTGAAATAGATTTAATGAAATTTATATTATATATATATATATATATATATATACACACACACACACACACACACACACTAAAATTAAAATGAAACAATTATCTAAATTTATAAATCAGAGATTTTATAAAGACTTTTGAACAGTATCATTAAGGTTAATCCAAACGGACTGACCATAAAAGGGGAGAAAACTCTTAAATAAAAATTATTCAAATCTTACCAGAACATTGTTTGATATTTTTCCCATTCTTTCAAATTGGAGTCTTCAATAACTACAAATAAAAAGGCAAACAAAATTAGACAATAAAAATATTTTCAAGCCTATTCAGTGAGTTAGGGTCCATTTCTGTCACAGAAAATGTTTCAAAATATATGGAACAACGTTTTATTTCAAAACCTCAAGCAAAGCAAACAACAATGGCTTTGTTCTTTTAAAAAAGAAAAAAAAGCAATTGGCAATAAGAAATGCAGACGAAGAGTCAAAATGAAATTTTGGTTCCAGAAAAATATATTTACGAATTTTTTAAATTTTGAAAAAAAAACAAAAAAACAAAAACAAAAAAAAAACAAAAACATTTTATTTTTACTGTTGTAATTACTAAAATTATTACTTTGTGTGTGTGTGTATTTGTTTTGGTGGGAGGAATAAGTTTAATATTCTCTCTATTCAAGAGTGGGAGGAGACCATTTGGATATATACAGGAAAAAATGAATTTGCAATTCTCTTTTATTCCCAGCAACCCCTTGCTTAGAGTGAATTGACTTATATTAAAAAAAGATAGCATTGAGAGAGAGATCAACACTGTAAAAAGATTGCTTGATGAGTGAAAATGAGTCATAACCAGTTAGTGTTGATTTTTTTATGTCTCTGTTTTTTTATATATATATATATATATATATATATATATATAATACCATTAATTGCTAGGTATTTAATCTAGCATTGATTGTCAAGTTAATATTGAATAGTTGTGATTCCTTAGGCATTAATTTCACATGTACTCTGAATTCGTTAACATCTATGTTAACTTGTGTGTATTATTATTAATATTAATGCATCAATATATTGTTTTTAGGGCATGTTGTCATGTTTTTCAAATTGGCATTTACTTGTATTTTGATTGGTCATCACACACATATAACAATGTCTCCCCTATTGAGGGAGTTTGGTTAGTTCTTAACCTTTTAAAACTCTTCAAAGCACAATCAGCACCATCACTTGACAAGACACGAGAAGTGTTGGAACAAAATAGCTACCTTATCATGATGTTAATAACATACTTATGTTATAGATTTTAAATAAATATTATTTGCTCTACTCTGTATTGAGCACTCTTTTAAGAATAGTGTTTTTTTTTTAAATATCGGTATTTAATTCCACCCATACCAACCTTATACTTGGTTATACAATTTATATAATATATAATATCTAAACTTATTTATAAATGGAACTTTGTGTGTGTGTGTGTGTGTGTGTCTGTTACCTATAGACTCTGAAATGGTTGAACCAATTTTCTTGAAAATTTACACAGTTGTACTATAAGCGTCTGCAAGTATTCTTAGCTAGGTTTTGTGTCAAGGTACCCCCGATAAATATCAAAAATCTATAATAAAAAAAACTTGGGTTATAGAAGTAGTGGTCCGATTTTAATCAAATTTGATACACTCATAGACAAAGACATAAGAAACAATAATCAGAAGATTCAAGGTTGCAGTTCTTACAATAGTGCAGAAAATTGACATTATATATATATATATATATATATATATATATATATATATAAGGCAAGATGCTTGCGTGTGTGTCTGTTTATCTGTCTGTATGTCCTTTATACAAATCCACAATTTTTATCCAATTCTCACCAAACTTCACACAAATATGCTTTAGGCTGAGCTCCAGGACCATGGATTAGTTTTAAAGCTTTCATTACACCTGAGCAATGCCAGGCTATACTGCTAGTATTTTATATTTGAGAAGCAATCTCTCTTTTATGCAGGTTTCAATAAAAATGACAGACAATGTGTGATGGTTAAGTTCTTTATGTAATTTTTTTATGTGATCTTGTTGTTTCTTTTTGAGGACATAAATTACATAAAATTTGTCCAAATGTTTTGTTTATTTGAGCACTTTCAGCTATATTTTTAGCCATTTTTGAGGATGAATGTTATTTTACATGTAACAAAATGTAAGTGGTGTTATGTATAACATGGATTATTGCTATGTGTTATGTACTGAACATGGTAAGTGTGTTCATGGTTGGGTTTTTTTGTTTTTATATCAATAAAGCATCATCCACATGCAAAAAATGACTAAAAATAATAGAGGTTATTCTACATCGTATCAAAGTGATGAATGACAGTAGAATATTGGTAGAAAGGCATTTCAGACAAGCAATGTGATGAAAGTGCTTGAAATTAGAGATACAGAATTAATAGAAATAAAAGGTTCACAATTCTGACCTAATGCGGCCCATTTCAAGTGTTTTTAACTGTTCTGAAAAAGATAAATTGTTTTTGAATCTTCATAAAATCATTTTTATCACCAGTTATCAACCATCACCTGATGAAGTAAAATTCATAATACTGAAATATGAAAGGTTTTGTATAGCAATGTGAAATGTTTTTTTTATAATCACTTATAATAAAAATACTATATATATATATATATATATCTCCAAGTGAATAAAAAACAAAGAAAGTATTAACAACGTTCAAAACATTAATTTAAAACAGTGCTCAATATAGAAATAAAGCTATGAATATTTATTATAAATTTAGAACATGTACAAATTATAAATTATTATATTTCCTTTTTTAATTTTCCCATTTTTTTTCTATCCTCTTTACCTCATAAAAACATTTTCCACAGATAAAGGAAAGTGAGATTTTCGAATTTTCTTTTTCAAAAATAACGTTTATTTAACATCATTATTAACTACCTGATGAGACATTGTTTTTCTATGTCGAAACAAAACGTACACTTTTGTAGTAAATTATAATTTGTACATGTTCTAAACTATAACTTACTCATAATCATTTCACCCTCAAGCAAGGTGATAAAACCTCAAAGACATAAGGAGTTATTGAGCAAGAGAGGATATGAAGACTAAAGGTTAACAGTGCATTTAGATTATTGAAGATCGAAATTGTTGAGCGAGAAGCAAAAAACTAGAAGAGAGTTACATAAGGGAGAAATGCAAGAGAAGAAAGTATTAGCACCGAACTCATGGTTACATCTTGCCATTTCAATGGTAAAAATCACAACTTGCTGCTAATCTGGCAATGGATTTCAATTCATGAAGTTTCAGTACAATAGAGGGAAGTTCATCAGAACAATTACCATGAAAATATTTATAGAAAAGGCACAGGGAAGCTATGTTACATCAGTGAGAAAGTGACTGAAGCCAAGATGCTATGTTAGGATCAATAACATTGCAGATTTTTCTTTGTATTTATATTTTATTTTAATGTCTGACCAACTTAAGATGCAATTTTTGCATTCTTTGAATAGTAGTGTTTATTCAGAGTTCATACACACACTCAAAAAAAGAAAAATAAATAAAGAGATGAAATTATGAATTGAAACATTTTTTCCACTATAGCTGGAATCATCAAATGCAAAATTTTGGTCAGGAAATCGATGACCAAAATTTTTTAAAAAATATATTACAAATATATAAATGCACAAATTTCAACACGAGTTTCCTGATGGTCAAAGATTTAAAATTCTAAATGTCCTAGATATTTTCAAATTTTTGTTGTTATCTCAGTGCTTACCCCCTCTCAGCAATTCTGATAGCTTTTTAATTTAATGAGTCTTGAAACTGACGGATTTGATTTGAATGGGTCCCCAGGAAATTCCATCAGTCTAAACCATAGTTTCTTAATAAATTGTAGTGTTAAACTACAGGGCTCTAGAGCAAGTCTTTTTTTTTTTCTTTTTCTTTACCATCGTCCGGAAAAACAATTTTAATCACTTTGATTCTCTTAAATTGACAGAAGATTGTAGTCTTACACTGCAGGGCTCCAGGCTAATTTTTTTTTTTACTAGCGTACCAAAAAAAAATTTTAATCGTTCTGAATCACTTAAATTGACAGAACAAAAGCTTTTCTAAATTAAATTTTTATATTTAAAACAAAAACAGTATTTACATTTAATCACAGTTCAATTAAGAAACTATATTTTTTGAGAGTTATGACAGAACAAGTTGTTTTTGTAAATTACACGAATAAAGTGGCTGTGTTGACTCTTAAAAAAAAAAAAAAAAATTAGATGAACTGTCCTCTAAAAAATGTAAGTAATCTCCCTTGAATCAACTTAGAAAAATTAAACTAAAATTAATCAGTGACGCTCCCAATTTTCTGTAGGATACAAAATTTAGAGAAAATATTTTTCTGTAATAACATAAATAACACCGAAATAAATTATCAAATAAAATAGGCGAGTATACGTCATGTGAATGAAATATTTCAAATTTCACAAACAAAATGGGGACTGTAGCACCAAAATAATAAGATTACTGATTTTAGTACATGTACAAAACATTCTTATCACCTTGACAGTCTACAAACTGTCACCAAGATCTTTTAGTCAGAAAATAATCAATTAAATCAAATTTGATTTTAATTGATGAGAAAATTAACCAAGTCAATCAGTATGAAATATTTAGCACAACAATGAAAATTAATGAAAACAGTGGAAAGTATGTTGGGAAATATCAAATGATGCACGTTTGTGGTGTCTTCTGAGATTAATACGAAGAGCATTTGTTGATGATTACTTGTGATGCATAGTGTACAGCTTTACCCTTTCCATTTGGCTAGTGCTTCTTCAAAAGGGAACTGACCTTTTGGGTCCCAGATTGACACTAAGAAGCTGCACTTGATGTTCCAATAACAACTTGTTTCGGTGATGGGTGAGGATGAGAATGAGGTTCTGAGCAGAGAACCCTCGTTCACAGCCAGCTGTATGTATAGCCAAGGTGGTGGCCAATTGAGCAAGGATGCTGAAGTTAAAGGGAAGTCTTTTAGGTGATATTTTGTTACCAACGCACAAAGTTTCCACTTTGACAACTTTCTTCAGCAGATCTCACCCCCCAGTCGAGGCTGAACAGAACTGATGAGGGGCTGCATAGTAATCTTCTTCATCCTCAATCCATTTGTGGGTTTGCTGATGTCAATAGTAGGAAATTAGAATTTCCAAATCCTCCTTTCCATTAACTCTTCCTTAGTCATGAAGCAGATGAGATGGAAACTTAACACAATAATGCACACAACAAAGAGGTGTTTGGAAACCTGGAGTGCATGTTATTTATTAAGTTATTAATAAATTTGATGCACACTTGTTCCAGATTAAATGTGGTCTTTGTGATCTGATGCTTAACCTTGTAGATATTGCCTTGGATGTCTCTGGCTAATACTGTCAGGTTGGGAGATGTCATTTCCTTGATCTTTTCCAGTTCCTTGATATCAATATCTAATTTCACTTTTATTAAAACCACATTTTCTGTTTGCAGGAACTGGGATAAGATTGTAACCGGGGCCATGATATCCATCATGAGCACAGTGATGCTGATGTACTTCTCTGTTGCAAACTTTATTTTAGGCCATTTAACTTTGGGTCTTGCTGAAATCCTAGGATACTTCAGTGAAGTAGGTCAGCAGGCTATCAATGGTCCTATGCACAGCCTGAAGAGCATTGTAATATGATAGCCATCGGGTGGAATGCAGCTCTTTGTAAGTGGACATTGGGTCTTCCAGCAATTTCTGTAAGTGTCTTATTTTGGCTGTGTAACAAGGATGCATTTATATATAAAAAATAATAATTAAGTTAAAATCTATAGTAAGAGATTCTATGGTGTCCTACTTGTTATAACAAAAAAAGTTTTAATTCATGAAGTAGTTGTTAAGTAGAGAAATTAGAAATAGAACATTTGGAAGATCCTAGAATATTCGAGAAAAATCTAGAGAATTGGAGATGATTCTAGAAATATGCAAATTAGGTGTTAGCCCCTACAAAAATAGGTTTTGGGAAGAGAGTAGTTAGTTGTTAAAAGGATTTGCTGACATTATCGACTCTGGTCCGATTCAGGATTTGTATATCCAGCATCTCTACTAAAAGTTGCCGACCAACTAAAACCTGAAAGAGAACCTCATGGAACTAAATGGGTAAATAGAATTTTTTGACTCTTTCGTTGACCAAACAAAGAATTATTCTTTATATAGACATTTAAAGATTTCGAAAAAAAAGTATAGCACTTAGACTAATTTGCTAGCTTAACTGGGTAAAGATACTTGACACCTTCCTTCCCCTTTGTAACACTTTGCCTGCCAGTAGTAAACTGTTTCTTGTTTTGAATGCAAAAACTGTATATTTGTAAATATTTTTATTTTGTGTTTTTGTAAATTAAATATTTGTCTGTGATTTAGCTCTGTGTTTTGGTAAATCATTTTTTTCTTTTGTTACAACTTGTAACATGTAACAGCTGCTTGTTTGGGACTAGCATAGAAATATTAAAACAGACAAATCAGTATGTACTGATGCCCTTTGAGATCTGCTATTGACTCTGCTGCTTAAGATGTGTACAAGGCCAGGGAGTGGGCAACAGCTCACATTCACTGTATGGGGGTTGGACCTAAGCAGTAGATCTGTGCAGCCTCTCTTTCTCCCATTCATTACGTCAGCTCCCTCTGATCCCATGCTCATCATTTTTGTTTATAAGATTTCTAGTTTTAATATGATTTCCTGGATGGATTTTGCAGTTCCTACACCTGTTGTATCATAATACTCTTTAATTGCAACAAAATAGGTGCTTGGTTCAAAGGTCACAGACTCAATAATTTGGACATATTCAACAAGGTTATATCAGTAGATTTATCTATGAGCACAAATGGGGATTTACTCAGCTTTGTTTTTAGAGCTGCCTGTACGGTGTTTGCCATACTAAACAGCAATTTCTCACTTGCATATCATGATCTGTATGCTACAGCTTTCTGCTGATCAGAGAGAAAGGGGAAATAGAAAAAGAATACACTTTTATTCCCCGCATCCCAAGATAGTCAACCTTTTCTATTGATGCAACCAACTTTGAAATGTACATTTAGATGTTTCTTACAAGAAAGCGTTTAAGAAACCAAATATACTCTAGGTACTGATTGACACAAGGTCAACATAGTTATTTTGTTGGTCAATCTTTGACTGCTATGAATTTATGAAGGAAGAAGAAATTGTTTTTTGTTAAACCCAATGGTGTGTAGGGCAGTGTTTTTGCTGTTTTCGTAACAAACTGTTTTTTTTATGGGATAGGGTTGTTAGCCCTGCACCCAACCCTCAAACCTGGAGGAAAGTGATCTTCTAAGTGTAGCTTAGACAGGACACACGGCCGAAAGTAGGGGATTGAACTCACTACTCAGTTATGATTCTAGCAAGATGAGCTTGCTAACCATTACACCAAGCCAAGGTGCCTAAAGGAAGAAGAGTATCATAGAAATTCATTTTCCCTGTCAATTGTTAAAAAAGAAAAGAGGATCAAAATTTGATGCAAATAAAAAAAGCCACACCATAACATCAACTATAACTTCAACTTAACTAAAAACCGCGGTACCTAATTTATTTTAAAAATAAAAATTACCTTTCAAATCTTAATTTTAGTTTTAACTTCAAGATATAAATTTAATAGTTCCAAAGATAAAAACATAATTTGAGCATATTTAAGAACATAAACAAAATGAGACTTATATTGGTGTTTTGGAATCTTTTCTGTTAATTCGGCAGGGCACTACCAAATAATGAAAATTTACTTATATTAATTGAATTCACCCCAGTAAATTATAATTATATATACACTATTTTTACACAAGACTGAAGAGGGTTCAATCTACGTTAAATTAATGCATGAAACTGCCCCACCTCAAAATTAAATCTGATAGTTTTTTTAATAATTATTTTTAAATCAGATTATTAATAGATAATATTCTGAAGAATTTTTTTTATTTACAAAACTTTAAGAGTCCTATCATTCTGTAAAAATTAAATTTAGACATTTTTTTTTAAAGTTACTATTTTTATATTAAAGTCTCTTATTTCTCGTTTCAAGCCAATATCCAGTGCACCATTGTTTGTTTTGTTTTACGGCGTATCAACCCATTTTGGGTCATTTAACGCCGAATCGAATTATTAAAAATGGAACAAAAAGTTAAGAACAATTTCAAGAAGTTTGTATATTTAACAAATTAATATATATATATATATATATATATATATATATATATATATATATATATATATAACAAGACTTATATATTTAGACAAATTCATGCATTTAACAAATTTATATATCTAACAAATTTTAAATTAATAAAATATTTTATAAAAATGTATATATTTAATTTTGCTTGTTTAGATTTTATGGCATACCAATCACCATGGGTTATCTGAAGCCAAACCCAGCCGACAGACATTATATGTATTACATATACAAGATTTGCAAACACACATTCAGTAAACCAAGTTTTGGAATATAAAGCAAGTTGGTAGAAATATATATATCTATGTGCATGTGAAATAGTATTCAACCAGTCATATTTTTGAGTACATTCCGATTTCTTTTAAGAATTCGATTATCCTGCTTGATTCCAGTGCACCATAAGAAGATCACTGCCGACAGATACTGCTACAGCATTCACCTTTACATAAAAAAATTTGGATTACTCCTAAATAAAAGAAACAACTCAATTATTTTGATATTTTCTTCTATTATTGATACTAATAATATCAAGGAATTTATTGACCGAGCAAGCCAGTGTTACTTGAGTTTTCTTTACAGCTGGCCATCAAGCTGAGATCAACATGTAGTATCTGTTCTCATTTCTAATAATAATGGTATTGTTCGCAGTTTCCTCATAACAAAAAATACAGCATTCATTGACCGAGCAACCAGTGCTACCATCAATTGAAATTTATAAAATCTATCTTTTTTAAAGAGATTCAACTGTTTTTTTTTTTGTTTTTTTTAAAGAGATTCAACTGGGTTTGTTTTTTTTAAAGAGATTCAACTGGGTTTTTTTTTTTTAAAAAGATTCAACTGGGTTTTTTTTTTTAAAAAGATTCAACTGGGTTTTTTTTTTTAAAAAGATTCAACTGGGTTTTTTTTTTTAAAAAGATTCAACTGGGTTTTTTTTTTTTAAAAAGATTCAACTGGGTTTTTTTTTTTTAAAGAGATTCAACTGCTTTTTTAAAAACTTTTTCAAATCCACTAGCTGTTATTGATTGATTTTCCGGTATTGATGGCAGTTTCTTCTCAATTTCCTGTTTGAAATGACATGGAACTTCAATGTCTCGTAATTATTCTCTCTTCAAGTTACATGTGCTATCCATTTTAGTTGTTGCTGCTCTTGAAAGTCAGCAACAACTGATTTCGTTTCTTTTATTCGATAAAGATCTTTGTGATTTTAGGTCTAAAGAAGGATGGTCTGATCGAAAAACTTCTTTTGTTTGAAGCCAGTTTCAATCACTGATTTGAGAATGCAGTGGTATGCAGCTGACAGTTTAGATATTTCTGAATGGGTTATGCACCGTGCATGACATCCAATATGAGGTTAAGAACATGACTCAAGATTTTAAGTTAATCATTTTGGTTTTGTAGCATCTTGCACTGTTGGACAAAACTCCCCCAAGCAGAGATTATTCTAGGTTCAATTTTCTTTTCTCCCATTCTAAATTTGTTGTAACTGACCAATACACCGAGATATTTGCAGTATTTACTAATTCCACCTCCTGATTTTCTGTCATCATTGCTTTCATTCTAATTCCAGATTATAGTTTCTGTTTTGGGAAGGTCTTTCATCAGTCCTATTTCTTGGAACACTTGTTAAATGATGTTGATTTTTTTTTTCAAGATTATTCTTATCCAAACTCGTCACCTTTTCTAGTGTATATTGTTCTCGATCCATGAGCCATGCCACTTCCAGATGTCTTAGTTATCTAGTGACTTAACTCAAAGAGTTGAGTTCAATACCTAGAACAAATAACTTGAGCATTGAGTTAAAGGGAGATAACTAAGACATCTTGAAGTAGCATGGTTCATGGATACACCACAGTGATCGAAATAAAGGGTTGGGTTCAAAATTTAAATCACCTGAAGAAGGCTGGAGTGTACAACTATCGAAACGTTGTGAATATGAATATGGCAATAAAGATGAGGAGAGCATCTTGTAACAAGTATTTATCTACAAGAGCAAAATGTTATTGATTCTTTTCAAAGATTTTAAATTTAGGAACTTTCATAAATATTCTTCAGGTTAGCTGAAAGGTCTAGTTAAGTTATGGAGGACACCAAGTGACATGAATTCAATGTCTAATAAACAAAAGTTAGTAAGTGATGTTCTTGAAATATTTATTTTTAAATGCAAATTAATAATTAAATTATTTTAATTTGAGATTAAGATATGTATATATTTTTAAATAACATGAGGTCATAAATTTAACTATTTTCTTTTAATTTTTTTTAACATTTTTATCATCATGTACATTGACTCCACTTGCTCACATTTGTTTATTTTGAATTTTTTCTCTTGTATGTAAAAACCTATTGCAAAATAAAATCCTAGCAGTTGCCTTGATAAAGTCCATCAGAGGATGAAACACATCAGGTAATGTAAATTTCCTTCCTGTCGTTCTGTTATAGTTCCATTCTGTCTGTAATGTTACACACATGACCAATTCTACCCAATCATACAAGACCAGATTATTCACAAAATAACGACAAAAAGCGTTCATTTTAAAAGGTTATTAAAATATGACATTATGAAGAATAAGTAGGTTGATAAATACCAGTCATTCCCAAATCCTGCCGGGGAATTTTCCGAAGTTTATACAATATTGAACTGCAACGAACTGCAATGGTCGCTTTGGGTCCACTGGGAAGATAAATTGCAGGCCTACAAAACAGATTAACAATCACATAGTAAATGAATGAATCCATTAAAAAATGAAAATCTAATCTAAATCTGAACTTATTTATAAATGGACCTTTGTGTGTGTGTGTCTCCGTTACTGTTACCTATAGACTCCGAAATGGCTGTACCAATTTTCTTGAAAATTTACACATTTATACTATAAGAATCTGAGAGTGTTCTTAGCTAGGTTTTGTGTCGAGGTACCCCTGATAAATATCGAAAATTGATAATCGAAAAAATCGGGTTATAGAAGGAGTGGTCCGATTTTAATCAAATTTGATACACTCATAGACAAAAACATAAAAAATGATATTCAGAAGTTTCAAGGTTGCAGTTCTTACAATAGTGCAGAAAATTGATAATATATATATATATAAGGCAAGATGTTTGTGTGTGTGTCTGTTTATCTGCCTGTATGTCTGTATTTTTTCAGCCCTTTTATTTTAGTTTTTGCTTCGGGTTTGGCTCTAAGTAGGTATAATTGTAGTTCTTAGTCTCACCCGTGATACCATTTACTCAGAGGCCTTATTTAGCCTTCTAAATTCAGTTTATGATGAAAAAAACTTATTTGATATCGATACCAGGAAATCAAAATTTGATTTACATCCATTCATTTTTCTTTCAGTCTACAGTTTCGCTTTAACTGGAAACAACTATCGCTTTTTAGTCTTTCGTGTCAACGTCCAAAGAGTCTGAGCTCCAGGACCATGGATTAGTTTTAAAGCTTTCATTACACCCGAGCAACACCAGGCTATACTGACAGTAAATACATAATCCAAATACTGTTATTTAGATTCTTTCTACTGTTTTTTTTTCATCTTTATTGCCATATTCATGATGTTTTGGCCATTGTATGCTCTGACCTTTATTCAAGCAACTGAAATTTCAGACCAAACACTTTATTCCATTCACAGGTGTATACTGTTCTCGTTCCATAAGTCATGTCGCTTCCACATGTCTTAGTTATCTCCAAGTTTTTGTTCACTACTGCTGTAGTCAGGTATTGAACTCACAACTCTTTGGGTCAAGTCACTGGACCGAACCAACTTATCAACTCCAGTGAGAAAAAGCATTAGTTAGATCCAATGACTGGACCCAAGGATTTGTTAGTTCAATTCCTGACTACTGCAGTAATGAACAAAAACTTGAATTGATTGAAAAAGGAATAATTAAGACATACAGAAGAAGCATGACTTATAGAACAAGAACAATATATCTCAGTGTGCAAAATAGGTTTTTTTCAAATTCCAATTACCTGAAGAAGTCTGGAGCATACTACAGCTAAAATATTGTAAATGTAGCAACAAAGATGAGGACAACAGTTTGAACAATGTAAATATTGTAAATAATTACAATACCTCATCTCAGAAGTATAGACCAATAACCAGCAATACCAACAAAACTTCTCTAAGTCAATGATTGAATACACTCTTTGTGGATTCTGTGACAATATAATACCTGTAGAAATTCCCGAATTGTATCATTAACTATTTGAGCTTCACACCTTTAACAAAGTATCATAATGAATACGGATCATTAAAGTAAGAGGGTACAAATAAAAAATTTAAAAATCTGACATTTCCCTGAAGCGGGCATTAATTACAAAAGAACATTATTGCTTTCTTTATCTTCCTTTTATTTCCTTCCTTAAAAACAGCAACTCTGATATATCTTTTTCTATTGTCTTTGCGCATAAAATGAAATGGTTCATTACTTATCTGGGATAATGGCAGGGCGTAACACACACGCTAACAAACAAGGAACATGCAGAATTAGAATATGATATGCCAATTACTAAATGATGCTTTCACAGCAGAAGACTGAGTAACCCTACAGGAGAGGGTCCCTTTATATATGTACAGTAAGGTCTCCACTGATTGTTTGTCAAGCTACACCGAGGCTACACAACTGGTTCTCACCTCAAGTTATTCAAAAAGACAAGACACATTCTAGAGAGATGTCACTAGTGATTGTTCATATTGTGGTACCCTTGAAATAGTCTTCATGTCTCAGGGAATTCCTGAATATAAATTACTACATGCCATACTCCAAGACATGAGCAGTCGAATGAGACGTCTATCCTTACAGATTAAAAAAAAGGGGTTAAGTTCAGAATTCCCTGTATGTTACTGTTGTGGATCATCATCGCTAAATTTGTTGTGGCAAATCATAACCCAAATCTTTGTCACCAATTTGTTGTGGAGTTGTTGTGGCGAAACTTCACCGCAATGTTGTAGCAACCAGTTAGTACCAGAAGTAGAACACAGAAGTTAGGCTCAAAACAGTGTATTAGTATAACAAGAATATATGTTCAAAGTAAGAGTTAATAAGTAAATAGAAATAAATAAGTCCGAACGGTAAAGTTACACTGCGTATTGCCTGAGCCGCAGCAGGCTTTAACTGCGTACTAGCTGTTGTCAACTGCCGTACTTAACTGCTTACTGGAAGTCATGCAGGTAATTATATAAAACAAAAGGAAGAGTCCATTCCTTGTAAAAGGGCACCATAACAGTTAGCCAGATTGATATACACGTGAGGAAGGCCGAAGGGCACATTGGCCGAAACACTGTAAGGAAAATAGCCCCAATAAAAAATAGTTTAAAAACTATATACCACTATATCTCTTATATTTTTATTGTAGTTCATGTGTTAAACATGATATACATACACAGTGCATGCCTCGTGAGTGGGTCACTCACTGATACACAAATCCCCCACTAACCAGTTAAGGCAATTTTAAACTGACACCATATTGACATCTGTTGTACACTAGGATTCTGCTCTTTCCTATTTGTGTTTGAGTTTTGTTTAACGGCATATCAACTTCTATGAATTGATTAATGCCAAAAAGGTAAGGTTTTAAGATACTTTTTCTAATAAAAATTTTTATTATTATTTTTTGTTTTATTTTAGAAAACTGAAGATGTCTTCATGTTTTGTATTCAAAAATGAATTGCTGATAATTTTTTTTTCCTTCAAAAATGTGTTATGGTAAGAATTTTTTTCCTTCAAAAACATATTGTTGGTAATATTTTTCTTTAAAAAATGTATATATTTCTATAAAAGTCTATTTTTATGTATATATTTCTATAAAAGTATTTTTATACTTTCAGTGTTTTGACCCCATTTGGGTGGGGGTGGGGGGTGGGGGTAACTATTTGCCCATAGCTGGGCCCTTAACAGATGCTACCACCCTGGGTCAGGGTGGACCCAGAAACAACAGCAATTAAGAGGTTGTTCAATGCTCCTCACTACCTCCCAATCAGAGGCCTTGCTGCCAGATGCAGTTTATTATCAAACCTAGGACCATCCTACTATTGTGACAAATGGACTGATCTTAGTTATAAATATGGTAGGTAGCTACGTCACAGTAGAATTTGAATAATTGATTTACTCAAGTCTTTCCGTTCTGCATATGAGGATTTAATAAACCTTTTCTTCTTTGTTTCTTCTACATGGTTTTCTGTTCTTTCAATACTCTTCCTAATTCTAGGTTATTTTGAACAAAGACAACATTACAATATCATCACTAAATACATTCCCTATGATGATTACAATTTTAAATAATAAAGTTCAAGTCTTTATCATAATAACTATTTTCAAAAATATGCTGTTCATATTTATAAAAATATATAATCAAACAAAAATTACTTGTCACCTATTTATCACCATTTCTCATGGAAACCCTAGCAACTTTTTGTGGAACCCTATGGTCCCAGAGAACATCAGTTGAGAAACAATTCTGGAGAATCAAAATCCTCTAACCGAAACTATGTATCAAAAGTTATATCCATTTATTTATAGAGGATAATGTCTGAGAGAAAACCATCTGATGGCCGGGATAGCTGCATCAGGATGAGTGATGAGTGTTCAAGCAGCCCCCCCCCTCAAATTCTTCCTTCTCAAACAGTTACCAGGTTATACCAAGATTTCCTAAAAGTTTTTGCATCATCGCCCAGTTTTACATTGAAAAATATCAACTGTCCAAAAGCATGCCAAAATTGTTTGGTAAAAGTTTGTTACTGAATTGTAAACTGAACAAGGACCAACATTCCTGCTACTCAGTCAGTTAAGTGCCACACGTGATGCACACTTGGGAGATTATGTCTCGAAAGAGACATGACTGACTGGGCAAAAGATTATCCTGCAGTAGGTTGCCATTGCTTTCTATGGTAGACTGGTTGCCAGCCAAGGCTATAAAACCCAATCTGTCCTATTATTTAGCCCATAACTGGAGGGAAGAGACCGATTAATACCCTTCCCAAGGAAATTTGTGCATAAGTGAATGCAAGGAATTCAACTGGAATTCAAACTCAGCTCCCCGATTTCTCGTTCCGAGCCAATATACACTACACAACAATGCACATCCTGCTACTAACCATATTAAAAAACAAATGAAAGCTATATAAAAAATACCAAAACATTCGTTGTTTGCAGAGATAGTTTTATATCTTATTCAGGAATATGACCCAGTTATTCCCATTTAGTTTTTTTTTTTTATACAGGTTTTTTTTGGATATCTCCCTTAAATATTGTTTTCAGGTAGCATATGTTGAAATTCCCTTTTAATACTCAAAATCCTATATCACCCACCCAACAGATGAAATTGTTGGAGTTTTTGGGTACCGTTGTATACTAGTGAGCCAGCCATGAGCTGACTCATTTTATAGTTCACCAATGGCAAGTATTGGTGATATAATCAGATTCGATAGAGTGTCAGACTCATGAGTATTAATCTTTGATGTTATTTCATTGAACAGATTACATACTGCGCTGTATTCTATATTCATAAACTATGGTGGACATGGTCAACAGAAATTTCCCACTGGTAGAAAATATCACCCAGATTGGAAAACTAACAACTATAATCTTTTTTTTTAACCCCAAGCAAGGAGGGACTAGTCCACATGGGGTTACAGTGAGAGAAAAAACTGGGTACAGGGGCTATTGAAGAAAGGATAGATGAACAGGATTCAAAAAGACAAAAGATGGCAATTGATGTTGCATTTAAATTTTGGGGGATTGTAGCTATCAAAGAAGTAAGCAAGTGGAAGGGAGTTTCTCAGAAAATGCAAGAAAAAAACCTTTAAGTATAAGTAGCAGTTGCATCTATTTATTTCGACAGTAAAAGAACGAGACCTAGATGTCAATCTAGTAGCACGTTTAAATTTATGTGGTCAGGGCACCAGGAAAAAAAGCACATCATAGCAGTTGCCATGAAAATATTTGGAGAAAAGACAGAAAAAATTTGTCATAAAACTAAATAATTTTTATCATGAAATGTTTTTATATTTTCAAAAAGGATATTGTATCTGAAAAGACATTTGAAAATATATTAGTAATATTTTCAAATGTCACACAAGCCAGTCACAATGTTTGGCAAAAAGCTGAGAGTATAAAGCAAAGTTGAGAGAAAGAGAACAATTACCTGAGGTTTTTTATTCACAGAAGGAATACCCACCCTCTGCCACCTTCCAAATAATAACATCCCTCCCTTTCACCTTCTGTTGTCAACTCTCCTTCAAACAGGTAGAGTAAAATTAAAGTAAATTTGAATATATATTTGATCTGTTTAATATTGTTTATGTTTTGGGTTTTTTTTATATGTTAGATTTTTGGTTTTGTGTCTGGACCTGGGGGACAAAGTCCTGTTGTAAAAGTTTAAATAAGCAATCATCATCTGGGGTCCAGGAATGGAATAATTCATTTTACATTGTTTCCTATTGGGGGGGGGGGGGGAGGGGGGACGGTTTCAGATTACAAGTATTTAGGATCACAAATAGTTTTCAGAAACAAATAGTTGTGAATTGAGGTTCCACTAAATTTGTATATATTATGCAAATACTTTAAAAGTGTTTGTTTTTAAAGCCAAAGTACACACAAATACAAGTCTAGGTTCAGATCCACTTATAATACACCTACTGTGCCTTTCAAAGAAAAAAGAAAAATAATTTAATAAAAATAGTTGTTCAGATGAAAAGATCAAACTATGGGCTTTTATCTGCAAAATGGTTCAGTTGATGAATTTGATAACATCAATTGTGTCATCCTATGTTGAAATCTGTGTTTTTTTTTGTAGGTAAACATTTTTCATTCATTCCCAAATCTCCAAGCATCCACCCAATGATGATGCACTCAGCTGAAATTATTTATTCTAGAAAGACCCATGTAAAATTTCAGAGTTTTCCTATTTGAAATACTCGATGAATTTTAGTTCTTCAGTTAATCACTCAATAAGTTAATGGCAAGTTCTACAATATCTGCAGAAATTCCTTTATTACACAATTAAATATTTGAGCTTAACAACTTTAACAAAATATTATAATATCATAAATATGAATACAGCTTATTTTAAGAAGTGGGTACAAATGAAAAGATTTAAAATTGACAACTTTTCCATTTCACTGAAACAAGCATTAAATCTTCCATTTCTTTTTTTCTTTCATTTTCTCACTGAAACCAAGTAGTGTCATCGATATTTCTACATGACTAATAACAGAATAGTCTATTATTTATAAGTTATTGGCAGGACATAATGGTCATGCAAACTAACAAAAAGAGGGGCAGACACACTTATATGATGATGATGATGATGATGACAGTGAAGGCAAAGAGAGCAAGCCAATTAAGTGAATTGTATTAATTGAATGTTACTCACTTGTTGAGTTTGTAACGAGAACAAACAAAAGTGGCATTGATTACTTTTGTCTCTTGTTCTACACAACCCGCAGGAATGATGAGCAGCTCGCCATCAGGACTAAATGTGAGACGGCGAAAGAATGAACGCATTGTGTCATCATGAAAGATTCGGTTCGATTTGGGCTTGGCATCTGGGTCTGAGGAAGACACTTGAGAGTTCATCTTGCTGATTTCATATGAAAGGCTTTGTTTGGAAACACTATACACACGGCAAGACCTGCAAGAAGAGGAAAAACAAATATCATCAGTTACGGACTTATAAACTGACAAATGACTTAAAATGAAATGACCCCTACCACCAAAAAATAAATTAAGTAGCTTCTTTTCTGTCTATTATGTGGAAAAACATCATTTTACAGTCTTCTGTGGTCATTTTTTTTTTAAATGGATCCAGGGTTCAGCCATGCAAGTGAGCTTACAAAAGGAACCCTAAGGAGATTTATAAACTGACAAATAGCTTAAAATGAAATGACCCCTACCACCAAAAGATAAATTAAGTAACTTGTTTTCTGTCTATTATGTGGAAAAATATCTTTTTACGGTCTTCTGTGGTAATTTTTTTTTTAAAGCTTTCATTTTAGCTTTAATTGTAAACTAACGGATTAAATTTACTATTTCCAATAAGCAAAATAGTCTGGTGTATTTCAAACAAATTAACTTGATAAGAATCAATTTTTCTTCTAAAATAGCTGACTAGCTTCCTTTTTTAGTCGTGTTTCATCGCAATATAATTCTCTGCATTAAAAAATCTTCTAAAAATAAAATATACTTTTCCGAAACTTTATTTGAAAAATATTAGCTGATTCAAAGTATAAATAATCTGATTTGAAGCAAATATTATTTGCTTTAAGTTTAAAATATTGCAGAAATGTATTTTCAAAACAAAAGAAGCAAAAGTTAAGAATTACTGCACAACTTGTCACTATTTTCTTAACTGAAAACAACAATTTCCTTCAAGCAAAACTATAGAAGACTTAAAAAGAGAAAAGTGTTCAACAAAAATCTGAATGAATTTAGCCTTTATCACAATGCATGTGATTTCATTTGCTGTACAAAAAATTTATCCTGCCACTGAAGGTGACAGATCTCTGAAAAATAGTGCTTGAATTTCATAGTTGTGTTGTCATATCCTGCTATGGCAACAGAAAACAACTTTGAGTGAAATTAACAATAAGGACACTGCAACTTGAAAAAGAATGCAGTCAAAAGGAAAGTAATATTAATAATGCAAAGTGCTAATGGTTAAATTTAAAAAGACAGAAAATTAATAATAATAATAATAATTCAATATGTTTTACTTCTTCATTTATGTTCCTGTAACTCATAAATGATTTGAAATGGTAGCAATCCGCTGAAGTTTAAATAATTTTTCCACAGTAGATTGTGGGCAATGTGTCTCTTTTTAAATTCAAAATTTCCCTTCAATTTAACTAAAAAATACTGTCCTAAAATAAAAATTCTTATTCCTTATAGTTTCAATTAAGGTTAAAATTGAAAGTTTTTTGTTTGTTTTTTTTACTTGCCTCCAAACAAGGAGTAAAAATAAAGACATTCAACTTTCAATGGATAAACAAAATTAATTTAAAAATCAACAATTTAAAGATAAAAATATTTTTAAATAAAGTAAAAATATCAAGTTGAAAACAAAATTAGCTGTTTTATACGTACAAAAAAATATATATCAGTCTGAGGAAGGGTTAAAAAAAAAAAAACCTCACCTATCAGTGCTCATTGTAGCTATGAATTCATTGAGGGGATCCCAGGTGACACCTTGTACAAAGCTTTTATGTTCATTAAATATACACAATTTCTGATCTGAAATAAAAAAACACATTGATGAAAAAAAAAAAAAAAAAAAAAGGTTTAAAGTTGGACAATAAAAGTTTCCAAGTGAATGAGAGGATGTTGAAAAGTACAAATTTGATAAGACAAAGTTCATCCTGACTAGAATTTAAACTCAAATTCATTGTTGGTTTAAATATCAATATTTCCTAAAAATAAGTTTTATTTATATGCAGACTTTTCCCCCCAACTTTGTTGTTGATCATATTTCAACAATTGCACTTTCTGCCTTTATGGACATGGTCAGTGAAACAGGAACAATCAAGCTGCATTTCAATTTGAAATTCCCAGAAGGATTGACAATTACCTGATGAAGGGCAGAGCAGCTGAAACATTCATAACAACAACAAGAATGGGGACAATAGTCCACGTGTAAATAACAATAACTCCTCATCACAAAAATTAAGACACAAATTTCCTTTACTGCAAAAGTTGTTCAAATTCTTTCATCATTGTAGGTTTTGTCACTCAACATATTTTTCAGCCTTTCTCGACTGAGGATATTAGCCTAAAAAACCTGACAATAATGACTTACCTCAAATTTTAGATCAAATTTTATATCGTTAATTACGATAAGACCCAGGAGACGGGGATCAAATCTTTTAAGTAGTGATTAACAGCAGACAACAGGAATTAAGCTATATATGCAACACACTTTAAAAAATAAGTACCCAACAATTTCTGGATTGGCTAAAAATTAAACAAATAACAAAACAAAGATCAAGTTATTTATTTTTTTATGAACAAAACCTAACTAAAATTATTTCAGAAACAAAAATTTATATTTTTTACATCTTCAAATATCCAGGCGATGGTCTAAATGTTAACTTTCAAATAAAAAATTTTTGGCAGATATGGACATTAGAATACCTTACCAAGACAAAAACTTTTCTTAAATAGGTTAACTGATCGAATATGTAAGCAATGACAAAAAGAAAACGGAAACAAAAAGGAAAAATGCATAACCTACCTAGTGAGCTTGAGTAAATGGATGGCAGAAAAAAGTTTAGGAGATAACAAAAAAAGCAAAATTCATTAAGAGCTAGAAAAAAAAATTGTGGAGAGCCATGATTGCTGACATTCTGAGGGGACACTACATATAAAGACGAACAAACTTGCTTCTTGTAGCCTAATTGGTAAAAGTTTCCTAATGAGAAAAAATTTGAATCCAGTTGGGAGATACATTTTTAGTAGGACTCCATATTTCTAAGCCGGTTGACATTAATTTAATTGTTAAAAACAGAAAGGGGAGTTTTTAAGTTTGACTTTTGTTTAACAGTATATCGACCACTGGGTCATTCCATGTCAATTCACCATGGACTTACACCCACAGACACTGAATTACTTGAAATTTGGCACAAATGTTCCTGAGTTAGGAAAGTGTGCCAAATTATTTTTTGCTAGACATTATCGTTTTGATGTGGGGTGGGGGTTAGACGCTATAATTTTCTTATTTTGTATCTAAATTAAGGTCATGCAGCACCACAGAATCTTAATGTTTTTTTCTTTAAATTTTAAAAAATACTTCCATACAGTCAATATTTCTGAAATTTGGTATGTAGGACAAATAAGGACTGTAGAATCCAAATATCCAACTATTTTAACCCCATACCTGATAGAAAATTTAATTTTACTCATCCAAATGCATGAATCCAAAATGAACATTTCACTTATGTAGCTTACGATCAGTCTGTAGAAAATGTGCCCCCTTCAATTGTCATAATATTTTTTTCTAACATCTACTATGCCTTCTGAAGTTCAAAGAATTTTGTGAGGGGTTCAAAGTCTACTTTAGAAGATATAACCCTACCAAGTTGAAAGTTTTTTTTCCTATGTACATGCAGGATTTCAGTGAAAGATTATAATTAAAAACAATCATCCTAATGACCTCTCAAATGTTGATATTATGCTAAGTGACTTAAATTATTCAAGAAGATATTTTTAATTAATAAAAACAAATTTAAATATATTTTGCAGATATTACTTTTTGTATGGATAGATTGTCTTCAACAAGTAGTAAACATTGCCTCATGTATGATAATGAACAGAGCATAGAATATTCGAAGATGGCACTAAACATGTGAAATTGAAAGAAATTCTTTCTGCTTGTGTTCTTTTTTTAATTTTAATTAGCAGTATAGCCCGGCGTTGCTCGTGTGTAATGAAAGATTTAAAACTAATCCATGGTCCTGGAGCTCAGACTCTTTGGAAGTTGGCACGAAAGACTAAAAAACAATAGTTGTTTCCAGTTAAAGCGAAACTGTAGACTGAAAGAAAAATGAATTGATGTAAGTCAAATTTTGATTTCCTCGTATTGATCTCAAATAAGTTTTTTTCATCATAAACTGAATTTTGAAGGCTAAATAAGTCCTCTGAGTATCATGGCTGAGACTAAGAACTACAATTATACCTACTTAGAGCCAAACCCGAAGCAAAAATTAAAATAAAAGGGCTGAAATAAATACAGATATATTATCGATTTTATGCACTATTGTAAGAACTGCAACCTTGAAACTTCTGAATATTGTTTCTTATGTCTTTGTCTATGAGTGTATCAAATTTGATTAAAATCGGACCACTCCTATAACCCGATTTTTTCGATTATTGATATTTATTGAGGGTACCTCAACACAAAACCTAAGAACACTCACAGACACTGATAGTACAACTTTGACACTTTCATTTAAGTTTCAAAAAGTTGACTGGCGAAATTAATTAAATGAAAATTAATTAAATAATAATTAATTAAATCATTATAATAATTATTTTACTAAACCATTATGAAAATAAGTTCATTCTGGATATACAACATTTTTAAGAACCAGGTGCAGTAAACCGCGATCATTGAGTATAAAGATGTCTAGACCCAAGCGGAAGGCTGACCTATAAACTGTCACTAAAACAAAACACTCTGCAGGTGTGATGGCATGTCAAAAATTACTTCAATTTCAAAATATAAACATATTTTGAGCGTGGCAAACAGGTGGGTTACTTCACCCGGGGATTGAGTGCAAGTATGGCACAAGGTAATAAATCATTGATCAACAAACCACAGCACCTGCTTCTTGTGAGCCCACCCCGATGACTGCGACTAATTGGCTGATTATCTAAACCAATCGGATGCAACCCAGGGGTGTTGTTACAACGATAGCCATTGGCCGGTGATCCCTATTGGCTGACCAATCAGGAGCTAATTATTCGGGATTCGGGCCCATAAATAGAGAACACCCAGAGCAAAAACATTAAGTCGGTCATTCTTCACTGCCCAGAACCGAATCCGTTGCCACTGCATGCTCCATCAATGACACTGCCTAATTGCAGTTAAGATTTCTTCGAGTTAAAGAAACTTTTTCCGCCAGTCAACTACATTCACCCCTCACTTCGCAGTGTTTGTTTTAACTTGATAAGAAATTATTGTATACCAGTGTAAATAAATGTTTGTTACTGTTTATAACAAACGCTTTTCTTCATTTCTTTGATGGTGTGGCAACTATTCTTCTACTCTGACGCCAAATTCAAAACTCCATCGACTGAATTGTATCCATCCCCCCTTTCGCGGATCTTAAGAAACAACGTGGGCACGGAAGGGATCAGAGAACATTCAGTCTGGAACATGCGGTAATCACGAAACCATCAGCCAACCCGGGTATCGTGAAGATATAATACCACACAACTGTGTAAATTTTCAAGAAAATCTGTTCAGCCGTTTCGGAGTCTATAGGTAATGAACACACACAAAGTTCCATTTATAAATAAGTTTAGATTAGATTTAGATTGGATAAATTATTTTCATCAAACAAAAACTTTTTTTTTGTTTCTCAAAAAAGTGATAATAAATGAATGTGAATCTTTAAAACCTAGAATATTTAGTTAGCACTAAACATATTTATATAGTTGATGGAAATGCTTTATCACTTTTTTCAAATTCTTTTTTTTTTTTACAATTTTTCAAAATTATTTTCATGAAACGCAAGCATTTGATTTTTTTTTTTATTCAGAAGAAAACGATAATAAAATGAATATATAAAGAGTTTTTACAATATTACATACAAAACTACACACTGCACTAAAATTTGTGTATATAGACTAAATTGCTTTGGATATAATTTTTTGCACAGATAATTTATTCATCTTAGACAAGGAATAAACTCTACCATTTGGTGTAGTAGGGACATCAACAGTGCACATAATATTTGCTAATGGCACAAAACATATCCATAAAATCCTCTTTCCAGTAAAATGAAGGTGAGAGAAGAGCTGGGTGCATAAACTTGATCAGCAAGTCTTTATTCTCTGTATCAATTTCCAGGATCATGCCAATCTAAATTTTATTGTCGCACTTGCAACAAACACATCCTGAAACAACAAATTTAACTTTTTTTCTTTTTTTTTTTCCAACCCCAAATAGGTCATAGTTTTCATCTTCGTTACATTGTTTCATGGCTATTTTATCTCTGACGAGTGGAATAAATTGATGAAAACTTCTTGTTCCTGGACTGTGAATGTATTTTTGAATCTCATGGTGAGGCTCCTCCTTGCTTTCTTAACTTCCTCCTTTTCAACCAGCATGAATTTGATAGCTTCAATTACAAATTTGCAGTATGCAAACATATTCTGTGGAAAGGATTTGTTGGGTCGTTAGTCTTTGGAGACTTTCTTTTGACACTATCCTTTTCACTGTCTCATCTACGCCATCACACGGTTATTTACTATGACTTGTTGCAAATTCTATTTTGCATAGAGTTCAAAATCTTTCTAATGGTAGCACAAATTGGCAAAGTTCTCATAATTCTGGTATGGCACTGTGCAACCATCAGTAAAATACTCAATATTTATATTTCGCAAGGTAGCTTTGATTACCTCAATTTTTTTCTGTACCATGTAAACAAATGCTATATCATGTGAGTTCTCATTCAACATAATGGAGAAACATTGATTTTGCATTGCATTTTCAAGCTGAAAGTAGAGTACCACTGGATTGTGAAGTACTCCAATGATAACTCTGGATCTCGTCTTGCACTACAAATTTGTAGTTCTCAGTAAAATCCACCAGAAACAAAACTTCGCTATCACTAATCTCTTTTCTTTGTTTTATGTACCTGGATTGTGATTTAGCCAAGAAAGAATGAGGTGCTAATTTATTCAGTTGGAAAACAACTAAATCCATGTAAGTTTGATGGGATTCCTTTTGTGTTGTCAAAGTCGATTGGTCAGTTGTCCATCAAGAGAATTGATTCAGCATTATCAATATATCCTTCAATAGTGTCATAAAGAAATTTTTCAAGCTGCCCTGATGATTTAGAACAAATTGGGCACTTATGAATCATAAACTCTCTACTAATGGTATTACAGACAGTATATTTTAAGAGATCTGGATATGATACATTCAGTGATTCCAGTAACAATTTCATGTTTTGGTGGGTAGTACGTACCCATACAACATGTGCACCTGCATTACCAGCAAGGACACACCATTTTTGTCTTAGACTAGAAAATTTCAAAAACTCTAAGAATACTGTCCAGTTCTGTTCCTTGAATGCTCTGAAGAGCTCATTTAGTTTACACAAGATGAGACACTTCTGTTGATTAATACTACTGTAGTCTTTCCTGCCTGGCAACAATCAAGTATATTCATCATCTTGGTAAAAAGCTTCCACCAGCTGTGCAATATCAGCAGGCAAAGACTTGACACTTTCTGGTTCTTGCACAGCTAAAACACCTCTTTCCAAACACAATTTGCGAGCCTTGCATACAATGTATTCTGAAACACCAAACACATCCATGCCTTTTTTGTGACCAGTCGATAGGTGCAAGTATCAAGATCTGTATTTTTTAGTTGATTCTATTGTCTTCACTTTTGCTTCAAGAAGCTCATATCATTTTATCAAAGCACGTAGCTTTGTCTAAAATCTCATTTTTGAATTACAAAGCCTCATCATTCAACATTTAATGACCTGCCTACTTTGGTCTTTATAAATTGCACTGCAGAAGAAATTTTTTCTCTTGCCTAAATAAGCTTTTCCAGAATATTGAAGCCCTTCTGTTTTCAGTGGAAAAATTTCAGTAGCAGTGAACCATTCATTGAGATTTCTCTTGTTTCTTGTTTTCTAACAGGCTCTTTCATTTCTTCATCTGATACACATCTTGGTTCTTCATTATCACTACACTTTTCTGATTCTGCAGAAATACCTGCTTTAAGCTCTTGTATTTCATCCAATACACATCTTGGTTCTTTATCATCAGGAAGAAGTTTGTTGATTTGTATTCGACAATTAGAGCAGAGTTCCTTACCTGAGATTAGTACCCACTTAGCCTTTGCTTTGTCTGCCATCTCCAATGAAATTGGTTTCAAACCATTTTGATTTGCTTTTTATAATTTTTAAATAGATTACATCTCTTTTCAAATCATTCATAGTTAGTCAACAAGGTCGGCTTGTGATGGTAACAGATACTCTGTATTTTATCCTCATCAAGTCCTGTTCTATAGGCAATAATCTTTATATTCATTGCATCTAAATGGTCAACTGAAATCCAACCTGTTTATCATGGAATAAATTATGACATGTTTCAACTGTTGTACAAATAGAACAATCTTTAACTGAAAAAAGCACCTACTGTACTTCAATTATCCTTTGTGAGCGAGTAAAACTTCAAGTAGTTAGGAAAATGCCACCTATCTCCTTGGATGCTGGATGGTAAGTGACTGATGTTTCAGAACCAGACAGACCAGACAGACCAGTGCCAGTCCTGGTCATTCAAAGTTCCCAGTTTGACATGATTTCATCTTTATCACGTTTATGGCCTGGGTACCACAGATCTTACCCATACCAAGATAGTGGTCAAAGAGAGTTAAGGGATTAAATAAAAATGAAAAACTCTTTGACACAATTTTAAGATGTTTTAAGGAATCCAGTTTTGGGGGCTTGCTATTTGCCCATAGCTGGGGCCCTAACAGGTGCAACCACCCCAGGTCAGGGTGGACCTGAGAACAACAGCAATTAAGAGGTGGTTCCACACTCCTCAAAACCTCTCAATCAGAGGCCTTACTGCCAGATGCAATAGTGTACTCAAACATGTACTCACTAAAATAGGTACCTCTACTAATTCACTAAAAAAAGACAGCATAGTATGAAGAAAAAAGGCTCCAATAAAAACAAACTTTTTTTCCATCAAAACATTTGTTATTAGTAAAAGGAAAGATCAAATTATTTTTTTAATTATTTTTTTTTTTTTTAATCCTTTCTAATACATTTGAAATTTTGGTAAAAAAATCTTGTTTTGATTTTCGTCAGCAGGTAATCAAATCATTGCCAATGGATAATGTAATATTACGCAACTCAGTTTTTTCCCAGTGAAAAACATTAATTTGGAAATTCTTACAAAAATCATATTGTTGGATTTTAATGAAATTTTCACGACATTCACAAATGAATGAAATTATTTATGTTTAATATATTATTTTTAGAAAATCTTGCCAAAAATTTTGTTTTTACATCTATTACCACCCACTTCACATAAATTCATGAAATTTCAAGAAATTAAATTTTGTAGCAAAAATTTATTTTATTAGTTAAATGCAGGACTCATTGGGGAATGTAAACCATCTATTATTTTTTTTTCCAAACAGCTTTTTTACTAAAAATCTTCTCCCAATAGTAAAATAAAAAATTCAATAAAACTAAGACATTATTTAATTAGATACACTTTTAATTGCTTTCATAAATAATATTTATTAAGGACATTATAGACTGAAGAAAAAAAATTTTGGTTGAATGAAATTTTAAAAGAATTGTTTTAGTTTATTTTTTGTTTTTAATTATAATAATCTATAAAATTTCAAAGCTTTTTTAAAAGTCTACAAAGCCTTGTCGGGTTAGGTTATTAAGTGAAGACTATATTTACTATTAAATGAAAATTGCAAAGTTTAATACAAATCATTGAGCCTTCGTATTTTTTAAATAATTTTAATTACTTTTGTGTATTTGAAGTTTGATTTTTTTTTTTGAGTATAGTATTTTTGCCATACATTAAAAGGTCATGTGTCTCACAGTTTCTTCCCCACACAGGAAAAAAATTTTGACAATTATGTCTATTCTAGTCAACCATACTTATCTGTCATCAATCACTTGACATTATCTGGCTGTCATCATTTACTTCACACGTCAATCACTTGTCACCACTGTGATTAAGAAATACTTTTATTCTAAATTTCATGCTATAAACAAGTAGTAGTAGTTGTGTGAATCAGATTAATTTAACTTTAAATTCACTAATTTTCTAAAAAATAACATGTCAGATGTATATTTTATTTTTGCAAGACGTTTTAAACCAAAAATTAACTCTTCTTTATAAATGTGTCTATTACCCAAAAACGTCCAAAAAATTGAAATTTTTAAAAAAATATTTCAAAATTTTAGATTTCAATCAATATAATTTCCATTTGAAATACACCAGAGTATTTTTCTTATTGGAAAAACTAAATTTAATCCTTTAGCTTTCAATTAAAGCTAAAATTAAAGCTTCAAGAAAACTTTTATTTTTAAAAATATCAATTTAAAACTTAGGTATCGAAAATGAGTGGAAATACCTAAAACTAAATAAAACATTTATAGTGTGTGTGTGTGTGTGTGAGTGAGTGAGTGAGTGAGTGAGTGAGAGAGAGAGAGAGAGAGAGAGAGAGAGAGAGAGAGAGAGAGAGAGAGAGAGAGAAAGAAAGAGCTCTATACACCATAAATAAAAGCCTAACTCGTAATTCAAGTGTCTGATTCTCTTTTTATGTGTATCATGATTCTATAAACAATTTTTGCCCCAAGAAATAAAGATTGGCATGTGGGCACTAAGATTTATTCACTAAAATCAAGGATCTTGTGATATTTTAAGATAGGGGCGAGTAGGGGTGCTCCAATTAAAGTGTAAATATCAGACAGACAGAGCAGTTAATGGCAAATGACAAGTTACCTCCCTTGAAGAGCCTAACGCTTCTTACCTTTTGTTACATCCCACATGATGGCACTATTGTCCACAGAGCCAGAAATGATATGTCTTCCATCAGCTGACCAACACAAGTCATAGATATCTTCTAAATGACCCCTGGAACAGAGACAAAGAAAATCTGTAGAAATTATGAAATGAATGATCATCATTTCCTCATGATAACTAAATGGAACATGGCCCAGTAGATATAGACATTGGTTAGTTCCAATAACTTGACCCAAAAAGTTGCAAGTTCACTACAGCAGTGGTGAACAAATAACTTAGAAGAGTTATTTTAAAGGGAGATAACTACATGGCTACCAGAATTGGCATTGCGCATAGAATCATAATGATTTTCCCCAGTGATCGTAAGAAAGGGTTCGGTTCAAAATTCCTAACACCTTAAGGCCGAAGCGTACAACAGCCACAATGTCGTAACATGGCAGTAAAGATAAGGGTAATAGTCTGAATAATGTAAATAGTGTACATACTAGATCATCTCAGAACTATGGACAAACATTAACTTTATGTTTGACAATTAAAGGTGGTTTCGAGACAAGATTCCTGGTCATTAAATAGGCATAAGAAAGAAAAAAGAATCTATTCATCTTCTAAAGATGTGCAAGAAATAGTATTGCTACAAAGCAAATTTACTTTTTTTGTACCAGTCTTGACCATAAATGTTTTTCCCCCTCTCCAGAGTGACAATTTATATTCAGGGTTGAAACTAGCAATACAAGACAATTTTAGATTCAAGTATTTCATCACATGTGAATATGCTTAAAAGAATGTAAAGAAACCGAGTATGCAGATTTGCGAACCACAGACTTAGACAAAGGCTAGATAGTTGCAATATAGTATAATAAAATGCCACACAAATTATTTTACTAACTTTTACCATTTGAAGAAATCAATTCAAAAATTGGTTATTCTTTGATATTCTTAAAATGTTCCCTGAAATTATAACCACAGGACAATGCATGCCATGTTCACAAAGAAACAAATGAATGTAAAATTGTCATTTAATGTTTTTAAAATATCAACAAGGTAATAAAAAAATGAAGATATAATATGGGTTTTTTTTTTTAATCATTTCACCTTAAGTAAGGCATTCCACTGCCATTATTGCACAGGGGGTTACATAGGGGAAGGTGATGAGAAAGAGTGGTTAGATACAGGAAATGTCAGAAGGAGGGTGATAGACGGGTAAGGATATTGAAGATGAGGGTTGGGTAGATGGGAAGAGTCTTTGAGAGAATGGATGCAAGTTAGTGTGTTAGAGTGTCTATTGACCTTACATTTAAACTCCTGGAGATTGTAGCTGTCGGGGAAACAAGTATGTGGAAGGGAATTCCACAGATGGGAAGTGCGAGAAAAGAAGCTGTTGAAGTAGAAATTGCAGTTATATTTTATCGGTTTCACTGTAAAAGGGTGGGACCTAGTTGCTAATTTAGTATCTCATGCAAATTCGTACCTAGGGGGCACCAGTGATCTAAGTTCATCAGAGCTGAAGCCATGAAAGTATTTATAGAAGAGGCACAGGGAAGCCACGTCACGCCAGTGAGAGAGTGACTGCAGCCGGTCTACCAAGTCGGTATCAATCACATTACAGATTCTCCGTTGTATTTTGTCAAGAACCCTGAGGAGAATAGCAGGGTCACCCGACCAGATGTGGCAGCAATGGTAATAAAAAGCTTAAATGACATTCAAAATTGCAGTTAACATATAGAAGTAAATACTTATTTTTAAAGCCAATTGTTTTAAAAAGAAATATTTTTTAATAATGAACTCTGTAAAAGCCCTTCAGTCAATTAAGTGCCATACATGATACATGATTGGGTGATGTCTCGAAAGAGACATAACTGACTTGGCAGAAGATTATTCCACAGTAGGTTGTCGTTACTTTCTGAGGTAGACTGGTTGCCAGGTAAGGCTATGGAACCCAATCTATCCTGTTATTTAACCCACAACTAGAGTGAAGAGATGGATTAATGCCTTTCCCAATGGTATTTGCGTGTAAGTGAATGCACAGAATTCAACTGGAATTTGAACTCAGATCCCTGATTTCTAGTTCCAAGCTGATATCCACTGCACCACAACACACATTTCAAATTTGCAATTGTCGGTTGAAATTAACTACCTGGCAACTTTTATTAGCTTAGAGTTTAGAATAACTTTCATATACCTATTATTGTCATTACTTAAAAGCTATTATACAGATTAAAAATGTTATCATTGATCCCTTGTTTCCTGTTTAGGATGTGGTTTCCGGCTTTCTCTTTTCCATTCTTTTTACCCTTACGTAACCCCCTGCGCATCAGTGGCGTTACCGCCTTGCTCGGGGTGATATGATTAAAAAAAAAAAAAAAAAAAAATTCGTTCTTTAACCACATCACATTTAATATTAGTATTTCGTTTCATTCCAATTATATATTTGTTGGTTGTTTTGTTTTTATGGCATAACTAACTTTTTATTTATTTATTGCTGGTAATACCTTTTTTCTTTCAACAATTTATTGTTATTTTTTATATAAGTTTTGTGTCTAGTAATACTTTTTTTCTTTTCGAGTATCAAGATTCATTGGGATTTGTTTTTAAGGGCAGGGTCCCCAAGTCCTACCCTTACTATTTAACCCATAACTGGAGGGAAGGGATGGATTAATACCTTCCCCAAGGATACCAGTGCTTAAGTGAATGCAGGGTATTCAACGGGAATTCGAACTCGGCTCACCAATTTCTCTTTCCGAACCAATATCCACTGCACCACAACAGACATACGTCACTAAACACTTACAGCACCTGGTATTCTCAAGCGGTCACCCATCTAAGTACTGACCAGGCTCAATGTTGCTTAACTCCGGTGATAGAGTGAGAACTGGTGTATTCAACGTGATAGGCCGTAAGCCCATATATTTATAAAATATATTTGTTTCATCAATATAAAAGCTTGTGTTCTTTATTTTTTATTATTTTCCGTTTATTTGAAATCATGACTTGTTCAACCAAAATCATACCTCATAAATATAACCTAGGTTGTACCATTTACTAATAATTTTACTAATTGCTAATTTTTTCTTGATTTGCCCTGCTGAAATTAGGGTGCGTCTTATACACCCGTGCATCTTATATGCCATCAAATATGGTAAATTTGAAGTTGGGGAGGGATGTGACATTAAACTGAAGAAAAAGGGTCAAGAACATCATTTGATATTTCTTCAGAAAATCAGAACTGTAAATGGAAAAGATATCACTCGAAGATTCTAATTACAGATGCGACTGGAATTTTTCTTGCTGAAGACATTATTCATGTGTTTGAAGAATTCAACAGATCTTGTTAAGACATCCTTATACACAACACAAAGACAACTACTAGATTTAATGCAGGCCCTAGAATGTCTATCAAGAAGAAAGGTTACATACAATTAGTTGCTCATAGATGGGTGTTGTGGTGAAATGGATATCGGCTCTAAATGAGAAATTGGAGAGCCGAGTTTGAATTCCAGATGAATTTGTTGCATTCACTTACACACAATACACTTAAGAAAGATATTAATCCATCTCTTCTTTCTATAGCTATGGATTGAACAGCAGAAAAGATTGGACCTTGATTGGCAACGAGTCTACCACAGAAAGTAATGACAACCTACTGCGAAAAAATCTGCCTAGTTTGTCATGCCTCGAAAGAGACATGATCGCCTAAGCAGATATCGTGTACAGCAATTAACTGACTGGTTGCTCACTCAGTCAGTTAAGTGCCATACGTGAAACACGCTTGGGCGATCATGTCTCGAAAGAGACATGACTGACTGGGCAGATTATCCCGCAGTAGGTTGCCAGCCAAGGCTATAGAACCCAATCTGTCCTGTTATTTAACCCATAACTGGAAGGAAGAGACAGATTAATACCTTTCCCAAGGGTATTTGCGTATAAGTGAATGCAATGAATTCAACTGGAATTCGAACTCGGCTCTCCGATTTCTTGTTCGGAGCCAATATCCACTGGACCACCACGCACATCTCGGTTGCTCACTACATCAGAATAAATTCCTTTTTCAGAGGCATTTTCCAAACAAAAATTCAAACTAATTCCACAGGATACTCACTAAAGAAACTGTGTGAAAATGACCAAAATTTGTTTCAAACAGACTTTTGGCATAGATGAGTCCTTTTAGATCACACAGAAAATACTGTGAGAATAGCAGATAATTCAAGTAGCAACTAGACGCTACTTTTTGAGTATGTCTAAGGGATTTCGAAAGATTTGCTGCCTGGAAAATTGGCTCACTAAATAATGCAAGATAGTTGAACTTTAGCAAGACAATGAATGCATATGTGAACCAGAAGTGAATACACACCACATAATGAACTACATGAGCCGTGGAGAAATGGTACAAAATCGGAGCTTGTCATATTTTATGGATTTGAAGCAAGACACAGACAACCTTACAAAAACCTGGTCAAGTAAATCCTTTTCTTTCTAAGACCTCATCTACAAAAAAAAAGTTATTTAAATATCTAATTTGAACTTATTGTGTGTTATACTTTGTATTTAATAAAAAATTTTTTTCTGAAAATAGAAGAATAATTTTTCAAACCAAATGTGAAAATAAGTTTTTATGCAATTTTTTTTTATGCATTTTCCCCTCAAATGATTCAAGTTGGTTCCTATTTCATTAAATCCAACTTTCTTGACTTGTTCAAAGTTGATTTGAAAAAAAGAAAAGACAAAAGGTGAAAACTGTAAAACTAACCTACCCACATACACAACTACACCCCTCACCAAGTATATAAATGTATACTAACTTGCAAAATGTTGATAAGCCGAGAAAAAAAAAAAAAAAAAAAAAAAAAAAAATCAATGTGTTCATAGATTTCTGTATTGACAACAACCACCAAATTCACGTTAATTTTCATTCCTTTAAATGCGATCTTGTTCAAAAAGCAAAAAGTTTGTCTTGTCACCATAAGCAACACCAATCTTGCTGCCACAATAAAACAACCCTGACCAACATCAACCCTGGGACCAAGGTAATTGAGAAGTTACTATATAAAAATGGGAAATAATAATTGTGAATAACACAAAGTACTAAATGGAAAATATATACTTATTAATAGATTTAATATGGAGTTTATCATTTAATTTAGCATAGTTATACCAGCTGTAAAGTTTCATGAAGACATTACTATGATGTCCTCACTCTTCAGGGCTTTTGTTCCTCTGCTGCTTCCCAGCCTTTTTCTTTTATATTGAGCTTGGTGTAATTTAATATCTTTGTATGTGAGTGCTTCTACAGATAGCTATTTGTTTTTTTTGGTTTAAGGTTTTTTTTCTTTGTTAATATTATTAATATTAATAAAATAAGTATGCAGGTTAAACCTAGTTAAACTTGATATGGATGTTAACCCTTCAAAGTCCACAAACCCCATTTGTCAAAAAGACCATTGTTATGTCCACTGAGGTAAGATTTCTGACAGTTGGTTTTTTTAATTCTACTCACCTGAGAACTTTGTGAAGATACCAAGATTCTTTATTGTCTTCTTCATCCTCTTGGAAGATATTGCCTGCTGGAGTTACCAATGAGTCATTCATCTTCCACAGAATTATAAAAGCATCTTCAGACAAAAAAAAAAAAAAAAAAAACTTTAATCAAAACTTTTCACCTGGTTTAATGATATTGAACTTATAGAAATTTACAGAGACCAACACTGTCAAAAGGATAGAAAAGATTGTGCAGCACCAAGCAAGGAGGACCTGCCTACCTTAAGAAAAAAAAAAAAATTTTTTTCAAATCCTGACTATGGCACTAATGAAAAAAAAAAAAAAAAAAAAAAAAAAACTTTTCCATTACACCCAATGGTGCATAGGGCAGCGTTTTTGCGGTTTCCATAAAAAACTGTTTTTTATGGGGGCAGGGTTGTTAGCCCTGTACCCAACCCCCAAACCTAGAGAAAGGTGACTTTCCAAGCATAGCTTAAACGTGACACACGGCTGAAAGTAGGGGATACACAGTGAGGATCGAACTCACTACTCAGTTATAATGATTCTAGCGAGACGAGCTTGCTAACCATTGCACTATGCCGAGGTGCCCTAATGAAAAATATATAATTAATAATTGCAAGTAGGTAAATCCTCTATGCTAGTAAGATTTATTCTTTTTCATGTGCCGTGTCCCTTCAGAATGTAGGCGATCATGGACTTCCACTTGGCTCTGTCTCTTGTTGCTCTCTATATTTTTCCTTACGGTATCTCTCCCAAACCCAACATGGCCATCCATTTGCTCAGGCCTATCAAGTATTTCACACGCAGCTTTCCCCGTCTCTCTTTCCCTCTATCCGTCCTGTGAGTATTACATCCTCCAGGCCCTCTTTCCTCAAAACCTCATCTGTCTCTTATGTTAAGTACAAGTTTTCTCCTTGTTTGCATCTTCTCCAACACCTCATTGTTGCTCACGTGCTCTGTCCATGGTATCCTCAGCATGGATAAAAAACTGTTCTCTAGCCTTAATTTCCATTGCTTCAATTTACTCCAAGGGATTTGCAAAGTGCTGTCACCCAGGAGTTGGGACACTCATACTGTGCTGCCTTTACACAGACACCAGAAACTGTAGACTTATGTGTTTTTTAAGAGACAAAGGCAAAGACATGACGCCAAAAACAATTTCTTTTAAAATACCATCCCCAAATTCAAAAAAGAGCTGATAGCGAAAGGCATCTTGTAGGGTGAGGAGTCAACGTTCATATGGATTTAGAAAATAACATTTAGCAAATCACAAAACTCTGTATTGAAGGTGGGTTTTCTGAATTAAATGCTGACCTCTAAAATAAATGTGAAAACCATTATGATAATCCCCCATAGAAATTCAAGGAAAGGTGTGAGATTTGTAAAAGGCACAAAACTGGACTGGCTTTTGGAAACAGCCGTCCACAGTCCATTAAAAAAAAAAAAAGTCTACTTCCAGAATTCACCACAAAAGGAGTTGAAGTTGTCTCCACAACTCATCATGTGTGAAGTGTGACAATAAAGCGAATACAACAAGCATCTCTGTTTTGGATTATTAAAAAAAAATCTTTTTCACTTCTTTCATGTGTTTTCCTCTTAAAGAAAATCTTTCATGCTTCTAGTGAAAGAATTTTTAGATTGATAAAAAAATATGACCCAATATAGGTCACAAGTTTGATTTACTAAGAGAAACAGTACATGACTAACTCCATCACTAGACACTTGGACTAGATTAGTGTGAAGAGTTTTTACACAATAAGAAATCAGGAATTACTATGAGTTTCAGTAATTTTTGAAGAACAAATCTAGAACCTCCTATAACTGGAAACTCTTCTCACTCAACCATCAGATGAATTGTAAACCTAAAGAAGGCTGAAGAAAACATCAACCAAAGGCAGGGATGAAACAAACCAAGCAAGGCTCATAACAGAAATAATTCATGGAACAAATAGAATGCTTGTTTGTAGGGGAAAATATGTTAAATATATCAAATAAACTTACCATCTCCAGCAGATGCCATGATTTCTCCTGAAAAATAAAATTATATATTGCATTTGACATGTTCAAGAAATTTATGTGCAGTCTCTGTACTGACTTGGATAAATTCAGGGATTGGAAAAATCACAATTATGTCCCTTTCTCAAATGTCTATCTCCTTTGTTCCTTTATTTTATTGTGTATCTATCTACTCTATTTCTATCTGGGTATATGTTTCTCTATGTTTTGTTTTGTTTTTTTTCCATGTATCATCGCAAATTCTCTTTTGCTATCACTCACTTCTAAGAAAAAAACTGAAACTGTATACTTTTTCTTAAGTCCACTTAAATATTTTTTGTGAATAAATATTTTGGTATCTTGTTGACTGTTGTAAATACAATTTTTAAAATTTTAAAATGAATTATGCTGAATAAATTTCTTTAAAGTTAGGCCATTTTCTTATGTTCTCATTTATTTATTACCAGATTACATGGTAAAATTCTAATATGCACATTCTGGCGAGTGGGATATACGTTCCTGGCGTAAATAGGTCATGACTATGAGCCTTTAGTGAACGACCACCTGCCGTATGCGACCAGTTTTTGATGGCAGACAGATTCCACTGTATTAATAGTATTGTAAACACAATTTGGGTTATTTTTTGACACAGTATTTATTTTCATCTTTGTTACATAGTGAACACGCAGTGGGCTTTTCCCAGGTTTCAATGCCCACCAAAATGGAAATGGAGACATGGAGGTGGGGAGATTCACAGGATGGTCAGTGAAAGGGTGGGTGAGGATGGCATCATATGTTTACAATAACACAACAATCTCTTATGGAAAGAAAAATGTGTGCTTTGAAAAAAAAAAAAATAATAATAATAATAGGTGAAAATTCTTTAATTTTTCTACCATTTTCTAATTTTTATAGAAATTCCTTTATTAGAAACAAATGGAAATTCTGGCTGAATTTTTAGGATGAGGAATTATTGTTTCCTTTCAGACTTTGTTCACATCTTTTTTGTTATTACCACAATGTTTCGGCTGTTGAGCTTTCCATCCTTCTTCAGCTATTTGTCATTTCAAGTAACCTGAACAAAATCCTAAAAGGTCAGAGGGCACACAAGCCAAAACTTGAGATAACAATGATGAAAACAATAGTCCAAATTTAAATAAGATAAAAAAAATCAAGTGTTTTCTTGATACAAGTGAAGAACAAACTTTTCATTGACAAAAATAATAAAATTGACAATCCTTAGTAGTACATTTCTTGCACTTTCATAAAAGATATTATGTGTATCACTTCAGACAATATTTTTAGTAAATACTCAAATTTGAACAGATACCCCATTTATTTATTAAACAGTATTTTTATTAATTTTCACCTACCGGCCTGAATATTCAAGAAAAATATTTCTTTGTTTTTGTTTGGATACAAAACTATGCAGAAACATTAAAAAAAAAAAAAAAAAAACTTTGATAAATCTTTTATAGGAGAAAGTAATTTATGCTTTCAAGAAAACATGAAATTGCTTTTGCCTGATAGTCTTTTCAAGGCCAAATGGTAATGCATACTGGGCTAAAAGATGGCTCCCTCTGCCCTGAGGATTGCAAGCTTCATTTCTGCTGAAGGCACATTTTTCTTTAATAAGATTTCTCAAATATTCAGGCTGGTAGGTGAAAATAAAGAAATATATCATTTAATAAATAAATGAAGTGTTTACTCAAATACCAGTATCTACTAACAATAACGTTTAAAGTGATACAAATCTGTTGGATTAAAAAAACATCTCTTCTTAAAAAAAGGAATTTGCAGAGACTGAATTAAATTCATCTTTATTTTATTAAACTGAACAGCTCACCATCAGGCATAAAGAACTTTTTCTCATCATTAACAGTTTTGAACTTCTACCTAATGGTAACTGGCACTTCAGCTAGTTTATATATAAAAATCAAATAATTAAAAAGAAAAAAATCATCATGTCTAAAAAGTTATAAACATTACAGTATATCCCCACATTCTACACAAATAAAAAATACAGTAAGTATAAAACTAATGATAACTTGACAAAAGTTTTAAAAAGGTTCAAAACATCAGGGCTACATTATAAAACTTTAATATTTTAGTACAGATAATTCAAATCAGCTAAAATTAGTTAAAAATATTTTAAACATTTTTTTTAACTACATGTATTTTCAAGTAGTGTATTGTAAATGAAAACCAGACAGTTTGTAAAAAAAATGTTACAGTTGTGTCAATCTCTTTTCTTTCAATTTAGCAGTTAAAAAACTGCCAGAATTTGGTGAATGTGAAGTTGTGGCATAATAAATATCAGTAGAGCATAGGCCATCGACCAGATGGTCTTTGAAACTTTGTAACTTATCTTTTTTTTACAGGTAAGAGTGTTGACCCCTACACAAACCACTTTATCCTCCGAAAAGGAGACTGGTTACCAACCAAGGCTATAGAACACAGTCCGTTTTACTACTTAATTCATAGCTGGAGGGAGAAGAGGTGGATTAATATCTTTTGCAAGGATATTTGTGTGTAACTGAATGTAAGGAATTCAACTGGAATTCAAACTTGGCTCTCTAATTTTTCATTTTGAGCTGATATCCAAGGCACCACAATGCACAGATTTTCACTGCATTCACTTATGCACAAGTACCCCTGGTGTGAATCCATCTCTTGATTGGTAACCAGTCTACCGTAGAAAGAAATGGCAACCTACTGAGGGAAGATAATCTTCTATCTATTCAGTCATGAATTGAAAGAGACATGTGACCCAAACATGTATCAACATGTACAGCATTTAACTGATATATATTTCTGTATTTGCTGACTTATCAGAAACACGGGTCTCATACCTTTGTAAATTCCCAAATCAGACTTTGAAGCTTTCTCTCTTTATTTTTTTTTTTTAACATCAAACGAGAGTGACAGAAACAGAAAGCATCGAGTAGGCAGAAAGCAAACGTACTTCAAGGTGAGAGAAATTGTTCAACCAAAGGGGTCGTAAATCAGCATGGAGAAAGATGAACCAACAGCATAATTCAACTGGAGCCATTAGAATTCTGTCCTTTTTTTTTAAAGCCCTAAATCCAGTGATTCTCAACTGCCGTGCCGCATGATCCTCTTAGGTGTGATGTAAAAGTATGATCGGAGCAGAAATCCTTTCATAAATGTTCCTTCTAACATTGGCCTCCACTTATGTGAAGAAAAAGAATTGGCCACCATTTCTAGTGAATGTTAGTGCACATGGAAATGACAAAGTTGTGTGCAAGAAAAGACCGATAGAATGTGTTCATTGTTTTGAAATACTTGAAGCCATCTGCTGTCAATGGAAGCTAATTTGAGAATTTCTTCAAAAGTATTGTTTTCCAAAGTTCATTCCTAGAAACAAATTGTTTGGCACTCCCATAAACATGCTTGACAACACTCCAAGTTTCTTGATACGGTTCGGATCCAAAAGACACACTTGTCATGTTAGTTTTAAACCTTAATTTAAATCGATATATGTTTATTCTAAATGCAGCTAATTAAAAAAAAAAAAAAAATTTTTTTTTTTTTTTTACTTTGCACCAATCATAGCAGGCATTTTAAATGCACACACACAAAATCATTTTTTTCTTCAACTTGAGCAATTCTTTATAAAAATGGTGAATGAAACCTGGACAAAAAAAAAGGACACAAAACATAAATATTTGTATAGGTACCTCGACTCATTTACTGAACAAAAACAACATAGCACGATGTTAAATGGCCCCAAACTTAAAAACAAATTTTGTTGTCAAAATGTTTGTGTTATCATTAAAAGGAAAGATCAAAATATTTTTAAATTATTTTACTAAATTTTTTAATTTGTTTATAAATGTGTCAATTACTCAAAAATGGTAAAAAAAAGTTAATATAATTTGTTTTAAACTAGTGTTGCCAAAATTTTAACTGAATCAAGTTTATATATATAGTTAATAAAAGAGATTTCAAAAAATGATTTGCATAAAATGTTGAAACACTGGAATTAGAAAATGAAATATAACTGCATGAAATCAAAATCACTGTGTGAAAAAAAAAAAAAAAAAAAAAACCTCACCATCAGGAGAAAATCGAATGACATTAACAGCTTTGGTGTGCCTTTTCAAATTAGATAAAAACTCAACTGTTCCTTTTCCAGATTCATCAACTTTCAACTGCCAAATCTAAGGAATATAAATTGGGAAATTTTAAGTTTTCATTTTCTTTTGTCAGATATATTTTTGAACAAAACATGTTGGGAAATAGAACCAAAAATAAAATGTTCCTGGAAATGTGAACATTTAAATATTTCCGTGTTAAATCACAAAAGAAATGTTATCCTCAGAAACCCAAAGACAGAATTTTCATAACAAAAAAATATTTGTTATTCATTTAATGCAATTTCTGTATTTTTTCCAGAAATTCTTTCATCACCACAGTTGTAAAAAAAAAAAATTATCCATTAAAATCTTATTTTATCTAAAACAAACTTCTTCTGCATGAATAAATGTCAACTCCTTTGGTTTATCAAGAAAATATCATGTTCAGATGTTTTGTCTTTCTATTATATTAATCCTTCTTGTTCCTTTCTTTGCAACTAAACACTTGTTATAACACTAATAATGTGAGATGTAAGGGTTGTTCTAGTTATAAATGGATATTTTGCTGATGAATAGTCAAGAGTAAAAACATGTTTTTATTTGGCATTACTATGGTTGTGCCAGTAAATAACAAAAAGAACCTACTCTGACAAATTTGTCAACACCTGATGTTGCCAGACGTTGAATTGGATGATTTCCCGGCTGGAAGTCCACGGCATAAATTGGATCACGTTCATGCCAAGAGATCTCAGGTGTTACTACTTTCATCTGAAAAGAGAAATTTGTTTTTTTTTATTAACCAAATTCAATGCAAGCTTTATAAGGACATACCTGCTATCAACATCTTAGGTAAAATGTGTTTCATAAAAACAAAAAAAAATTTTTTTTAAACACTTTTGTAGAGTTCTGTAAACCATATCCTTATTAACACCCAGTGATTAGTCCCCTGGGTATAATGATAAACTACAGCTGGCAGCAAGGCCTCTGATCAAGAGATTGGATGTTTTGAGAAGCATAAAACCATCTTTTAATTGCTGTTGATCTCAGGTCCACCCGAACTATGTGTGGTAGCACCTGTTAGGGTTCCAGCTATGAGAAAATAGTGAGCCTCAAACAAAATACTATGAAAGTATAAAAATATGTTTATATATATAAAAATGGCTAGCCACTCATATTCAAGGATACTTGTCTACCAGTGTGGCTAGCTAATCCCCATTGTAGATGCCTGATTAGGCACACTTGTTGTATTTGTTTAACACCCAAAGAGTCTACCTGTGGTTTATACTGCAACTATGCTGAGCGAACGTTAGTTACAGATTCTGGGAGAGAGCACATTATCTAGCATGATCAACAGTCTGAATAAGGCCTCGATCATGATGACTTGTAGCTTTGAGCTAGTACAACCAATGACAACTCCTTAAAGAGAGCCGTCTACCCAATTTAACTCACAAGGCTTGGGTCAACCTGTGGGATGGTTTTCAGACACTTTTCCAGACCAATAACATCAAGAAGTCACCTTCCTGACAAATCAAAATTCAAACCCAGGCTTCATGGTTAGAAAACAAACATTCTAACCACTCAACCACAGGCCCAAATATATATATATATATATATATATATATATATTTTTTTTTTAAATCATATCACCCCAAGCAAGGCGAAAACGCCACTGATGCGCAGGGGGCTACGTAAGAGTGAAAAGATTGGAAAAGAGAAAAATCGGAAACCACATCCTAAACAGGAAACAAGGGATATATATGTAAAAATTAAAGCAGACACACGTTATTCCATGGTTAACCACGGAATAACATGTCTGTTTTAATTTTTACGTATATTTGTATGCCATTGGAACATTGAAAAAAACACACACAAAAAACACACAAAAAAAACAAAAACAAAAAAAAACACATACCTCTTTCAACACCAGGCACCAGAAAAACAAATTATACAAGTAATTTTTTTTATAGAAAATTGTTGAGAATGTAGGCACCTTCACTCAATTGTCAAAATAAAAAAAAAATAAAAAAAAAATAAAAAAACAGCATATCATGATTTTAAAAGGGCTCAAATTTAATAAAAACAAGTTTTATTATCAAAAAAGTTTATGCTAATATTACGAGAAAAAAATCAAATTTTATTATTTTTTTAAATTTTTAAATCCTTTCTAACATGTTCAAAAATTTAATTAAAATTTCATTTTTTGTTTTCCGTTGGCAATTCATGTCATGCAACTGTTAAGAAAATGGAGTTGGTCGAGTAAAATGATCTTGGGGCATGTAAAATTTCCCTCATTCTCGACCGCCGGCCAAGTGTTTTCTTTTCCAAATCTCAAAGGCTGTTTATACCTGCTAAACAAAATCAACCAACACCTACTGATAAAAGAGATTGAAAGATGAGCTTATGATGACGAATATGCTACCCGTAATGGCCTTCAATCTGTTTCTATTACCATCATTCTTATTATTCATTATGGGGTGCAAGGTTTTATTAGGCACCAATATTCAGAACTTAAAACGATTACTTGGTTACTTATTTTATTGCATCATTTTACTTACAATTATTGCCACATGACGCAATGTTCAGTGCATTATTTAAACAAATTAGACATAAATAATCTGCGTGATTTTATAATCCGCTGTCATTTATATTATTGCCAACCAAAACTGTTTTTATATTTTCAGTAAAGTAAAATAGTAAATTATTATTAGTTTTCACAGTAATTACTCTGATAAGCTTTCCCCTTTGACACCTTGACTACAAATTCAAGCACAGTACTAGATTGGCAGTTAGATCTCATCATTCTACATCTGAAAGGGCTTAGATGTAAGGTCTATGCCAACAGTTGCACTTCTCACTTGTGGAACTCTTCCAGCTTCATGCTTTCCAATAAACTTTCATCTTCAAAAAATTAAATGCAATGTCAATTGCCATCTTTCATCTTCTAAATTCCTGTTCTCTTTTTGTTCTCTCTTCTAAATGTTTTTCTTTTTCACATATTCTTTCACACTCAGGGACCTCTTGCATCTTAGTAGCTTTATTGCCTTGTTTGGAGTGAAATTACTTTACAATAAAACTTGTTTTAACCAACAAATGTTGGTAAAAATTTACAAGTTTTATGATAAATATATGCCGTGAATGTCACATTATGGCATTTGTTTTGATTTTACTCGTATGACTAGCCGACAAGTCAGAGTTACTTTCATTTAAGTGACAATTTCCTGAGGCTGTTCAACTTACTCAGGGATAACCAACAATTAGAAATATTAACAAAAACTTATTTGATGATGTGATAAATCCTTATGCAACTCCCAAGTTGTTCATCAGACTGTAAATAAATACATATAAAAGTTATTGATATTGTTTTTTATAATTTCAGTTCGATAAAGATTGCCATGTTTCATAAAAAGATATAATCTCAATAGAGAAAAATTGTAATGTTACTGAGCGATTGAAATAGAAGATTGGAAATTGACAAAAATATTGAAAGAACAAGTTTATATTTCCGAGATTCGGTATTGAAACAACTATTTACATTGTAAAGATTGAGGGCAACAGTTTGAACAGTCACATTCACAATGTTTCAGACATACACCCAACCTTCTTCAGATGATATATTTTTAATTTCAAATTGAACCCAGAATAGCCAATCTGTATGTTGGCGCTTCTGAAGATTGGTTTGATGACATTTATGTAGATGTTCTTCGCATGTTTATTTCTTGAAAATAAGCTGACATATAAAATACACACACCATGGTTGGTCAGTAAAGTCATTGAGAATCAGTTTCATTTTCTCCACCCTCCACTTTCAAATATTGTGACAGGGATTGTCAAGAGTCAAGTTCTTTTCCCACAGTTTGTTGTGTCTTTGTCGTTTATAAATGAGAATTGTAATTCCAATGCAAAAGCTGTCACTTCCATTTTGTTCCTTTGTGCATCGATGTACATCACACCTGCCACAGGTGTTTTTCAAAATTGACAGAAATCATTGTGAAGGATGCAGTCTGTGCTAGATCTATAACAACATAATCATCATAGAGCCATAACAAACATGCTTTATCTTTGCTTACAGAATTCAGTCAGTTAAGTGCCATACATGATACACGATTTGGGCGATCATGTCTCAAAAGAGACATGACTGACTGGGTAGAAGATTATCCCGCAGTAGGTTGCCATTGCTTTCTGAGGCAGACTGGTTGCCAGCCAAGGCTATAGAACCCAATCAGTCCTATTATTTAACCCATTACTGGAGGGAAGAGACAGATTAATACCTTTCCCAAGGGTATTTGTGTGTAAGTGAATGCAAGGAATTCAACTGAAATTCAAATCTGGTGCCACAATTTGTCATTCCGAGTCAATATCAACCGCACCACAACGCACATTGCTTATAGAATTAAGAACTCGTTGAAAGTTTATTGGAATATCAACAATTGATTTTATGATTATCATGTCTGTAAATATAATATTAGTCAACTGAAGAAAAGTACTCTTAGAGCTTGAGAGTACCCTAGAACACACTGATAATGTAACCACATGCAAACTTGAGGGGGCTGAAAGAGCTGCTTCAACATGCATACAGTCCAGATCTTACACCATCAGACTGTCACTTTTTCTCAGCCAAGGCTAATTTCCTGCACAAACAGAAGTTAAACCATGCAAATGAGTTTGAAAAACTAGTTCAGAGTTTTTTGTCTTTTTTTTTTTTTTCCTCTAAAGCAAGTGTGGGCAAACTACACCCTGCGGGTGGGCCGTATATGGCTCAGAGGAACTCATGCAGCCAGCCAAATGTTAGTAAATTCGAAAGAGTAATTGTTTTTTCTTCTTAAAGTTGAGTTATTTCATCTTTAAACAAAGGTGTTTCATGTGAAGTTTCTACTTTAAAATATAGTTTTCTTTTTTGTTTTTGTTTTACTTCATATTTGCTTCATTTGAATTTTACACTTAATTTTTTTATTTCTTCAAACAGGGTTACTTTATTTTTCAAATAAATGTTGTGCTAATTTATAATAAAATAATTGCCTTTTTTTCTTAAAACAAGTCTGTTTTGTCTTTCAACTGTGTTTCATATGAAGCTCCTAATTAAAAATACTTATTAATAAAAATTGTTTTCCTTTAAAGTTTAAACTGAGTTACTTTGTCTTTCAAATAAATGTGTTTTATATAAATCTTCTCCAGTTCTTTAAAATATTAATTAATAAAAATTGCATTGTTTTTCTTTAAAGGCCTTTCATTATGTTTATTTTGCTAAATATACTATGCAGTGCTATAAAATTGTGAATTTTTGAATGTGGCACTTGCACTGAAAAAGTTGCCCACACCTGCTCTAAACTAACTGAATGCTATAAGCATAGATTTGAAATGCTGGCTCAACAATGGCAACAAACAACAGAATATGATGACATATATTTTAATGAATAAACACCTTTCATGTGTAATTTGTTTGAATTGAAGCTTGAAAATACGAAAAAAAAGTTGAAGTACAGGTAATGAAAAGAGGATAGCAACTGCTGAAAAACAAAAGTTATTGAGTAAGGGAACATCCTCATGGGAGACATCCAAGGAACTTTGCAGAAATCATCAAAAGATAAAGAGGGCTGTTGAAAAAATAGAAAACTAGAAACAAAGGAAAACGCTTTCAGAACTTATCTTCTAGAGGGGAACATAAGCTAAAAAAAGTTATAGTAAAAACAACCATTTTGACTGGTGCTGAAGATCTTTGAAAAAAGATGGAATTAGGGGAATCAAGAAAAATGAAAGGTGAAGAATACTCCAAAAATTGGGAGCTGTCAAGAAACCTCCTAAGTAAACTCCTCTCAGTAAAGCAAATATTTTAAAGTGTTAAATTAATTTTTACATTTCCCATGTAATTTTCATAGGCAAATCTTAGGTGATACTCTATGAACTTGATGGGCTGGCCAAAGAACAGATTCTGTGAGAAAGATGTGTCTGTGCTTAAAAGAAGGCAGTGCTATGATATAGACTGTAATTGTTGACCAGACCATTATTGGACCATTCAAAGCCGATGGAGGTGTTGAACTATTGTGATTTCATGGACAAGACTTTCTTTGAAAAGTACAAGCTCCAACCTCACAGTTCCAAAGTGATGTGTGCATTTATGCATAACCTAAAGTTACTGCAAATTATTTTTTTTAGCATAAAAGATTTACAGGAGAAAAGATAACAGAATAACCATCATCCAATCAAAAATTTATTGTCAATTGGGTCATTCCATGTCAAAAAAACCAGCAAAAAGTTGAAATCTGCAACCATCAACACCGAATTACTTAAAATTTGGCACAAATGTTCCCCTTCATGAGTTAGAAAAGCTAAATTATTTTTTGCTAGACTTTTAGGGGGGGGTATAATTTTCCTATTTTGCCTCTAAATTAATGCAGCGTAACATCACTGAGTCTGAGTGCTTTTTTGGTTTTTTAAATTAAAGGAAAATACTTCCATGGATTCAATATTTCTGAAATTTGATATGTAGGGCAAATACAAAATGTAGAATCCAAATATTTAACTATTTCAAGCTTACACTTGAAAGAAAATTTTATTTTACTCACCCAAATAAATGACCCTAAAATCAACAACTTTTCACTTATGATAATGTAACTAGTGTAAATAATTAAATTACCTCATCTGAGAAATATAGACAGATATTGAAAGTGAATATGGCAACAAAGATGAGGACAACAGTCCAAACAAAGTAAATACTGTAAATCATTACAATACTTCATCTCAGAAATATAGACAGATATTGTGTGTTATACAGAGATTTTCAATTTTCGCTTCCCATGAGATGTCCTACCTCTTTGGTACCAGAAAAGTAAACCTATTACTAAGTCTTTTTATTTTACTGTTGAAATAGATGTAGCCGAAAAATTTTCTTTTCTTACACTTCTCACTTGTAGGACTCTCTACTAATTACTTCCTTCCCTGCAACTTACAATTTAAATATTTTTTTTTTTTAATTTGTGGAATATTAGTTTTTCTATGTAGGTATCTCAAGAAAAAAAAAAAAAACTGATACTTAAGGTCTAATTCCAAACACAACAGACTAAATTTAATATTTCCAGTAAGTAAAATACTTTGTTTATTTCAAGCCAAAATTTCAACTGATTGGAATAATTTTAAAAACAAAAATTTTTTTTAAATCATTAAAATCTGACATACTGACAAACATCAGCACAATATAATTTGCTTTATTAAAAATTTAAAATGTACTTTTCTGAAACTTTATTTAAGAAAGATTAGACAATTTTTAATTAAATAATATATTTTAATTTCATTGTATTCCTTATTTTCTGATTCAGAGCAGATTTTCTCTAACTGGGGTTTTGGTTTAAAAAAAACTAAAAAAAAAAAATTTAATTGTCCAAGGACTCGTGCTTATAACTATTTAAACTTTAAGTTCTGCAAAATGAATTTCTCGGAAATTCATAAAATGAAACAAGTAGGTATAACAGCTGAAAAAAAAAAAAAAAAAAAAATTATATATATATATATATATATATATATATATATATATAAAATTTTACCGAGATTTACAAAAAAAGCTAAAATAATTTCATTTATTTGTGAATAAATCATGACAGTTTAAAAATCTGACAATTGATTGTCATAAGAATCTTCAAATCTAGAAGAAATGCAAGACGCTCAAATTAGATATTAAAATTTATTATTATTATGAATATTATTATTTCATCTACTTCTTGCAGTTCGTTTTATTTTATTTTTATATTTTTTTAATTTTGTTGATGGTTTGATCAAATTGTGAGCATGCAATTAATTTTTTCAGTCAATTGATTCCAGAAAGGTTTTTGATTTTAATGGAGTGGAAACAAACCATAAGTTTTGGTATTTATCTAAAAAAAAATGGTCCTGTTCTTTTAATAATGTGATTACATTGTTATTGTAACAAATTTTCCTCATTTATTGATAAACAAAATTTTTTTTTTAATTTTGATGCAACAGATATGGACAAAAAATGTAATAATTAAGTCAAGGTTCCAATCACTTTTGATAAATTTTAACTTGAATTTTTAGAAATAAAAAAAGTTTTCTTGAAATTTTTATTTTAGTTTTAATTGAAAGCTAAATGATTAAATTTACTATTTCTAATCAGCAAAATACTCTGGTGTATTTTAAACAGAAATTATATCCATTGGAATATAAAATTTTGAGATTCTTTTTTTTTAATTATTAAATTTCTTGGTTGTCTTTGAGCAATCTACACATTTGGAAACAAAAGTTAATTCTCGGTTTGAAAAATCTTACAAAAATAAAATATACTTCTATGACATTATTTTTGGAAAATTAGCAAATTTAATGTTAAATTAATCTGATTTACACAAGCATTACTTATTTATAGCATGAAATTTAGAATAAAACTATTTCTTAAACACAGTGTTGATCTTTCTGACACTTACCCTGTATCTGACATGTGATAACAGCTCAACATACGCAAGATAAATGTATAGCGATCAGAATTGACAAAATTGTTCAAATTTTTTACCTGTGACGGGAAGAAACCATGAAACACATGACTTTTTAATGTACATATAGAAATTACCTTAAAAAAAAAAAAAGAAAAAAAAAGTCGATGGTTTTGGGATTTGTATTAAACTTAATTTTCAATTAGTAAATATAATCTTCACTTAATAACTTAACCTAATATCTACAAGTCTTTGAAATATTTTTAAAATATTTTTGAAACTTTATAAATTATTAATTATAATTAAAAAAAAAATGAAAACAACTCTTAAAATTTCATTATTAATCGAAAAAAAAATTTTTTTTCTTCAGACTAATGTTCTTAATTTATACTATTTATTAAAGCAATTAATTAAATATTAGGTACCTTCACTAAATTGCTGACAGAACAGTGCAGTATGAAGAAAAAAGGACCCAAACTTAATAAAAATGAAGATTTTCTATCAAAATGTTTATTACGAAGAAAGATCAAAATTTTTTTTTTACTTATATTTTAAAATTTTTTAACCCTTTCTAACACTTTCAAAATCTTGGTAAAAAATCTTGTTTTGATTTTTGTCATTACATGATTTTACAATGGATATGTAACTCAGTTTTTTCCAGTGAAAAACAGATTAATTTGGAAATTCTTGCAAAAATCAAATAATTGTCAGATTGTAATGAAACTTTCAAGAGTTATTCACAAATTAATTAAATTATTTTGAAATTATTATTTTTTTTTTAAATCTTGGTAAAAAATACTTTTTTTATTTACATCTGTTACCCACTCTCCACATAAACTCATGAAATTTTAAGAAATTTTTGTTGACAAAATTGTAAATCATGTATTATTTTTTAAATCCATTTAGCCCCTTTTACCAAAAATCTGCTCCCAATAGTAAAATACAAAAAGGCGATAAAACTGTGACATTATTTCATTAAGCTTTTAATTGTTTTAAAATGTCAGACATTGTCACATAGTCTGAAGAAAAAAAAATTATTCAATTAAAAATGAAATTTTAAAAGAATTGTTATCATTTTTTTTTAATTATAATAGTTTCTAAAATATTTCCAAGACTTGTAGATGTTAGGCTGGCAGATCATTTTATTTTTCGAAAATTGAAAAGTTTAATACAAATCATCTCATCTAGCCATCGTATTTTAAAAATAATTTTCAAGTTTTTTTTTTGTTTTTTTTTATATGGTAATTTTTAGGTGTACATTAAAAAGTAATCATAATGTATTTCAGGTACAATTATATCACTTGTGATTTCCATACACTTCTAGCATCTGTCAACACATTTAATTACGGTGGAAAGGTTAGAAGGGTCTGTTTAAAAATATTTTTATTCTAAATTTCATAAATAATAGTTGTGTTAAAGCAGAAATTTCCTAATTTTCCAAAAATAATGTGTCATAGATGTATATTTTATTTTTGCAAGATTTTTAAAACCGAAAATTAACTTGTGTATCCAAATGGGTCGATCGCTCAAATAGCCGAAAATTTAAAAAAAAAAAAATAATAAAGCTGAAAATTTTATATCCCAATCGATATATAATTTCTGTTTGAAATACACGAGAGTATTTTGCTTACTTGAAATAGTAAATTTAATCATTTAGCTTTCAATTAAAACTGAAATAAAAATTTCAAGAAAACTTTATTTTAAAAATTCAATTTAAAACTTTTAAATTAAAAAGTTATCGAAAATGAGTGGAGGTACCTCAAAGTCCGGTATCGAAAATGAGGAGGTTTCTAAATTATAGTCATTTAAATCATAATGTCATAGTTCTATTGCATTTTTTTTATTATTTTACTGTTGAGAGCAGATTTTCGGAAAGAGGGGCCAAATAGTAGAGGGAAAAAAAAAACAAAAAACAATAACAGATGATTTACATTCCCCAACGAGTCCTGCGTTTAAATTTTAAACCAATTTTCCATTGTAATGTGAACTCTCGTAAAACGATTTGGTTACCCACTAAAATCAAAACAATTTCGAAAAGTTAGAAAGGATTAAAAATAATTAAAAAATGCTTTGATCTTCCCTCTTAATAACAAATATTTGAATTGATGGAAAAAGTTCGGTTTTTTTTTTTTTCAAGTTTGGGACCTGTTTTTTTTTTCAAAAATTTTCTTTCTAAATTAAATTGTTATCAACAAAATTAATTACACCTTAAAAATAAAATTACAACTTAATTTAAAAAAGCAACTTTTATCTTTTAGAAAAATTCAGTTTTGTTTCTGCTTTTTAGCTATTCTGCTGTCTGGGGCATCTTCGTCTTTTTTGCTACTCTTCAAGGCGCAACACGAATTCTTTGCCTATCTATGCCTAAAAAAGTTTTCGAACCATTGTTAATTCGTCTGTAAATTAAAGCACCATTATTAAAATTTCAGAAAAGAAGATCACTTTTCAAGTACCTACTCAAAAATGTTTATTCAATTCGGATTTTAATAAGTTGGAATTAAATATCGCGCTACTACACATAACATCACAACAGCCAAACAACCCCCCCCCCGAAGACTAATTAATTCACTTCACTTAGAGTTTAACCGCACATCTATCTTCACTCGTTCTTTTACTATCAAATTACTATCCTTCTAGCAAATTAAAATTCTGATTATTAATTATAAAAATTATTAAATTTAGTTTAGCGTAAAAAAATGAGACGAAATAAAATTAGAAGTATCTTCGATAATAAAAATATTTTTTAATTTGCATATTTAAAAAAAATAAATAAAATGAATACATCAATTTATTTAGGATTTGATATAGAATGTTTTAGGAAAATTTTATAAAAATGAAACTCAAATTTACTTTTTAACAGAACTGAAAACTTTTAAGTTTCCATGTTATTGTTGTAATGTGTAGTGTTACTGTTGTTTAGTTTAAACAGTTTACGAAGAAAGTAGAAAATTAATCGTCATAATAGACAATAATGATCAGTACTTTTTTTAGATAATACTAATACATATAATGACATTCTTACCTTAATTGGAGGGCGGGGTTCTTCGAGCAAAAAGAAAAAACAAACGGGAATTGATAAAAAGTTTTAAGACTTCAAGTGGGTTAAAAATAAAAGGGAAACAATATTTGGCGCGCAAAATTACCCAGCATGCCTCAGTGTTTATCAAAAATGTGGATTGGTAACCAAAAAAAGTGTCCGATCCGTTTTCTATTCATAAACTTAGCCGAATAATTCACAATACCAAGTGAGGAGATGGAGGTTATTGATAGGTTGTGTTGTCCTGGCATTTCAGTGAGGATGGTTTACTTGCATTAAAAATGCTAACTGTTAATTTGGCCTCGAAAACCGACTTCTGGCACAGTAGCACCGGTTATGGGAAATACGAATTTACGGAACATTCTTTTTTCCTAAGATAGTAAAAAAAAACAACTAGTGTAGCATTAGGTCAAAATAGGGTAGGAAGATTATGTTACACCATCTTCCAACTAGGGAGAGGCTGCCGTCTGCCTGCATAGCGTTGTCTGGGAAAAATAGACGAGAGCCCGACCTCGCTTATGCGGAGTCTACGAGTTTGTCTGAGCGTACGCTCAAATATAGCACAATAAAAAATCCGCCTACTGCCTCATCCCGCTTTTGTGGGCAGGCTCGAGTAAATACTGAGTTTCGTCTGGGTTCCTCTCGGTATTTACCACCTTCCTACTTAGGGTGTATGCGACACAAAGTCAGTTAATGTGGAATTTCCGAGCCTGTTTGAACAAAGTTACAAAAAATATCCCTTTAACTTGCCTAAGGCCGAGTCGGGCTCTTGTAAACGAGTCTCTACCCTTCGGCAGAGTATCATCTGGGCTACTCTACGCCGGAAAGCAAAGAGCCTGACAAATGCCGAGGTTTGGTAACTTCAGAAAAGCAATTACCTCAGCCATGAGACAAAAGAGTCGTTAATTAAAATACAATATCTGTCTCTATGGTGATTTAGACTCTGTTGATATTATCTTTCTTGTAGCAGAATTGATTCAATTTTTACTTAAGTCACTTTTTCATTTATCATGCCAAACGTTATTTATTTTGAAACGGAATTATTTTCTGATTATTTCACCCGGTCAGTAGGAATTCCCAAAATGGATATTGTTATTAGTGTCATCAACATTCTGTTTCTGTCACCATGTGACATGCTAAAAGTGGTGGGTGTTAGTTTCTCATCAACATCCCCAAATCAACTTTAATCTACTGTATTATAATAAAAAGACCATTGTGTGTGTGTGTATATATATATATATATATATTATGGACTCTCCCGTCGATTTTGACGTATGAGTGTCTAACCTCAGTTAGGCTACAACACAAAGAATTGATTAGAGTGGTGAAGGCTTGTGTAGCACCATCCACACTTTTTGGAACTGCTGATAACAAACAATCAATGCAGAAGTTTGCCACGGATCGCATGAACAGCAGACCTCAGATATTTAACCCATAACTGGAGGGAAGGGACAGATTAATACCTTTCCCAAAGGTACCAGTGCGTAAGTGAATGCAGAGTATTTTGACTGGAAATCCGACTTGGCTCACCGATTCCTCTTTCCAAGCCGATATCCACTGCACCACAACACATATCCATCAATAATCGCTTACAGCACCTGTTATTCCCAAACGGTCGCCCATCTAGTACTGACCAAGCTCAACTTTGGTGATCGAGCAAGAACCGGTGTATTCAACATGATATGACCTATCCCTTCTGCCACGCTCATAGATAGAGAAACAATAGCCAGGTAGCATCAGCTCAGTTCATTAGAGAGACAATAGCAAGATAGTTCATTCTCTTTACTCCCAGTTATGAAAGATCTTGCTGCACTTTTACTCCATAACAGTGCCTTATTATTTTCTTTTTTGCAATAATTATGTCATAGAGTGGTGAAGAATATATATCCTCTCTATTATAATAAAGAACATTGTGTATTTATATTTAAGTAGCGGTTACTAATGGAAGTACATTCCACAGATATTTACTTTAAAAAATGCTCAATACAAAAGTAGAGCATAAATATATATATATATATATATATAACATAATTATATGGTTATGTCAATTTTACATTGCGACATGGAAATTTCTATGTTTCAAGATTAATTCTCATCATCAGGCAATGTTGGTGTGGTTGTGCAGATTATTTACATTTAAATGACAAACTCTTTCGGTTTACTGTGAATGTATGTGTGTGTTTTTTTTGTGTGGCTAATCAGAATGGAGATTCACTTTGGGGTTTGACCCCGAAGAATTTCTGTGCTAACCAACTTTTTTCTTTTTCCTTGACCCTATTTTTCTCTTGTCTGTTTTCCTTCCTTAATGTTTTCCCTCCCATTAATCTGATCTTATCATTTTCCCTTCAGTTTTAAAACTTAAATGATAAGATCAGATTAATGGGAGGGAAAACATTAAGGAAGGAAAACAGACAAGAGAAAAATAGGGTCAGGGAAAAAGAAAAAAAGAAAAGGAAAAAAGTTTGTTAGCACAGAAATTCTTCGGGGTCAAACCTCTCATCTACCCAACTCTCATTCTCGGTATCCTTACCTGCCTATCACCTACCCTCTGACATTTCCTATATTTAACCATTCTCAGTATCCTTACCCACCTATCACCCACCCTCTGACATTTCCTATATTTAACCATTCTCGGTATCCCTACCCGCCTATCACGCACCCTCTGACATTTCCTATATTTAACCATTCTCGGTATCCTTACCCGCCTATCACCCACCCTCTGACATTTCCTATATTTAACCATTCTCGGTATCCCTACCCGCCTATCACCCACCCTCTGACATTTCCTATATTTAACCATTCGGTATCCCACACGGCCTATCCCACCCACCCTCTGACATTTCCTATACCATTCCCTCGGTATCCCTTCCCTGCCTATCACCCTTTCCCTCTGACATTTCCTATTTAATTTAACCATTCTCGGTATCCTTACCCACCTATCACCCACCCTCTGACATTTCCTATATTTAACCATTCTCGGTATCCTTACCCGCCTATCACCCACCCTCTGACATTTCCTATATTTAACCATTCTCGGTATCCTTACCCGCCTATCACCCACCCTCTGACATTTCCTATATTTAACCATTCTCGGTATCCCTACCCGCCTATCACCCACCCTCTGACATTTCCTATATTTAACCATTCTCGGTATCCTTACCCGCCTATCACCTACCCTCTGACATTTCCTATATTTAACCATTCTCGGTATCCTTACCCACCTATCACCCACCCTCTGACATTTCCTATATTTAACCATTCTCGGTATCCTTACCCGCCTATCACCCACCCTCTGACATTTCCTATATTTAACTATTCTCGGTATCCTTACCCGCCTATCACCTACCCTCTGACATTTCCTATATTTAACCATTCTCGGTATCCTTACCCGCCTATCACCCACCCTCTGACATTTCCTATATTTAACCATTCTCGGTATCCTTACCCACCTATCACCCACCCTCTGACATTTCCTATATTTAACCATTCTCGGTATCCTTACCCACCTATCACCCACCCTCTGACATTTCCTATATTTAACCATCCTTTCTCCACTCTATGTAGCTCTTTGCGCAGTAGTGGCAGTGAAATGCCTTGCTCGGGGTGAAACACTTATAAAAAAAAAAATATATATATATATATATATATACTTCCCTTCTGTAACATTGAGAGGGTTTGTATTATTTTTTGTCTTAATATAAAATATTCAATGGTAGATACATCAATATCTATATGTTGTCCTTTTAGACAGCATATCAATATAAATATTTTGATGACACATGCCAACTGATTTAAAATAAATAACAGATTTCTACCCAAACAAAAATGCTGAAATGGTAGATTTTTTTAATTTTAATGGAATATTGGTGATGGTTTTGGTAGTTCTCACCCTAAAATTGAACAGTTGTCAATATTTGGTTCCACTCAAAAGCTAATGCTTCTTTAAAAAGGCAGGTAAACCTTTTTCCTATTTGGAATATTAGAGCAACATCATCTCTGTGCCAAATGCAAGTGCTGACACAATTTAAAAATTATTTCTTTATTTTATTTTTTTACTAATGACCAAATAGAATATTCAAGAGCCACTCAAGGTAGAGTGTTACTGAATGTAAGAGTAGGAAGTAGGGATATGTTGGATAGGTTAGGATTCATCTTTGACTTGAAGACTGTAGCATTCTGGGAAGCTAATACATGTGAGTGAATATTGGCTCGGAACGAGAAATCGGGGAGCGAAGTTCAAATTCCAGTTGAATTCCTTGCATTACACTTACACTTGGGAATGGTATTAATCCAGCTCTTCCCTCCAGTTATGGGTTAAATAACAGGACAGATTGAGTTCAATAGTTTTGGCTGGCAATCAGTCTACCGCAAAAAGTAATGGCAACCTACTGTGGGATAACCTTCTGCCCAGTCAGTCATGTCTCTTTCGAGACATGATCACCCAAGCGTGTATCACGTATGGCATTTAACTGACTGACTGACTACATGTGAGTTTATACCACAATGCAACAATTCTTTGGAAAAAGTTGAGTGGAATTTCCTCCCTACAATTAGAATACAAAGGAAATGAGAGTTGTTTGACTCCATGGATATGTAATGAAGGTGAAATAATAACACCTTTCTCCCACCCACTTTCTGACCAGACAAATCATGAGATTCAAACCCAGATCTCATGCTTGAAAAGTAAATGTTAAAAAAAAGAGCCTTCATGACATAACCCATATATATATATATATATATATATATTATTGTAAAACGTACCAAGAAAACAGTATCACTAATAATGACTAAAATCATCAAGTCCTACAGTTAACAAAACGGTAAATTTAGTTGTCAATCCCAAAAGTTAATACTAAATGGGTAGAGGGAATCAAAAAAAGAAACAAACAAAGCAAAAGCTGTGTTCGAAAGAAAAAAACCCCAAAACAAAAAACTTAACAATAAAGAGCTCAATACGAAAGTATGAAAGTAGAGCAAAGACACAAACTAAATCTAAAAGTGAGCCAAAAGCCGACTGCGGTTTCACTCGCCGGATTGTCAGGACAACCGCGGTCGGCTTTTGGCTCACTTTTAGATTTAGTTCGTACATATATATATATATATATATATATATATATATATATATATAAATAACATAGTGGAAACCAGAAAACAACCACTTACATGGTATGATACAATAAGAAAGTGCTCAATGCAAAATTCAGTAAGAGGAAAGCAGAGAAAAATATACTTAGCAAATCAGCTGTCACACAAAGCTACCTGGGTTTCACAGCTTATTTGATATGTATATATATGTATATGCTCTCATTATGATTTAGCACTCTAGAGAGAAAAATTTTAAAAAAATAGTTACAACTTCCGCGATTTATGCATAACTCTTTAGCAATGAATTGAGTTCTTTCAGTGACTGGCATGTGTATACACCGCTTATATATAACATGCTAAAATTTCCCTTCTCTGATGCCATGCACCTATGGCTTAGAGGTTAGCGACTCCAACTGATACCAAATCGGTTGAGTTTCAATCCCGACCAGAAGCAAGTGGATGTCTATCCGCACTTGTACAGTGAAACAGGCTTATATATGGATGACAAATATATATATATATATATGTATGTATGTATTCACATAATTTACAGAGCTAGCATCCATTTGATGGTGAGGCAAAATTTTATTTTAGCTCAACTGAAAACCAATGGAAATACTGACATTACAATCATCAAATGACTTTAAGCAATAGAAAATACAGTAAAAGCACTGCCCTCTCAAAATGTTTCTAGTAATTAAAAAAAAAACAACAAAAACCTAATTATTACCTGGGATATCATTGCAAAATCCAAATCTTATAATGGAAGGAGAAATAGATATAATTTATGCCTTTTAGAAAAACTTGTTATTTTAAAACATTTAAGTAAACAAAAGAGGTGAATTGATGATTACATGCAAACATACAAATAAATATCTGCTAAAATATGCTGACTTGGGTTAATATAGATTCCCGTATATAGACCTTTTTTACATTATTTTTATTTTTATTATTAATGTCTTTTGTTTTCTTCTAAAATAAAAACAAGCAGTCATCCTTAACCTAGAGGCACAAAACATATAACTTCTGCATTAAAAATATTGAATTTTTTAATTTGAATTTTAATTTAACTTATAAGATTTTACTTTCCAATTTCATGTTAAGTTTTAGTTTAAATCAAAGTAAATTATACAAATAAAAAAATTTAAAAATAGCCTCCCAGCTTTATATTACATAACTACTGTGGAATTAACTTCTATTTTTACATCAATTCATGAACAATTAATTTTAAAACCACAATTACTTTCTCTAATCACTCTCTCAGCATATATTTTCAACTTCATATTTAGTATGTTTGCTATGTTATTTGTTATTTGTTTTGTTGTTACAAAAATTCAGAAATTTCTCCCCATTTAAAATATTTTATGTCAATTATTATATTTTATAATATAAATGTTAACTCGTTTTTTGTTGTTATAAAGAACTTGTATTTCTTTGTCAAATTCTTTCTAATTGATTGCCGTTGCACAAATTTTCAAATGTGGTGGATTAGTTATCTGGAACACACTAGCAACTTATTTTAATAAGAAAATAGCAAATTTAATAACTGTGTCTACTACACTACCATGAACAATGTAAAAACTAAAATTTCAAACTCCACAACTGTCAGTTCATAATAGGCATCTGATGACTGCATAGTGTATGAAACTTCAAGTCATGCTACAGACATAGGATAATATATAAAAAGATTGTTAATCTTTTAAACAGAGTAAAAGAAAAATTAATTATAAAAAAATTTCTCTTTGGTTTTAGGAATTACTGTTACAGTTATCAAAGTAAGAATTATAAATTCCGAGAGTCCAATCCAAAAAACAATCTTTATTAATGTTAAAAGTACAATAATTATACAATAGATTGTCTGCTTAAAAGGTCCTTTAAGCTACCACGATAAACGTTGTAACAGATTTTTACAAAATATTAATGAAAAATGAATATTACAATTAGTTAAAAAGAAAGACTTACTGAAAAGTTGTAAGTTACTTGCCTTTGACTGGTTGATGACCAGTTGTTAAAACTTTTCCGTAAATTACTCTAAACGGAAACTTAATTACATTGTCTTTTACTTATCAAAAAAGACAGTATTATTAAAAGCTCAATATTCAATTTTTAGCTATATTATATTACAGATTTTACATATAGAAAAAACTTTACCGATGTTTTTTCTAAAATAATATATACGTAAACTAAATATACATAATGTAAACAAAGGGTTAAATTCACCCTATTATTTAAAATATTTAAGTGACTTTTATATTATAGGCAGAAAGTCTAAAGAGCCAACAATGGGTTATATTCACCCTATTAATTTAAATATAAGTGACTTTTATATTATAGGCAGAAAGTCTAAAGAGCCAACAATGGGTTATATTCACCCTATTAATTTAAATATAAGTGACTTTTATATTATAGGTAGAAAGTCTAAAGAGTCATTTACATTCAAGTTATGAAAACAATAATTATAACTTGAAATAAATTACATATTAACACAGTTAAAATATAAAAAATATTGATATAGAGGGCATTTGTAATACGTCTATAGTGATTTACAATAGAATTCTACCTCTATTAAGTTGCAAAAATAAGTATTTTCGCATCTTATTAAATAACAATTTCTTTCGAAATATCCGAAAGAGAAATCGAAGAAGACCTGAAAAAACATCCTTAGCTTGTGACACTCAGGTTCATTCTGAAAATATTTTGTCAAGCTTACGTAAACGAAAGATTTGGAAGACGCCAAATTTTTCCACATTGCGACAGATTTTGAATTTAGTACATATGTCTATGGAAGCGTTCAATTCTAACAACATATTCAAATTTGTACTTAAGACCAAAAAAAAAACACCCATAATCCAAATAAGGGACTTTTGAAATAAATCCTGTATCTGTCAGGATTAAGCGTTTATATAATTTATAATATAAAATATAAATTAAATTTTGCTTTAATAATATTACCATTCAGTTGAAATACAGAAAAATAATCTTTATATATACATATATATATATGTAATCCAAGATGATATAATAATTAAACAAGAAATTGTAGGAGAATTTGAAATAATTAAGTAATTCATTGAGTTTTACTAGACCTCAACAGAATGCAGAAAGCACTGGACAGCCATTTCATCCTATATTTGGGACTCATCAGCAGTGCACATCCACTACTAGGAATTGAAACCCAAACCGTTACGTTATTAAGCAAACGTCATACCAACTGGGCCCCAGTGATGAAGAGGTAACGAATTAAACTCGATATAGCGCTGCTCATTCACATATTCCGTAGTGGAACTCAACTGAGCTCCTTTTACCCATAGGACGGTGCCTCCCTAAACCACAACTACTATAACCAATCTGCTCACATTAGAGCATTATAAGTCGATTCAAGCAACAATATAAACAAAATAAAGGTTTTGGAAATTCTTGCAAAAATCAAATAATTGTCAGATTTTAATTGAATTTTAAACTTATTTACAACCAAATTAAATTATATTTTTATTTATTTGTCTATATTTCTGAGATGAGTTACTATTTACATTATTTACATTCTTCAAACTGTTGCCCTCATCTTTATTGCTATGTTTACAATGTTTCAGCCATTGTATTCTTCGACCTTCTTCAGATGCTAGGAATTTTGCACCAAACTATTATTTCAATCAAGGACACATAGCCCAGTGGATATAGGCTTTGGTTAGTTCCAGTGACTTGACCAAAAGAGTTGTGAGTTTGATACCAGGCTACAGCAGTGGTGAACAAATAACTTAGAGTTGAGTTAAAGGGAGATAACTAAAAGGCATCCAGAAATAGCATTGCACATGGAATGAGAATGCTATGCCCCAGTGATTGCAATAAAGGCTTCAGTTCGAAATTCCTAGCATCTGAAGAAGACCAAAGTGTATAATTGCCGAAACATCATAAACATGGCAATAAAGATGAGGACAAAAGTCCAAACAATGTAAATAATGTTTATTAAGACAAGTGAGGACAGGGCAGTTGCAGTTTCAATATGTTAGCAATACTCTACTTTTGTTTTGAGCTACCTCTTATAAAGATAGAGTATAGCACAGGGAGTCATATATTTACTGGGGTAGTAAAACAAATCAACAATTTTTACAGCCATCTTTAGTAATGGATTATATATGTTGGTTGCATTTGAGAGCTTCAGTCTCAATAATTTGGTTTTGTTTGTTTTGCGACATACCAAACCAATGGGTCATTAATGCAAAAAAGTCCCAATAGACAAGCAAAGCAAAGGGGCCATCTTGAGAGAACACTCATACATTGTGAAAAGTGAAGGTTCAGGGTTAGCTCAGTGGGGGTGGGACATTATTAGTTTAATTTTGGCCATACTGATACGTAATCATTTATCTCACATTTAATATACATAAATACACACAGATAGACATAAGAACACTCACACAGAAACATACATACACATATACATGTACATGCATAAACAAGAAAATATATGTATAATACACATGAATAGACATACATACATATATATGCACAAATATACATACATGCACATACATATATATATATATACATGCATGCAAAACAATATGTTGATATGCATACTTATACATAAACTCACATGCACACCTACATACAAGCATTTATATGTAGACAAACCTATGCACCCAAGTATATATATTCATAAATAAACCCAAGTAAAAACAAACATAAAAAATATATATGTACTCATAATTTAACCTAGATAAAAATAAAGAATTCAGAGAAGATGGATCATTTTCCTAATATGGTCTACTTTAATTTTGTAGAATCTTTAACTATTAATAAACCATCATCTCTATATAAACTAATACTATCAGTATCAACACAATGATAAGCACTTAAATTATATAGAATAAATAATCCCTCCAAATCAGAGGCTTTAGCAGAATCTCATGAACCCATTGAAATGTCAAAGTATTTATTTCAGGTCTTTTTAGTCTATTGTTCTTCATTGTAGATCAGAACAGAACTTCTGCATTTTAAAATAATATCCGGAGCACTATCCAAAATGTTAGAGTATTCCTGGGCAAATATAGACACACAATATAACACACAACAGTCTTTAGTATAATAGAGAGGATATATTTATATATTCTTCAATACTTGATGACATAATTATTGCAAAAAAAATAAAATAATAAGGCATTGTTAAAGAGGAAACACCCAGCAAGAGCTTTCATCACTGCTAGCAAAGTTTAATAACTGGTAGTAAAGAGAATGAACTGAACCAATGTTTGCACTGCCATTGTCTCTCTAATGAACTGAACCAACATTGCTTTGTCAATGAGCATAGCAGGAGGGAAATATATATATATCCAAGGAAATAAGGAACAAAGAAAATATTAACAACATTCAAAACATTAATTTAAAACAATGCTCAATATAAAAATAGAGCTATAAATATTTATTATAAAATATAGTTTAGAACATGTACAAATTATCATCTACTACAATGTGTACATTTTGTTTTGACATTGAAAGGACAATGTCTCATCGGGTAGTGTGAAAAAATGAAAAATTCTTGATCTTATATTGGCGAATTATATGTAAGAGGTAGGTGGGGTGGAAAATAGGAAATTAGAGTTGGAAGTTAGAAGTTAGAATTTGAACAAAAGGAGGAAAGAGAAAGAGGAGAGGGGCGATTAATGGATATGTTGAAAATTTTATAGACAGATTTAACAGTATAAGATATGGTATGGTCCTTTACAGCCTTTGCAACCCATTTTCCACCCCACTTACCTCTCACACATAATTCGACAATATAAGGTAAATAATTTTCCATCTACTTTTCACACTACCTGATGTGACATTGTCCTTTCAATGTCGAAACAAAATATACACTTTGGAGTAGATGATAATTTGTACATGTTCTAAACTATAATTTATAATATATATATATATATATCCAAATAAATACATAATGGTCTTTATTATAATGGAGAGAATTTCACCAATTCAGAAATACCAATGCTGTGTATCTATAGTGGTGTTGGGCTTATGAGGTTAAGATGAACAGTTGATTTACCCACATCAAGAAGATTAATGAAGGAGGATAATGTCAAGGAAACACATGCATAATTTTGACAAAACAAGATAAGGAATGTATTCACAAATTTACATACCTGATGTTATTGGCCTGGGAAGGCAATCTAAGTATATGGCACCTTTGGAAAGTGCCTAATAGCCCCACCACAGGTTGACCCAAACTTTATGAGTGAAGTTGGGTAGACAGAACTATTTGGAACCCATCAGTGGTTGAGCTAGCACATTGTGACTGAGGATTTGAGCGTACTGACCTTGTTCAGATTGTTAATCACACTAGATAATGCACCCTCTCCCAGAAACTGTAACTCAGGTTCACTCAGTATAGTGGCAGTAACAACCACAGATGGGCTCTGTTGATGTTGAACAAACATAAATGTGCCTGAACAGGAATCTGCAACTGGGATTGATTAACAGACAGGCATACTCAAATATGAGCAGCCATTTCTTCTTCTTCTTACATATATATATATATATATATATATATATATATATATATGCCACCATCTCAGAGGCTATCCATTGATAGAATGGGACTGATTAAAACCAGGCACCCAATCACACATTTGACTTGGCCTTATACCTGATTATAATAAAGACATTTGACAAATATCTATAAGTAAACAACCTTAAGTTAATACTTCAGTCTGCATGTATGTAGGTATGCATATTGTTTCTTCAAAATTAATAAGGAAAAATTATTTTGATATCATGAAATATTAACAGTTATATATTAAATAATAAATTCATTGAATTTATTATTTAATGCCAATGGACATAAGGCTAAGCAGATGACATTCAGACTGATGCAATAAGACTTTTACAATGATAAGAAAAAAATTTTTTTACACTTATTATTTTAGGATCTGGATAATTGAAAGGTCTAAGCAACTTAATGCAAGAATTCGTGAAATTGAGTTTTTTATTTTCTTTAATTCGCATTCAAAGAAAAGCCGAAAAAAAATAGAAAAAGAATTCCTAAATGTGTAAGGCGCAACAAGAGTTATCGGCCTTGACCGAAGTTGTGAATATACGTAGAAAAGCGTTGGTCACTCCTTCCAGAAAACTTTATCACTAAAAGATGTCCTCCTTTTCAGCTATCTACAACAAAATTATGCCCCGATTACGACTTTTGACCACATCTATCCTTTTTCAAGCTCCAAACAACTCTGCAAACCGCCTGGGTATCAAATGCGTCAGCAGTGAACGATATTTCACAACAAAAACAAGGTCGATCTTCACATATAATGCCGGCTCTACTGCAACTACTTCCATCATTGCATCAAGGCTTCTATCTTCTTCATTATTTCCCAAGGTGAATTTGTCGTCTCGTGTCTTTTCTCTTGTTCCCAACTCTGCCAATCTTTCATCTTGCACCTCTTCCTCAGTCATGTGCACCACATTGCAATCCTGGACAAATGGTGGTGCTACAAATATGCGATTACATCTGAGACCTCTTCTACCCAGACTTGTCAATGTCACCCCTTTTTGCAGATCTTTACACACAGAGGGTAAGTTTCTCTTCGTTGATGTTTTAAGGCCCTAAATTATAAATACGCGTATGATCATGTTCGTGCACCTACACTTCTAAGTTAGAATTTATAATAAACTTTCACATTTTTCCCCTCGCTTTTTGCTAAGCTTTTTTTTTAGTTTCATTTTAATGGATTTTTGTTTTATTACAAATACGAAAGAACTTGATTTAATTAATTTATTTTAATTTAAAATAACCATAAGTTTAAAAAAAAAATAAATTCAAGAGCTCTAACTGGAACAAAAACCTGAAATCTATAAAGAAAAAAGAATTTTTAATGAAGCGAATCATCCCCCCCCAGACCACGTGGTTTTCTTCTTTTAGCTGTAAAATCTTTTTAAAGTAATGGAACTTTTTTCGTTTTTTTCCCCCATAAAGACAAAATAGTTTTATTTTAATAACAATAATAGCTAGAAAACTATTTGTGATATCGTTTTTCTTTGCAATATATTTTTTATATTTATTTTTGATAGAATTTTGCAGTTTTTACAAAATCTTTCTTTCAATAACTAACACCTGAGGGATGATAAAAATGCCATAATGCTCTATCTGCCCTTCTTTCTTTTTTTATTTTATTGTTGTTAGATCATATTTTGGCGCAAAGATAGATTTAAAAAAAAAGTGATTCCATATTTTCGTTTATATTTGAAATAATAAACCGCCATTTTTTTGTAATTGGCACCAAGCATGAAGGACGAGATTTTTTCTTAAAAAAAAGGGGGGGGGGGGGGCAGGTTAAAAAGCAATTAATTAAAAAAACAAAGTTAGCCCCAAATATATATATATATATATATATATATATATATATATATATATATTTCCTCAAAATACCTATTAAAACCGAGTTTGTTTTTTCTCTCCCAGGTCCTCTCTCCTCGGAGTAAAAATCGAGGACAAAAAATTGGTGCACAATGACTAGGAAAGAAAAGTTGATATTTAAAATGACGAAAACCTTAACGATGGATTGATTAGGTTATTTTTTTAATTTTTTTTGGAGGGGGGTAATTTTCGTTTAAATTTATTTTTGGTCATATTTGCCGTGTGGAGAAATTAGTAATAATAGGACTAGAGAATCTTTTTAGGAATGCGACGTAAAAAAAAAAGTAAAACATTGAGTAAGTTTTCTAGTTTGATATTTTACAAGAATTAATTTTAATTTAAGTAATTCAACGTAAATTTAATTTTCCTTCCCCTCTCATACGTTCTTTTCTTTTTCGATTCTTCTACGAAATAATTTGATTTTAGAAGGCTCAAAGTTAATTTGTACCTATTCATTGGTTAAATAAATGTTTTAATTTTCGAAAATAAAATTATTTCTGTCCTCACGCCCTATTTATTTATTTTTATTTTATTTTTTTGAATAGCCTAACAATTGAAGAAACACGTGTTGGATAGTTTCGTATTATCATGAACATTTTAAAATGTAAATCTGAGAATTACACACGGACTCTTGTCCTTTGGTTAATTGATTCATTTTCCCAAATAAGTTGTTGTTTTTTTTTATATGCTGTTATTCCAATTATTTTATTAAGTTCTAAAAACATCAAACTATGACATAAACCTCAAGTTTTGTGACCTTTCCCTCGCCCTTTTTGTTTGGGGCTGAAGGTTATAAGTTACTTAACCTTATAACTTTCTTAATCTTCTTTCTTGTAACATAAACGAGGGTCTGAGTTTGTTCCAAGATTTGAGGATTGAAAAGAGATTTTTTTTTTTGTAACACTAAAAAAGAAGAGTACATTTTTCGAATTTCAGTTGAATTCATTACATTCACTTACGCGCAAATACCCTTGGGAAAGGTATTAATTTTATCCATCTCTTCCCTCCAGTTGTGGGTTAAATAACAGGACAGATTGGGTTCTTTAGCCTTGGCTGGCAACCAGTCTACCGCAGAAAGCAATGGCAACCTACTGTGGGATAATCTTCTGCCCAGTCAGTCATGTCTCTTTCGAGACATGATCGCCCAAGCGTGTATCACGTATGGCACTTTAACTGACTGACATTTTTTTTGTCTTAACAAATATCTGCACCTTTTAAAAACTTTTTACGCAGTCGCTAATTCATTTATTTTTCAATTTAGCGACAATCATTACCACTTAAAAATTAAAACCGGGGGAAGAATAGGTCAGAAATAATATTGGACTGAAGTTGGGAATAATTTTTGTTTTTCTCTTCATCTTTTAATGAAATGGAGCCCTCGTCTTATAAAGAGAATGATTTGAAGCACTTGTAATTTAAGAAAAAACTTTAACAACTCTTCTTGTAATTGTTTCTTAGACTTTTACAGTTTTTTTTTTTTTTTTTTTTTTTTTACGTCCTTAGTTTTTCAATTATTAACATCTCATCACCTTGGGGTGTGCGCGGGGGTGGAGGTAGTAATACTGAATTAAAACTTTGTTTTTTCTTTTTTATAGATTCGTTTCAGAACATTAAAAATAAACTCAATTGTTTTTAAATTGTTTTGTCTAGGTACAGCTTTTTTTTTTTTTTTTTTTTTTTTTTTTTTTTGAAATAAAAATGAAACTGTTGTGAAAATTGACATTTTGGAATATGTTAGCAATCAATATTTCTTCTGTCTAATAATGTTCAGTAAGTTCCTCTTTCAATACCTCCACTAAATCGCTGAAAAAACAGCATAGTTTGAAGAAAAAAGGTCTCAAACTTAATAAAAAAAAAACGAACTTTTTCCATGAAAATGTTTTAAGAGGAAAGATTAATCAAAGTATTTTTTTAAATATTTTTTTCAATCATAAATTCTGAACACATTCAAAACTTTGGTAAAAAAATCGTTTTGATTTTATAGCTGGTACCCAAATCGTTACGAGAGTTTAAATGTATTCCATAACTTTTTTTTTACACAGTAATTTGGAAATTCTTACAAAAATCAAATTGTAGGATTTTAATGAAACTTTCAGGACTTATTCACAAATGAATGAAATTATTTAAATGATTTGTAAAACTTTTTTTTTTTTTTTTTTTTTTAACATCTGTTACTAACCTTCTAGACGCAAAATTAATGAAATTTCAAGAAATTAAATTGAATTTTGTTGGGAAAATTGGTTTTAGTTAAAATGCAGGACTCATTGGAAAATGTAAATCATTAAATCATTTTTTTTTTTTTTTTTTTTTTTTTTCCCAAACATTTTGCAGTTATTTCTGAAAATCTACTCCCAATGTAATAAAATAAAAATGCAATAAAACTGACATTATTTAATTTGATAAGCTTTTAATTGCTTTAATAATAAAGGACATTATAGTCTGAAGAAAAAAAAACAATTTCGATGAATAATGAAATTTTAAAATAATTTTCATTTTTTTAATGTAAAGTTTCAACAATATTTTTAAAATATTTCAAAGCTTTGTTGGTTGGTGTTAAAGTTGTAAGTGGAGACTATATTTACAAATTGAAAAGTTTAAATCATTGTGCCTTCAATTTATTTATTTTTTTATGGTTATTTTAATGTGTACATTAAAAAGTTATGTTTTACGGTTTCTTCCCCTTACAGGAAAAAAAATTTTAACAATTTTGTCAATTCCGGTTGCCATACACTGTCTGGCTGTCATCACATGCCAAATATCTAGGGGTTCTCAGAAAGATCAACACAATGTGTTTAAGAAATAGTTTTATTTTAAATTTCATGCTATAAATAAGTAATATTTGTGTAAATCAGATTAATTTAACATTAAATTTGCAAATTTTCCAAAACTAATGTCATAGATGTATATTTTTTATTTTTGCAAGATTTTTAAAACTGAGAATTAACTTTTGTTTACAAATGTGTTGATCGTTCAAAAATGTCTGAAAAATTGAAAAAAATTATACAAATCTCAAAATTTTAGATTCCAATGAGTATAATTTCTGTTTGAAAGAGTATTTTTCTTATTGGAAATAGTAAATTTAATCATTTAGCTTTCAATTAAAACTAAAAGTTTTAAGAAAACTTTATTTTTAAAAGTTAGTTATCAAAAATGAGTGGAGGTACCTAAAAAAAAAACAGTATAACATGATGTTGCATGCAAATACTCTTGAGAAAGGTATTAATCCATCTCTTCTCTCTCCTGCTAAGGATAACAAAATTGATTGGATTCTATAGCCTTGGTTGGCAACCAGTCTACTCCAGAAAGAAATGGCAACCTCCTGCAAGATAATTTTCTGCCTTGTCAGTCACTGATTGAAAGAGACCTGATCACCCAAGCATGCATCATGTATAACACTTAATTGACTGAATCTTTAAAATGAGGTTTGCTTTTCATTTAATTTGGTAGCACAGACTTACATTCCAGCATAAATTGCAATTTTGGTAAGGAATAAAAATGTCTTGTAGAAGACTTTTCACTTTTTCTAAGCACCCATCCTTATGAGACAGTAACAGCATCTATTGCACTTGAATTCAAACATACACTGCAAATGTTGCCCCCCTCCTCCCACTTTTTTTTTTTACACCCACTAATTTGGGCCCAACAAAGCCCAACCTTGCTTACAAAGCACAAAAAAAAAATAGAATGAAATTTGTTAAATTTATTCTAAAAGAATTTGTCTCAAACTATTTGGAGGAGATATGAATCTTTTCTAACACCAGTTCTTGTCCAATTACTGATGTTAAGTGCAAAGCCCATTCAGTACCTAGATGGATGACCACTTCAGAGCACTGGGCACTGCAAGAAAAAACCCTCAAACAGTAGAAAATGTTTCAACTGTAAATAACCCACAAAGGATTGATAAACCAAAAACCTCAACCAATCCTCCTATGTGCAGAAAACAAATGAATTGCCTGTAACATTATTTTTTAACTTTTGTTTAGTCCTGGGTATAATGATAAACTACGTCTGGCAGCAATGCCTCTGATTAGGAGATTAGAGGTTTTGGTGATCATAAAACCACCTCTTAATTTGCTGTTTGCAGAGTCGCTCTGAAGGTGTGGTAACACCTTGTAAGGTTTAGCTATGAGCATACAGTGTGCCCCCCCACCCACACACCACAGACCTGAGGTCAAACTGCATACAAAATATTTAAATTAAATAACCCCTAGAGGTGTTATGCCACTAAAGAAAATTCAGCAGCCAATTTTTGTTCACCTTCCAATTTCATGAACCATAATTTAAGATTTTGTTCAAATACCCTCATTTGAGCTTCTATCGTTCTTTTCTGATTCTATGCCTCTTCCTCCCCTGCCTCTCACTTCCTTTTTTTTTATTCCTTCCAGATTTTCTTTGTGTTTTCTTGGTCAATCACCTTATCTGTCAATTTGTTTATCCCTCTTCATGTAACAACTGAACTCTTCCCCATGCTACTTAAGGTGTTGATATGGAGAGATTCTCATTTGTAATGGTGTTGAATAGATACAAAACCACCTGTTAATTACTAGCACTACTTTATAGATCTTCTGCCCTCTAAAGAAGAGGGGAGACTGTGTAAACGGTCATGGCACTGTTTTTATAGAAAATGAAAATCATGTCAAAGACTCTCCTTGCAGAATTTAAAATTGTCAGCATTTCGTTTAGTTGATTTCATCAGAACTAAAGTTATGTTCAATTGTTTTTACATGTCAGTCCTTGTTGGTGTATATCTGTAAAATTTTGTATGGGGCACCCAGTGAGGATCTAACTTTCCTGCTCTATGTATTAGCATTTGGAGTATGATATTCTATCCAAACTAAATAAATACTTTATTAGTTAATTTCAGAAAAAAACCCAAAAAACTTCTGCATTTCTAATAAAGTATTAATTCAGTTTGGATAGAATATCATACTCCAAATGCTAATACATAGAGCAGGAAAGTTAGATCCTCACTGGGTGCCCCCATACAAAATTTTACAGATAGTCATTATGAAAAGGAAACATTAAAAAAAAAAAAACTATGAAAATTGGTAAGAGTACCAAAATTTCTAACAGTCATTACAGATACAAGAGATGCCTAATTAGTGGGATAGAGGTCAATTATCAAATTGTTACCTAACATCTGTTGATCTGGCCAAAGGTTTCTGAAACTAGGAGTAAACAAAAAAATGATTGTGTAGCCCTCCCCTACCCCCCCCCTTTTTTTTTTCAAAGTTTATTTCATTTGTTTTGTATACATATATACATATTGCCCTATGTTGATGGTGTGACTTGGAGTTTATATATAAATAAATATCTTACATTATAGAATTTTTATTTTTGTTACATCTTGCATCCTGTAAAAGTTTATATTCCAGCTTTTTGTTATAAAGTAGTTTTTTGTCTTTTTACATATTTCTCATTTGCACACACATATCGCTATCTATCTATCTATCAATACAGGCATTGAAGTATGTTAGTAGAGGTGCCCAAATACTTCAATGTCTATCATCAATGGGAGAGGTCAGAGTTATTATACTTACCCCCTACACCATAGTAGCAGCAGTCCCCAGACCAATCCCTCATGCCACTATACACTCAATTGTACGAAAAGCCCACTATCACCATTCCTTTTAGGCCTACAGCCATGTGCGACACAAAAAATGGACCTGTCTAATTTTCTCTGTATAACTCCACTCTGTTAATAATAATTTAAATGTTCTATGTTCACTGAACATTAAATGTTCGTCCTTTGATAATGGCTTATGTAAGCCAAAAGCTCAGACCTGATAAAAAAATCAACAATTATTGCGATTTCTTGTCGTCTTTCCATGACAACACTATCAAGCTAATCAGATCATACGAACGAATCTTACACAAAATAGACAGAACTTGTCTATATTATTCAATGAAACCTGTATTGAAAAAATGCTGCCAAAATACACTATATATATATATATATATATATATATATATATATGTGTGTGTATGTTGTGGTGCAGAGTTTCAATTCCAGCTGAATTCATTGCATTCACTTACACACAAATGCCCGTGTGAACGTATAGAAGATCCGTCTCTTCTCCTGCCAGCTATGTGTTAAATACCATGACAGATTAGGTTCTATGGCCTTGGTTGACAACCAATCTATCGCAGAATGTAATGGTAACTTGCTGCAGAAAAATCTTTTGCCTTGTCAGTCATGTCTCTTTGAGACATGATCACCCAAGCGTGTATCATATGTGGCATTTAACTGATTAATATATGTAAAAAATCTTATAAACAAGAAGTCTTGAAAAATGTATTTAACAATATATTTAAAGAATTTCTACAAACCTTTAATTTGGCAAAATTAAATATGATGAAACCAAAAAAAAATAACCCTACTTGATCTATGGTAACCAGGGGAAATTTTCAGTTGCTATGTTATTTCTGTTAAAATATCTCAATGCTCTTAACAGTAAAAAACTGTATCACTGTTTTAAAAAATTTGTGTTATAATTGTAGTGGTAATTAAAATGATCTTTTACAAGAAATGGTATCAAAAATAAATCACAAAAATTTAATATTTCTAGTTTAGTAGCTATTGTTTTTTGGAGTATGATGTTTGCTATGAAAGGAATGCAAAAATTGCTTAACAAATGTCTGTGGGGAGTCCTTTCTTCCTTCCTCTTTTATGGTAAGAGTGAATATTTTCAAAATAATTTTGTTGATCTGAGTCTCCAACCAAAGAAAAGTTCTCAAGGTCTGGAAGTTGCTTTAAAACTTTCACATTGTAACATCCAGCCTTTTTTCATATTCCATGAAATAAGGCAAATAATGGATGTGACAAGCTAAGTCTATTAATACAATATAAAATAAAATGAAATAAAACTTGAATGTTATCAAAATTGTTTCTTTGTGTTTTTTTTAAATCATTTTTATAGTCTTAGGTTTTAGTAGATTTTTTAATTATTGTATGTTGATATAACTAAGTCCATTGTTAAGAATTTTCAAAGTAATTGTTTGGTGTAATTTGACTAATTCTCCTCTACATTCACAAGCTGTAAAGTTGCTAGGTTTTTACTGGAAATACTTTGGTTGTGTAGTTAAAAAAAAAAAGGAAGCTAATATTGAAACTATCTTTTATGCGGAAATTTCCAGGGAAATTTCACAAATTAACTTTTTTTTTCTTTTTTTTGTTTCTCCCCAGTGGATGCAGAATTATCAAGATTTTTAGAAAAAGAAATAAAACTTGGCCAAAATACAAAAAAATATCCAACAAAGTTGCCCGTCATCCAAGGCTTCGACATTGTTACTGACAATGCCAAAGTGACTCTGACAAAGAATTTGGGAAATGAAACGTAAGTAAAACATGTCGCTTAATTGAACTCTTGCACAAAATGGCCACTCTTATTTTTTTTTTCCTTATTGAAACAGATGTATAGCAACACTTAACTTGAAAGATGAGAGTTAATATTTGATCAAATTCATTTGGGGACAGGAGTTTACAGACAAACACGGGGCCTCAGTCTTTTTTGGGAAAAGGGCATATTAACCAAACACATCTTGTATGTATAAACACAATTCACATCCAGTAACTTTTTCATCAAAGCTGAAATAATCTTCCACATATTTCTAGCAAAAATAAGTTTAAGATGGCATCTCTGCTTGCCTGTCTGTATCTCTGCCAGACACAACCAAGTTTAAAGTGAGTTCTACATACATGGGACTATAGACAAAAATTGCTCAGATCTGTCTGTCTGTCTATTGTATACCAATTATGACACCTTGACCTCTCTTCCTTTTAATAAAATGGGAGGGGTGTGCTACCTGGTGGGAGCAGATTCCCAGAGCTGAGCACATTATATACTTACTTCTATGTTAAAAATCAAAAGGAAAAAAAACAGGAAAAGAGTATATTGCAAGTTTTTATAAAAGATTTTACACACACTAAAATTAAAAGATATTACACTGTACACTGTGCATGTTGTTGTTTTTTTTTTTTTTTTTTTTTTTTTTTTTTTTTTTTTTGGTGATCTGTTTACACTATATACAGTTAGTTTTTGGTGTGTGTGTGTGTGGGGGGGGGGGGGGGTAAAATTCAAATTCAAAGGGTCACACTATAGATGAAGTTGGCTTATACACAAAATAACCTTGGAAAAGGTATTGATCTATCATTTTCCCACCAGCTATGGGTTAAATAACAGGGCAGATTGGGTGCTATAGCCTTGGTTAGCATCCAGTCTACTGCAGAAAGTAATTGCAACCCACTGCAAGAAGATTTCTGCCCAGTCAGTCATGTCTCTTTTGAGACATGATTGCCCAAGCGTGTATCATGTGTATGGCACTGGAGTGACTGGCTGACTTCATTTCAGCAGCATGTGTCACATGACTGGATTTTCAGTCCTATATGTACATGGGACTAGGGGGAGGGGAAATTGCCCATCTTCCTTAACACTTCTCCATATGGGGATACCTCAGGTAACACATTTTTGAAGGGGAAAAAAATTATTGCCGTAACACATTTTTGAAGGGGGTAAAAAATTATTGCTGTAACTCATTTTTGTATACAAAACTAGAAAACATCTTCAGTTTTCTAAAATAAAAAAATATATTTTTCATCAAAATCTGTCTAAATCAACCTTTTCACTATAATCGAACATTAAATCAAAAATACCTTAAAACCCTATCTTTTTGGCATTAACTAACCCACAGAGGTTGATATGCTGTTAAACAAAACTCAAATTCTTAATTGCTGTTGTTTCTTGGTTCTCCCTGATCCCAGTGACTCCAACTAATAAAAACCAATGTCATTCTTGTATAAAAAATGTTCTAAGTGCAACGTTAAAAACATAAAAATATTATTTTTGTAGCAAAATTACCAACAATATATTTTATAATCTTCAAATTACATATCTAAAAAATACCAAAATACTTTGGAATTCTGGCTTCTACATGAGAAACAGAACAAGAGAGTATTTATTTTTGTAATATATACAAAAATGTGCCACAACATCTGGCATGAGGAGTGCTGTCCTTTCTTTAATCTAACTGATCCTAATCACAAACTGATACACACAACTATTGTTCTTTTACCAAAAAATAACACTTACACTTTCCAGTCATACAAATATCCCATTCACCCTATAAATTCTAAACTAATCCACTATTTATGGAAGGGAGAAAGCTAATTAGCAACAGCGTTTTAAAACTTTCTCAAATGAAAATATATTTACAAACAACTTTGAGAATCCAATGCAGATATTTAATTTATGTGTACCTGCTTCCCTTGAAGAAGAGGGGAATTAATTTCTGAAGAGCTATTAAGTCATTTAGTTTGTTTTGAGTGTTAATGTATGGAAAGTTGTGAGGCAGTAATTATAATCTCCACTCCTCACAACCCCACACACACTTTTTACAAGTGAAAATGTTTTTCTTGGTCATCTTAGTAAAAATTATTTTTTTGTTTTTCCAGAATTACTGTCAACCTGAACATTAATCATTCTGTTGATGCTGATGAAAATGAGATGTTAAATGATCAGAAAGATGATGATGTCACACAGGTGAGGAGACAAACATGTATTTGTTGAAACGTTTTAATTGGATGCCTCTTCTCTCATGTCAATTTAATGCTTCGTTACTGTGGGTGTGTGCAAGTTTAAATTCCGTAAATAAATCTTATTTTATGTCTGTGCTGGCAAAGTGTGTTTAGACAAAAAAAAAAATTTTTTTTTTTTTTTTTTTTTTTTTTTTTTCCAAGATTTTATTCCAAGGAATCAATCTTGCAAATATATGCTGACTGCCCTTCCACCCTTCATCACTTTCACTGACTACAAATAACTTCCTCTTGTCTGTGTTTTCATTTTCACTTTACCCCCACCCCCGTGTTGCAACAAACCAAATAAATAAAAACCAACTGGGGATGGGGAAGGCCTGGTATAAGTGCAAAAGGAAATGCCACCATGATAAATGAAGTAGTTGTTTATTCGAATCTTTGTTTGAAAAGACTTCGCTATTTCTGTCTCGATGTTTCTTTCCCAGATGCAAACACTCCCACCCACATTCCCTAACAGTCGAACCAGAATTATGCTAGCAATAACTGTTTATATAGACCTATAACTGGAACTCCCTAACTTCCATTGAAGTGGTACTTGATCCTGAAAGTTTTTATTTTATCTATTTCACTTTGGTCATCAGGTGACTGCTTTGAGGGCCTCATTTCTAGAGTTTATACAATCATAAAAACTGTTGTGTTGGACCCAGATAAAATCGCTCTGTCTACTTTACCATGGGCCATTGTGTCACAACCTTACCCAACTTAAAGCGTTAATATAATCTAGCATTCCTGACACTTTTCTTTGTGCTATTTTCAGCTTAGTTAATACTTAAAAAATGGCTGCTGTGTTGGATCCATTAATCTCCAAGCATCTGAATTGTTGGGAATCACTTTTGACTCTTTGATGTTAGAACCACACCTTTTTCGTCTATTCACCTTTATTGAAGTATTTGTCTTAATGATATACATAAACTTAAAGGGTTTAGTTCAAAATTACCCCTTGGAAGTTTACCAAATACAAGAGACCTGAAGAAGGTACTGGGCACTTGACAAGAATGGCGAAGCCCGAACTGTTGCCTTGGATGTCTCCAAAGCGTTTGACAGGGTCTGGCACGCTGGCCTCTTGTGCAAACTGCAGAGCTACGGGATAACTGGACATCTGTTTGACCTCATCCAGTCATTCCTCTCTAACCACACATTGAAGGTGGTATTAAATGGGCATGCCTCCCAAAACTACCATACGAACACAGGCGTCCCTCAAGGTTCTATCCTAGGTCCCACGCTCTTTCTGATCTACATTAATGATCTCCCCGATGACATTAGATCCCAAGTTGGCATGTATGCCGATAACACAACAATCTACTCTCGCATCAATCAAAAACCAGGTGTGGGCGACAAAGCAAACCTCGCTGTCGTGCTTGAAAAAGACCTCCAATCCGTAGTGGCCTGGGGTAGGAAATGGCTAGTAAATTTCAATGCTTCTAAAACAAAGCTGTTATCAACTAACCACCATAGACAATTGCATCTACCTCCCATTAGCATGGGACAGACTAGCCTCCCAGAGAGTAAAATACTATGCCTCCTTGGTCTCACACTTTCAGCGGACCTCAAATGGAATGACTATATCGAATCCATTGCCAAATCTGCCGCTATGAAAGTCGGCTCTCTGTGCAGGGCCCAAAAGTTTTTCCCACCTGAATCTATTCTGCACATATACAAATCTACCATCCGCCCGTGTATTGAATATTGCTGCCATATCTGGTCGGGTGCCCCTGCTGCTCTCCTTGGGCTTCTTGACAAAATACAAAGGAGGATCTGTAACGTGGTTGATACTGACTTGGCAGACCGGCTGCAACCACTCCCTCACCGGCATGATGTGGCTTCCCTGTGCCTCTTCTACAAGTATTTTCATGGCTTCTGCTCTGATGAACTTAGAACAATGGTGCCGCCTAAGCAGAAATTTACACGAGATACTAGATTAGCAACTAGGTCCCACCCTTTTTCAGTTAAACAGATAAGATGTAACCGTAAATTCTACTCCAACAGCTTCTTTTCTCGTGCTTCCCGCCTGTGGAATTCCCTTCCACAAGTCTGCTTTCCCGATAGCTACAATCTCCAGGTGTTTAAATGTAGGGTCAATAGACACCTCCTATCACTCTCCCAATTATTCTCAGAACACTCTCATCTACCCAACCCTCATTCTCGGTATCCTTACCCACCTATCACCCACCCTCTGACATTTCCTATATTTAATCATCCTTTCTCCACTCTATGTAGCCCCCTGCACAGTAGTGGCAGTGACATGCCTTGCTCAGGGTGAAACGCTTATTTAAAAAAAAAAAAGAAGGCTGGGAACTAACAATCAAAATGTAGTGTTAACAAAGATGAATACACAATTTTGACGAGATCAGAAGAATTACTGAAAATCAGATGTTTTAAATTTTAAAAATAAAAAATTTACAGGTTTTCACACATTTCATCTTATGTGCATTGTTTCATATTAGGAATGTGGTTTGTTTCTCTTGTGATTTGTATTTTTTTATTTATTTATTTTATTTTTTTACTATTTCCATTGATTGGACTTATTGTCCCCATCTTTTGTTGCATTAACTATATTCAGGACTTCATCAGGTGATACATGTTGAAATTTTGAAATGAAACCTTTATTTAGGCCAGTGGGATAGATTGTTCTAGTTCTACAAACCATGGCTTTTCCAGATATTTTAGTAGTAAGTAAACTCTAAATTTTGTTCACCTCTGTTGTGGCCAGGTATTAAAGTCACAACACGTTAGGTTAAGTTTTTTTTTTAAACTCTACAAAAGAAGAGTTATCTATTTCACTCTTGACACTTGCTTTGTAATGTCCTTATTATTTCACCAAACTATTTGAAGAAAGAGGATTTCTTTCTTTTAATAATAATAATTTAATCCCAAATAAAGCAGGAATGCTGGTGGTGCACAGGGGGTTACTGTGGAGGAGGGGGACAAAGTACAGTTGTTGTCAGAGATAAAAGATGGCAATTGACGTTGCATTTAAACTTTTGGAGATTATAAATACCATGGAAGCTAGTTCCACAAACCGGAAGTGCAAGAAAAGAAACTGTTTGAGTAGAAGAGGAGGTTACGTTTAATTATTTTGATATATTGTATCAAAAATATCATTGAATCTTCCCTTTCTTACACCCTTGTGTCAGACACAGTTCTTACAATTAAAAATCTGATTTGATGCTGAACTTAACCATTATGTAGCACTCAATGTGGCATGAATTAACCTGTAAATATTTGAATTCAGAACTGATTAAATTAAAATCTTTAACTTTTTTTCCTTAATATAGATGGTTTCTCGCCCTCCTTTCACCGTTGAAATTAACCAAGGTGAGAAAGAAATATTTGCGCTTCAATGTTCTTTCCCGTCAGCTGAATTTGATGATGACCCTTCGAGCAAAGATGAAGAAAACATGAGTAAGTTGAAACTGCTTTGTTAAAATGAATCTAAATCTGGAGTAGGTATATTAATCTTTCTTCATAACCTACGTACATGTGTTCCATTTAAGTAATAAAACTGTTGTTGTCTTTATTTCTTTGTCTTGACCAAAAGACATTAACTTTCAGCCATAATCTGCATTATTGCTTCCATTTCCACTGCATTCTTTTTTAAGGCCCCTCAGTTGCAATATCCCTATGATTAATATTACTCAAAAGTTTTGTTACTATAGCAGGATATAACAACACCACTATGAAAATTAAACATGCTGTTTAGGGATCAGTCACCTTCAGTGACAGGATCAACTTGTACTGCAAATGAAGTACAGAGTGATAAAGGTAAAGGATGTATAACAATTTTGGTGCTGCTTGGCCCTTTCTGACGACAGAATTCACTAAGAATCTCGACAATTGGATTCTTCAGCAATAAATTGATAATTTAGTATTTCTTTTTTGACCAAAGCTTACAAGAAGTTGGTGTAAAGTCATCATTAACCTCTTAATTACCAACCTTTTTTTTTATACACTTTACAAAATAGCAAAACTAATAATTAACATTTTTAAACTCTGAATTTTTTCAATGCAAATCTAAAAAAGAAAAAATATTGAATTTACTGGAAAATGAACATGTTATTTTATTTCACACAATCTTCCTTTTATATATATATATATATATATCATATCACCCCGAGCAAGGCGGTAATGCCACTGATGTGCAGGGGGCTACGTAAGAGTGAAAAAGATTGGAAAAGAGAAAGCCAGAAACCACATCCTAAACAGGAAACAAGGGATGAGCCTCTTCACCCGTTCAATAGACGTGGGTGGAGTGTGAACTGGGCGATGCCTTCCTTGTGAGCAAAGAAGGGGTGGAGAAGTATTGTGATCAATGATTTACATGTTTCTATTTTTCAAAACAAATTCTGACAAGTGATTAAACAGATTATATTGTGGAAGAAAACACAAAATAAACCAAACTTAGCACCACTATATGCCTGTCTTCATTCAAAAGTGACACTATGTATATGGTAGAGTCAAAAAGAAGTCCTCTACGAGATTCAATCAGAGAACCAAATGATTTAAACAAGTATTGCATCCAGTTAGATGAATGAATGAATGAAGGAAGTATTAGTTAGAAAAAAAAAAGCATGCTATTCTAAAATGATAAATGCTATGCTGGAATTTTTTAAAAGAGTAATTATTGCTATTCATGCCCACCATGAATCAGTCAGTTAAGTGCCATACGTGATACATGCTTGGGCGATCATGTCTCAAAAGAGACATGACTGACTGGGCAGAGTATTATCTCGCAGTAGGTTGCCATTGCTTTCTGCGGTAGACTGGTTGCCGACCAAGGCTATAGAACCCAATCTGTCCTGTTATTTAACCCATAACTGGAAGGAAGATACGGATTAATACCTTTCCCAAGGGTATTTGTGCGTAAGTGAATGCAATATAACTTGTCTAAAAAGAGTGAGAGAGAAAAAAAAAAACAAGGATTACTTTCCAAGGAATGGAGACAGCTGACATACGTATAGCCTTCTCCAAATTCACAAAGATGATATTCCATTAACCAGCACAAACACGGGCCCCCAGCAAGAGGTGCAAACTCTGCCAGACCATGTCAACATAATGACATTTCATACATTTCCCTCATTGAAAAATACAAATCAATTTACACTGGTATCTGTATATTGTAAATCAACAATTATCAGACAGTACCTGAACTTTAATTCTCTCAATCCATAAAGTATCACAAAAGGGACTGACTGCAACATAAGGCAACTCTTAACTAGTGGCCCAAACACAAATTCATCTTTGGTTAGTGAGACAAACTTTAAAAAGTAACATTAATTTATGTGATTCAAATATTTAAAATATGAAATGCTCAGTTATATTTATCAAGCATGATGTTAAGATGAAATAGCTTTAGAGACTAAGCAAGTGCATGTAGACAATACTTTGCAAGTAGTGTAAATTTGGATCATGAGTCCAACCTATTTTAACAAGCTTTCATATTTCTGATAGCTAACATGTTAAAGAAAGCAAGATTTGTTTTACAAAATTTCTCAGTTTTTAGAATTTGGAATTTCTAAAGTTTTAAAACTACAAAGGTATATCAAGGCATATTTTAAAATTTGATCTTTCAAAGCTTAAAATATTTCTGCTTTAAAAAATTATTATATAAACAAAATTTTTTATATATATATATATATATATATATATATATATATATATATATTTTGTATGAGGTAAAAAGATATTAAAAAGTGGGGAAGAAAAGATCAAAAATATAAGATGAAAAATCAAAGGGGGGCGGGATGACGCAGAAGAAATAAAAAATGAAGAGGAAAATAAGTGAGAAAAGAGCCAATGGAAACGGTTAAGAGTGAAATTTTAAATTTTGGCCAGAAGTGAATTGCAGATAGATATAGACATCAGTCTGGGCTCAAATCTTTTGGTATTTTTTTTTTTAATTAAAGACTTGTACTTCTATTGGAATAAAATTTAGCTCCTTATTTATTTCAATTATAGGAGTACATAAAATGAACAGAAATGAAGTGGCTATGACCAAACGAGATTGTAATAGATGATACCAGTTTTTAGATGATTTTGGGATTGATAGCATTACTGAAATATAATAGCAGTGAAATACTGGAAGATCTCAGGAAACTCGTCTTCTTAATAATGACAAAGCCAAATAAATAAGCCACAGATAAAAATGAATGTAAACTTAATCAGAAAATGAACTTAACGAATTACCCAACTATAAAATCAAAAAAGATTAAAATTCAAATGAATAGAATTCTGAACAGAATTAGACTGAAATTAGATCAAGAACAGTGGGGCTTTGTTCAAGATACCGTAACAAGAAATCCCATCTTTATGAGTGGAACATGAGCAGCATGAACTATAAAAACAGATCTATACCTATATTTCATGGATTGCATAAGGCATTTGATAAAGTTAAACAGAGAGACTTAATTGAAATAATGGAAAAAATATTTGACTAATCTCTAACCTTTATTGGGAACAATAAACCTGCATACAGACAGAACAAGTTCACTGAAAGCACAAAGAAAAGAGAAGAGGATCATGACTAAGATAGATTTTCTCACCATATTTTTACATCTAAATCATGACAATCCTAAAAGAACTGGAAGACCTTGGAAGACAGGATTTACCATCAGCAAGATTAATCTTAAGATACATTGATGACACTGAACTGCAAAGATAAAGAAAGAACTGTAAAGGAAAGCATGAAGAAAGGACTAACTGTGAGAAGACAATACATTGTTTATTAGCAAGAGACATTCAAGGTGTTTGCTTATGTATTTGGCTAGGAAGGTCAAAATATCACAGGTTTCGAAATTTGAAGCTGTATCGGAAGAGCAAAAGATGCCTTCCAGAAACTAAGCATATTAACAAAAAAATGTCTTTAGGAACAAATAAAAGAATGCTGAACTGCTATGTAATATCTAATCTCATAGCAAGAAAAAGCTAAAAACCTACTTACAACTGAAGAGACTTGAGGTGACAGAATTGTGGCTTTACCATCCATTGTCCTTAACAAAACACAGAATGCTGAACAGCTATGTGATATCTAATCTTGTATATGACTGGATTTATTTACAGAGGAACAGATTTGATGTGGTTCTATTGACGAATGCCAAGAATACTACAGGTTGAACATGTGAACAATGAGGAAGTCTAGGTCAATAAATACAGCTAAGAAATAGGAATTTAGAAACACACCTGATATTTGTTGGACACCTAAGATGGTCTAGAGAATTTAACTCAAAGGACACATTAAGGGCAAGAGAAAATGGAGGGGCTACTTAATAAACTAATGAAAATGGATGGCAGGACTGGGTTAAAGAGGATAAAAACAGCCAAAAGGCAGGTTGTTGTGGAGAGCCTTGATTGCCTATGTCCTGAAAGGAGGTCATATAAGAAGGACATGTAAAGAGTGATTTTTTTTTTTTTTTTTTTTTCTCTATATATGCTTGCTATATTGTTGCAGTAACATAGACTTTTAAAAGGGAAAGATTAGAAATGGTACCCCCCTCCCATTAAAATGTAAAAGTATTACTATTTTAGTTTTTTTTTTTTTTTTTTTTTTTTAACCCTTAAAGGATCACAGCATTTTGAAAATTCTCTTTCTCTTACCCAATTCAGTTTCAATAAACAAAATCTATTTCTGATGAACTGTTAAATGTGTGTTGTCGTGAATTTAGGTGTCAAACTTGCTAACATTGTTGACAGTACAAATGTTACTATCATTGGATGACACCAAACAATTGTTACTAAGGATTGTAAACAGTTGCAAGGTATTGGTCAGTCAGGCTGTTTGGTTAAAATGAATGGTGAATGCCATCCTGTTATTTTGAACATGGACACCCGTCATCACTTTTTATTTTTTTCTCTCCAGTTGATTTATTCCAAATTGATGAAGTAACCATTCACGAAGGGGACTGGAATGAAAAAATGTACAGCCTTGGAGCTGAAACTATGGATGGGGTAAGTGTGTGTAGAGTTTAAAAATAAACAGGCACTTAATACATTTATTTACTTAATTAATAGGTTTGTTTGAATTCTATGCTTTTGTAAAAGAAATTTAATTCAAATTCTGACTAGTCAGCCATATCAACACATGGCAGTATGTATGGAGCAAGACTGTCTTATAATAGGCCAAAATTTAATTTATGATTTCCATAAATATTACACTAGAACTAAGTATTAAAAAGTAAATTCCTTGAAGAATTACAGGAATCCTAACCAAGAACCTCATGAAACTGAAGGCTGCTGCATCATGACTAAGCCAACACCCAAAATAGTGTTGGCTGATCTCAAAAGTGAATTGGCTAATTTCTTCCAATGCTTGTTGCTGTTTTCCTCTTGGAGGAAATGCATAGTTTCATATGAAATTAAAAAGAAAATTAATTGATTTTTTTTTTTTTTTTTTTTTTTTTTAAAGATATTTGGAGTATAGGGTATCACAGCTCATCAGTACAGTTAAAATGATTTTCTACATCTAGTGAAGCCAGAATATTACCTTTTAAGATTAGTTATTTTTAACATATGGAGGAACTCATCAGTATATTATAATTTCCACTGGCCTTAAGAAATTGTTCGAAAAATATCTATCTTCCAATAGGAATCAAACCTGCATGCACCCAACACCGGGGAGATGCCATCTTTAGATCATGCCTTACTAATTGACCCACGAAAGATTTCATGGTAGACAAGATTCAATTTAATTTTTATATAGTTATCCTTCCAATTCCTTTTATCAAGTGATCTGCTCAGATTGTATCAAATGTTTAGAAACTTACCCGAAGGTAACATCATGGAATTATACAGAAATTTATATACACATAAAAAATATACACTTTCCACTCAAATACGAGTATCCATTAAAAGATAATGTTAAAAAAAAATAAAAATTCAAATATGTCGTCTTATGCCAGTTTCGTAAATTTCCCTATAATTTTGTTTTTGTGTGTGTGGTCATCCGCAGACTGAGCTGTTTCGTTGTATCACAGCTCATCAGTACGGTTAGACAGCCGATTGCCTTTCACCCAGGATTGAAACCCGACTGAATTGGCGTCAGTCAGTGATTCTACCTCTGAGCTACGGGCTCTTGGTAGGAGGCAGACTTTTTAGCGTGTATATTATCGTGATATATGCCCAATAGCTGAGTGTTTGAATTCATTGCTGAATGAACGATGTGTAAATGCCAGAGTAGCTACTGTTTTTCAAAGTCTACTATTCTTCCAGAGTGTGTGTGTGTGTGTGTGTGTGTGTGTGTGTGTGTGTTGGTTTGCTTTGCTCTTCAGCCTTTCTCAAGTGCTTGTAATAAAAACATAATTATACTAGCACAAATAATTTTGGCCATAATGTCAGTTTGATTTCAGAATTTCATTCTTGTATTTATTTTCTTTCTTTCAGAATCTTTATGATTTGTTGATGGATATGTTGGATGAACGAGGTATCAACGACGAATTCATCAACCAGTTGATGGATTTCTGCACAGTCTATGAACACAAAAGATATTTGAGCTTCTTGGATGGTATAAAAAAATTTGTGGATAAAAAATAATTTGTACCATTTAGTTTACCACTTGTAACTCTCCGTGTGTTGATCTTCGATTCTGAAAATTGTAACCAACTAAATGGCATTTATGCTGGACACAAAAACAAAAATCTGGAAAGAAACAAAATAAAAAATTAAATAAAATAAAAATGATCTGGTATTTTTATTTTTGTTTATTAATTCCTCACCACTTCTTGGGGTGTCGTCTTATTTAACCTGAAGAAATCTGATTTCGTTTATAATTATGTAAAGTTACTTCCCTTGGATTGTTCTGAAATGATTTGATTGGTTAAACGGCTATTTTGGCTTTGTTTAATGATTTGCAAATCAATGTTGATGTATTTATTGAGAATTGAACTTGCTAGACATAGATTTCACATTAAATCAAATAAAGTTCTTTTTAAAAGCAACTGAAAATCTCGTGCTGTGAAATGGTATTGAGCTCAATCATCACTTAGTATTCCATACGAGTGGATTTAATGCCAGATTGAACATTGTGAATATTGATAGATGTTTGTAGTAAAATTAGTTTGGCTCAAAGGGGGCCATAATTTGAATACCCAGTTTTGAAAATTTTTCTAGATCCTCACTCCTTTAATTTTATTCATGGGGGAAAAAATTAGGAATAGCCAAGTTACATTTCATTTGTAAAACTTGTGTTGATGTGCATGGTCATTATGAAAGCCATTTACATTTCAATTGATGCTATTTTAACAAGGATACAAGTACATCTAGGAATTATACCTGGATTTTATTAAAAAAAAAAAAAAAAAATTGAACCCATGGATAAAGAGCAAATTTTGAATTAAATTAGGAGCAGATATCCATGTGAATCGCAGTTTCTTGCATGTTAGCATTGGTGCTATCCCTATGGAAAATGTTTGGCCAGAGCTTCAACAATTCATGCTGTGCGTATCATCTGGTAATGAGATAGACTTTCAGAGTTGGTGGAATATCACTGGATAATGTGTATTGTTTATTCTCCTATATGTTGCATAGGAATCTTTATTTTGTATATAAAACACTATTTTAAAAAATACTGATTCAGCAAGCAAAAGAAAAAAGTATCACTTAAACAAAAAGATATGAAATTTCACTAAAATTCATATAAATACAGAAACACATTGGCAAGCAGTAGTAGCAGAATAAGCATGACTCCTGAAGAGTGGAGACATCATAATGAAACATTGAAGCCTGTCTGACTGAAACAACACTTGAGTTAATTGAAAAACCTCTCTAAATTAATTGTGTGTGTGTGTGTGTGTGTATATATATATATATATATATATATATATATATATATATATTGTAGAACTTTTGAATACCATGTTTTTCTTTTTTGGTTTTTTAAGGAACTTTTGAATGCGCAATTAAAATTACAAGGAATTATGGTGTTTTCATCCTTGGTTGTATGAACCTAAGTTTTAAAAAAAAACTTATGTGAGTGTTTTTTTTTTTTAAAAAGAACAAAATAAAAAAAAAACGGTAAAACCAGTTATTGAAAATCACCTGAAGACACCACTCATGGTAGAAACCTAGGTCATGTAATAACTCATTTAAAAATGGAATATATATATATATATATATATATAGATAATTCCCCCCACACACACACCTGTCAGCGTACTGGCTGTTGTAATCTGTTAGCTAGAAACAGATCTTGCATTTCTAACTCAAGATGTGAGAATAAGGTGAGTTATATTAGTGCAATATTTAGCGCTAATAAGTTCCTTTCTATAATCTTGTTTTTCATCCACATAAGTATACAAGACTATATAGGTCTCAGTTATGGTTGAGGTAGGTACCCATTAACCTTGATTACTGTGACTTCATTTGCAGTATAAAAAGTTTATACTCCTACTGAAATTAACTCTGTTCCCTGAACAATGTGTTTGAATTTCATAGTTGTGTTGTCATATCCTGCTATGGCAACAGTTAATAATTTTGACTGAAATTAACAATAAGGATATTGCAATTAAGAGGCCTTGAAAAAGAATGCAGTGGAAAGCTAAAGGTTAAAAAGAACCCTTCACCATGGAGTGAAAATTAGTATCTTTTAGTTTCTGGCCAGGAGAATTTAAAACTTATACCTCAAAATCATGACCATGTGGCAGACTTAATCTGAACTTAGTAGTTTAGATTCAGAGACATGAAAGCTAGAAAAATTGTCATACACAAATTTTTCAAATAGTGAGGAACACAGCTTTTAAGATCCAAAGCCTAAACTTTGATTGCTGCCATATGTGATACACACTTGGGTGACCATGTCCCAAAAGAGACATAACTGAATGGGCAGAAGATTATCCCACCGTAGGTTGAAATAAATATTGTTTAATAATTGAAATACAGGTATCCACTAAAAATAACTTTTGAAGTAACATACACACATTAGCAAGAACAAAACAGTATTTGTTTGTGTGTTAAAAAAAAAAAAACAGAAGAGAAAATGGTAAAATGGGGCAGATCCTTGCTATCAGAACCTGTAGATTTGCTTCTTTTTTGACAGAACGGAGAAGAAATAGATCAGACGAAATAATGGCTTTACATTGTTAAAACACACACACACACACACACACACACACATATATATATATAATTTATTACATTATATTTTAGAACATGTACAAATTTTTATATATATATATATCCACTACAAACTGGACATTTTGTTTCGACATTGGACTTCCAATGGCTCATCAGGTGGTGTGGAATAAAACTTTAAATTAGATTTGATTATAGTTCGTGGTGTATAATAGGTAAAATTTGATATAAGAGGGTTGTTAGTACTATAAAGGTTTATCGTCTCTAGGGGAGGGGTCCTAGTTTTGGCTTGTGCAGTATTTTCCAGTATGATTGCAAGGTTAGTCATATATATATATATATATATATATATATATATTTTCAGACTAGTCTCCCTGAAAGCAAAACACTGTGCCTCCTCGAGTTAACTCTCACAACAGACCTCAAGCGGAATGACCATATAGAATTCATAGCGAAATCTGCTGCTAAGAAAGTCGGTTCTCTGTGTAGGGCCAGGAAGTTTTACCCGTCTGAAAAAATCCTGCACATATATAAATCTACCATTCACCTGTGCATTGAATACTGCTGCCATATCTGGTTGGGTGCTCCTGCTATCCACCTAGGGGTCCTTGACAAAATCCAATGGAGAATTGATAATGTGATCGATCTCGACTTGACAGCTGGGTTGAAAAAACAAGAACCCTACCTAGCCTTAAGCTGAGTCTACAGAATATTTTTGGCTGAACTTAAGGGCTCAGACTTCTCACATAAATTGACCTTGTGTCACATCTAACTTGATTCCCTGTCTTGTCATAGTTTATTCTCTTTATAATAAACCTCTCTTCTTTTCATCTCTGCATGTGTGGCTGTTTTTTCACATGAGTACCACCTTGTCTGTTTGTAACCCTTTTTAAAGGATACAATAATTTGTCTCCTGGTGAGTGGATTTCAGAATCTGCTAAAACTCCAAGTATCAAGAAGTAAACATTTTATTTTTATGAAACTGTGCCAGGTTTTATTGTGCAAAACAAAGTTCCCCCCTCTCTCTCTCTTTTTCTCTCTCTTGCTTCCAGCCAGGATTGAAACTCAACTAATTTAACAGCAGTCAGAGATTCTACTTCTAAGCTATCAGCTCACAGTAGAGAAATTTTTTATTTTGGTGACTATGCAGTTTCCGAATTTCTAGAGGAGTGAATTGCATCATGGTGCTCTTTTTCTCATAGACGGTGCCCAACTGACCATACTGACCATTGGGCTGTTGACAAAATCAAAAACAATGTGCATGTCCAAAATAAAAAATATAAAATGGCGACAATTTACCTATCGCACCCTCTGTCTGTGTATGTATATACATATATATATATAGAGAGAGAGAGAGAGATAGAGAAAGAAAAAATAAAATCGGAAAATACATCTGATGCTTTATACATTTATACACAATATTTATGATACATGTACAACATTGACGTGCAGAGATTTGGTGATACCCAGGGACAATTTCTTGATTGTATGCTCTTAAGACTCAAGTAGGTGGCTGGGGTGGGATGCTACTCTGGTTTTCCCAATTAAAACATTCACATTCCCACCAGCTTGTAAGGCGCTTATGTAATGAACTTAACAGAGACAATTACAAATTTAAAAAACTAAATTTTTATTTCACCCTTTGATTAGATATCCCCCCGATATGGTTGCCTGTTGCCGTTGCACTCTCTGCAAGCTACTTTCTACACAGTGTACATGTAGGTTTTCAGAAAAAAAAAATATCAGAATTGTTTTTTACTTTAATGTTTTTGCTGTGTGGCTTTTCAAAAGTTTTTATTTTGAGTTTGAGTTTTTAACAGCATATTAACCTCTGTGGGTTATTTAATACTCAAAAAGTGGGGTTTTAAGGTATTTTTTTTAATGTTTGATTATAGTGAAAAGGTTGATTTAGTCAGATTTTGATGTAAAATGTTTTTAATCATTTTTAATTTTATTTAAGAAAACTAAAAATGCCTTCTAGTTTTGTATTCAAAAATGTATTGCTGGTAATAACTATTTTCCTTCAAAAAATGTACATTTTTCTATAAAAATCTATTTTTCTATAAAAGTCTATTTTTATATTTTCATAATGTTTTGACCCCATTTTGAGGGGGGTTAACTATCTGCCCAATGCAGGTGCTACCACTCTAAGTCTGAGTGGACTTTTGGAACAACAGCAATTAAGAGGTGATTTCATGCTCCTCACAACCTCCCAATCAGAGCCCTTGCTGCCAGATGCAGTTTACCGTTATACCCAGGACCACCATTTATTTTAAAATATCAACTGAAAAAGAACAGTATTGTTCTGAAACATGAAAATTTTGTGTAGTGATATACTTTTATAAACCATTGTAATAAAAAAAAACAAACAATATATTTAAGAGGGAGAGAGAGGGGGAGAGAGAGATGCAAATTATAGATTGATGAATCAAATATTTTGGTCTGAAGATGACAATCGCATTGAAACATGAAACTGAGGGTTACTTTTTAACTTTTTATGCAGTTTTGCTTTTTCACACTGCCCATGCCTGTAATTTATAAAGTTGGATGAGAATCCGACGAACTGGTAAAAATATTACAATTTGGAACAATTATGATGGACAAGGAAAATACAAAGCTCTAATTTTGTCGGAGTCTCTGCCTTTTTAGATGGCTGCCCTTCAACAGAATCTCGTCTGGAGTAAATAGACGAGAGCCCGACCCCACCGCGTATCCGACGTCTACGGGGAATTTTTGCCCGAGCGTAAGCGCTCCGAATGCCTCACGGTAAAAATCGGTCTTGTGCCTCATTTCGCCTTTCTTGAGATTGGGAGGCTCGGGAAAATACTGGAGGAAACACAAGTTCTTTACAAATGAACTTACATCAGTTTTCCTTTTTTTGGCAGTGGAGACGGGATTGGGGGCTGGAATGAGTGTGGGTAGGAGAAACTGTCCGTAATGATCATTGTCCTAAGGGCACTCTTTTGTTTGCACCCATCACGCCAAGGAGAAATTGTAGTAAAAATATTAGAAAAACGAAAGATTTTTCTTATTTACGCGGACTCTTGTCCCCATCTTTGTTGTTAATGGGGACAAGACTAAAGAGTCCGCGAGTAAAAAAAAAAAAAAATTATGGCAACTCTTCATCGCAGAAATTCAGACAGACTTTCCTTCTTTGTCCATAAAAAACGATACGTGTAGAAGAAAGTTTGCTGACCAAATATACAATCACATAATGAATTAATTTAATTTTTATTTTTCTAGTCAGAATTTCCCAACCCTTAAAAAGGACTGTGAACGGACACTGAATTTATTTTTCGCGTTATTAAAAAGACACATCTCTAATTGAATTGAAAATTGAATTTCCTTGAAATCTAAGTTTAGCATAAAAAAATAAAATAAAATAAAATAATTAATTAATCGATTGTTTTCTTCTAAAATACAGATTTATTTTTATGTTTCAAACTCTTTTTTTACTCGTCCGGAAGAATTTATGCAAGTCCGTCTTTCTGAAAAAAAAAAAAAAACAAAACAAAAAAAAAAAACGGAAAAAGAAGGAAAATTATGTTATTTTCCCGTCGATAGAAGGCCCTACATACTATTTTTAATTATATAACTACAGAATGACAGGTGCAAAAAACAATCATATTTTAACGTGAGTTTATAATATATTAAAAAGGTTTATTTTTCGAAATAATATTTTTTAGCTTTTAATTCGTCTTCTGACAACAAAGAAAGGTCGATACACCTTGACACTTGCTACTAATATTGAGATTTGGGACAAACTGGGCCGATCTTATCAACTGCTTATCAAACAAACATACGTGCCAGAACTTTACAATAGAAAAAAAAAACTGATAAAAAAACACAAGAACAAAAATGAGATGAAAAAACGAATGAAAAATGTCATCTCCAACCTAAATTTCAATAATTTTCCGAACTGATAACTGCCAGCCTCTTTTTGGTTCGACCAATCAGAATTAACAACGTGGTATTTTCACATGGAAATGTTTCTCAGTGAAGACGCTTGACAAAATAAACTACGGATAGACAAAAGTTACAAAATTTCTTTACATTTAATTAATTCTCGATAGTATTTATTGCTTAGCATGTAAATGCATTATAATTAAGTTAAATATTAATTTTCACATCTAAAGTTCTAATCGATGAAATATAATTTATTACGTCAACGTGTGGAGAATATGTAAGAAGATAGTGTTGCGTCATTCCTTCAAGTGAGTTTGAACATTTGGGTTCATAGATACACAATTATCTTTTTTGTTTAAGTGTTCTATATTGCTTTGAAAATGGATCTACCAATGAATAATTGATAAGAAAAAACAATGATGACAGCAAGGATTATCTTAGGGTGGACAACTCCCAACAACAAAACTAAATAAATTACATTACAAGCTATGCCTAGTTTGGCACAAGGCTACGTGTGTAAGACACACAAAATCCAACTCACTGCTACAGCGGTAATGGTCTACGAAACAAACTTTCTAAAATCGTTGCTTTTCGATTGTACATTACTCTTGTCACAAGAGTAATGTACAATAATCGAGAAGCAACGGTTTGAGAAAGTTGTGTTTAATCTTTGCTGTACAATCACACAAAAAGTTGTCGTACGGTAAGAAAATTTAAGAAATCGAAATTAAATGTGACTTTCCAATCGATATAATTTCTATCTGAAATACACCATAATTTTTTACTTAATGGAAATAATAAATTTAATCATTAAGCTTTTAATTAAATCTAAAATTAAATCTTCAAGAATGTTTTTTAATTTTAAAAATTTCATATTAAAAGTAGTTATTGAAAATTTATGCCGAAATATTGGAGGTACTATAGCGGGGTATCTTATCTATTCCTTTTCTAGTTGTAGTGGGAGTCCGTTCTAGAGAAGGGTAGTTGTATATTGTTGCAGGTTAATGGAATTTGGCTTTGTGGTAGATAGCCCACTATAAGTCATAAAAATGATTATAAAATCAAGAAAAGCAAATTGAGTTGAAAATAAACATTTTTATATATACACATATCAATTAATGTTTTTACAATTAAAGTAATACTTGAATATAGGTCCAACGGAGGTTAAAATGTTCATGGTAAATAATAAGCTGAAAGAGGTTTAAGGCTTAGTAATGTGGGGAGCGTGTAAATGAGGAATGTCTTTGATGTAGTCACTCCTTAGGTCAGTAAGTAGTTTTGAGACAGGGAAGAAGGAAGGAGAGGTGAAGGGAGGCGAACATAGTAGCCGCTTGATTTAAGTCAAGGGGATATCGATTACACTCTTCTCCTGAGGTCTGCCTACTGGGTGCTTTCTGTTATAGCTTATATTTTTCTTCTGGTTCAAAACGCTGGTCGTTTCGCATTTCATCCTTGTATTTGGTTCCGGGCTTCTCGTTGGCTGATAAATAAAACGGGTAATTTGATATTTGATTAATTTTTATTTTTCAACCGGAACATCTGCGCGGAGCTACTTGCGTACGACGACTTTTTATTCATTAACTTTCTGGTCGGCATAGAGCCAACATCCGGTTTGCTCGCTTTTGCTAGATTGGTGGTATCACTACACTGTCTCGGTTTTTTATATCTGCTTTTTGGATCAAAAGCAGCTCATTTGGGATTTCACACTTGAATTTGATTCTGGGCTTCCCATTGGCTGGTAAATAAAATTCGCTTAGGCTCGCTAAATGGAAATTTGATATTTGATTAATTTTTATTTTTCAACCGGAACATCTGCGCGAACCCGGATGCGCAGCGACGACTTTTGGTCATTTTCCTTTTTGCCGTGAGAGAGCAAACATCCGGTCCCTTGCTTTTTCTCGGTATCACCATAGTACCTAAAACAATGAAATCTGAATATTATTTTTTGTTTTGTCCCCCACCTTTTCTGTTACACTTGCGTTTAATTTTGACTCCTCACCGCTTTTCATTTTATTATTATTATTGTTGCTAACATCGATGTTTTATATTTTTTGTGGGGAGGTGTATTTTTATAAATGAGGCACGGTAAAATTGTGGAGCTGTCCACACACACACGCGCGCGCGCGCGCACACATATATCATGCATATACGCACATATCTTAATACGTATGAATATCTGACTTTTAACCACACACACACACATATATTCAGTGTGTATCATTTTTCCGTTGTATTATTGTTGGAATATTTGTTAAATAAAAGAATTTATTTGATTAGTTAAACCTACCCAATCAGAACTAAGGTAAGTGCTGATAAATTTTACCGCCAATTTCTAATGACGTATTAAATGGTATATAAATGTTTTCGCGTCGAAAGCAGTTTTTGGATCTTGCCATGAGCGAGTTAACACTTGTAACTCTTTAAGAACTTTGCTATTTCGCCCCGCAGCGAACGTCATCAAGATGCAGACCAGGAGTGTTTTGTCCCAGAATTCGTTTGAACCAAACTCATCTGTCCAAGATTACTCATGGCTAAATGAACTTTTCTTTCCGCTACAACAAACATTTTAAATATTTCAAATCCTGTATTCTTATCCTATGGCACAGGGAATAACCTTCTCTCATTATGTATAACCTGTCAGTACATATTCTAATTATTAATTGTTAAAATACAATTTGTGCCTTGTTCTAAAAACCGTCTTGTCCATTTATGTCCATGCCTTTTTCAATTGTGACATTTCTCGATTTCAGCTTCAATATATTTATTGTTGGGGAGTTGTGAGTAGCATTCTGAAAAAATATGAAAGTGGCCTTATACCAGCCAGAATGCTTTTCCCCAGCCTCGTCTGGATTTCTTTCCGTAAGAAGGCAGAGGGTGCGACAAGTCATAAAATGATTATAAATCAAGAAAAGCAAATTGAGTTGAAAAATAACATTTTATATATACACATATCAATTAAGGTTTTTACAATTAAAGTAATACTTGTTCATGACAATAAAATGCTAAAAAGATAATTAATGCTTAGGAATGTGGGAGCGTTGTAAGTAAGGAATGTCTTTGATGTATTCGCTCCTTAGGTCAGTAAGTAGTTTTGACGAAAAGATGAGAGAGGAGGGAGGCGAACATAGTAAGCCGCTTGACTTGGGTCAAGGGGGCTACTAATTACACTCGTCTCTCTCGAGTCTGGGTCTGTCTGTATCGGTGCTTTCTGCATCGGCTTTTTATTTCGACTTTTTGGATCGCAGCAGATCATTTGGGGATTCACACTTGTATTTGATCCTGGGTTTCCCATTGGCCGATAAATAAAATTCGCGTAGGCTCGGCTCGCGAACTGGAACTTTAATATTTAATCAATTTTTAGTTTTCAACCGGAACATCTGCGCGAACCCGGATGCGCACCGTCGAGTTTTAGACATTTGCTTTTTGGTTGTGAGGGTGCAAACATCCGGTCCCTCGCTATGCTCGGTCGGTATCACCACATACTTTCACGACTTCTGCTCCGATGAACTTAGCTCCCTGATGCCTCCTATAAATGAATTTATTCGAGCCACAAGATTGGCAAATAGATCCCACCCTTTCACTGTGAAACTAATATAATGTAAACGCAAATTCTACTCCAGTAGCTTCTTTTCTTGAACTTCCCGCCTGTGGAATTCGCTTTCCCGACAGCTACAATTTCCAAGAATTTAAATGTAAAGTCAATAGTCATCTCCTATCTCACTGACTTCTATCCTCTCTCTCTCTCTCTCTCTCTCTCTCTCTCTCTCTCATGCTCCTTTCTCCGTCCACTCCACTCTCATCAGTATCCTCATCCTTCTCTTAACTACTTCCTGACACCCTCTATAACCTGTCATTCTTTCTCATAACTTTCCTCCTATGTAACCCTCTGGAAAACAGTGGCAGTAGTTACCTTACTTGGGGCGATATGATTAACATTGATAGGTGCCCGCTTAGTAATACCCGATCCTGTACGATTGGATGTGCGCGTGGTGTAACGGATGATGGCTCGGAATTGTTAGTCGGAGGGCCAGTTGGATTCGTTATTTTTCTTACATACAACATGTGACCAATGACCACATGTGCATTTACTTTGCCCTCATCAGCCGCTAACCAAGGGTGAATACACAGTTTCGGTGGTTTAAAGCGGGACTGCCACCCCTGGCACCACCAGCAGCAATCGCTACTGGGCAAAGTAAATGACAGAAAAATAAAATCAATTGGCACATTGAGACAGATGAAAACGCTTTAACAGTTTTTTAAAATTCAAGAGCAGAACGAGGACGGAAGAAGTAGACGACGTCATGCTTTCTTTGCGAATTTCTTCGAATTGCGCCAAATCCAGCATGACGCTTGTCGAACAATAGATTGAAGGCGACATATTTGCTTCTTTAAATCCCTTCCAGTGATGCCTATTTTAGAAAGTTTTTTAGCAAATCCATATGGGTTCGTATAAAATGATTTCCGGGCCTGGCGTTTTTTCCTTCGATTCTTCCGTTGGTTTTCCGCTCTTGATATTTTCAGAATTTCTTTTTTGATGTTATTTAAGAGAATTAATATTCCCTCTTTTTCATGCAAAGGGGATTCTTTCAGACGGCGTTTTAATAACCGTTGTTCGGATCTTAATTTCCCATTTTGCATTTGTCGTCTGTTTGGTTTTTTAAATGCGTTCTCTCTTCTGTTTGGTTCTATGCCAAATCTGTCAAAACAAACGTTATATACGATGTTGCAAAATATGCCCTTTTGTTTTTCAATGGGACTCTTAAGGTGAATCGGTAGTAAAAATGAAAGCTCTTCATCAAGATTTGACCAAAGAGTTTTCTGATTACCTTTAGGCCATTGAATCCTTGGTTTGCTGGGAATGTCTCCTGGGGGCTGATGTTCAACAATGGGATCCTGAACACTGTGGTTGTAGTCCTGTTTCATAATCCCATCAGTCGATTTATATTCACGGTTAGGTGAACAACGTTGTTGACACTAACGTGCCTTATGGATTTTTAATCCTCGCAAACTTTTAAATGTCTTTCCGCAGTCACATGTTGTAGCCGGGTTCAGTTCCAATTTGTTGCCAATAGAATCAGATTGATGGGTGATATATCCTCCCTCCTCGCTACAGTCACCCTGAGGGCATTTTCCGTTTGATGTACTAGCCATAGTTGATAAAAGCTCTTGTCTTTCCAAGATGTCACTTCGTCTTTCCAAAGAGTCACTTCGTCTTTCCAAAGGGTCATCTTACTTTCCAGAGAGTCTTAGTGTTCAAATTTCTTACATACAACATGTGACCAATGACCACATGTGCATTTACTTTGCCCTCATCAGCCGCTAACCAAGGGTGAATACACAGTTTCGGTGGTTTAAAGCGGGACTGCCACCCCTGGCACCACCAGCTGTAACCATCATCAGTGTAACGGATGATGGCTCGGAATTGTTAGTCGGAGGGCCAGTTGGATTCGTTATATTCACTTACGAGCAAATACCCTTGGGAAGAGCATCAATCCACCTCATCTCTTCCTATCTATTGGTTAATTAGTAAAACTAGTATCAATAAAACTATTATATCTCCAAAATTTAATAAAACAAAATTGCGTACAAAATACTTATATTTTCACCAATAGAAATGTTGATATGCTTAGCCGCATATCAACTTTTTTATTCTAAAGAAATAATCAATCCATCTTCGAACACCACACGTGAGTAGAAAGTCGCTCTAAGAATAGACTCAGCATACTGGCGAAATTTCTCAGGACCCTTAATCTTGAGCCTTCGAGAGAAATTAAAAAGCCGAAATCAGCAAATGGAAGCCACTAGCAGTCGTTCTCACCTTGTGTGGATTAATCTGTGGTGCTTATACATTCACACCCACACACATATCCACATTGGAACGCATATTTTAAAATATCATTATGCTCACTCTTTCACTTCTACGCATTTAAAACCACACGCGTGTTTTCATCCGCGAGACACACTATGTTAGCAGGTAGTCCTGGCTAGTCATCCTATGTTCACGTGTTAAATCTTATTTTTTTCCTCGCACAGCCAGGCGAGTCTATTTAAGCAGGACACACACGTGTTGCTAGCCAGTGAGGGCTCAGCTGCCCGCGATAGCGGCTAGCTATTGCGGGGACATTTTTTTTAGTTTTACCTAACTCACACATACACACCCGCATTCATTTGCAGATAGCAATTAGTGGCGCGAATTTATTTCTTACACACACAACTCAAAAACTATATGTATTCCAATCAATCTTTCATTGACTTTCTTCCAATGAACATTTGACTTCTAATAAGTGACCAAGGGAGAAAACTTCTTCTTCTATTCATTTACTTCTCTCGATAAATTGTATTATTTGTTAATATATGTTTTATTGTTGTTTACTCTGGTTTTGTTTCTTATTTCCTGTGCAATGTGTTTGTTCAATCGTGCGTCGAGTCCAATGATAAATATAAATATAGTAAGGAGTCTGAAATCTTCTACAAATCTGTTGCGTATCGATAAACAAATGAATGCTAATCCGTGCTACTTTTCTGTCCAACTTCCGCAGGTCCGCTGACTCTTAAAGAGAAACAGATAAGCCATTTCACTGAACGCTCCTGTTATCTATGTATTTACTCTTTAGACACAGGATTCCAACACTTAGAAAGTTTTGGATTTGATTTTAATCTTTCTTTTTTTTTTTCTACAGTAAACTGCATCCAGAGAGTAAGGCCTCTGATTGGGGGGGGTTGTGAGGAGCATAGAACCACCTCTTAATTGCTGTTGTTCCCAGATCCATTCTGACCCGGGGTGGTAGCACCTGTTAGAGTCCCCGCTATGGGCAAATAGTTAACCCCCAAACTTGGGTCAAAACGCTATGGAAGTATAAAAAATAGACTTTTATAGAAATAAATATGTGAAAATAGACTTTATAGAAAAAATATAAATTTTTGAAGGAAAAAAAAAATGATTGCCATAATACATTTTTGAAGCAAAAAATTATTACCAGCATTACATTTTTTAGTACAAAACTAGAAGATATCTTCAGTTTTCTAAAATACAAAAAAAAAAATTAAAATTAAATTTTTTCATCATAATCTGACTAAATCAACCTTCTCACTATAAATGAACATTTAAAAAATACTTTAAAACCCCACGTTTTTGGCATTAAATAACCCACAGAGGTTGATATGCCGTTAAACAAATCTCAAACTCAAACTCTTTTCTTTTACAAACTGTAATTTATTCACAAATAACTTCGTCCACACTCGTAATATTTTTGTTGTGTTTCAATTGATTTATTCGGTCATAGGTGATATACATTTGGGGGATCATGTCTCTCCATAACTTCCTTGACTAAATACCTGTTGACTCTTCTAGTTAAGTGCCATACGTGATACACATTTGGGGATCATGTCTCTTTCGATTAATTGCTAAGCAGGCAGAAGACAGTTCCGGAGTAAGTTGCCGTCTCTTTCTCTGGTAGACTGGTTGCCAACCAAGGCTACAGAACTCATTCTTTCCTGCTATTCAACTTATAGCTGGTCGGGGTAGAAGAGATAAATCCATATCTTTACCAAGGGGATTTGCGTGTAAGTGATTATAATAAATCGAACTAGAATTCAAATTCGGTTCTCCAATTTTCCATTCCGGACCGATAGTCATTATATTTAAACACACGCTAGATTGTTTTATGTAACTTTATTGTACATATATATGTTGTTCAATCGTATTAACCATCCAGTGTCGACAACATTTATATTCATGCAAACATATTCTTGATTTTTCATGAGGCTTTTCTACATGATCATTGAAAGAAGAAATGAAAACTTAAATTATTTCAAAATATTTGCTTTTATAAGATAAAAAACTGAAAACAAGCATTCATATAAAAAAAAAACGAGAAACTGTTTCTACTGTAGCAGGATATCATCTCTTTTGTTGTGAGGTATGGACATTTTTCAATATAATAGCTCTTCTGACGCATTTGTCTCACAAACAATATTTGGCGGACTCATATGAGTCCGGTTAAAAACAAGCGGGAGAACGTGAATTTTAAATAAACAATGCAAGTGTGTACACGGTTGAAAGGAAAAATAAAATTCATTAAAACATAGTTGTTAAGAATGTGCTTCTTTGTGTGTGTGTATATGTGTTACACGAGTGTTATGTATATGTGTGTGAGAGAGAATTCAGACCTGTAAATTTTGTTTGTACTTTTTTCGTAATTATAAACTGTAAATAAATCTGTTTTTCCTTATAAAACGATATGTAGTGATTTTCTTGTGATTTATAATGTTGTGCCTCTGTCTAAAGTTTTGGTGCCTGGCACAGAACCTTCGTTTAGGTAGAAATAAACATTTTTATAAGCTATTATCGCCATCGTCCCGAAGAGACACGGTTCATAGAAGAATCACGAGCTTCGTAGGTAATGAGAGAAATAAAATTTAAAACTAAAAGAAACAGAATTTGTAGAATCACTTCTACATGCATGTACATACTTATATACATATCGCCATGTACGCAGGTACACACACATATACGCACATACTTATACATTAGTACCGCACGTGAAACCTCTTTTTCCCGCGCTTTATTCAGAAATATATAAGCCGATGTTCACACGTGCTTAGGCCAGTTGGATCCTGCTTTTCAGAGCTAACAGTCCAAATGCCGTTAGTTCCTTTCCAACTCACATACTGCGCTAATTGCGTTCAGCAATTTGTTACACGAAAACTATTTCTCTCTTACAAGCATACTTCACTACATATCGCCCGGTTCACACTCCACCCATGTCTATTGAACAGGTGAAGAGGCTCATCCCTTGTTCCCTGTTTAGGATATGGTTTCCGGTTTTCTCTTTTCCAATCTTTTCACTCTTTTTTTTTTCAATTGGAATAGATAGACTAAACTATCGCCCGGTACACACTCCACCCACGTCTATTGAACAGGTGAAGAGGCTCATCCCTTGTTCCCTGTTTAGGATGTGGTTTCCGGTTTTCTCTTTTCCAATCTTTTCACTCTTACGTAGCCCCCTGCACATCAGTAGCGTTACCGCCTTGCTCGGGGTGATATGATTAAAATATATATATATTCAAGTACTGATTAGTACGAACATCATATTTCCTTTTTTCAGGAACTCTGACACTATGAACATTGAAACATTTTCTTCAACATCCAAGAGAGAACTTTCTCCACTAAATCTTGCATGCACAAAATAATCAATCCTGTAACTATGTTTAATACATTGTTATTATTCTTGTTATATTGTTCTCTGAGTTATTTTTATTATTAATGTGGTGGATTGGACAACTAGTCTACTTTATAATGGTGACTCCACTTTCAAATTACTACCACGACGTTCGGGCTACAACAGATGGTAACACGTTGTCCAGTCCACAACAAATTTAAATAAGAAAGGAAATATATGAAAAAAATAAAAAAAGAGTCGAGTTTATCGGTTTAAATGTTTAGACACCCCATTTAAAGTTGTTTTTTTAAGTGACCTTTTGACCTGGGTGAAAAAAAAACCCCGCAGATTTCCATCATGGACATGTGTGTAAAATCCGCCTTGCAAATGTTTAATTAAAAAAAAAACAACAGATACGACAATTTGCCCCTCGCATAACATGTGAGTGAAGAAAAAAAGTTCCAGCGACAATTTTTTAATCGCACGTAATGATATTAAAAGATTTGTGCAAACTAAACGGCGGAAGAATCAGACGGCTAATTTTAAGAATAACCATCGCTGATTGGTCATTTAATCGTAGGCACGTGAAAACACGTAATTGCGCGCGAAATTTCAACAAGTGTTCGTAATTCACTTTTGCCAGTAAAGGAGAAAGCCCAGCGATTAACAGGACAGGAAGCAAACAGAACAACAATTGCTCATTTCATTCGCCATGCAACGCAAACACTCAAGTGAGAAATTTACTTTTCAACTCTATTCCACTCACTCACTTCAAAGTTTAACTCTAACACACATCCATTTCAATTGACATTTACCACGCAATACCAAAGGAATAACTTCTGCATCATTCGAACTGTTTCTAAAACAAAAAACCACACCGTGTGAAAGACATTCAACCTTAATTTTCGTAAACATACAACTTTGCAACTTCTTTTCACATGCTTAGCTTATCACCACTATAAATTTGTGTAAATATTCGTTTGTTGCCTGACAGAACTTTTTTTGTTGTATTTCTTTTGTTTCGTCAATGTACAAATTATGAATGTTTGTGGATTAAATTCTGAACACGTTAGTAACTTGTAAGTAAATAGCAATTGATCACATCGACTACATTTTGGTGCCACTGACTAATCTTTCTTTAACTTGAGTAAGTTAGATCCACTACATTTTGGTAACCCCAATCTGAAACAAAAAAAAAAAGTAATTGTAAAATCGTCGAAGTTAGAAATAGCACCGGCATTACATGTGCATTAAAAACGAAAAGAACAGGACAACTAAATATAAAACGGTGATTTAAGTTAAAACATTTGCTCTGAGAATATGGACTTTTAAAGATATTTTCTTGAATAAATTAAATATCAGTTTGTTGTTTAAATTATAAATGTAGTTTGAAGAGAGACGGAACTTTTAGCAAATGAAACGATTCAATAAGCAACCACAACCAAAAAGACGCGAACTAAAAACAAAAATACGCTTACAGTACAAAATAAAATTAAATAAACTAAAATAAAACCTAGGGAAACGTCAAGAAACTGGGAAATATTTCGGTGGGAGATTGGCTAAAAAAATAACAATGCTAGGCTGGTAAATGTCCTATTGATAACTTTCTTTTCTACTTATCTATTTCTTTTAAGTTTTAACACTAGTACAGTGTCTAATGCCGTTCTAGATTAAGAAGACTGTACTTGGTTCGATTTCAAATTATTTGTTCAAGAATCAATTTTTTAAGACTCGTATTTTTCTTTAAGATTAAATCCCTGGTTATAAAACTGCAGATTTTATGTTTAAAACCAAAATAATTTATTCAAAAGTCTAAATATAAAAAAAGTAAAAGAACTTTAAATATAAAGAATAAATGGATTTTTGTTTTTTTTAACTCGACATAGTTTTAAAACGTTATTTTTAGCAGATACTCGTATTTGTGTAGAAGGTTTCGTTTTATGGTTTTAAAAACAATGGAGAAAGTTGTACACGAAATTGTGGTGATACATACCGAGCAAAGCGAGGGACCGGATGTTTGCACTCTCACGACCAAAAAGCAAATGACCAAAACTCGTCGGCGCGCACCCCGGCTCCACGCAGATGTTCTGGTAGAAAACTAAAAATTAATTAAATATTAAATTCCAGTTCGCGAGCCTACACGAATTTTATTTATCGGCTAATGGGAAGCCCAGAATCTAATATGGATGTGAATTCCCAAATGATCTGCTGCGATCCAAAAGACGAAATAAAAAGCCAATACAGAAAGCATCGCCAGACAGACACGAGAGAGGCGAGTGTAATTAGTATCTCCCTTGACCGACGTCAAGCGGCTTACTATGCTCGCCGCCCTTTCCTTTCATTTTCTCCTTCACTGTCTCTAAACTACTTACCGACTAAAGGAGCGGATACATAAAAAACATTCCTTATTTACAACGCTCCCCACATTCATACGAACAAATTCTCTTTTCAGCATTTTATTGCCATGAACATTTTAACGTCCGTTTGACCCATCTTTAAAGGATTACTTTAATTGCAAAAACCTTGTGTGTATATATAAAATGTTGTTTCTAAACTCAATAGTCAATTTGCTTTTCTTGATTTCTAATCTTTTTATGACTTATAGTGGGGCTATCTATCACGAGGCCAAATTCCGTTAATCTGCAACAACATACGACTATTCTCCACTAGAACGGATAACCCACTATAAAATAAAACAGTTTAAAAAAGAGCGTTCGACTAAAAATGAGTATCCACTGAAAAATAACGTTTTGAAGGGGGAAAAAAAACACAGAATGGAGAAACTATAAAATTATAAGCAAAAAATATGTAGTCTGTCTATATTCAGAAAAGTTTATATTTTAAGGATAAAAAAAAAGACAATGTTGGCAAGGAACAAGTTGAAAAGAACTCTGTTTCTCGTTCGGTTATATTGCTACTTCAGGTCATCCGTAGATTCGACGAAACGCCCGTTATGTTGCTTGATCGTCGTCGGCAAGCGAAATAATAAAAAACAGGATTCGCTTCACTTTAGTCGATTGGAATCATTTTAAAGAAATCTGAGAGAAGCAAAAGGAAAAGTCATGGCATGGTTCCGAACGCCGGCAATACAGGGATTTCTTGCATTTTTACTCTTTATGACCGTTGTAGTGCCGAGTCAACAAGCCGAAGTCATTCAGGGTTCAGTCCCACTTAATTCTGGAACATTTGAAAAGGTAAGAAAAAGGGAAAAAAAATCGTTTTATTTAAAAAAAAAAGAAAGAAAAAAGCCATCGCTTTTTTTTCTTACTTTCTTTGATGTTTTGAAAGAAAAGCAAATCCAATGATAATAATGTTTTATCTTTATTGAATTTCTTTAGTGACTTAGTGCGACTTCAACAGATTTTTCTTTTAAAATATCGTGATTTGTTTCTTAATTTATTTTAATTTAAATCAATTCTTTAGACTCTAGTCTACTCTAAAGAATTGATTCTTAAGGTTTTTTTGAGTGAAAAAATCCCCAGAAATACCTTAAATTGTTTAAAATCTTCGACTTTTCCCACCAACGAATCTTGTTGAAACATAAGGTAAGATAAATAAATGATTATTATTAATTATCATTCAATAAATAAAAATTTTCTTATTTTTTTAAAAGTTTTTTTTAAACCTAATTTATTTATTTTCCGAAATAGTTAAACTTAATTTTCTAATTTTTAACTGTTAAAAAAAAAAATCATTAAAGACAAATTTCTTGTTTATTAACTTGAATTTAAAAAAAAAGTTATATTTCCAACTTGTAATTAAAAATCACTTCAATATTTTATTTTTTATTTTATTTCACTCAACAAATAAATCGTTAAAAAATCTTCAAACTTTAATTTAAAATCTCACATACTGTCCTAAAATTCATAATTTGTTGAAATATTAATTTACTCTCGTAAATTCAACGACTGTTTTTATTATTTTTCTTAGAATAGATAAAATCTGTTTCGTTTTGTCATTTTCATTCATTCTTTGAACACTTGGCTAAAAAATTGCACGTTTTTTTTCCTTTTGTTTTTTTATATATTAAACTAATTTTTTGGGGGTTTTTAGTTTAACACAGGTTGAGCACACTTTTTTTTTCTTTTTTTAAACATGTTCTTAAAAGGCGAATTTGTTAACCATCACTATGCTTTAAAAAGGTTAATTGCTTGGAAGATTCTCCTTCTCTTAATAAAATGTCAACAATATTGAAAAGTTTCCAAAACTGAAAACTTAAAAAAAAAATCAAGTCGTAGACTCGGCCCTTTTTTTCTTTTTTTTAATAGCGGTCAGTCACTAAAAGTTAAAAAAAAACAAAAACCGCAAAGCACGTGAGTCCCCCCCCCCTCGTCGCAGTGGACGACTGGGAAAGTGATCGTCACTGATTATCGGAATGTGTTTGGTCGGTGAGTTTCATTAACACAAAAAACTATTAAAGAAATTCTTGACTTTCAAATGAATACCAGACACAGCAGCCGTCAGTTAAAAAACCCAAGAAATAATAGGCGACCGTATGGTCTCGGGTTCAATTCCAGCTGGGTTTTTGTCTTGTCAGGACTAAAAAAAAACAAAACCCAGTGACTTTTCAATTTTCCTATATAGAAAGATGCCTACCAATTGGTCACTGTGAAGATTAAATTATTATTTTATTTCTTTCTAATTTCACAATTACCAAATCCGAAGATAAAGGAAAATTTTTAACATTTTATTTATTTTTTATTTCAGTAACGAACATCGGTTTTGTTTTTGTTTCTTCTGATTGCAAAATAAACGTTTGTTTTTAGTTTGTACGTTTGAAATTTTAACACGGGTTTGTTTTCTCGAATTAAAAAAATAATTTCAAGTATTATTTGGTTAAAAAAAGTCTTCCTGCTTCTCCTTTTTTTTTTTTTTTTTTAAGCACAACTTCATTTTAAATTAAAATTAGTTAAAAATTAGTTTTTTGTTTGCAAAATAAGTTTAGCAGTTAACTTAAACTTAATTACTCTCAGGCTTTCATATTTGACATTAAAAAAGAAAAAATCTGTGACGTGGGGGGGGGGTATAGCCCCCCCCCCCCCAAGTGAGAATGCCGGCGTGTTATTTCTCCAACCTTTTTTTTTTTTTTTTTTTTTTTTTTTTTTTTTTTTTTTTTACGTATTTATTAATTTTTTCTTTTTAAATGTCTTTTCCCAGTTTGTCTCGTCTCTGCAGCTTTCGTAAGACAGGAAATTGTGGAGAGCCACGATCACCTACTTCCTGAAGGTACACACACAGACAGCACATAGTATTTTTAAACTTTTATTTTAAAGAGGTCAACGATTTATTCCAGTCTTGTGTAAAATCAAATTCTGAAAGTGAAACTAATTGCCACTCAGTGATTTGCTCACCAATTAATTGTCAACGCATTTTTACAATCAGTAACTAGTCTAGTCTTCTAGTCTTTTCTATGACCCATAAGGAGTTGATGTGTCGGTTAATGAAATCTTTTTTTCTTTGTCAAATGAACAAACTGCCATGCCTGTTATTTTTATTCATTTATTATTTCCACAGGAAATTTTCAACATCGTTCTCTTTTGAAATTTCGAATATTTTATTTTTCAAGCTAATTAAAAAAAAAAAAACTCTGTAGTTAAAACATTTTTTAATTTTTTTTTTTTTTTTTCGTGGGGGGAGGAGGTAGCAATCATCGTCTTTATTATTTTTGAATTGATATGATTTCTTCAGAAAAGTAGTACAGTATTATTGCTTTTTCTTTTTCATTTTTTTTTATTTTTTTTAATTTTTTTGCCATGATTGTCAATTCGAAAAAGTTCTAGTAGGTTAGAGGACCAATCTCAATTGCTATTTAACCCATAGTTGAGTGAAGGAGAGAGAGAGACGCCTTCCCACTTTACCAAGGACATTTATGTATTGTAAAATGTACACAATAAACTTGGTAAGGGATTTGATTTTGGCTCGCCAATTCCATGTTTCACATCAATAACTGTAATATTAAGTACCCTCCACCCAATGCCAGGTCCCCTTCAAGACATGAGTAATCATAGCTTGCCACAGGGCTTTTCTTTCATTATCTGTGACATCTTTGGAGTGGTTTCCTGTTGTCTTTTTTGCAGTTTTCAATTCAGAGTAGTAGTTGTGTGTGTGTTCTTTTTTTATCCCAAAAGATGATGCAGCTATTTATCATTGACAAGATTCTTTTTATCTTGAGAAAGAATATTTCTCTGATCCTTTTTTTTAATAGGAGTAGATTGGTTTGCCTATTGTCTGGTTCACACTGCTTTCTAATCTTTTGAATGGGAGGAGAGGCTTATTTCTTGTTTCCAATTCATTCTAAAATCTATTCCTTCTCTTTCACTTCTGTTGACCCCTTGAGTTTTGGCAGTATTGTTACCTTGCTTAAGGTGAGAAGGGTGCCTTTTATTCTGTAACCACTCTTCATTGTGTGACTCTTGGGCCCTGTCCAGGGTGAATAAATAATAAAATAAACTAAAGTCTTTAGCTGTTTTTCCCTTACCACAGTAAGTGGTAAACATACTTAATTTTGCCGGGAGACATCAGCTAATTTAAGCTTGTTGGTGTGGCAAAAGGTTACAATAGTGGAGCACTCAATTAAAAACAAATTTATTACAATAGCTCTTGTTCTATGATATTTTTCCTTAGTTTTTTTTTTTTTTTTTTTTTAACTATGTAATGTGATCGATCCTGACTTGGCAGCTCAGATACAGTCACTTTCTCACCAGTGCAATGTGGCTTCCCTGAATCTCTTCTACAAATACTTTCATGGTTTTTTGCTCCGATGAACTTAGCTTATGGATGCCCCTCATATATGAATTTACTCAAGCCACAAGATTAGCAACTAGGTCCCACCCTTTTACTGTAAAACCAATAAAAAGTAAATGAAAATTCTACTCCAGCAGCTTTTCTTGAACTTCCTGCCTGTGGAATTCCCTTCCATTTACTTGCTTCCCCGACAGCTACAATCTCCAAGAATTTAAATGTAAAGTCATTAGTCATCTCCTATCTCACTAACCTGCATCCTCTCTCTCATGCTCCTTTCTCCGTCCACTCTACTCCCATCAGTAATCAGTATTCTTATCCTTCTCTTACCCACTTCCTGACACCCTTTATAACCTGTCACTCTTTTTTATAACTTTCATCCTATATAACCCCCTGCACAACAGTGGCAATAAAATGCCTTGCTTGGAGTGATATGATTATAAAAAAAAAAGGGAATTAAGATATATTAAGTCAGAGACTTTTGCAGCATCACCCTCTTTTTGTTTTCTCTTTGGTTGGGCTGGTGATAAAACCCATTAAGATTTTTTAATATGACATGATTTGATTTATGCCTTTCTTAATAGAAATAAATGACATGGCTGTTGCAAAGACTTTTCTTTATGTTTATCAATACTATTCTTTTTGTATTATTTTTTTTTTTTGCCATTTTGTGTCTTTAATATATTAATGGTGATTTTTCTATGTATAGCTTGGATGTGGCACAAGGCTGAAATTATGATGGCACCCAGTGAGGATCGAATTTACTACCCAGTTGTAATTGTTCTAATTTTATCTGTGCTCAGTCATTGACAGGAGGAAATTCTCTATTGATAACATGCTCATTAAACAAACAAAAAAAAAAAAGAAGGAATAAAGAAAAAATATTTTTGTAAGAGGAAATAATTTTTATCATTTTCTGGTACATCCCTACTGTTATCAGTTTTTCTCTTTTTCTTTTCTTTTTTTAAAGTAAAAAAAACAAAACTTGTTCCTTTCAGTATTTAAATAAAAAGATTTTATTTTCTTTGTGTGTGTGTGTGTGTATATATATATATATATATATAGTCATCCGCAGACAGATCTGTTTCACTCATCAGTACGGTTAGACTTCGATTGATTTTAACCCAGGATTGAAACCTGACTGAAGTGGCATCAGTCGGCGATTCTACCTCTGGGCCATGGTAGAAGGCAGACTTTTTAGCATGTATATTATGATTATGCGCACCCAATAGCCAGAGTGCTCTAATTCATTAGTGAATGAGTGATGCGTACATGCCAGAGTAGCTACTGTTTTTCAAAGTCTATCATTCTTCCAGAGTGCTCAATCAGGGTGTGAAAGTGTAAATATATATATATATATATATATATAATACACACACACACACACACACTTTAGATCATTTTATTATAGTGTAAACAGTATTTTTCAGTTTGCTGTTTTCAAAAACATATTCATCAAGTTGTCCTTCCCCTTCTCCTACATCTGTTGCAGGAGGACAGGTTGATTTTTAATTTATTTTGTAAAGTCAACATTGCACCCACCATGAAATCTGGGGTTTGATGTCATAAGTACTGACAGTAAAAAATAGATTTATCACTTTGAGCATTTAGTTTTAAAGATTGTCTGAAAAAATGTTCACAAATACCTAATTTCCACCAGGTTTTGCCTCCAAAACTGACTCAAAACTTCACTATTTCAAGAATAAATCCAAATAAAACTTCTAATCTTTCAAAATGGAAATTACATTAAAAGCAGAATTCTGATTATGAATCATCTCAAGTAAAATATGCAATTTTTTCTTTTCTTTTCTTTTTTATTGTATTTGATGCATAAAAACATACACTGGCTACTCAATGACTAAGATTTGTTCGATCATAATTATTAAAAACCAAAAATTAGATAAAAGTGCATTTAACACATAATACTGTTAAGCACGCAATATAAGAGAAAATTTTCATTGTTTATTAAAAATTGCACTAAAAGTACTGGGCAGTATAACATATCACATCATATCGTTAAATTGTTCAGTACAATTTTCCTTTGAAGCAAATGAAGGTCGTATTTGATGGCACAATGATTAATAATATGATTAATAATGTGCTTGTGCCACGCATATTGTCTATGCAAATATATGCAAATAATAAATTTTATAAGGCTGTGCTAAAAGGCTTTCACTGATCACAGGAATGAAATTACAACACTACAATTTTGAACCTAAACTTACTCTTTAAACTTGTTTCCTCAAAAAGAAAAATGGTAAAGATTTGGAAATGAATATTTTGTGCCAGAATATACCAGGCTCTGAATAAGAACAGCGATGCTTAAACTGTTGCCCTGGATATCTCCAAAGCGTTTGACAGTGTCTGACATGCTGGCCTTCTATGCAAGCTACGGGTCTATGGTATAACTGGACAATTGTTTGTTCTAATCCAGTCATTCTTTTCAAATCGCATAATGAAGGTAATATTGAATGGAGATGTCTCCCAATACTATCATATGAATGCTGGTGTCCTTCAAGGCTCTGTTCTAGGTCCTACGCCTTTTCTGATTTTCATTAATAATCTCCCCATATAATCGATCCCAAGTATGCATCTATGCTGATGACACCACTGTTTACCCTCGCCTCTATCAAAAATCTGCTGAGGCTGATAAAGTGAACCTCGCTGCTGAGTTTGAAAAGAACCTCCAATCTGTGGTGGACTGGAGTAAGAAATGGCTCGTGAATTTGAATGCTTCCAAAACAAAGCTGCTGTTAGACATCAGATAATTGCTTCTACCTTTCATTAGCATGGATCAGGATAGTCTCCCTGAAAGCAAAACTCTGTGCCTCCTCGGCCTAACTCTTTTAGCAAACCTCAAGTGGAATGGCTATATCGAATCCATAGCTAAATCCACTACTAAGAAGGTCAGTTCACTGTGTAGAGCTAGGTAGTTTTTTTTCCCTGTCTAAATCCATCCTGCACATATATAAATCTACCATCTGCCTGTGTATTGAATACTGCTGCTCCTGGTCGGGTGCCCTTGCTATTCACCTCTGGGTTCTTGACAAAATTCAACGGAGAATCTGTAATGTGATCGATCCTGACTTGGTAGTTCAGATGCAGTCACTTTCTCACCAGCGTAATGTGGCTTCCCTGTGTCTTTTCTACAAATAATTTCATGGCTTCTGCTCTGATGAGCTTAGCTCCCTGGTGCCCCCTCTGCATGAATTTACTTTAGCTACTAGACTAGCAACTAGGCCCCACCCTTTTACAGTGAAACCAATCAAATATGACCTTAATTTCTACTCTATCTGCTTCTTTTCTCACACTTCCCACTTGTGGAATTTCCTTCTGTATACTTGCTTCCCTGACAGATACAATCTCCAAGAATTTAAATTTAAGGTCAGATGTCATCTCCAATTTCTCTGACTTGCATCCTTTCCCTCTTGTTCTTTTCTCTGTCCACTCCACTCTCATCACACTAGTATTCTCATCCTTCTCTTTCCCAATTCCTGACACCCCCTTTAACCTATCTCTCTTTCTCATCACTTTCCTCTTATGTGACCCCCTACGCATCAGTGACAGTAAAACTGCCTTGCTTGGGGTGAAATGATTAAAAAAAAAAACATAAAAGAAGTCTTGAGTCAAGTGAAGAAAATCTCACTGTTTTTGGTCTTTATATGAAAAATATTGTGTACGTTTAACGAAGCTTAATTTAATTTGTTATCCTGGAAGGGAAGTCCAGTCAAGAGATGAAAAACTGATTTCAAGTCTCTCCTGTTTTGGGAGTAAAACCTAAGGATAAAATCTGGAACCAGAATCCCAAAGGCAGTCTGATGTTAGCCAATGATGTTCTATGTAGCACCTGTGACAATACTAGTGCCATACAGTATTGGCACATTGTCTAAATAGCATCAAGATGTGCTGCATGGGCAACTGTTGATTTCCCATCAATTTATCTGGCCTAAGCATACACTTGATTGGTAAAACTGATGCTGTGCAAACACCACCACCTGAATTAAAAAAAAAATCTTCCTAGGTGCAAACTCTTTTTAGTATTTTAAAGACCAGTAAATGCTACATGCTATGTCTAATAGAGAAAAGTGGAGCTGGTCTTCAATTAACTCTTTTTAATTGCTAAAATTAATTTATTTTGAGACATTTTTTTATATGACGAACGAATTGAGATATAGACATTATTTACACTGTTTGGACTGTTGTTCTCTTCTTTATTGTCATGTTTACGACACTTTTGGCTGTTGTATGCTTCATCCTTCAGGTGCTAGGAATTTTGAACCAAACACTTTGTTTCGATCCCTGGGATATATAATTCTCATTCCATGAGCAATGCCACTTCTGGATGCCATTTAGTTATCTCTCTTTAACTCAACTCTCTAAATTATTTGTTCACCACTGCTGTAGCCTGGTATTGAACTCACAACTCCTTGGGTCAAGTTACTGGAACTGACCAATGTCTATTTCCTCTGGACCACCTGTCCTTGAGGCCCGAGCGTACAGTGGCTGAAACATCATAAATATGGTAATAAAGATGAGTTTGAACAGTTTAAATAATGTAAATACTACCTCATTTCAGAAATATAGACAAATATAGAATTAAGATATCTTTTTGATTTTATTGAAATTATTTTTTCCATGACAATATAAAATTCTTTAAAGTCTTTTCTTTTATTCACACTCTTAATGTTTTCACAACCCCAATTTAATATTAGATAAAATATTTGTAATAGGGCACAAATTACTCGAATTTTCTCAACAGAATTCAAGATTTTTACAAGCTGGTGATGAAATTTCCTTGTTAAATGTCAGTTTTTGTTTTTTAAAGGTGATTGATAATTTCAATTCAAACCTTATTGATTGTTTATACAGATCAACTGAATTTGTTACCTTTGTGGCAAAATAAACATCTATGACCCAAAATTGGGTGATTGAATGAGAAAGAAAAATGTCATCACCTTTTGGCAGGGGAAATTCTCACTGTCAACTGAAATCATGTACATTATAACTAATATCTGGGTTGGGGGGAGGCTACAATTTTAATTATACCCTGTTGTTAGTTTAATCATCGCAAAAGAAACAAGTTATCTCATATGAACAAGTAAATGTCTCCAATTAATATGCAATGTGTTTTCTAGAGGAGAAACATTTTAAATTTACTTCAAACACTGTCCCATGGTTATCCAAACAAAAAATCTTTCTCAATGTTTGTTGATGAAGACCTTTGAAGGTGTTAGTTCAATCCCAGCTCAAAACAGTTTACAAAAATTTTTTTTTTTCTAAGAGATTTTTCTCTTGCTTTTCTTATTTAAAAAAAAACACCTACAAGTTGAGTTTTAAAAAGAATGGGGGTTGGAAGACATTTTTAAACAGCTATAAAAACGGGCCATTTCCTCTTTTGTTCCCTTTTCTGCCCAACTGGAACCCTTCTCTTGATCATGGGGGATATCTTTCCCCTTTTGTGAGCGAACACACACAGAGTGTATGAACCACATAATTGCTACCTTTTTATATCTTCTTTCTTTCGTATATTTGTCTAATTTCTGTCTTTATACTCTGTTATATAAAAATCATAATATAAGATCTGACCATTTGGAATTTATCTTCCATCTCCTACCTGTCATTTACATGTGCAACATGTAGCTCTTTACTTACACTAACTACGAACATTGCCACAACAAGATGCAAATGAAAAAATGAATTAATGATCGAGAGATTAGAAGTTTTGTGGAGCATGGAACCACAAATTTTAATTGCTGTTCCAAGATCCACACTTCTGTCAGCAAATCCTTTGTTTGGGAGAAAGGAGGTCTTGATTGCTGTCGTTCCACCTGTTATGGTCCCACTTACAGGCAAATAGTGACCCCCCGCCAAACAAAAATCAACAGTACATATTTTTTATAATAAAATGACCAACAATACATTTTTATAGTAAAATGACCACACACACACACACAGAGAATTAAAAAAACATTGTTATAGTAAAATTACAAAAATGATCTACAAAATATATATCTAAAAAAAACTAGTTGAAAGCATAAAATTACATGCAACATATTTAGATATTGGCTTAAAATAACCCATAGTGGATGACATGCCGCTAAACAAAATCAACCAACCAATCTTGTATATGACACTTTTGATAAAGTCTTTTTAATTTAAAAAAGCAAAGGCTTAAGTTCTTATAGCACTTAAGCAAAAATGAACAATCATCAAGCATCCTAATTACTTTAAACCAATTAAGTTCTTTTTTCATGTCATTTTTTTATGGAAATGACACGTTTAAAAACTCTAGTTTAACATTTACTACCAACAAATTCCCATCCATTCACCAGAAAGTCATTTGCATAAAAAACAAAAATTACCGCATCTTGTTGTAAAACGTCAACTTTCATGAACGTCGCAATATCATTTGAAAGAATGGGAATTAGAAGATTCACCAGAGATTTGAAGAATGACAATGTTTATTAAAATAAGTGACAAAGATTTTCATTTTGATAAATTCTCAAATTGTTTTTAAACCAAATTGAAAAAATTTAGGCAAATTTCCTCTGCTCCCTAAAATCTGTTGGACATCAAGATAGAAAGGTAAACAATGTTATAAATAAATTAAATTCCTCCCTCCACCCAACATATTTTATTTTTCTTATGTCCTTCCAGAAAATTCACAAGGAAACAGAACTTCTCTCGACTGACACACAATCAGTTTTTATAGATGTTTGCCATTTAGTGAGACTCCCTCCTCAACTTTTCAAATTTAACAAACTTGACTTTTATTTATTTATTTTTTTTTTAAATTTTAAATTAAATTTTTTCTCTTTTCTGTCACAAGCAATTTCATTGCTGCTTTGTGGCTGATGTATTTGTATATTTCTTATTTGAAGTGGACATTAGTGATCATGCTTTGGTCAAATCCTGCTGAAAACATTAGTTCTCATTTAATCACTGAAGTTAAGCAGCTCTAAGCCCAGTCAGTACTTAAGATGAGGGACCACTTTTGAACACAGAGTGCTGTAAACAATCTCCTACACTCTGAAATATGTTTCAGCATTAGAGGGTCGAGTCATAAAAAACAAAACAATTCATCAATTGCTATAAGCCAATATTTTAGCTTCTGACTGTCTAAGAAGTTGGGCTGTTTCTGTTTTAAAAATTTGACAATGTATAATTTTCTAATCTCTGAATTGAATTATTTTATTTATTTTTTTGCTAATGTTCATATAATACAAGACCCAAGGGCCACTCAAGGTAGAGGGTTACTGTGTAGAATTGTATTAGCATAAGAAAGGGCAAGACAACAAGAAATATAGACAGCTAATTCTAGACTTAAAGAGGTCAAGATTTAATTAGTAAATAAAATTTCAGAGTTCAGGCAGAGATGTTTGCAGTACAGTGTTGAAGTAGACATTAGAAGGAACTGGAAATCCAACCCTGAACAGGAAATAAGGAGTGAACTTATGCTACTGTTCAAAAGACCAGGGAGGAGTGTGAACCAGGCAATAGTCAAACCCTTTTATTCTCTTTTGGAAGAAAGAGAAAAAAAAATTACTGAATAAAATTCCGGAATTCAGGCAAACGCATTAGAAGCACAGAGCTAAAGGAACTGGAAACATGAAACAAGGGATAAACTTCTATTCCAGTTCAAGAAATCAGGGAGGAGCATGATCTGGACCATAAGCAAATCTATCTTTGGTTTAAATCATTATTAATAGTTACAGTGTCTGTCATACTTCCATTTCAAATTGAACATTCTGATGTGGACGTGTTGAAAAGATATTTTTATTTATTTGTTTTTCAACCAAAAATGCTGATAATTGTGGGCAAATGGATTTTATCTTTGTCGTTCAAATGTTATTACTGATTTCCATAATGTGTAGATAACATTTATTTCAAAGAAAACAAAAAGGCTTCAATACTTTTGCCACCTGTTCACAGTAACAGACTTTCAGTCCCTTTCTGTTGTTATCATTTTGTGATAAGCAAGTCAGATATGAGCTGGACGCATGCCAAAACTCAAAAACTAGGATGGGTCTTATCTAAGACTCATTTTCTTTACAGAAAGAATTTGATTTCTTATTAAGTACAATTAAGATATAAAAGAATATTTCTTAACTGTTTTTTTTTTTTTTTTAACTCCAGCTCACCTAATACAAGGTTCAAAAGCCATTCAAGCTAGAGGGTTATGGAATTATATGATATAATTGTAAGGGAAGGTAGATAGAAGAGAATATTATAAAGAGAAGGATAGGCAACAATTGACTCTTGTCTTGATGAGGTTAAGATTGTAGTCTTCTAGGAAGCATTTACATGGGAATCAGTTCTTTAGCAAAAATTTGAGTGGGATTTCCTTCTCATATTTGGAATATTGAGGTAATGAGTGATTTGACTTGATGTGCATAACATGGTGAGTTCTAGCTGTTTGAACTGAAGAGTGGAGCTCATCAGAACATTTGCCATGGAAATAGTGATAAGTTTGCAACTGTGGAGAAAGATGCTGCAGAATGAAAACTAAATAATCCCTACAAGACTGCATAAACAATTCTGAACTCTGTCAAGGTGGGAAAGGGATTTTTTGAACAGCTCCTGTATGTGTATATGTATGTATGTATGTGTATATATATATATATATATATATATATATATATATATATATAATGTTATGGAAATTAATGAAAATGGTTATAAACAACAGGCAATTTGAAATGATTTGTTTGAATGTTATTTTTGATCGATACTCATATTTAAGTAGATATTCTGTTTTTAATCAAACAGTACTATGTATTTATTTCTACTGGTCTGATTATTTACAATAAATTTTTGTTATGAAAATGTGTGTTATTCGACAAGATTTGAGCCTGCAACCCCTATCCACATAGGGGAAGCCACCATGTGATCTGGCGTGTCTTAGACCTCTCGATCAGTCTAAATTATTTCAAATTGTCGGTTGTTTATAACCAGTTTCGTTAATCTTCATTAATTTCTGTAACATGTTTACATTTGTTGACATTACGATACATTTTAGAGCAGAGATGGTTATTACGATGAATTTGAAAATTGTGTTATAGGTTTAAATTGACTTTGTTTAGACTGATCGTTATTCGTGGTCAAGAGGTCTAAGACGTGCCAGATCACATGGTGGCTTCCCCTATGTGGATAGGGGTTGCAGGTTTGAATCATGTAGAATGGCACACATTTTCGTAACAAAAATTTTTCTCGTAAATAATCAGGCCAATAGAAATAAATATATAATACTGTTTGATTAAAAACAGAAAATCTACAAAAATATGAGTATTGATCAAAAATAATGTTCAAACAAATCATTTCACACACACACACACACACACACACAATACTCCAATTTTTGTCTGATCTGATTCCTTTAGAGTCAAATTATAGCAGAAGGGTTCAGGTACTTTCTGGTGTCGTCAAATGAGGTACCCATTTTTGCAGCATTTTTAGCTATGAATCACAAATAAATTTTACGGTTCTGGAATGAACTTGTCTCTCAACACCCAACTGCATAAATATTTTTTTGAAGTAAATTATTCTATAAATTATGTAGACTAGTATCCTCATACTTTTTTTTTTTTTCAGTTTATGTATTCTTAAGTCTTCTGTATACGATTTGTGCATGGCTAAATTCTTTTCATCCTCTTCTCAATAGTAATAGCATGGTTTATAGATGTCATCATTAAAATCTATTCCCCGCCCTTTCCAAAATCTACTGGGCAACACTCAGTAAGTACAAAATGCAGCACATTCCTGGGTATGACGATAGACTACACCTGGCAGCAAAACCTCTGATCTTAATTGCTGTTGTTCCCAGGTCCACTCTGACCCAGGGTGATAGCACCTGTTAGAGTCCCATCTATTGGCAAATACTTGACCCCCAAATTGGGGTCAAAACAATATGAAAAAATAAAAATAGACTTTTATAGTAAAAATAGCAGCAATACATTTTCAAAAAAAACAAAAAAAAAACTATTAGAACCTATGAACCTAGCCTATAAATTTTGTTGGCCTGAAATAACCCATTGAGGTTGATATGCCGTAAACCAAACTAAATCTAAATGCAGCAGACTTCTTGAGGAAGGCCTGAGTATATATTATATAGTAATTTGTGGAAAAACAACAAAGATGAAAATCCTAGTCGAGATAACTTGTAGTTCTGTTAGGACAATTTGCTTAATATATTTTATTTAAGTTCCACCTATAAATTTTTGTTTTCCTAATCATTACAACATCGATAAATTCATAAATTAGACAGAAAAGCGGGGATGATCAGGTTTGTACTTTTCTTAAAAAGTGTTTTTAATGTACCTGAATATATTGCCAAATCTCTGTTTCATTTAAATCCATAGACACAAAAAATGAATTTCTTAAAAGAAAAGTTTTTATACATTTGTTGAAAAGCCCCATTTCAAATTTTAATATCAGTAAATTGATACTTCTTCAGGTGCAATTTGAAGATATGCAGAACTGATCAAATTTAATTGAAATTATTTTTTTTTTACCATTGCTAAATTAGATTTCTTGTCATCTGACACTCATATAAAATCAAAATTAAGTTGGATTTCTGATGTAAATCAAAATTGGTTTTTAAAAAAACTTTATTAAATCTAGTTCTGTACCTTAAAACTTTATCAATGGTTTTCTAATTTATTATTTTGTGTCTGGGGGACATGTAAGTTTTCAGGCTTTTTGTATTATATTTATATATATATACACACACACACATACAGTAGCGAGCATAAAGATCAGAACGATGCTAAGAAAAAGTTTAAATGTGAAATAACTTTTTATTTTAAAGTTTCATAGAACATTTTATCAAGGAAAAATAAGGAAGTAAAGGTAAATTATATAATTCCAAAATATAAAGCTCATTAAGCTTATTTTCATAAAGTTATAAGAATAATTATATAACATTCGAAAAGATGATCAAAATCATCAGAACGATTAACAAAATCATATTATAATGGATACATCATTTCCAAATGAAAATAGTGTTCATAATTCATTAGTACTTGATGTGAAAAACCTTTACTTTTAATAACAGCTTGAGATCTTTTGCTACATTTTCTCCCATTCTTCTTTAAAATTAGTTCATAGTTCTTCGACGTTTGGATTCTTTTCCTTAGCTCTTTGATTTAGTAACTTCTAAACATTCTCAATAGGATTCATGCCTGGGCTTTGAGCAGACCTCACCATAACAGTAATATCCTCCTCAGAAAGAAATATCTTAACAGACTTTGTTGTGTGACCTGGCGCATTATCATGCATAAATACAGCTGCTTGATAAATTGCAGTTCTCAAAATAGATTCAACATGTTTCTTCAATATCTCTTTGTATACAGTTGCATTAATTTTACTGTGTAGCCTAACAAGAGGTCCCGTACCAGCAAATGAAATCATGCCAAACACCATCACACAAATTTAACACTACTTTTAGTGCACTGAGGCAAATATCGTCCCTTAGGACTGCGTCCAACGAAGCTTCTCCCGTCACAACTGAACAGATTTAAACTTTGACTCATCGCTGAAATGAACAAAATCTCACTGTTCTTCTCTCCATATGAGGTGTTCAGAGGCAAATTTCAATCGGCTCATTTGATTCTTTTTAGAAATGTAAGGCTTCGAAGAGGCTACTCGACTGTTCAGATTTATTTAATTAAGTCTTCGGGAAATAGTGTGCCTTGATATTTTAATGCCAAGGTTAGCATTAACCCTTTTTTTATTCTTTAACAATCCATCTGTCTTCCCTTGCAGTAATTTTCCTTGGCCTGCCAGGTGGTTTCTTGGCTTCACATGACCGAGTTTCCTCAAGTTTTCTTAAAATACTATGAATAATACTTTTAGATTTTCCCACACTCTTTGAAATATCCCCAATCGAGAGTTTGTCTTCATTATGTAACTTGACTATCAGTTTTCTAAGTTCCATTGACGTCACAGATTTTTTTGCCATGTTTACAATGCAAGAGCCAGTAAAAAGCCGGTGTAATTTAGTAAAAGACCCAATTTTATATTCTTACCCTAAAAAAAGTTTTCAATAATACAAAATAATTATTAAATTTTACGAATATATTTAATCGTTCTGATGTTTTTGATAATCTAATTTTTTGAACACCATTTTCTTAATAGTTGCCTTAAGCAAGCATAGCGTGAATCGCTGACGGAAAACAAAAAATGAAATTTTAATTAAAATTCGAACGTGTTCAAAAGGATTTAAAAATTTAAAAAAATAACAAAATTTGATCTTTCCTCTTAAAAAACATTTTGATAAAACTTTGTTCTTGAGTTTGAGTCCTTTTAACCTCATGATCGGCTGTTTGATTTTTTTGACAATTGAGTGGAGGTACCTAAATTCTCAAGAATCTTAAATGCCATACTTTTGGGTTGTAAAAGAAATCAGATTTACTTTTTCATTGGTTGATTTTTAATCGACCGTGGGCGAGTAAAGCAATTAACTTTAATCACCCAACTAAGTTTTTAATCGACTGAGTGTATATATATATATAATTTGTTTGAACATTATTTTTAATAGATGCTCATATTTGAGTAGGTATTTTGTTTTTAATTAAACAGGATATTTATACAGAGTTATATATATATAACTCTACCGGCCTGAATATTTTTGAGAAATTTTTTTGTTAATAAAATTTTCCATGTCTATTATATTTTATGAAAGACCTTTAAAAAGAGAGGCTGCTGCCCAAATTTAAAAAAATTTTTTTATAGACATTTGCTGACCTCATCCCTTTGAATTGTTGTTTACCAAAACCTCTCGTTTGAGTTTGCCTATTAAATTTTTTCCTTCCCAGGTAATCAGTAAACACAAAGCAGTCCTTGTGAAATTTGATGAAACCTATCCATATGGCGAAAAACAAGATGAATTTAAGAAAGTTGCCAATTCTGCCATTTCTCAACCAAACTTATTAGTTGCAGAAGTTCAAGTTGCTGGTAAGATTTTCTTTATATGACAAAATATTATGCTGTTAAAATCATGGGAGATGCAATCGATTTCTTCAGACTTGACTTGTCTTTTAAGGGATAATAGTTGAACATTGTAATGCATTTCAGTCATGCCACAATAACCGAGAGAAAAATTGGGTTGGCAGCTTATTTTTGTTCTGTTTGTGAAATACAATGTAAGCTTACAATCACATTCATTCATTATAACTTTACCTCTATACTTTCCAGTCAGCTTCCTTATTTATTGTTTCAAAAAAAATACCCAATTTTATTGGTTTAGGTTATTTTCTCTCCTAAAATGTCAAACATTGACATTTTATTTTATTTCTTCATAAATTGGTAAATGATAAAAAATGTTGCATTGCAAAAATAAAATTAGTCTTGGAAGTAAACAATCTAATAAATAGTGTTTAATATTTCACTTTCATCATTTTTTTTTAACTTGAAAAAAAATCTATAAAATCTGCTAAAAATGAATCTTGATTTCATTAATCATATTTGTTTAAAAAACTTGTATTATGATTTTTGTAATTGGAATTTAAAAAAAAATCAGTTGAAATTTCTCAGTAACACATGCATTTGAATATTTTATTTAACTATTTGTTTTTTTATCCTTACCTTGGTCAGTGAGATGAAAGTGTAGTCTCTGTTCAGTTTATGTGGTCTCCCCTCCCCCATCTTTCAGTGCAATTTAACTATTTCAATTTTTCTTCTCTCTCCTCTTTTCTATAGACTATGGTGAAAAAGATAACCTTGACCTTGCCGAAAGATATGGTGTTAAGAAAGAGGACTTTCCAAAATATAAATTATTTATCGAAGGTGAAATTGGCCCCATTGATTATCATGGAAATGTGAAAGATGCAAATGAAATCAAAAGATTTGTTATGAAAGAATCTCGTAAGTATACCTTTTTAATTTCTCTTTTCTATTCAACACTCCAAAATTTGTTGATGGGTGATGTAAATATTTGTAGGTAAAGATGGCTTGATAAAGTTTTAGACAAGGACCTAAGGTTTTTTTTTTTTTATCTTTTCTTCCTACTGGGATGAGAGTCATTTTGTCAGAATCTTTGGTTCAAGATATTTTTTGAAAATTGAAGAGTTGAGAGAAAAAAAAAAAAAGAAAAATTGTAAACTTTGTTTGTATTTCCATTATTCAGCATCTGTTAAATTTTGTTGTGAAAAAAAATCAAGGAAGGGATTTATGGAACTTAGGTTTTGAACAATTTTAATCTGAATAGAAATGAAGAGTTTGACAATTATTTTTACTTACAAGGGTAATTTCAATTGTTTTAGAAAAATAAATATTTTTAATTTTGGCAAGAAAAATTGCCCAGAATTAGATGAAGTATGAAATTCTGCAAATATATTAGTCCACAAAGTACATCATAATCATTAATTTAATTATTATTAGTAGTAGTAGTCATCTGCAGACAGTCCCGTTTCTCAGCTCATCAGTATGGTTAGACATCCGATTGCTTCTAGCCAGGATTGAAACTCGACTGAATTGACATCAGTCGGTGGTTCTACCTCTAAGCTATGGGTACTTGGTGGTGGAAGGCGGATTTTAGCATGTTATATACAAAATGTAAATATACGCCAGTAGCCGAGAGTGTTTAAATTTATTATTGAATGAAAACTGCGTAAATAGCTACTGTTTTTAAAGTCTACCATTTTTCCATAGTCTACCATTTTTCCATAGTGTTCAATCAGCAAGCAAGAGCATAGTCATCTGCAGACAGTCCGGTTTCAAGATATATATATATATATAAATGGATATGTCTGTTTGTAAGTCTCCCTACTCCTCTGAAACCCTTTGTCTGATTTCAACCAAAATTGAATCACTTGTTGATCATGACATGAACCTTTGATGTATGCAAAAATCTTTCAAATTAATTTATAGGGCATAGCAGAAATCACTGAAATGCTTAGAATTTACAAACTATTCTCCTCCGAGACGCCTCATGTGAACTCAACCAAAATCAGGTCTAAACCTTTGAAGCATGCAAATTTTTCGAATCAATATACAGTTTGTCAAGAATTGACAAACATAACTTTGCGCACTTTTATGCATTTCTCCAAGATGCTTCACGCAAAAACTCAACCAAAATCGAGTCACTGATAGATCAACATCTGATGCCTTGATATGCTAACAAAAATTTCAATTGACACACACAGTGTGCGGCAAAAATGAATGGAAAATGGTGCTTTTTGAGATTGTTTATTTCTCTGAAACACTTAGTTGTATTCCAACAAAAAATTTGGGTTTTTTATAACTTCTACCTTATCATATGCCATAAGTTTCACATTTTCTACAAGGAGCCAACCCATCCGAGGTGAAAGAGACAATGCATCCACTTCTTCTGCGTCACAACGCCATCACATAACAGGCTTCCGTAATGCCCGTCACTGTTCTTCCAATTGTACATCCATCATTCCCATTTATTGGTAAAATTTACCAAGCATGAATCCAGTTTTACAAACACAAAACCAATACTTACTTTGCCTGTTTTTAAATCACGTGTCTCGGCAATCTCGTACTAGAGCTTTTTGAATAAGCACTTGACCTTACCATTTCAACATAACCACGAAAAGAAAAATACAAGCAACACTGAGCTATATAGCTAGTATGTGTGTGTGTGTGTGTGTATATATATATATACACGCACGCACACATGTAGGTAAGGAAAATCAGCCAGTCACACTACCATGGTTTTGACAAGTGATTTGAAACAAATCACCTGATGAAACAAAAAAGGTTGAAACCCTGGTAGTGTAACTGGCTGATCTTCCCGAGCTAAACATCTAAATGCTCTTCATGTGGAATCTCCATCTCCCTTCAAACATGTATTAAAAACTTTCTAATGAAACTGTTTACTGGTGTAATTTTAATTTAAATCTGACCTATAACTGTTTTATTTTATGTGTGTATATCTGACAGGGCTTTCTTTTTTCATCCAACACTTCTTAGAAAGATTTTGTGGAAAAAAAATCTGCTTCCTTTCTTTTGTTTTATACTCCACTAGGAGCTTTTAATTACATCGATTTATTTTTTTTTTCATTTATTTATTTTTTATTTATTTATTTATTTATTTTTTTTTTAGTAATAAGTTTATTTTAGTCATGGTCCCTTGTTTATCCACCCCCCCTCCCACTGTTTAGTTTTGCTGTTTAATGATTATTTTTGTATGTTCAGTTTATTTTCTAATAGATTTTTTTTTAAGTGTTGGATGAAAAAAGCTTACTTTTAAAGAAAAAAAATGCCCTCTATCATTTTTATAACCATATATAAATTGTGTGGTATCCTTTTCGTGTGTGTGTGTGTGTCTAAAATTTTTTTAGATTTATAGGGAAAGAACATTCAACATTGGAGATAATGTATTTGCAGATATAAACTGTTTAGACCAGTTTTTCCCAATCTTTTTGTCCTTCTGTACTTCTGTTTGCTTACTAAAATGAGGAAAGTGTGCAATCTGAATGGAGATTACACAATATATAGTACAGTAGTAGTTATTCTCTCAAAGTCAATGTACCACTGTGGGTACATGTACCCTGGTTCGGTCACCCCTGATTTAGATGTAGAAATCAAGACCCAATCTTCATATGGAGATCACATTGAAGCGTAAAATCCTGCAGTGTTGATTCATCTGTCCACACTGTCTATATCTATGAATACTTTATCTTTGATATTGAGCACCTCTTCACCTAGAAATATAGCACACACATTGATTTGTTATATCAATCACTAACTTCTCTTCTTGTTAAGACTTTTTATCAACATTTTCTTTTTACATTGTGCTATATCCCGAAAAGGGATATGAAGGTAGTGGTTTAGGCAAATGTAACCGTGTAGTACGTAGATGTAATGTATGGTACTCGTCGTATACAGTATCCTGAGATGTAGGCGTAGTCAATAGATGTAGTCCTCTAGTGGTAGACCTCTAGATCTTTGGACGTCCTTGTCAGTCTATATTTCTGGCTGACACCATCCAATCACATTAAAGTGAGGGGGAACCAAGTTGTACATCACATTGGATTCTCATTAAAAACAACCCAAGTCAAATGAAAAACAATTAAGTTGGAAATAAAATTTGTTTTCATTACTTTTTGATCATTTCATCATATCCAAGGAAAAAAGGTCTTGAAACATTTGTTTTAGCTCCTCCTCTGCCAATTCAGATTTTGTTGTTTTTTTTTTATTGTTTTCTTCTTCATCTTATCTTATTTTGATGTTTGCCCAAGTTAAATATGCTCAAAAGAATCAGAAAACATTGTTCACAACTTTTTTCTTTTTAATCTAATTTTTTTTATCATTTCACCTCAAATAGACAGAAGATGATAATGATTGATATTTGTATTAAAATTCAAGATTTTTAAGTTGACTGAAAAGAAGTGTTACAGAAACAGCTTAAAACTTAGTCACATCTTTTGTCATTTCAACTTTAAAATGATGAGACCTAACTGCCAATCTAGTACAGCGCTTAAATTCGTAGTTGAAATACTAAAATGGCAAAATTAATCAGAATGGTTACCATGAAAATATTTCTAGAAACAGCACAGGGAAGCTATGATACAACAGTGGGGAAAGTGACTGAAGCCAAAATGCCAGGTTAGGATCAATAACATTGCAGATTCTTTGTATTTTTATCATCTCTAAATATAGTGTAGACACACCAGACTAGATGTCACAGCAATATTCAATGCACCATCAAATAAAACTAATACAGATTTAGTTGAGAAAAGATCATCAGCAACAAGACAATCAAAGGTAACATTACTAACTAGCAATTGATTTAATGTTAATGTGGAAAATGTTAGCCCGATGAGTCAGTCTGATATAGGTTAGCATCAGCCATGCTGGTAGAAAGCAAAAAAGAGTTAAAATTAACAATCCATTCCTTGCTCCAGTTAACAGAATGTAGAATTCATCTACAGTAGGACGATGAGGTAAGTATTTACAATATTTGGATTGTTATTGTAGTCGTCATCTTTATTGCCCTGTTTACAAAATTTTAGGAATTTTTCAATCATAATTTATAATATAAAATTCTCAATCCATGTGTGATGCCACTTCTGGATGCCATGCAGTTATTTCCCTTTAACTGAACTAAGATAAATCTAATGTTCCAGTAACCAATTTTTTTTACCTGAGCTCATATTGCAATCCTTGAAGCTAATGATTTTCTCTAGCACTCCATATTACAGTTTCCCATATTGTATTCATTTCTATATTTGGCAGGCTTTGGAGATTTTTTTGACCTAGCATATGCACTGATTCTTTAAGTTTACATAATTTATAGAGAACGACACTGGAAACTATTTCAATTTTATCCTATGGGGATGGTGATCCGTTTTCTCCCTCCACACGTGGTCAGCTACTGATTTTTCTATCTCTTCTTGTGTTACAGCTTTGCAGGCTTACCCTAAGGTAGCGACCTGTTTCTCCTTTATATTTTTTTTCCACAGCTACATGGAATGGCATACACACAGTTCTTAGTTGTGTTCTCCTCTATTGCAGGTCTTACTCGGGAGAAGTATCTGTGAAGTGTAGAACTACTTATTAAGGTCATCCTGATGTTTTATGGACCACAGATCCTTTGTATTTTTTCCAATAACAGCCTCAGTCTGCCTACCCTATGTGAAGGAGTTTTCTGAGGGTTGTTATCTTCATGCACCCTCCCCTCCACGTTTATTAGAGCAATTATATACCCAGGATAATTGTTACGTTGTAGGGTACTGCTTATACTGATCATTTTCTGTTCTGTTACGTCTCTGGGTTGCTCCTTATGATATTTGCTCGATGTTATAAGCAGCGGGCGATCTCTTTCTTTACATTGGATGGACAGTGGGTGTTGAAGTTGAGGTATTGTCTGGTAAATGTTGACTTGCAGTAAACAAATGTCTTGAATCATCTCTCGGTTCACGATATCAATATATCCAGGTATGCTAGTTTTTTTCTTTTTTGTTTCCCTTTGTGAACTGTATTGATTTCACATGGTTCATTAGTGTTTGGGCCTCTTCTTGATGTGGCTAATGGGATCATCAACATATCTCAACCGTAGAGTTGGCTTTAGTGCTGCGGATTCAAATGCCATCTCCAAAGAATGGCATATTCCACACATATGTTAGCCAATGATGGGGATAATGGCAAGTCCATTGCTAAGCCTTCATCTTGCCGATATATCTGATCCCATTCTGAAGGGTGATGTTTCAATGTAGAAAGTCAGTATCTCACATGGAATAAGAATTATATACGTAGGTGATTCATGTACGGTTCGTCTCTAAATGGAAAGTGACTCTGACTGTCGCCAATCAGAAGCATTTGCAAGGTTTCGTACCAGGCCCAAACGTAATTTTTCCAGTGTCTGAAAGCGCTTATCGAGGGTGGACCAGAAACTGATCATCTTTGGTCGGGTCGGCACAGTGAGGTGGGTATGATGTTGAGAGACTTGAAACCCCCTAGTGATCCTCACGATGACATCACTCATGACACCCTCTAGCGCCCCCACTACGGTGCGTATGTTCGAAATCACATGGAATAAGAATTATATACGTAGGTAATTCAAATAAAGAGTTGGGTTCAAAATTCCTAACACCTGAAGAAGGCCGGAGTGTACAACAGCCAAAACATTGGAAACATGGCAATAAAGATGAAGACAACAGCTTGAACAATGTAAATACTGTTGAGATCAGTTGCCAATTGGACTTTTTAGTGAAGAAAGTAATTTAAAAAAAAAAAAAGAAAAGAAACCTCTGCTTACGCCCCAGTTTTTACTTTGCTGTGTATAATTGTATTATTTATTCTTTTTTACCTTTTAAGGTCTTTGGTTGGGGATGCCTGCCTGTCTGGAAGAATTTGATGCAATGATACATCGATTTTTCCTGGCAGAACTTCCAGAGAAAAAGTCCTTGGTGGAAGAAGCTGAGAAATTAGCCGATTCTATGGCTGAGAACAAAAAGACCTCGGCCACTATTTACATCAAAACAATGAAGAAGATCATTGAGAAAGGGAACGAATTTTTGGAGACGGAAGTTAAACGGGTGGAAAAACTGAAGGACGGTAAAGTGAGTGACAAAAAGAAAGAACAACTGAGTAACAGATTGAACATTCTCAACTCTTTTAAATTAAGACTCACTGATGAACTTTGAACTTTAAAAAAAGGAAATATGTCAATGTTTCAATGTGGAGTCATATTGCAAAAAAGGCTCTTGCTTAGTTGTTAAACTTTTCAACATTTTTACAAAATGAACGTCAAATAATCAAAATTAAAATTTTTTTTTTTCATTTTTAAAGTATGACAAAAAATGTGTGCTATTTTCTTGTGATGATTCTGGCACTCATGGCTGATCCTGTTTTTTTGAGGGTTGCCTTCACCGAAATAATCTTCAATTAAAAAAAAAAAAATTTGAAGATTTTAAAAAAAATTTTTTCTATAAAATTTTTTAATTTAAACTTCAGTTAAGTCTAATTTTGGTTTAAGATTTTGCAATGTTGAAAAGTATAAAAAAATTGCTTCTTTCAAAAAGTCTTTTCCCAATATGGCTCAATCTAACCATTGAATTTATCAAATATGAAAGGAAGATATGGAAATTAATTACGCATACAAGTCTTCCTTTTTTAGCCAAAAACAAATTTCATTTAAAAAAAAAAAAAAAAAAAAATTCATAATCATTCCTTTTTCTTTTATAAAGTTAATGAAAATTTTTATTAAAAATAAAATGAAAAAAAAAAGTTTGAAGAAAAGCAAAGTGGGGCAGGCAAATTTCTAAATGGACCAAAGGCGATGCCTTTTCTGTCACTTTTTCTACTGCTGTCAAAATAGTTTCTTTTTGTAAATTTTTGTTTAACTTCATTTTTTATGTTTTTTGAAAAAAAAAAAATCAAAATGTGTTTTAACAATATTTATATTTCAAATGGATTTAGTTTGAGTAAAATAAACGTTGTTAAAACCTTTTTGTTTTGTTTGGTTCTTCAAAATTTTCTTTTTCAAAATATTTCTGAAAGTCCAAAAACTTAATCCAATTGAAGATAAATAGTTTACAGAAAGAAACCAGAAAAAAAAAAATTGCAAACTTTATTTTGTAAGTGAAATAAAAATTTTATTTATTAAGAAAATCAAAATGAAATAAGATTTAAAAAAAGAAAATTCTGGATAAAATCAGATTCTATTTTTAAATTATTTTTCCAATTTTTAGTAATAAAAAATATTGGAATTGGTTATAAATTATCTACTAGTTCGTTTGAACTATTTTAGGGTGGGGGAAAACATCTAAAAATGGCTAAAAGCAAATGACACTCAGTGGAGTTACCAGTGAAATAAAATAGATTGAAAAGCTAAACCAAAAGGTACTTACTAAGCAAAACGAGTTTGAAGGCCCTTCTCTAAGGGCAGACATTTTTCATTTATTTTGCACATTTATAAATCTACCATCCGCCCGTGCATTGAATACTGCTGCCATATCTGGTCGGGTGCCCCTGCTGTTATCCTCGGGCTTCTCGATAAGGTTCAGAGGAGGGTCTGTAATGTGATAGATACCGACTTGGCAGACTGCCTGCAGTCTCTCTCCCACCGGCGCGACATGGCTTCCCTGTGTCTCTTCTATAAATACTTTCACGGCTTCTGCTCCGATGAACTTAGATCACTAGTGCCCCCTAAATACGAATTTGAACGAGATACTAGATTAGCAACTAGATCCCACCCTTTTACAGTGAAACCGATAAAATGCAGCCGTAACTTCTACTCCAACAGTATCTTTCCTCGCACTTCCCGACTGTGGAATTCTCTTCCAAACGATTGCTTCCCCGACGGCTACAATCTCCAGGAGTTTAAATGTAAGGTCAATAGACATTTCCTAACACACTAACCTGCTCCCATTCTATCAAACACTCTTCCCATCTGCCCAACCCTCATCCTTGCTATCCTTACTCATCTGTCACCTTCCTCCTGACATTCCCTATGTCTAACCACTCCTTCTCTTTACCTTCTCCTATGTAGCCCCATGCGCAATAGTGGCTGTGCAATGCCTTGCTTGGGGTGAGATGATTAAAAAAAAAAAAAATTTCAGTTTTAACTTTCTCACAAGAAATTCTATTTAAAAAAAAAAAAAAAAATGGACTTTTTAAAAATAATGACAAAAATTTCACATCACCAAAAAAGTTTATAAACTAATAAAATGGAAAACATCTGAGATGATAATTTTTTATAAAAGTGACGAAGGTGGATGTTGTGAAAGTATTTGTTTGATAGATAGATAGGTAGATAGAAACAGATTGAGATAGATAGATAGATAGGACTTAGTGTTTGCATTTTGTGGTCTAGCTTGACGGGAGTTGCGTTCAGATGTAGATAAAAATTTCAGAATGCTGATGACACCTTGAAATTTTTCAAAAAGCCAAAATTAGAGGTAGAAAAATATATATTATCATCCCAGCAAAGTCAGGGATCAGTTTATGTATTGATTATAATATAGAATTGATCACCCCACTTTATATTATCTAATAAAAATATATATATAGATAGATATGTTGCCCCTCCCCTAATCCAATAGAAACATTCTACATTATCTATATAAAAGTGACGAAAGTGGACGTTGTGTAAGTATTTGCTATGTAAATTCATATGATTTTTATTATTTTTCCTTAAACTACCTGAGTGAAACCAGGCTAAACTGCTAGTTACAAATTTAAATAAATTAACGAATTGTTTCACTGGAGTTAAATGGGATATGAGTGGATCACGCCTTCTGGATCCTTGGCTGCATTTGTTTTATTTTAATTTTTTAAAATCATTTTACCCCCATACAAGACAGTCAGCTATGCTTGATTTTTCTATCTTCCCTTATATTATGGCCTTGCAATGTTCTTAAGGGGCCGGTCCGTTGTTATCCTCAAGAGAGAGTGCAGCAAGATAACTCTCAGGAAACGGTTTCGGTCTGCCTACAATATGTGAAGGGGGTTATTAGAGAAAATACAAAGGATCTGTGGTGTACATAACATCAGGACATCCTTCAAAAGTGGTTCTACACTTTGCAGGTACTACTCCCGAGTATGACTCAGGAACAAAGGAGAACGTGACTAAGGATTGTGGGTGTGCCGTTCCATGTAGCTGTGGAAAGAAATATAAAGGAGAAACAGGCCGCTCTCCCTTAAGGTAAGGAGCTGCAAGAATGTCACAAGGCTGTAATATAAGAAGAAATAGAAAACTCAGTAGCTGAGCCACTTGTGGAGGGAGAAAGGGGTTCATCGTTTGATATGGGATGAAGTTGAAATAATTGATAGAGAACAATTGACAATTAAGTAAATTTAAGGAATCAGCACATTTGCTAGACAACAAAAAATCTAAGTCAGACAAGAATAGGAATGGATACATTATGGGAAACAGTAATATGAAGTATCAAAGATTGCAATATGCGCTCTAGTGTTAAAAAAGAAAAAAAAAAGTTATCGAGACATTAGGTTTATAAGCACCAGAAATTCAGGCACTAATGTCCTTAAGGACACATGGCCCAGTGGATATAGTTGTTGGTTGGTTAGTTGGTTGAGCCAAAGTAATTGCGAGTTCAATACTTGGCTACAGAAGTGGTGAACAAATACCTTAGAGGGTTAAGTTAAAGGGAGATAACTACACGGTATTGTACATGAACAAGAACAATTTATCCCAGCAATTGAAATAATTAGTACCTGGAAAGTGACAGCCTGAGATCGATAATAATATTGCTCAGACTCTTCTTTGGATCTCACCTAAAATCACTATAATATATATATTAATAATAATAATTATTAAACCGACTCTGCGTGTATTCTAATCTCAAAATTTTATAGAAGGGACTTTCTAAGACTATGAATGACCAGCAGAATCTAAATCCGTTATTGCCCTCGGCTATAAAGCTTTGGGCAAAGAGGGGGAAAAAAAGAAAACTGCGTGGGACCGACAATACATACGGTTCCTCCCAGTAAAAAGAAAAAAAACCCTCTAACGGAACAAACAACCAGAAAAGAAAAGTGCTCGATACACACAACCGAAAAGTATTTAACTAGAAGGCAGTAACGCAGAGCAAACACACTAACAAAATAGCAAGATCGCCAAGACCGACCGCGGTTTCGCACAACGGCTCGTCAGGGCAAAGGCAGATCAAGTACTAACCAAATAAATACACACTACTAAGACTAACCCATATGCAGAAGAGGTTGGATGGAAGGAAAAAAAAAAAAAAAAAAAATACCTGGGAGGGGGGTTACTGGGAGGGTTAGTTAGTATATATATATATATATATATATATATATATATATATATATATATAAAAGGAATTTGAACCTGGACACCAAGACCATAGGATGACATCTTTCTAGTTTGTTGACTGGAAAGGATGGAATCAAAATTGTCTATAACCTAAGCATTTGGCAATTTTCAAATTGAAATGAAGATAAAAAAAAAATTACAATGTTGTGTCAGCCATAAAAAAAATAAAAGAGAGCCATGCCAAACTTCTTACAAAGTGAAGAGTTCAGTATAGAAATCAAGCTTGCCAACCACTCAGGTGTGTGAAGGTGACATTTGAGTATCTGGCCATACAGTTGGAGGTCAAATGGTCTCCATAATTGTTAAAATGAAATGAGTTTTATGCCCTGCCAAGTGCCTTTGATAAAAGTCAACAAAGGGCCAAGGTACGTGTGGACTTTGGGTGAACTAAAATGGGGGGGGGGGGGAGCAGCCTTGAGGCCAAAGCAGTTGTGTACAGATCAGATATTTGAGACCAGATAAAAAAAAAAAAGCAGGGGGTTCTTGATGATTTTTTTTTTGTAGTCAAATCTTTTCAACTTGGAAAACTGATGCAACACGTTGGCCACTTTCCAAGATTCCCTTATATGGCCTTGGAAATCTTATTGTCACTTGCATCACTTCAGCAATTGTCATAACAGTTACTTATTGCAGCAGATCTGATTCTTTTTTTAGATTTCAAATTCCGTTGAATCTCTAGAAATTAGTTTTTATTTTTCAATATCAGTTTCATTTTATTTGACAATTGAATTAAAATTTTATTTCATTTTATTTGACAATTGAATTATTTGACGGTTGAATTAAAATTGTGTATTTAATTTATTTTTTTGAGATTCTGAAACATTTTTCTAAGAAACGAAAGAATTGTATTATTAAATATCAATTATTATTTCATTAAATAATTTCAAAATCTTTATTTTTCAGCATTCAGATTACTTCCCATTTGTAATTAGAACAACCTAATTAAAATCAAAGACAAATTACATTCAAATCCCAAAAGGAGGGCTGTAAAAACTCAGCAGTGCTCATTATTGTATTTGCTTCTTATGAACATTGCTCAGTATATCTTGCATTATTCTTTATTTCCAAAATCCGATGAATTCTACATATAGAGCCAGCATCATGCTGACATTTAAATTGGTAAATAATCAAACTATGATAAGATGGGACGTTCTTACAGATTAATCCTAACATTGATTAGACAAAAAAGGCAACAATGTGGATTAGCAGAGATTTAAAAGCTTTTACTAGATTATCCTAACTTTTTAACGTTTTGTTACAATCCCTCTTCTTAATCCTTTAATCAGCAAAAATTGGGAGCAAAGACATATCGATAGAGATGAACTCTTGCCCTATAAAAGCTCGTCATTCATAGTTGATGCCTTAACCATATCGGTAATTAAAGAAAAGTCCAAAATCCTTAATCTTTCTTTTAAAGTATTTTACTTTATTCTAGGCTGTCCTCGTCCTTAACAGGTAAAAGTAGAAACAACTTGTCAATCAATTTGTTGACATTCAAATTGTAACGGTGAAAAAGAAGAATGGCTTCCATAAAAATTTTAAACATCCAATCCTACATTTCAGGAACTTATTTTACGCAAGAATCTAATGGATCAATTTAATTCTCAATGAAAATCTTTAGGGTTGGGTCTTGACCTTTTGCGTCACAGATGAAGCTGCCCTCTGACTTACCAGCACCCATCTGGAATAATCTTTACTCGACATTTTAGCAACAGTTACATAACGATTTTAGTTTATTATAAAAAATTGGCAATAAGTTTACTGCAAGCTATCTTCTGTTTATCAATAAAAATATACTCACTATTTTACTATAGCAAACCAAATTAGCACATTTCAATGCAACCGGTGGAGTGAGGGGGATATAACCAGCAATATTAGAACAATTCAAAACAAGAGCCATCAAAGACCTCAAATATCTGCCAAGGCAATACCATCATGTTAGCGATTAATAAGAGATGAGAATAACAAACTTGACTGCATTTTTTTTTCTGGATAATGAATATTAAGTTTAGTTTATAAATATTTTTATTGAAAAAATAGAGCGTTCAGAAAATGAAATGAGGGAAAGCAATCTAGGGGAGGTCATTCAGTATTTGGTATGGGAAATATAAAAAAGGAGACTAGTCAGTTTATTTTGGCTTGTTAATAAAGTTCCCTAATTTGTTTCCTTCAACCAACAGAGTGAAGTAAATCCAACAGTGTTTATATTGTTCACTACAACAGTCACATGTTTTCTTTTAAAGCCTTTTTATAAATTGAATCAGAATAACCTCTGCAAATTTAAACTAACAAAAGTCTATTTTAAGTTTAAGTAAACATCTCTTGAAGCTGCCATTTTTTTTGGTGGAATATTTTACATGCAAGACATGTCTGAATCCATTTTCATCCTGGAGGTGAGCCATTTTTTCTCATATTACAAAAACAGATCTGGACTTTCTTGAAAAATGTATCATGGTTAGTTTTCGCTGATTGGAACAGTTAAAAAAAAAACAAAAACAACTATAGTAGATTGGTATTCTAATTTTTGTTAGATTCACCAATTGCAAAACAATCAACATTTTGTACCCAAAATCAAAAAGCAAAGACAAAATACCTGTGTTAACAAAAAATAGTTTATTTGTAAACTAAACAATTTTGTGAACATCAAAAATGTTTTTATTTTAGAGCATTAGAAATAAATAAAACTTGTCTATTTTCAAGAAAGAATGAAAATGAAAAAGATACTAGAGAGAGAAACAAACAAGGGATAATTTGTAAAATTAGAACAAAAATTTAAAACCAAAAATCTGATAATGGGATCTATATATATATATATATATATATATGGCAAGAAATAAATTAAGTTTAATACTTACAGGCATTTTGTAAGATAAAAAATAAAAAACACAGGAAGAATGACCGATCAATTTCTACCCCAACCTCTTCAGGGTCATCTGGGAAAATTTATTTCTTTTTAAAAAATTTAAAAATGAAGATCAAATTGTATGACAAAAAAACCAAAAAAAAAAAAAATCTTGACTTCAAAAAAGGAAGAAAAAAAATTTTTTTTTAGGGAATTATTTTTCTTTTCCTCTTCTCATACCTTCCCTTTTCCTCCTTACAAGCACTCGACACTGATAATATGAAGTCCAAGGAGGCAATCTTGCTTTTTACAGTCCGCACTAAAATCAGTCACATAATCTCTGCTATTTATAAGATGTTCAGTAATAACTGACCCAAATGTGTTCACAAGTGGCTCATACGGGCATCCAGATTAAGAACTCTAGATGAGAGATGCTGCTTAATCCTACAATCCAAGTGATGTAAAGTTCTTCCTATGTAGCTGCTACCACAAACATAAATTACAGATGAAACATTATGAGACAAGTGTTGAAACAAAATAGCTATATAGAGCTATTTTTTTTCAACACTTCTTGTGTCTTGTCAAGGGATGCTGTTGATTCTGAATCAACACCATCCTTTGACAAAACATAAGTGTTGAAAAAAAAATAGCTACTTTGTTGTGATGTTTTAACATACTTATGTTAGAAATTTTGAATGAATATTATTTGCTCTACTCTGTATTGAGCACTTTTAAGAATCGTGTTTTTTTTAGATATTGAAATTTTATTCCATCCATACGAACTTTATACTTGTTGGACTGCAGGTACACAATTTTCTCCCAAATTTTTTTTGTCCCTCAAGAGATAGCAGATGGTGGGGGAGGAGAGAGAGAGAGAGAAATTCTTGATTAGAAACTGCCCTTGCATTGATTCTACTGACACTTTTGAATCTCATGTGCTGACATATACACACAAATACATGGCAACAGGTCTGCATCTTCCATGTGTGGTGGTGGGGAGGGCGGGGAAATGTTTTGAATCTTTTCAGAATTTTGCATAAGAGTGACATTTGCGTCCCCACCATGAACAGTGACAGACATTTTGACAATAGACAAAGTCATTAAAATGGATAGAAAAAAAATTCCTGATGTTGGTTCTTTTCTATTAAGATGCCAGAAAGAATTGTCAAAGAATTCAATTGTACTTTTTGTCCATAAATGTTATAAATATCATCGTATGAAAGTAAAATACTTTCACATGAAAAGGAAAACATTTAGCTTTGGCATTTATTCCTAGAAATATTTTACACTTTTTTTTTAGTGTGAAAATATATTTTTTAACCCATTTTGTAGATGATTTGCTATTTAAGCATTGAATTTTATTCTAAATTCTAAACATGTTCAGTGCCAAATATTTAAATTATTTTTGCATTGTTCGAGAATTATTGAAATGAAGAGGTTAAATGGTTGGAAAAATTTTCATTTGTCAGAGCAGAATAGAAAGAACAAAATGAAGACAAAGAGTGAAAAAGTGTTTTTTATAGAATTAACATCTTTTAGCGCCGAAAGTGTAAATTAATCGGAATACTTTTGGGTAATATAAAGAGAAAAAAAACATAAGGTCTTCATATAACAAAGAAAGTAGTGTCTTACCTCGCCAAATAAAAAATGCTCATTCTCACTAAGAGTACTTGGTAGCTCATAATTCCATTTAACAGCGACCTTCTCAAGGCTATATAAAGATAGGCATTCTTTTCTGAGAGGCATGCATATAATTTTTTTTTGTTCATTTAATTCCAGGATTGTTTTATTTACGTATGGAACCCCCCCCCCCCCCAAAAAAAAAAAATTAAATCTATCTTTTCCATTGAATCAATAAAAAGAATATGTAAAAACAGTTAAATATAAGCACCAGTTTTGTTTGGTCTCTTTTAAACAATCACCCCCCCCTCTCCTCCCCCCCAACATAGACATAAAAATATTGATCAGAGGGAGAAGTGGATGACTAATGTCCTAGTCTTCAGTTAATATATGTTGTTATGGAATTAGATATTAAAAAAATACTTGAGCAAACAACTGGTTTCTTCCAACTTTTGTTTACCATTTTTTTTAAATCGCACAAAAAAAAAAAGTAAAGAAAAAATATCAAAATGAAGAGATAAAAAGCAGACGACATTTTCATTTTTATAAAATGAAAAAAAATAATTTACAGTATATCCAATCTCATTAACAGTGGATTGAGATAAAAATTATTCTTTATAAACATTTGTCAAAGCCTTTTGAGAAAGGTATGTTGAGATTTATTGAATCCTCTTTTCAGCACTCAGTGAGGAATAAATTCATTAGCAACAATTCAAAACATTTATCAAAAAGTATTGTTGACATTAAAATGATTGAATGAAAAAATATTTACTATTAAAAATATTCTAAAATTAAATATTTTCATTGTTCTATGCATTTTCCAGATTGCTATCTGTTCTTACCAATATTTGAGTAGGGAGAGTGGGGGTGAACATGCCTTGAAGAGAAAAAAAAAAGAAAAAATTGAGGATATTTCTTTGAAGAATTCATAAAATGATGATAAAAGATCTTTAGATAAGAGTTTTCCAAAACGATATTAAAACAAAAGTCAAGGATAATAATCCAACTATTGTGTGGAATTCTATTATTAGAAATAAAAAATATTGTTTACAAAAAGTAGAAAGACAAAATGAAAATAATGTTTTCTTGAAGTTTATGAAAGTGCTGCATTTGTCCTGAAGAAGAGAAGAAGCAGAAAATGACCTTTGATAAAAGAATTTTGCTTGCTTGTCAAATTAAGAAATTAAAAAAAAAATTTTTTTAAATTATATTAATACTTCATAAATTTAAAAAATTATCTTTAATATGTCATAAAATTGAGTTTAAGTTTACAAATATTTAATTGAAATTTAGGCAAATCTTTAACAATTTTGTGAAAAATGTACAGCCATCAAGATAAATGATCTTTATTTTTGCTTCAGGTTTTAAATAACTTATAAAATATAAAAAATTTATAATAATGAGGATAGATAACAGAAAAAATATTTTTTCACAGCTACCAAACAGAAAGAAAAAATTCGCAGATCAAATTTCACGTTTCAAAAAAAAAAAAAAATCTTTTAAAAATTACAGAAAATATAAAAATCAATTTTCATTTTGACCCTTTTGTATTTTGTCGTATTTCACTTTGGGATTAAAAAATTTCCAAGTATATAATTTAGTGGCAGACGAAGTTGAGAGTTAAATGAATAATATTCCTTGAATAATTTAATTGCTGATTTTAAGCAAAGTTCAATATTAAAATAATATGCAAGAGCAAATACTACAGGACCTTTTGGTTTTATCAGAATACAAGATGCACTCATTTATATTCTGAAAGAAACCCTGTGAGTTATGAAGAGACAAATTACCCAGTATTTTGAACAGAAATAGAGGTTTATTCCTGTTTAGACTTGGGTTTCCGATTCCATCTACAATCTTTTCATTCTCTTTCATTCCCAGTAGTCTCTTGCATCTTGGTGGTGTATTGATTGTGTGTGTATATCAGGAACAATTTTGGAGAAAAAATGTGTGACAAAATGAAAAAAAGTCTTTTGCGAATCGTTCGTCTGATGAAGTCCAAAAGGACGAAATGTGTCATAAGAAAACTTTTTTCCATTTTGTTGCATTTTTTCTCTCTCTCTACACACACACACTTGTGTGTGTGAGTATGAAAGCTTTGCAATATAGACATTTCAAATAATAAGAAAAGAACAAACCATTTGCAAGGGAGATAACTTTCAAAAGAGTTGTGTCCCATGCGTCGTAAATCCCCCCCACTTACATTTTTTTTTTTAAAGCACAAAATATGGATGTTTCCTTCCAAAAAGAATTATTTCAAATAATATTAGGTTGACATTACCAGTTGGAATAAATAATACTGAAATTGATATTTATTTTAAAGTCACGATTTGAAAAGGTAATAAAGCTCTTTAAATAATGAATTAAGATTTGTATTTTAAAACAGCCAAACTTAATTTTTCTCTAAAACAAATCACTGACTTGGTAGATTTTGGGTTTTGTAATTAAAGTTTTTTTCGAAATTTAAACCATTATTGGATAAAAGCTTAAAACTCCTATGCACCAATGAACTTTTGCCTCCATCAAACGGAGCTCTGTAAATGAATGCAAATTCTTTTAGAAAAGATTTTAGCAAAATCACAGTTTAAGTTATTTACAGACTATGAAAAGGCTGCGTCAATCCACAACATTTTTGGTGGCAAAGAAAAGCATATGATTAAACCAACTGAATAAATGGGTAAAAAAACTGAGGAATTAAAAATTGTGCATGTCGGAGTCACAGTACATCGATAAAAAAAAAAAAAAGAAATGTTCCTTAAGTCAAATAATTCTTGAACCCCATTTTGCAAATATTTAGAACCAATTACATCTGAAATTATTCAGACAACAGTGTTTACTTTAGTTCAGTTTTGTTTGTGGGGCAAGAGATGGCATTGGATAAAATATAAATTGGAACCTCTACAATTCCAAACCAATTCTGCAATTCCATTTTTGAATGACCCAGTTGAATTAAAGAAATCATAATCTCGCTCCGATATGTAGCAATAAGGCCAACACTGGTCTTGGTTAAAACTCTAGGGATTTGTTGAGATTGTAAATAACAATTATCAAAAAAGAATTTTCATAAAAACAAAATCTAATATAAAATCTGATGAAAGACAAAGCTATTTTTAGTCACAAATTTGATGATAGGGGAGAGAAATCTGGATAAAATAGTTGCTTCCTGAAACCAAAATTGCAATAAGTCATTCAAATTTTACGTTTTAGAAATTGCTTTTTGCACTTATCAAATATCAATAATTTTGCCAGTTACAGGAAAAAAAAAAAAAAAAAAGAAAAGAAATAAATAAATAAACACCAGAGAAAAAAAATCTTCAGGTAACCCAATAATATGTACTTATTTCCAGATAAAAAAATTAAAATACACCAGAAATGATTTCACTTGTTTGAATAAAAAAACTCAGTAAACTAAACCAATTACCAATTTACAAGTCAAATGTTTTTTGGTCATCGATTTGAGAAAAGCCAGTGAGGAAAGAATTTTTTTTTCTTTTTACTCCTCACATTTCATATAAAACTGTTGAAAATAAAGAATTCCTATGTCAATAATCTTGGAGTATTTTGATATTGCTGTACAAATCCAAAGAATTTGGATTTGCCAACACACCTCGATGAGTCACTAGATCCCCACCCAGGATTCTGCGGACGGCTATTTCAACTTTCTTCCCATTCATCGTATACTGTAAAGAAACAGAATGAAAAAAATAAGAAAAAATAAACGAAATATGAAACGGTTTTTTAAATTTTCAAATTAACTCATCATTTCGACTTTATAAGCAAAACCATTTGAGAGAGAGATCAAGATCTGCCGAATGAGACAAGTAGAACTTCTTGCAATTGTGGAATTTTAGGAAATTCAATCAGTCCATCAGAATGCCTTGCAATGAGACAATAGTTAACAAGACGTTTTAATAAATGTATTTTTTACTGAAGTAAGTTTCATTCTTAGAAAAGGGATTATAGGACAAATTAAATTAAAAAAAGTTTAACGAAAGTGAAAAGCTGTTTATGTTTTTTAATGGCATAGAAAGTCAAAATAGAAATTTGGTTATCAAGGAAAATGCACTTCATTCAGCACTTGCTGGAAATGTATGAATCTGACAAAAAAAAAAAAATGATTACAAAAATTTTGTCAGAGAAAAAAAAAAAAGACACAAAATATGGGAAAGAATTCTAACAAAACTTGAACAGAATTATAAACTGTTGCAGAAAGAAAAAAAATGTATTGGTAGGAAGCAATCACAGGAAAGTATTTCAAACAGGCAAACCAAATTCACACGTCTTGTCTTAATCTCCGAAACGCTATTCTCACGCAAATGACGGCTCGAATAACAACGATGACTCCCCACAAAATGAGCATACCACGTTTTATGCACTTGACATGGCTACTGCTCAGCCAATACACGCTCAGCACAGTAAATATAAATGGCTACAAGCGATACCAATTCTGTTTACCACGGTTAACCCTAACCCTGCCAATTCTCCATCTGACCAATGCTTGCCAATTCACCGTCGCCACACTCCCTTACAAAACCTGACTCTGGCCCTTTCAGGTCGCTGGGGCAAGTTACTGCTACACTCCCCCTGATCACAGGTGCTGCATTCTGGGGCGGGTCTCTTCTGTTGGGTACTTCTTCGAAGAGGAACAACGAAGGTCTCTTTCTCAGACAAACTACTGTGTTGTTATCAGTGTCTGTCAACGGATCTGATCCTAAAAATGAGTGTAAATTTTTTACGTGTTGTGGTGCGCCATCAATCTGCACTGATTGCGGACTAATTACCTGGGTTACGCGACCTGTTTTGAATTTGGTTGTGCATGTGCTTTTAACCTAGACAATGTCCTCTTCTTTGTTCATTCCGTTTTGTGGTGTATGTGAGGGCGTGGCATCAATATTTCTACTTGGGTACCTGCAACATATCGGCCAGTGCTGTGGAAGCTGAAAGACTGTCCTTGGGAGTGACTTTGTGCCAGTAGATTGCCTCTGACACTGAACATTGTTTTCTGGCAGTGATAGATTTTATACTCCTATGACAACATTCCATAATTCCATTTCCAGCCGGTTCATAGGCACATCTAAATTTGAAGTGTACCCCACAACTGTTTAAAAATTTCTTGAAATTTTAACACGTGAATGCAGTGTCATTATCTTTCAGGATTTCAGCTGGCGGGCCCCTCTCATAGAAAATTGCCTCTAGTTGATGAAGAACATTAAGAATCCTGCCGGCACAGTGGTCACCATATCACAAATCGAGAAGGCCCGCAGTCAATAAGTGTTAGAAAATGACAACCTCTATAGTGGGTAATATCCATCCCCAATCTAATCCAAGTTGCTTTTACGCCTAACATCTCCTTTTTCCAATGCACCGGCGCAGGATCAATTGACCAGCAGACTTCGCAAGTTCTGATAACAGATTTGACAAGTTTTCTAGACACTAATGGGTCAACAGATCTGGCAAAATATAACGTCCTTTTCACACCCGGGTGGCCACTTTGGTGGTGTATATCGGTCACCTGGTTTTTGTTTAATCTACTCTCCACAATGGTGCAACCTTTTGGCAGTGATTCTCCTATGTCGATGCGAATCTAACCATCTCTGCACAGTGGTGGTGAAGATAACTCATATGAGTTATAACACAAATGAACTAATTTAGATGCTTAAATAAAGAAGTCCAAGTAGTCAAAAGTCTGGAGTCTGTCTTCAGAGTATTTCTTACAGACATCACGGCATTTGTCTAAACAAGACTAATACTACAACTGCTTGAAAAAAGTTTATAACAAATAAAACACAAAATATGTTTTAGGTATTTTATATTTCTTGCTTGAATAAAAAAAAAAATCGTTAAGAAAAGCTAAACTGTGAATGTAAAAAAAACAAAAAAAAAAAAAACTTAGTTGATGGGCAAATAAAGACACCCAACTGAAAAGTAATCTTTTGCTAATCAAGCAGGAAGATATTGCAGCCATAAAATGACAGAAAAAAAATCGGTATCAGAAATATTTTCTGAAATTCCTTGTCTTGTCATTTTCACCAAAATGACAAAAATTGGTTGAAGAATTTGAGTAAATAGTAAATCTGCTTCCTGAGAAATGTTATTGCAGAAACATTTTAACATCAAATAGTTTTATAATTGTAATACACTTGTCCATTTTGAATACTTCTAAAAACAAGAATGGTGTTTACTCACAGGGATGTCATCAATTGGCAGTATATGAGCAGGAATGTGCCGAACAGAGAGATCGGATCGAATCCGATCCCGGATTTGCTTTTCCAACTTCGCATTGAATTCCTGGCCTGGGGCCATCTTGATGAACAGAATTGCTCTCTCATCAGATCCATCTCTCTTCCGTTGGGCCACGCACAAACTGTCTTCCACTTCTATGATTGCCTCCACTAGGAAAATAAGGAAGTACACCAAAATTTTATAAGCCTATATCGTGTTACAAATGACCACTGTTGCATGACTATCAAGTGGAGTTCAGATTTTGAAGAAAGAAATTAAATTGAAATTTACGAAAATATAAAATGAACCATTATTCATATCGCAAAAGCATGACTTTTATCTCAGGGTGATTTTCATGTTAAGGTGCAATTTAACAAGTTCTCTAAAAGTTAATTTGAAAGAAATATACAATTGGAATAAACTCCGGTTCTTTCGTTTTTTTTTAAATTGATATTACCCAATACAAGGCAAGAAGGCCACTAAGAAACAAGAAGAATTAAGGACAAAAACATTACTAATGAGCAAAATGAGAAAATGCATATGAAGAGGACAGTAAATAGCAATTGATATTGCATTTACATTTTTGCAGATTAAAGTTGACTGTTGTAGTGCAGTGGATATCAACTCAGAACGAGAAATCAAGTTCAAATTCCAGTCGAATTCCTTGCATTCACTTACATGTCAATACCCTTGGGTAAGGTATTAATCCATCTCTTCCCTCTAGTTATGGGTTAAACAGGACAGATTGGGTCTTATAGCCTTGGCTGACAACAAGTCTACCGCAGAAAGTAATGGCAACCTATTGCGGGATAATCTTCTGCCCAGTCAGTCATGTCTCTTTCAAGACATGATCACCCAAAGCGTGTATCCCATATGGCACTGAACTGACTGACTGAATATAATGATTGAAAACATTTGATCACTGGGGTAGATCATTCTCATTCAGTGTGTGATGCCACTTCTGGATGCCATATAGTTATCTCCCTTTAATTCAACTCTCTAAGTCATTTGTACACCACTACTGTAGCCAGGTATTGAACTCACAACTCTTTGGGCCAAGTCACTGGAACTAAACAATGTTTATATCCACTGGGTCATGTGTCCTCGAAAACGTTGGTTAGTTCCAGTGACTTGACATACAGAGTTACGAGTTCAATATCAGTCTACAGCAGCAGTGAACAAATAACTTAGAGTGCTCAATTCAAGGGAGATAACTACATGGCATCTGAAAGTGGCATCACACACGGAACAAGAACAATTTATCCCAGTGATTAAAATTGGTCGAATTGTCGTAAACAAGGCAATAAATGTAAATAATAGAAAACAAAATTTGTTTTTCCATTCAAACTCACCAATTTGATAAATTTCTGCACTTCCAAATCGTATTCCATTTGGGTTTAAAGTTCCATCACTGAAAGAAAGAAAGAAAAGAGATTGTCAGTTTGGCTCAACTCTTTCTGACATCTGAACAGGAAAAGTAAAAGTACAATAGAAATATTTTAATAAAAAACAAAACAAAACAAACACATACATGTAATTTCTTTTACAATTAGAAATGGCAGAGTTGATGTTCATTATAACCGATATAATATTCATAATATTTCTAATCATGAAATAGGAAAAAAAAAAAAAGAAGAAAAAAGAAGCACACTTGCCTTCGTCCCAACATAACAATCCCTTTTGTATTTGGATTGATGATACAAAAATCTCCCTGGACCCAGACACCTGAAAATAAATAACAGAATTGGCCTCAGTGTTCACAAGTTTTATATCTGGTGTTAGTAAATGTCAGTATTTAATATCTTCTGAGATTATATATATACGAGAAAAAATCGCAAGATCGCCAAGACCTACCGCGGTTTCGCACAACGGCTCGTCAGGGCAAAGGCAGACCAAGGACTAATCAAATAAATAGACATCTATTAAAGACTAACCCAATTGGGGAAGGGGGTGTTCGAAGGAAAAAAAAAAAAAAAAAAAAAAAAATTTGGGGGGAGGGGGTTCACATTAAGGTCCGATACACTAAGCAAGAAATTTAGTTTTGTGGATTCTACACTTATTTAGTATTTCTGTTTTAGCGTTAATAAGTTTGTTGGCAGGTTCAAATTTAGCTATTGCTAGCTTCTCCTCGTCACATACCCTACAAAATTTATTGTTTTTGTTATCGTTAGGGCACTTTTTTATTATTTCCCATTTCAAAATGGGGTCCTTTTTAATTTTGGTTTTTATTTCCCATACATAGGTAGATAACGCTGTGCTATGCTTATACTTCTCGTTTTTAAAAGAAGTTTTATGGTTGTAAAACCTAATTTTAAAATTATCGTGTGTGGATCCTATGTATGTTTTAGGGCTTTTGTCATTTTTGTTAACGTAAACTTTAACTTTATACACTACGTTTGCCTGATTGCAATTACCTCTAATAGGGCAGTCCTTTTTAATTCTACAATTACACTTATGTTTATTAACGTTATTATTACTAAGGGCATTAATATTATCTTTCAATTTACTTTTATTGGTATTGTTAATTATTTTACCAATATTAGGTAAACAAGAATAGCTCAGTTTAATAGTGTTCCTATTAAATATTTTTTTAAATTTGCTATTTGAATTAAAATGCTTATCTATTAACTTAAAAAACATTTTTCCTAATTTAGATTTGACTTCATTATTGTAGGGGGGTTAAACCATATAATATTTCTTGATCTATTATTATTGGTTTTTTTAGTGGCATTTTGGTCCAAAAATTCTAGCATTTGTTGATGTCCACTTTTTTTTAACGCAATTTGATAAATTTTTTTGTGTTTATCGAAAACTTCACTATTAGACGAATTTGTGGACAATCTAACAGCTATGCCTCTAGGAATACCTTTAAGGATGTGCCTAGGGTGATTAGACTTTTTATTAACATAATTTGGAGTGTAATTCCTTTTAACGTATGGTGTTATAATTCCGTTATTAAGGTTTAACGTTATGTCCAAGTAATTGACAATTTTAACGTTATGTTCTATTTCAAGTTTATGAGACTTAAAAAATTTTTGCACTTCTTTTCTCATTTTGTCTCCTAATCTAGGTGTGCAATTTTCTATTACTATCAATCCATCGTCCCGGTATAAACCGTGGTTATGGAAGTCTATTATTTCGCTAAGTCTATGGAGTAATAGGCACCCTATCAGTTCCGCCACTTCTGCTCCATCATACGCCCCTATTGGGTTATCAAACCCCTGGGCATCAGTTTTTTTTATCCATATCTCGTCATTAAACCATAATAGCGTTTTGCGGCAGTGCCAAATTATTTCTAGCTCCTCTTCTTTTATCTCGTTATATTCCTTCGCTAACTCTAACGCTTCCGAAAGTAAATTAGCTGTTATGGATGGATAGAACTCCTTAATGTCGTATTTTATGAATGCAGATTTTTTATTGTGATTTATAGAATTAAACCATTTGATGCAGTCACCAGTTGATTTCCACTGGTTAATGTTAAGATACATGCGCAGGTTGTTACAGATATTTTGGATGATAATTTTACTTATCCTACCAAGCTCTGTTTTAGTTGGATTTATAAGCCTAAATTCGGGATGGTTTGGAAATGAATTTTTGTGATCCTTAACCGTGAGGAAACAATTCTTTAATTCTATTTTTTTCCACTCTGTTATGCAAGTTAAATTTAGCTACCAATGAGGTTGCTTCATTATTTATGCTAGTCATAACGGTTGGTGCTATTTTTCTATAATGCCTAATAACCGAATTTTTTACTTCTTTGTTGAATTGTTCCTTAGGTATGGAATATAAATTCGTAGATTTATCGCTTTTAACATAAATCTTGCTGGTATTTTTACATGCCTTTAACGTATCCTTTAGCTGCTTTTGAAAAGAGTTTTGTCCTAACTTTCTATATTTAATTTTTCTAATAATGCTAATCAAATCTTTTTCGAAAGCTTCCAACTCTTTAGTATATGGCGGGTGCCTATATGTTTTAAATCCGTAAGTTTTTCTTCTTCTTTATCGTTTATCGTAAAGACTAACCCAATTGGGGAAGGGGGTGTTCGAAGGAAAAAAAAAAAATAAATAAATAAAAAAAATAAAAATTTTGGGGGAGGGGGTTCACATTAAGGTCCGATACACTAAGCAAGAAATTTAGTTTTGTGGATTCTACACTTATTTAGTATTTCTGTTTTAGCGTTAATAAGTTTGTTGGCAGGTTCAAATTTAGCTATTGCTAGCTTCTCCTCGTCACATACCCTACAAAATTGGGTTAGTCTTTAATAGATGTCTATTCATTTGATTAGTCCTTGGTCTGCCTTTGCCCTGACGAGCCGTTGTGCGAAACCGCGGTAGGTCTTGGCGATCTTGCGATTTTTTCTCGTGTGTTTTTGCTCTGCGTAACTGCCTCTTAGTTAATCCTTTTTGGTTAGTTTAGTATCGAGCACTTTTCTTTCTTTGTGGTTTGTTCCGTTTGAGGGTTTTTTTTCTTTGCTGTGAAGTGCTGTATGTATTGTCGGTGCTCCGCAGTTTTCTTTTTTTTCCCCTCGTTGTCCAAAGCTTTATAGCCGAGGGCAATAACGGAGTTAGATTCTGCCGGTTATTCGTGGTTCTTAAAAATTACTTGTGTAACATTTTAAGATTTGAATACGTACAGAGTCAATTTTATTATTATATATATATATATACATACATACATACACACACACACACACAAAATACAGTCAGTCAGTCAATTAGTTAAGTGCCATACGTGATACATGCTTGGGCGATCATGTCTCAAAACAGACATGACTGACTAGGCAGAAGATTATCCCGCAGTAAGTTGTCATTACTTTCTGCAGTAGACTGGTTGCCAGCCAAGGCAATAGAACCCAATCTGTCGAAACTTTGCTCAGTTAAAAGAGATGAACTCTGTACTTATGTATGCACGTGTATGTGTTTTCCCTCTTTCAGAGATATAGGTAGATAAATTGATATAGTCAGTGCGGACATAGGAATCAACATTGTATTTGAGTGTCAATTTCACACCTCAAGTAAAACTTTCAAACTTTGAAGATTACTTGACGTGACTTACAGTTATCATGCAGTGTTGATTCTCATGTCCACACTGTCTACATCTACAAATGTTCTATCTTTGATTTTGTGCCATCAATTTTAAACTACATACAAGAAAATATTTAAAATAAAAACACGTGGGGAAATTTTTATTTTTATTTTAGAAAAAGTAACTGCATCATATAGAGTGCAAAACTATTCTTAGATATCAAACGTTTTTGCATTAAACAAAAATGCAGAATAATTTATGAGTTACCTAAATTGAGAGTTTAGGGGAAACGAGAATGAAACAGATTTAAAAAGCCAAAAGTAAAAAAAAAAAAAAAAAGGCCTTACCCTCAAACTTGGAGAAATAAGCATTTCTGTATTTGACATGATTGGGATCGTTCCAGAAACAAACAGGCATGGAAGGAAACGGCTTTGTACAAACCAATTCTCCATGATCACCAACAACAGAATGACCTAAACAAAATCCAAACAAAAATTTTTTCAGTCATCTTTGCTTTGACTCGATCATAGAAAGATAACTTCTGCCACTTACATCAAAATGTGCTTTTATCTGGAACGCAAGAGAATATCTTGGGCTCCTTCCTTCTTCATAAAAGATGAATCAAACTCATTTCAAATTTGAGAAGTAGCAAAAAAATGTATTTTATTTGATTTAAAATTCTAAAATTTTAATTTTTTATCTACATGTAATATTCTAATGTTTAAATTTTTACATTTCATGACTTACGCTCCTTTGATTTTTTTTCCACTGCATTTTTTATTTTTAATATTTTGGATTTTATTATTTGTCGATTTTTGTTGAGCCTTTAGCTGTCAGTGTATTTGTGGACAGATATTCGGCGCTCTACACCCTCATCAGGTTAATGACTGAAGTTCTTTTGTCCTTTCTGCCGAGTAGCTACAGTGTGTCTTCTTTTAACTGTTTTGTTTACGGTGCCATGGATATATATATATTTTTTCTTTTCTTTTCTCTCTTTCTCAACGAACAATCTTTTGAGGTTTGCTTCTTTTCCATTGTTGGCTTTGGGTGGCAATCTGAAGTAGCTTGATTCATATAGTTTTGAGAAGCATTTGGTTGTTTCGTTAGATTCTGCTGTGTGTGTATGTGTATATATATATATATATATATAAGCACAAAGTGTTTGTCGCTTTAACTGACAAGCGACATGTCGACTTTGAAGTTTCGTGAGGATACTGTTATGATGTTCTTAATTGTCAGCCCTGACGAGTGAGAGCATCATAAGGGTGTTCTCACAAAAATCTGAAGTCAGCATGAACCTGCTCAGTTCAAGTGACAAATGCTTTGTGCTTATCAAATATCTTCACTCCAATATTGAGTACTCATGATAAAAAAACCTGCTTGCCAAAATACATTTTATCAGTAAAACCATCAAAAATACAACAACCTTGGTGCTAAACATTATCACGTGTGTGTGTGTGTGTGTGTGAGTGAGTGAGAGTAGGCCTTCATCGGTCAGGGTTGACCATGGGTAGCATCCTAGTTGTCTACTTGGCTGGAGCCTAGCCATCTGTGACTGTAGAAGCCGATGCGGGAGTGACAGTCTTTATTACAGTGTTTCTCACTTTGCTTCCTGCGAACCCGCCTCTCCATGGCGACTTGGGTTAGTTGCTCTTCCCTTGATTTAAGTTGGGCCATGGTTTTTCTCTATTTGAACCGGTTGACTGCTACACTCTCCTATGACTCTGTGTTGATGCCCACAGTTTTCATATCGCGTTTTACAATGTCACGATACCACAGTTATGGCTGCCCAGTGGGTCTTCTATTGGGAGGTCTTTTGGAATGTGACCATCTAGCATGCGGAGGATATGGCCTACCTAGTGGAGTCTGCACTGTTTAAGGAGTGTGAACATGGGGGGCAGACATGCGCAAAACAGGACCTCAGTGTTGAGCACCTTAACTATGAGCTGGATGTGGTCCATCAGTTTACCTACCTTGGCTCTACCATCCCTGACAACCTCTTCCTGGACATAGAGCTTGACAAGAGAATTGGGGTGGCAGCCACAACTCTTGTGTGCCTCACAACATGTGTTTGGACCAACTCCAAGCTGACAGTGAAGACAAAGATGGCAATGTATAACATCTGTCATCAGCACACTGCTATACAGCAGTAAGACATGGACCACGTACGACAGGTAAGAGAGGTGCCTGAACACCTTCCACGTGAGAAGTGTGTGTGTATATATATATATATATATATATATATTACATGAAGGGTGTTGCAATAACTTGAATCGATTTTAAATGTGAATTAAGTTTAAGTGTCTAATAATTTTTTCAATTTCTTTCAGATTTAACAACTTCAGTCTTTGGCAATCTCATGGAAAGATTAACAATTGAACAACACGTTAAAGCGATTGAAGCCTATTATGAGAATGGAAATTCAAACAGAAATGCATTTCAGATTCTTAGTGATCTTTTTGGTCAAACTAATCGATCAACCAAGAGTCCAATTAGGAAAATTATTCATAAATTCAAACAAACTGGGTCGGTGACTGATGTGTCAAGGTCATTGTGTGCTCATTTACACCCTTCAGCTAAAAACACATGCGAAAATGTGGCTGAGAATCCAGAAACCTCTATTCGTCATCGTGCACAGGAATTGAACCCTGCACAACAAGGTTACATCAAATTTTGACAAAAGATTGGCTACTACACGCTTACAAAATTCAACTGACACAAGAACTGAAGACTGCTTACCATTAGAAGTGTTGTACATTCATCAATTGGCAGCACAAAGAGACAAGCCAATAATTTTTTGTAAAAAATCATCTTTAGGAATGAAGCCCATTTTCATCTCGGATTCGTTAATAAGCAGAATTGTCACATTTGGGTTGATGAAAATCCAAGGCAGATTGTTGAAAAGCCACTGTATTCACAAAACGTCACTGTTTAGTGTGCATTTTTTACTAGCAGAATCATTGGGCTTCGGCAGCAACCTTTCTTTTAAGCATGTTTCATAAAGTCAAGCTGACAAGAAGGATTTAATCAATTGTTTTAGTGACTTTTTCATCATTCTAACATTTTTTAAGAGCTAAAGAATATAAAAATTATCTAAAAGTTTTCTTGTTCCAAATGCTTTTGGTTAGTGCGTCAACCATTCTCAAGGATGTTGGATTCGATATATTTATTATCCAAGTGTTGTACTATATATAATTTCACTAAGCAAGGCAGTAAAGCCACTAAGACACAAAATGTTACTGTGAGTGAAAGAATTAGAAAACAAACATTATTAATGCACCAAACACCAGTCTTTGAGAATTGTAACATTATCATAAAATCTTGATTTTTATTTATTTATTTATTTTTTTAATAAAAAAGGATGTGGTTTATGCAACTTTAAAACTGATACTAAAAAAGAAAATGGGGTGTGCAGGGGAGTGGGGGTGTTGATGGAGAGTCTGTAAATAGAGCCTGCATGATTTTGTTCACTTACCATTCTCGTCCCAGCTTTCCATTGCGCAACCCAAATTAAAAGACTGCACTTCTCCTTTATAGACAGGCACCGTCCAATTTTGACCCATGAAACAAGAAATAATGTCTGTTCCACCTGAAAGTTAAAAACAATAACAATCCAGTCTCAGATAAGCATGTAAGTTATAAAAAGATTGATTTTGGTTAATTTTTAGCAGAGCTCTATAGAATATATATATATATATATATATAATAATTTGGTTCCTTTCAAACTAAGCCGCCATAAAATTAGTTTCTTAAATTTTAAAAATAATTAAAATTAAATTTTATTCATGAATTTTGAATATCCTTTACGTAAATTGTGTATGTACTTGTATTAATAGAAATAGATTCTTTTAAAGATTTACCTTTGAATTTAATGGTTTTAATTTTAAATTTAAGATTTATTTTTAAATTTGTATGTCTAAATTTTTCTATAACATTATCCCAGTCATTATTTATTTAAACTAAAATCTCTTTGATAAATTTTTCAATCAATTTTTTTTTTTTAAACATTGATGGTAGCATTTTTTTTTTGTTTGTTCCTAAGTGAAAATGTTTTCATAGCTTATTTCCCGGTCAACCACCCCCTTCGGCCTTTTTTACTTTCTGTTCCCCCTACCACTTCTATCCCTCTGACATGGCTAAATTTTAACTTTTAAACTCTTGACTCTTGTATGGGGGAGAGGTATGTCCCCTAATATGAGACAGAGGTATCTGTCTGTTTTCCCCTTCTTACTCCCTTACATTCGAAAATTGTTAATCCCACCCCATTTTATTTTTCTGTGTATGGATGATTTTTTGGGGGGCATCTACCGGTATAAAATCTTGTAACACATTTGAATTTGAGTAAATAAAATTTTGGTTTCACCATTGCTGAAGAAGCAGGATTTCTATGTAGAAAAGGCTATCCAACGGATTTAATATTGAAATTTTTGTTTTATATATATATATATATATATATATATATATATAAAATGTTAAGTGAATTAATAAATATACATATGAGGGTACACACATGGGTACTCTTGTACCCAGATGTTAATGAAAACAAATGTACTCCTTGTACCCAGATGTTAATAAAACAATGTACTCTTATTGCCCAGATGTTAATAAAACAATGCTCTTATTGCCCAGATGTTAATAAAGCAATGTGCTCTTATTACTTGAATGTTAATAAAACAATGTGTACTCTTATTGCCCAGATGTTAATAAAACCAATGTGTACTCCTTATTACCCAGATGTTCAATAAACAATGTGCTCTTATTGCCGATGTTAATAAAACAAATGTGCTCCCCATTACCCAGATGTTAATAAAACAATGTATAATACAGATGTTCAATAAAACAATGTGCTCTTATTGCCCAGATGTTAATAAAAACACAATGTATATTATTTACCCCAGATGTTAATAAAACAATGTATGCTCTTATTACCCAGATAACCAATAAAAATAATGTGCACTCTTATTACCCGGAATGTTAATAAAACAATATACTCTTGTTACCCAGATGTTAATAAAACAATGTGCTCTTATTATTTAGATGTTAATAAAGCAATGTGCTCTTATTACCCAGATGTTAATAGAACAATGTGCTCTTGTTATTTAGATGTTAATAAAACAATGTGCTCTTATTACTTAGATGTTAATAAAACAATTAATATGTATTACCCAGATGTTAATAAAAACAATGTGCTCTTATTACCCAGATATTAATAAAACAATGTACTCTTGTCCTTTAGTCTTTCAATAAAATGTGCTCTTATTGCCCAGATGTTTAATAAAACAATGTACTCTTATTGCCAGATGTATAAAACAATGTGCTCTTGTGCCAGATCGGTAATAAAACAATGTGCTCTTATTACCCCGATATTTAATAAAACAATGTGCTCTTATTGCCCAGATGTTTAATAAAACAATGTACTCTTATTTGCCCAGATGCGTAATAAAACAGTATTACTCTTATTACTTGAATGTTAATAAAACAATGTACTCTTCTGCCCAGATGTTAATAAAGCAATGCCTGCTGTGCAGACTATTTATTAAACAATAATATGTAGTATTGCCCAGATGTTAATAAAACAATGTACTCTTATTACTGGATGTTAATAAACAATGCTCTTATGCCAGATATTATTAAACAATGTGCTCTTATTACTTACAGATATTTTTAATAAAACAATGTACTCTTATTACCCAGATGTTAATAAAACAATGTGCTCTGTTACCCAGATGTTAAATAAAACAATGTATATTATTGCCAGATGTTAATAAAACAATGTGCTCTTGTTACCCCAGATGTTAATAAAAACAATGTACTCTTATTGCACCAGATGTTAATAAACAATGTACTCTTATTTGGATGTTAATAAAACAATGTGCTCTTATTTATACAGATGTTAATAAAACAATGTACTCTGTGCCCAGATGTTAATAAAACAGTATACTCTTATTGCAGATGTTAATAAAACAATGTACTCTTCTTCTTTTAGTGTTAATAAAGCAATGTGCTCTTATTGCAGATGTTAATAAAACAATGTATATTTATGCAGATATTTAATAAAAAAAACAATGTACTCTTATTACCCAGATGTTAAATAAAACAATGTACTCTTATTACTACAGATGTTATTAAAAACAATGTACTCTTGTGCCCAGATGTTAATAAACAATGTACTGTGTACCCAGATGTTGACAAACAATGTGCTCTTATGCCCAGATGTTAATAAAACAATGTACTATTATTATGGATGTTAATGACAATGTGCTCTTATTGCCCAGATCACCAATAAAACAATGACATATTGTGTAGATGTTAATAAAACAGTAGCATGCTCTTATTACTTGAGATGTTAATAAAAACGTGTACTCTTGACTGCCCAGATGTTAACAAACAATGTACTCTTGTACCCAGATGTTAATAAAACAAATGTACTCTTATTGCCAGATGTTAATAAAACAAAGTAGCACTCTTATTGCCAGATGTTAATAAAAAATGACAATGGGTGTAAACAGCTGTTTTATTTGGTTTAACCTACCCTTCAGCTGTAATGTCCAAACAAACATTAGTAAATTCTTCCTAAACTTAATTCACAAACATTTCTACCATTCACCTGCACTAAATATTTTTTTTCAACAAATCAATGTTAAAATCAGTTATAGTTGTGTTAAGAACATAGATAAATATCTATTACTGACAATTATGACCGTTCTAAAAATAAATGCAACCACCAAAAAAATAAAACCTGCTTATTGTATGTCCAAAAGTATTGTTTATAGAGATCGAATCCATTCGAATGATGTTAAATTTTACTTTGAGTTGATCACTACCAGGTGAAAGCTTAGATTTAACAACCACATGGCTTTAAAAACAGTAAGTACAGCTAAAGCACTCCTTTATCTATATATTAGTGGAAATTAAAAAAAAAACACAAGAACCCAATAATTAACTGGAATATCGTAGCTAAATTCAAATCTTATAACGAAAATGTAACATGTCTTTTGAAAAAACTTGTCATCTTAAACCATACAAATAACCCAAAATCTACTCAATAAAAAAGCGACTTAATAACTACATGTTGTTATAGAAAAAATACTTAAACTCTTAGACCCTGATTGATAAAGATTCCTCTATTCGTTCGCCTCTTTCTTTCTGTTCCCAGTAAATATTATTCATTATGAATTACGATCCTTTGATTTCATCTCCCTGCATTTTAATATTTTTTAATTTTAAATTTTAATTAAAATCTTAATTTTTTGATCTACATGTAATCTTAGAACATTTAAATTTCTACTCTTTTTAATCATTATTAAAAAAGCAGTAATCTAACTTTATAAGATTTAACTCCCATAAACATCGAGTGAAATTAAATTCTATTAAACGGCCAGTTTGAAAAAAAAGACACCTGATGATTGCATAAGACATGAAACTTCGATTTGTGCTATTGACATAGAACAATATGTATATTTATTAATATACTAAACATGTACTGTTAAATATAACAGATGATGAATGTCTATATTATGAGCCCTTCTAAACATTGTATTTTGGCTTTAATTTCCGGTGAAAAAGACAAAAATTCTCCAACATTTGGATATTTTTTTATTATGTTGGTTATGTTATAATCTCTTTGAAGGTGGCTCATGTGAGCTTTCGGCTCACATGAGCCATCTTCAAAGAGATTACAGGGGTGTTGACATAAAAACATCCACCATCAAAGATTATTTTTTATCTTGTGTTGACATAAAACTTTGCTAAGCAACGATAAGTTACCAAATAACAGACGCAGTACGTAAATTTGTAATGCAGTTCTATGACAACACACCATGTGAGAGCTCGAAATGTTAACAGAACCATATATTCAAATGCAATGTAATGTGTTATGACCAGATTTAAACGTGATTTTATTAAGTGTGGGTTGTTTTGATTGAATGTAGATGGCCTCCAATATCTGAAGGTTCTTTTTACTGTGTGTATGAGTGAGTATTATTGTGTTGTTGACTAAAATCTGTCCACTATTACCTACATACTATATTTTTCTAAGAAATGTTGTTTAATTGAACTATGATCAGAAAGGTGACAGGTAAGTCTATGGGAGAGCGTAGTTGTAGTAAAACCAATATATGTAGTGGGTTTATTATTAGTACCACAGATACAATCTCTGAACGGACATGTAAATTGATACATTACATTGGTTTTCTGTAGAGAATTTAGTTGTGTGGTTGTAGGGTTATTAGAGACTATGAGGTCAATTGTCTTAAATTTTTTATAATATATGATGAGCTTAATTTGATCATTACTATTTATTGGTTTAACATTATTAATATACATATATATGAGAGAGAGGAAATGTAAAATCTGTAAAAGGGAGAGAATAATCTGAAAAAACATATCTAATTAATAAAAAATATTAAAGAACTCAACTCAGTGGATATTATTCAGAGCAATATGATATACAAAAAAGAAAACTCAACAGATATCTAAAGCCATTATAAATCTGATTTATTTTATCAAGCCAATAAACACCCATATCTTTAGATCACAAAATATAAAATAGTTTAATTTATTCAGAACTAACAGTATAGCCCAGCGTTGCTCGGGTGTAATGAAAGCTTTAAAACTAATCCATGGTCCTGGCACTCAGACTCTGAATGTTGGCACGAAAGACTAAAAAGCAAAAGTTGTTTCCAGTTAAAGTGAAACCATAGATGGAAAGAAAAATGAATGGATGTAAATCAAATTTTGATTTCCTGGTATCGATATCAAATAAGTTTTTTTTGTCGTAAACTGAATTTTGAAGGCTAAATAAGTCCTCTGAGTAAATGGTATCATGGCTGAGACTAAGAACTACAATTATACTACTTAGAGCCAAACCCAAAGTAAAAACTAAAATAAAAGGGCTGAAAAAAAAAAATACAGACATACAGGCAGATAAACAGACACACTCACAAACATCTTGCCTTTTATATAAAGTCGATTTTCTGCACTATTGTAAGAACTGCAACCTTGAAACTTCTGAATATCGTTTCTTATGTCTTTGTCTATGAGTGTATCAAATTTGATTAAAATCAGAACACTTCTTCTACAGCCTGATTTTTTCGATTATCAATATTTATCGGGGGTACCTCGACACAAAACTTAGCTAACAACACTCGCAGACACTTATAGTACAACTGTAAATTTTCAAGAAAATTGGTTCAGCCATTTCAAAGTCAATAGGTAATGGACACACATACACACACAGACAAAGTTCCATTTATAAATAAGTTTAGATTAGTTATTAAAAGAAAAAAAGAAGTTGGGGAGTATAGCTCAGAATTTACTTTGTGATATCAGGTTAGGTGATAGGTTTAGAAATATACAGCTTATTAAAATGTAGCCATTGTACCAGAAATGTCAGAAAAATTTCGAATACACACTAACGTGTTCAAATATACATAACAAATAAACTGTAAATGAAATACAAACTCATATATACACAAAAACACATAAATTATTTGTTATGTATATGCACGCATGTTAGTGCGTGTGAGTGTATTTAAAATTTTTGTGATATTTCTGATATGATTGCTACATTTTAATGGTAAGAAGTATATTTCTCAACCTGTCACCTAATCTGATATCACAGGAAGTAAATTCACTTCTGAGCCATGCCCCCACTTTTTTTTAATATTCTGAATAAATTACACCATTTTATATTTTGTGATCTGAAGAGATAGACACTTGCTTGTAAGGCTCAGGATTCATAATCGCATCAGATATGTGTTGAGTGTTTTTAACAACTGGCTGACATACTCATTACTCCCTCAGTGGTCTCCAAAATAATTTCAAAGCTTGACCCCCATAAAGCGAGTGGTGGCAATGGAATCACTGTACTAAAGAAATGTGCTCCTGAACTCTTTGTTCTTTCTAAACTCTTTAACTATTGCCTCTCTGCTTCTTGCCTGCTGGAAATCCTCCTCCGTGGTTCCTATATATAAAAATACTGGAGAAACCTCTGACTCCACTAATTATCGCCTTATCAGCCTCTTACCGATCTTTGGCAAAGTGTTTTAAGCCATCATCAACACTGAGGTGGTGCAACATCTCACAGCCCATAGACTCTTCTTCCCTGTGTCTTTTCTACAAATACTTTCACGGCTTCTGCTCTGATGAACTTAGCTGACTGGTACCCCTATATATGAATTTCCTTGAGCCTTGAGCCACAAGATTAGCAACTAGGTCCCACCCTTTTACTATGAAACCAATAAATTGTAAACACAATTTCTACTCCAGCAGCTTCTTTTCATGCACTTTCCACCCGTGGAATACCCTTCCACTTACTTGCTTTCCCAACAGCTATAATCTCCAAGAATTTAAATGTAAAGTCAATAGTAATCTCCTATCTCACTAACCTGCATCCTCTCTCTCATGCTCCTTTCTTCGTCCACTCCACTCTCATCAGTATTCTCATCCTTCTCATACTCTTCCTGACAACCCCCTGTAAACTGTCACTCTTTCTCATAATGTTCCTTCTATGTAACCCCCTGCACAACAGTGGCAGTAAAATGCCTTGCTTAGGACGACACAATTATAAAAAAAAAAAGCAAAAATACACACACACAAATGGCTGCTGAAGATATTTTATTAGCACAACTTAGTTATACACGCTTTGGGCGATCATGTCTTGGAAGAGACATGACCAACTAGGTAGAAGATGATTCCGCAGTAGTTTGATTTCGCGGTATTATTTAACCCAAATACAGGAGGGAAGAGATAGATTAATACCTTTCCTGAGGGTATTTGTGCGTAAGTGAATGCAAGGAATTCAAATGGAATTAGAACTTGGCTCTCCGATTTGTTGTTCCGAGTTGATATCCATTGCACCACAGCGAACATCTTTAGCACAACTAATTTTCCCTAAATCTGACCAAGTAACTAAACATTTTTTTTAAAGTGCTTTTTGGTCAGGCTAAGAACTTTTCATTACCTCCATAGAGATCTGAGCTTTACTTGACCTGTTCCTTCTGAGTGCATACTACTCAGCCCAGGGATCAAACAGTCAATTATTATGTCAGCAAATTTACAAATTAATAATTAAATCCATGAGGATATTGAACAAGATGAGATATTTCTAGACATGGACAATAGAAAAGTCTAACTCTGTAGATGAAATAAAGTATTCAGTTTAAATTTTCTTAAAGATTATGTGGATTAACAATGGCCGAATTGAGACTATTACTCTGAATGTTAATCAAGGGTTTTACGTTATGAAAGAAAAGGAAAATAATAAAACTTTTTATAGCAATGTGAAACTTTGTACCAATAAAAAGCCTAAATTTCAAATTACAATATTGAAAATTAAATTTTACCTCAAAATAGATGCTTAATAAATTCAATGGACTGAGAAAATTTTTTTTTAAATAGTTCAAATGATTTTTAAGCAAATATTTAAAAGAAGCTTAATTTCAACTCAAGAAAAATAAAATGCTAAAGAAACATTTTTCATCAACAATTGTTACGGCAAAAAGCATTAAAGTCTCAACTGGACGAACCTGATATAGAGGCAAGAAGGACGTCATTCTTGATGAATTTGTAGACATAGTCATAGCTTTGAGGTTTTAGGGGTGAACCCGTGGAGAGAATCATTTTCAAAGAATCCAGTTTATGGGTTTCGCCTGAAAAAGAAAACAGGAAAAAGTTTTAGAGAATGAAATAAAATTTTTAGTAAAACTAAAATGCAAGGCTGCATTCTGGAAGTTGTGTCACACATTGAAACAGATTTTGAAGGAATCACATATTTTTCATTGAAAATACAATTTCCATGTCTTTTGGAATTTCCTGTAAGGAGCAGATTTCCTGAAATTAAGGTTTTAGCCTGAAGGATAATTTTACTTTTCAAAAATAAATAAAAATAAATAAAAATTAAAAATGTTTGGCCTATAAAAATAGATGCTAAATTTCTTTTTTGTTGGGGAGGGAGGGTGAATAAAACCAAAAAAGAATTTGGTTCATAATTATTTCTGGAATTACAATTTGAAAAACAAAAATCAATTTTCAAAAGAGAAAATGTTAAGATGAACAAGGTTTTCCTTTTTGGGATTTCTTTAACTGGGTAATTATGAAACACATTGTGCCAGGAACAACTTCTAGACTAGATTTGGTTGGCTGGTTGGTATCCTAAGCCAGAGTCATTGGGGTACTAGGCCAAACTTTTGAAGCAATGGGGAAATTACTTGCCAATATTTTAAAATCTGAAAACATTGGAAATACTCAAATTTGTGGCTGTCTTCATGATTGAAACAGATGTATTTTTGTAGTAAAACCAGAGATTGAAGTTCAAACCCAAGTAAAAGCCAGGATTTTTAATTTTCAAGCCAGGCATTCATTCTCTCTATGATTGACAGGTGATGGCACAACACTATATCTTCCTCTTCACGCTAGATGAACATTGTTCAATATCCGAGATGGAAATGTAAAAATATAGAACAAACCCTCAAAAGAGCAAGACATGTTCAATGCAATTGGAGTTTAATTCTTTATTGAAACAGATTTTAATTCTACATGTTTAATTTCAAAATCAAAGAACCATGAATCAACAAATTCAAAACCTTTTTCCTGAGACAAATATTTTTTTTCTATTCCAAAGATAACAGATGAAGCAGTCATATAATTTAATTTTAAAATCACTCAGCCATTGTGGCATGCCAGTGACAAGAGACAAAATACAAGAAAAGTTTGATTTATTTTGTCTTCTCTCAAAGTGTGGAAAGAAAAAAGAAAAAAGTAGTTATAAACAGGAAATGGACCCGTGTTTCAGTCAGTTATGTGGTTCTACAGAAGGATGCTGTGAATATCATGGATTGAACATGTGAGCAATGATGAGGTCTTGGAAATGATGGAAACAAAAAGGAAATTAATACTGAGCATCAGGAAGAGACAGCTAAAGTTCCTGAGCAATGCAATGAGGAAGGAGGGCTTAGAGAACCTGATACTTACAGGCCAGATAGAGGGGAAAAGAGACAAGGGAAAGCAGCGAATAACATATTTGAAGGATCTGATCAGGTGGATGACGGAATGAGGATTGCATGGTAACAAAAGGCGGCATGCTCAGAGCCACCAGGGATAGGGAAACATGGAAAGCCATGATCGCCTACGTCCTGAAGGGACAGGGCACATAGAAGAGGTGTCACATGTGATACATGCTTGGGCAATCATGTCTTAAAAGAGATATGACTGACTGGGGAAAAGATTTTCCCACATTAGGTCTCCATTACTTTCAGCAGTAGACTGGTTGCCAACCAAGGCTACAGAACCCAATCTGTTCTGCTATTTAACCCATAGTTGGAGGGGAGGAGAGATGAATTCATACCTTTCCAAAAGGTATTTGTTTGTAATTGAATGCAACAAATTCAACTGGTATTTGAACTCTGCCCTCCAAATTCTCATTGAGCCAATATTCACTGCACCACCCACACACATCCTAATTTTCCGAGTTTAAAATGTTTCACTCCATCACATTTTGGAGAGGATAAAAATATATCAATGTTAATCTGAAGAAATTTAATTGATATATAAAGATATCAATAATTCCAAACCCCCACAAAAATAAAAATTGTTCTTTTTTTCTTCTTTACCTGGTTTCACATTTTTTTCTTCTAACAAAGACAACCATTTTGCACTTGTGCCAAAAATGGTGATTCTAGAAAAAAAAAAAGTTCCATTAGAAAACATTTAAATTTCAAGGAAAACAATTAAAAAAAGTCTTACCATAAAAAAGGTCATAGAGAAGAGGAGAGAGTAGTTTGCATATTTTTGTTCAATGAGTTCCTTAACCTTATGCAGATGCATTGACAGAATATTAAGATGGATTTTCAAAGACTTTTTCTTATTTGCCAAATTGTCAGTTTAAATTATTGCATTTCACATGTTAGGTTTTAGATTTTTTTAATTAATGAAATATATTTGTGCTATTTTCAAGGGTTGATGTAATTTTGCATTTTTTAACAGTTGCTTTTTTCTATGTTCAATGCCTTTCGCAAGTGTTAGACAAATCAAATCCACAAATTGAAACAGTTATTCGAGATGTGACGTTATCTGGAAAAGGTGATAGTAAATTAAAGAAAAAATTTACTAATCAAGTGAGGACTTGATGATAAGAAATAAAAGAAGGGAAAAGAATATTTAAAGTTTTTGAGAAAAAAAAAAAAAAAAAAACGTGGTTGTGCTCAAAAACAAATACAAGTGAAAGTATGTTCTAAGCAGCTTCGAGAAGAAACTAGACAATTTTTTACGATGATTGAATATGAAGCAGGAAGCCTGATAATATTTTTACGATTGTCAATTGATAAGAACTAACTTAAGACCAGACTGATGTATTGTCGTGGACCCAGTTAAGAAGTCCAGCAAGAAAATAATACAACAAAAACCAAAATAGAAAGTAATGAATATATATTAACACAGCAAAATACAATACATGGAACTCTGTATCTGTAGAACGAATAAATACAGGTTAGGAAGTAATGCTATAATTGGGACTCACAATAGTTGTACAGTAGCAGTCTTGGCTATCTCTGCCTATCGCTCTCCACTGATCTGCTTATGCTGATCTCTTACTGATCTTTTGATCTGCTCTCTTCTTGTGAGGAGAAGTCTATGTAGGTGTAGGAAGAGTTCAATCCGTTGAATGGGTGATGCCACCATGACACGTACAAAGATAAGAGAAAATAGTATTTGTCTATACTTCTGAGATGAGGTAGTATTTACATTATCTAAACTATTTGAACTTTTGTCCTCATCTTTATTGCCAGGTTTACAATGTTTTGGCAGTTGTACGCTCTGGCCTTCTTCAGGTGCTGGGGTGTGTATAATTCTCATTCCATGTACTATGTAAAAAAAAAAAAGGATTGTCCATTGCTTGAAGAACATAAAAGACTGTAACATGAGGGGAGATAGAAAAAAGATCACCACCCTCTATGAGACGAAGTGGAAATAATTGATAGAAAACCATCAAAAAATAAAAGTAAAAGCAAAAGAAAATGTGTTTATTTGGAAAAAAAAAAAATTCACTGAAAGTAGGTAACTCCACTAGTTTGCAATACTTAAAGTTTAAAATGAATTTAAAAAAAGTAAGCTGTGTTCATTTTAGCTTTAATTAAAAGCTAAGGGTTAAATTTACTATTTCTAGTAAGCAAAATACTCTGATGTATTTTAAAACAAATATTTATCACAATACATTTTTCTTTTTCTAAAATAGCTGATTAACACCTTTTTGTAGTAGTCTTTCACTGCAATGTAATTTTCTTTATTAAAAGTCACCCAAAAATAAAACCTACTTTTCTGAAACTTATTTGAGGAATATTAGTTGATTTAAAATAAAATTAATCTGATGTGAAACAAATATTCACTTCTTTGAAAACAAACAGTAGTGGTGATTTACAAACTTATCAATGCTAATCAATTGATAAGGTGTTGACAGGTTCATTGCTGTTCTACAAAGACTATTTAAGAAAATGATGGGTGAACACTTTTTTTTTTTTATAAGATTTTCCAAAAAACAAAATTCCAAAAATAAATTCATTAATTTGGGAATAATCTCGAAAGTTTCATTAAAATCTGATAATTATTTGATTTTTGCAAGAATTTCCGAATCAAAGTTTCATTTTACAGGAAAAAAAGGTGCTAAAATTTCAAAAGGAGAAATAAAATATTTAAAAAATAAAAAATATCAAAAGGAAGTGGTGGGGATGTTGTAGAGTAAATAAGGCACCCCTGGTCACACTAAACAAGGTACGACAACTTAAATAAAGAACTCAAAAAGACTTCAGGGCCAGAGTTCCAAGAAAGTTCTGATCATCGTTGGAGTCAAGAAAAACATAATAATATAACCATTAGTAGCAAGTTATAACACCTACACATGTGTGTGTATATTCAGACATAAAAAACACAATATGATTCAGTCAGTCAATTAAGTACCATACGTGATACACGCTTGGGCAATCATGTCTCGAAAGAGACATGACTGACTGGGCAGAAGATTATCCCGCAGAAGGTTGCTATTACTTTCTGCGATAGACCAGCTGCCAGCCAAGGATATAGAACCCAATCCATCCTGTTATTTAACCCATAACTTGAGGGTATTTGTGCATAAGTGATTGCAAGGAATCCAACTGGAATTTGAACTCGGCTCCCTGATTTCTCTTTCCGAGCTGATATCCGCTACACTGCAACACACATAAAACCTCACCACTTTTTTTATGTTCATCTTGCTGCTGAAGGTGACTGATACCTGAGTTTGAATTTCATAGTTGTGTTGTCATATCCTGCTATGGCAACAGAAAACAACTCAGTGAAATTAACAATAAGGATACTGCAACTGAGAGGCCTTCAAAAAGAATTCAGTGGAATGCAATGAATTCAACTGGAATTTGAAGTCGGCTTCCTGATTTCTCGTTCCGAGCCAATATCCACTGCACCACAACGCACATACCTATCTGAAAAGCAACATTTTTTTTCTTGACAATTTTTTTTTGTTTTATCCAATTGTAAAAATTTTGAACAAAGCAACAAGATGAGATTTCTTCATCCAAAATTTCTACAAATTTTACAGTCAAAGAAGAATAAAATCTTTATATAAACCCCCAAAAAACAAAGCAAAACAAAAAAACAAACAAAGCAAAACAAAAAAACAAACAAAGCAAAACAAAAAAACAAACAAAGCAAAACAAAAAAACAAACAAAGCAAAACAAAAAAACAAACAAAGCAAAACAAAAAAACAAACAAAGCAAAACAAAAAAACAAACAAAGCAAAACAAAAAAACAAACAAAGCAAAACAAAAAAACAAACAAAGCAAAACAAACAAGAAAGCTAAATTTACTTCTGGTGAAATAAAAAATATATCCAAACTGATTGAAAGAAATTTTTTTCCCCCTAACAAGCTTTGCCAGGTCCATGGCTGACCTGCTAACAACTGTAACAGAGTACATGCTACAGGCCCTTGATGAGTCTGATGAGTCTGACGAGGCTCGCGCGGTTGCTCTGGACATCACTAAGGCTTTCAACAGGGTTTGGCACTCTGGCCTCCTATGCAAACTACAGGGTTACGGTATTACCGGTCACCTGCTTGACCTAATCCAATCTTTTTTAAATAACCGCAAAATGAAGGTCGTTTTGAATAGGTGTGCCTCTTCATCCTACAGCACGAATGCTGGTGTCCCACAGGACTCGATCCTGGGCTCGATGCTCTTCTTTATTTTCATCAATGACCTCCCAGATGAGATCAAGTCCCAAGTAGGCATCTATGCAGATGACACTACAATATACTCCCACACCAGTAAGAAACCTGTTGTGGCAGACAGACATAATCTCGCCGCTGACCTTGAACGGGATCTACACTCTGTGGTGAACTGGGGCAAGAAGTGGCTTGTCAACTTCAATTTGTCTAAGACCAAGCTGTTGTCTGTCAACCATTACAGGCAACCTCTCCTGCCTCCCATAAGCATGGACTAAGCGATTCTTCCGGAGAGCAATACACTACGTCTCCTCGGACTTACCCTGTCCTCAGACCTTAAATGGAACCACTATATTGAATCCATAGCAAAATCTACTGCGAAGAAGATTGGGTCACTATGTCAATCCAGGATGTTTTTTTCGCCTGAATCCATCCTGCATATATACAAGTCAACCATCTGTCCGTGCATGGAGTACTGCTGCCATATATGGTCAGGCGCCCCTGCCGTTCTCCTCATTGTTCTCAACAGGCTCCAAAGGAGAGTTTGTAATGTGATAGGTGCTGATCTGGAGGCTTGACTGCAGCCACTTCCCGTCGAGATGTGGCCTCCCTTTGTCTATTCTATAAATGCTTTCATGGCTTCTGCTCGGACGAACTTAAGTCACTGGTGCCTCCTCAACAGGTGTTTACTCGTACAACCAGACTGGCAACTGGGTCCCACCCATTCACAGTCAGGTTAGCCAAATGCAGACGACAATTCTACTCCTGCAGCTTCTTCTCTCACACTTCCTGCCTGTGGAACTGGCTCCCGTATTCTTGCTTTCCTGACGGCTACAACCTCCAGAAGTTTAAATGCAAAGTCAATACTCATCTACTAACAACTGACTCTAGCTCTCTCCCCATCCCCGTATAACCTTCCCTTTCTCTCCACCTATGTATCTGTCATCGCACCTGCTTTCTCAGCTTTCTATTGCTCCTTTCTAACTAGTTTGTACTCCTCACTCTTTTCTAATTAATCTTTTTACAGTTATGTAGCCCCCTGCACATCAGTGGCATTTCCGCCTTGCTTGGGGTGAAATGATTAAAAAAAAAAAAAATTTAAGTTTTTGAAATTGTAAAACTTACACCAATGATGTGATAAAATATAGAAACTATATAGCTCATTGAAAACTAAATACAACCGATAATACAAGCATAAAAATTGTGTAGGGCTTAAGTTAGATTGGGTCAAAATTCTTGGCCATCTCATATAACATTCAAAATCAAGAAAAAAAATTATGAAAGAATTTTAACACTTGACAACAAAGTACTTATTCCCACCCCCCGCACCAGCTTCTTGACATAATCTGAAGATTTTGATCTTGACACTCACACATGATCATTCTTTAAGAACCCAGCTGTCACTCATTCAGACGCTACCAAAATTAGATACTATTACAATTAGACTAGAGAATCAAGAGTGTTATTTAGGGAACAGAATTTATTGGGTTGTCAAATTTTAGAATATCTATTTTATTTTGTTTTATTTTAATAATCAGTTCACCCCAAGCGGAGTATGAATGCCACTGTTGCACAGGAGATTCAGTTAAGTGCCATACGGGATACATGATTTGGGTGATCATGTCTCTTTTGAGACATGACTGACTGGGCAGAAGATTATCCCACAGTAGGTTGCCATTGCTTTCTGCAGTAGACTGGTTGCCAGCCAAGGCTGTAGAACCCAATCTGTCCTATTATTTAACCCATAACTGGAGGGAAGAGATGGATTAATACCTTTCTCAAGGATATCTGTGCATAAGTGATTGTAATGAACTCAACTGGAATTCGAATTCAGCTCTCTGATTTGTCGTTCCAAGTCGATATCCACTGCACCACAATGCACAGGAGATTATTCAAAAATTTGGTTTAATAAAAGGCCAACAGGGTTTTGCCTGAATAAACAGAGTCTGAAATTCACGACTGCCACAAAAATTGATGTTTTTTTGTGCAAAGCAGAAAAAAAAATTAACTAATCAGTGCAGACCTTTTCAAATGGAGGAAGGTATTTTATACAGGAAGAGTCAAAAAATCAAAGAGAAATTTTAAACATTAGATTAAAATAATTGTCTTATAGTTACCCTATTCTGTCAACCAGATCCCATAAAATGTTGATATTTGGCATCATTGGCGAGCCATCATAGAGAACAATGGCAGAGCCAAGAGCAAGGGCTGAGACAAGCCAATTCCACATCATCCAACCAACCTGGAGTAAAAAAAAATTATATTGACAAATAAAACTTTCAATTTTCAATCAATGAACAAATTCATCAGGCTTCATGAATAAAGTCATTTCAACTTTTTCTGGATCTGTAAATCCATAATGAATGTTTTTGACTTGATATTAGAATAGAGGTTTATTTTAAAATCTTCCTTAAGAAATTTCAAAACATTCATTGAATTCTAGCAATTTTTCTCAGTCTTGACAAAAACCTGACCAACTAATCCAGGTAGAGGCAAATGGTTATTGTTAGTGGATTTATTTATTCATCTTGTCAGTATAACTAAAACATTAGTAATACTAAAAGTTTTTTTAATCACTATTTGGTTTTTCAGTTAAAAATTGTGGCATGCCAGTGAAAAGAAATCCATAAAGAATTTAATTCAGATTTTTTAAACCAAAAAAGTAATAAAATGAGATTTGATTGATTGTCGTTTATTATTTAAATTCTATGTCACTCAGAATACAGTCGATCATGGCTCTCCACAGTTTCCTTCTCTTTTGTAATATTGTGTTTCTTCTTGCTTCTCCAGATTCCTTTCCTTTATTATCTGTGAACTGCTATGTATTTTTGGTTATCATCCAAAACTAAAGACTCCACTCTACTCTGCTATTTAAGCCATAGCTGGGGGTTGGGGAAGAAGAGACAGATGCATGCTCTTCCCAAGAGCACTTGTGTAAAAACGAACGCTGCAGCATTGGTTGGAATTTGAACGTAGCTCACCAATTCCAATTTCTGTACTAATGACCAACAAGTGTTACAGGTGCACACATATCCTCTTTTAGGTCAGGCTGTTAGCAGGACTTGAATTGTGTGTGTGTGTGTATATATGTATATATATATATATATATATTTATTTTCTAAACATATAATATTAAATATAACAGACAATGAATGTCTGTTTAATCATTTTGGCCTCTCATGTGGTGTGCTTTCATAGAACCGCATATCAAATTTACGAGTGACTTATTGTCGCATAGCAGTGTTTTATGTCAACACAAGATAAAATCATCTCTGATGGCGGATGTCTTTATGTTAATGTCCCTGCACCCTCTCTGAAGATGGCTCACATGAGCCGAAAGCTTAGTTAATAAGCATAATAAAAATAACCAAATTTCACCTGAAATTAAAGCCAAAATACAATGTTTAGAATGGCTCATGATTAAACATAATAGACATTCATTGACTATTATATTTAACAACATATGTTTAGAAAATTATCTACTGCCTTGATACACTATATATATATATATATATATATATATATATATACATACACACACACACACACACACACTACTGGGCATAATTATTAGGCCACCCTATGTTTTTAAAAAAAAATTGGGTATTTCATACTATTTTTAGTATTTATTGCCAAGTTGATAAGACTAAATGAAAATAGAATGATTCTTTTGTTATTATTACTTTGCAAAATTTTACAAGGCAGCCTTTGCTTTGACCAGCCAATAAGAAGAAGAGACTAGCATGGGGAAGAGAGCACAAAAACTGAACACCAGAACATTTCATTTGATGCACATGTTATTGTGCAGTATTTAGAATTATCCACTTGGCAATAAATACTAAAAATGGTATGAAATGCGTCATTTTCATTATAAAACTTGGGTGGCCGAATAAATATGGCCGGTAGTGTGTACATATCTAACTACTGGCGCATGATACATCATACACTAAAAGTCTGTCTCCTACCGAGCGCCCATAGCTCAGAGGTAGAATAGCTAACTGATGCCAATTTGGTCAGGTTTCAATCCTGGGTAAAAGCAATCTGATGTCTAACTGTACTGATGAACTGTGATACATCGAAACAGATCTGTCTGCGGAAGACTATTTACGCTCTCACACCCTGATTGAGCACTCTGGAAAAATGGTAGACTTTGAAAAAACAGTAGCTACTCTAACATCTGTGCATCGCTCATTCAGTAATGAATTAGAGCACTCTGGCTATTGGTGTATGATACATCATACGCTAAAAGTCTGCCTCCTTCTACCGAGTGCCCATAGCTCGGAGGTAGAATTGCCGACTGACGCCAACTCGGTTGGGTTTCAAGCCTGGGTAAAAGCCAAACCCTAACCGTACTGACGAGCTGTGATACATCGAAACAGATCTGTCTGCGGATGACTATACACACACACACACACAGAGGTGGTAAAACTTTCTTGGCTGAGCTGTTTCCTAAAATATGTGTAAAAATCTGAACTTATGTAGAAAGTCTTCCAAGGAAGGATTTTCATCAGTTATGTGAAATGAAAAAGAAAATAAGAAACTCACATTTGTATAATAAAACATAACATCATTTTCTGTCATATCACTTTGGAGACAGTGTTCTTCTAAATGTTTCAGTAAAGTTCCCTAAAAACACAAGAAAAGTAGAAAAGAAATCAAAAACATTCATTGAAAAGCTCAAAAGAAAAGCTTCAAATGCAAAACCAATTGTTGCTAGCAACAACTGATATTCACACACATGACATCTACACAGACATCTACACAAATAAAGCAGCCATTATACTTCGAAATACATAAAATACTGTAACTCCTGATAGTCTTTCTGCCCATCACACCCTGTAAAATAGTCATACATTGACTGATTAAAACAAAATTTTTGGGGAGGAGTGTGTACAGGTAAGTGGCTAGGTTGGTTTTAGTAGAGTGAGTAAAAACTGCAAAGTAGTGTCCTCTCCCCAAACAAATCAGTTTATTCAAATTTCATCAATTGGTTTGTAAAATTGAATGAAACGTAGAGTTTGTAAATGTCAAAAAAAAAAAAAAAAAAAAAAATAGCAATAACTTAAATAAAATTGATTACTGTGAGGAATACATGTTAGTGTACTGCAAAAATTAAAAAAAAAATTCTAGTTCTTATAGTTTTTAATTATATATTAAGAGTAAGCAGTTACATTAAAATGTTTACTATGTAAGTTATATGGATTTTATAAATGAACAAATTTTTCTCCCCCATGTGTCAACCATCATGCCTAACTGATCAACAATTTTCAGAAAAATATTTTGCGCAAAAGAATTTCTTATAAAATGCCAACCATATTTGAGAACATGTTTACAAATATACAGCTAAAATGAAGCTGGGCAACAGGACAAGCAAAAAGATTCACAGTTGGAAGTTTAGCAAACAGATTCTAAAGCTACGTCCATTTGATAACAAAATTTATTGGTGATAAATAGGTGAATAAAAAAACATTTTGTTTTTCATACCCCAGCAGAATGAACGATACATTTTGGCGGTCCCGTCGTTCCAGATGAATACAGAATAAAAAGTGGGTGGTTGAATGGAAGCTGTTCAAATTTCAGAATTGGGATATTTGCATTGTCACCAGATAATTTGGATTCGAGAAAATCTTCAAGAAGGCAACTGTAAAAACAAAATGGCATTTTCTACTGGTAAGAAAGCAATAGCCATTGGTACAAGAGGTTTTGTTGCCAATTTTATAAAAAAATAATAAAAATAAATTAAAAAAACTTGGTTGATATAAGCCGGCTATAAGTGTTCAAAATCATTGTAAGATTTCGTTAAAATAAAAATAAAAAAGGATCAACATTAAGCATAAATGAATACAAGCAAAAGCTGAAGAATGAATAATTATTATATAGCTCTTTCAATCACAAAGCCAAGAATAAATTGGCACTGGCACAGGCAATACAAGCTCAACACTCACATTAAGAATCACGGCTAGGTTACGGCTACTATACCTCTGATTATTATCGATTGGTACTATTGTATTGAATAATTTCCATTAACTTTGTCTGCTTTTGATGTATGAAAATATAATTACTTCTTTTCCTATATTATGGGTATTTGTTCATTTAGGGAATGGATAATAGTGAAATTGTATTTTGGCGTAATCGCAGCAAAAAGGTTGGGAACCTATGCTGTAGGGTCTGTGAACAGTTGAGCATCATGGCGGGAAGAAGTTAAATGGATTCAGTTTTATGTGCAGATAACCAGGGGTGGAGGAATTAATAACTGGAGGTCAGCAGAGTTTAACAATAAAGAAACTGGCATTGACAAAATAAGCAAACAAATCTTGTTCATTGCCACTGACTGTATATGTATTTGAAGTTAATCTGAAGCCAGAATGTCAAGTTTTATTACATCAAAGCCTTTCATTTTTTTTTGTTGTTTTTAATAAACAACAGAATGAGTCTGCTCCAATTTTTATTTGCGACACGAAGACAATGGCATCTGTCGATGCAAAAACCCTCAGCCTTTTATTTTAATGTGAATGGATTAAAAATGAGGATTATTTATGAAGGACTCCTCACTTCAGTAACATCAGATTATCTATGAACGCTGCTTCGGTTCATGGCCCACTGCTTATGATTAGAATGTAGTATCTTGGTGCTCTGCCCAAGAACAATGTATCATTCTCTGGGACATCTACTTAGGGTCGGGTTAGGTGGGGGTGCATTAACCCGATTTCTCTGCCATGTTTTTGTCTTTAGAGAGTTTATAGGAAAGGTGTTAAGGAAAACCAGTCTTGTGGATTAGAAAGAAATGACGAGTCAAATAATTGATACTCACCAAACAGTGAATGGAATTAAATGATCCTCATGTCTTTGTAATTTCTACCATGCAGTACTAGTCCATGTAATCTTAGATTTCCCTAGCCAGTCCTTATGTAAAGATATGTTGGATGATGATTCAAATAAAAATTGCACCATTTCAGAGCTTTCTTCTCAACAGTTTTATTTGCACACTGTCACCCACCCTCACTGATGTAAAGCCATTTGAATCATTATATCAGTTTAAATGTGTGACAGAAAAATGGGATTTTTGAAATCTTCGTACATTATTATGAGAATAATGCGCTTGTCTCGTTACGCATTTGCATGCAATTGATGATAAATAGTTCAAATGTTCTTCAAACCGCTCCACAGGACATTTCTTTTTTTCCAAATCCACATGGAACTATTTTCCATTATCCCTGTAGGGCATTTTAAAGTTTTTATTCTTTTCTGCTCTTTGATTCCAATTTGGTCTAGAAATTGGTAGAAAGAGCATGTAACGAATCCTCTTGCTCCAATGATTGAGTTATACCTTTTTTTCAGGCTCTCTTTTAAGTAAGTAATTTGGGAAGTGAAAAAAAAAAAAATCAGGCCTAATGCGTTCTTCCATTTTCAGAGTCAAAAAGTATTTTTGTATTTTCTGTAATTGTTTAGCCAGATATAACTCAACTCTTACTCATTTCTTTGGCTGATAGTGTCATAAAGGCAAACATAATTTAGGCATTTTGCCACCTTTTCTCCTGATCTCCACTTCCTCAGCAGCGATGATCGGTGCAGAGATAAGAATTATTTCGCATTAGTCATGGGATCTTTACTAATCTGGCAACTATGTACTGACCTGTTAAGTCGTTGGTATCTCTCAGTCTCAAGAGATGATGGTGTAGCACTAAATGCTAAGCGCTTGGATAGGAATCATGAAAATATTGGTCTGGCCGCACATTAGGACCCACCATCCCGACCATGTTCTGGCATTGCCAAAACAGTCCAAAAGAACAGTTAAACCAATATAGTTTGGCAAAGGCACTTCTGTAAGAGTTGCTAGAAGATGACATCAGTCTTCAGGGCTCCAATCTGGATTTGTGTAGGGTTTACTCCTTTGTCTTTTCTTCTTTCCCAAAGATGCCCGAAAGATAGTAAGGGTTTGAATTCCGTATTTTCCTTCTCATAGACTAGCTGTTACCTGAGGCAAGAGAGTCAGTCTGCTTTACTATTTAATCTCTTGTTGGATGAAGAATTTTTTTTTTTTAAGCATCTCCATCAAGTGTGATAATTCTTTATTTCTCAAAAGAAAAGTTCTGAAATTTTTGTCTTAGCCTCCAAAATGCACCAAGAGAAATTGTTCCTTGTTTTCTAACATGTTGGCACCCACATGACCTACCAGAAGGCCAGGGTGGTATGTCTGCATGGCTGACACCACCCTCCGGTGGGTTATTTTCCAATTTCTTTTCTATGAGGATTATTGGGAGTCGGATGCTACGATTGGTTGCTCATGAGATCATGGTACACCAGAACCACTTTCTTTTTTAAATTTAAATGTTGTTTTTGAATATAGACAATGAGAATTAGTGTCAATGTAATACTTGTATATTGGGAATTTTCCAACAACTCATAGGTGAGTCATGTAGGCTCTGGGTGGTAAAACGGACTTTGGTACCAAACAACATACCAGTGGTCATGGGTAACAACTACTACCTATACTATCCTTGTCTCATATATGAAACAATGTTAGAAAACAAAATAGCTTGTACCAAAATTATGATAGTGTCGGGACAACAAAGAAATGAGACTTGGGGGGGGGGGGGGCAACATCTTTTGAAACACCTGAACATTATGCCCATTGGGCTTTGGTGGACAAACAAATTTCTTGTAATTTTCATCAGCCATTTTCCTATTTTTTTTATTAGAAATCTTTCACTTACTAAGTTTATTTCTAAGTCCAGGATGATACTCTATCTTGATCGAGATGTTGTATGCTCATATTTGTAAAATATGTCCTCACCCAAGAAGATCATGCTTCCACCCACATATGCAATGCTAAATTTTTCTTGAAAAACGAAATTGACATTTACATGCAATTTCAGGGACTTTTGCTAAAAATAAAAAGCCTGACTTAATTTGATTTATTCTAATAAAAGCAATTATCAGTTTCATCAATAAAATTTAACCCTTTGGGTCAGTAATACCTAAACTTTTTCCCTCTCTGGGCAGCATTTTCAGAATAAAAATTTGCTCACTCATCACCAAATTTTATGTAATAAAAAGTACATTTGAATATTTAAAAAAAAAAAAAGAAGCAAACAAACAGAAAATAGAAGGGAGATAACTGCAGATTTAAAGTTAGAAAATTATCATTGATAACTCACTCTTAATACTTAAGAGTATTCTTAATACTTGATATAACACAAAAATGTCACAATGATAAAATCAGTCAATTATTTGACTATTAATACTGGAACATGCAAGCAATTACAAGTAATCCATAATATTTTAAATTTTGAAATTACAATTATTTTTGGCATAGAAATTCTTTGAAACAAGTTTCTAAATCTTTGTCTTTTAATCATTCCATCTCATCTGCTATCATCTTCTGCCGTGCTAATGAGGTGTGCTGCATTATTTAGAAACTACTACAGATTTTCTTCCAAGATATACCAAAATGTTTGTAAATTCTTACACTGATTGACCTTTACTTTTGGGGAAGAAAAATTAAAACAAATATTAGTTAACAGAAACAAATTTGTGGCAATAGGTTTACACTAATAAAAGTTGATTGAAATGAGAACATGAGAAAAAGATTCAAACTGTCTTATGATTAAAACAATATGGAAAGTACATTTATCTATTTGGTATCTACATGTACTGTACATATTACTGGTAGTAGATACCAAATGTAAATACAGATATAATTTGTTTAATTATTTTTTTTTAATTTTAAGTATTTGGTTGGCATTTTTAAATAGTAGACTGCACAATTTATAAATTAACAAAAAGTTAAAAAGGCATTGCAACAGAGCATTGCATACAGTCGACTAAATCAAGAACAATCATTCACTAGACGATTGTTCCAATCTGGCAATAATTATTTCAGGATGGCAATTCTTCTAACAATTCTTTTTCAATGGATAGCAACATGTCTGATCCTAAATTCTCCTCAAACAGTAAATTTCTTAACCACGTCTTTATATCTTTAGCTTTGAAAATGTTTTCTCATATTAGACGAGAGTAACTGATAGTCTTTAAGTGACATGATAAATTTTTTTTATTCCTCATAATTATTAAAATAGTTTGGTTGTCTGTACTTGTTTATTGCATTGTTATTTGATATATGGGCCCACTTGCCATTGGACAAGCTGATATCCTGATTGGTTCATCACTGAAAATATTTCAGAAGATTAAGAAAAATAATAACTATTCTTAGCAGAATTAATTTTCATCTGACAACCATTGTGCCTCAAGGGTTTAATAGTTTTGTATAGAAAATTATAACTAACCAATTTGGTATTTCTTCAAGTGGAATTGGTTCTTCAGGAATAAATGGGATAATAACAGTCTTCTGCAATTCTGGTAGACCTGCGGAAAACAAAAAATCTGATATGAGAAATGAAGAGTTTTATTGAAGGATTTGTTAAAATGCTAATTGATGATGGCAAAAATCTTCAAAATATTCTTGATTGTGCTTGGAGTTTCAATTGCATTATTATACTTTTATCTAATCAGACCACAAGGGTCTCATCCCCCAATCTATGATACCAGTCCCAACTCTACTCCATTTACATAAGGTAGTATTTATATGAAATACACATTTTATTGCAACCTAATTATGTACAATAATGGATCACATAAACATTTCGACTAAAAAAATTGAAAATAAATACAATGTATCTAAATACAAATTAGAGACATGTCATAATAGATTGCTGATTTATTTAAGATGAAAATGTTTTGCAGCAATTTTTAACATCCATCTGAGATTTTTCTTGTTAAAAAGTTGAATAATTTTGACATTCAACATTATGGATAAAAAATGACTTAGCCTGAACAAAACAAATTCAAGGATTTAGATGAAAAAAAAAAAAAAAAAAAAAACAAGAACAACAAAATTTTTTCATTCTTTAATAGTCAGTTGGATTTAATTTAACTATTAACATATATAAATGAAATTAAAAAAAAAAATAGCAAAAACGAAAAAAAACAAATGTTGGTAAGATAACGAAGGTTACAAAGCACTGTCTAATCAGGCTCTCCCTACCCGGTGGCCAGGTTTGGGGGGGGTAGTAAACAGCAGAAATGACTCAAACCATCAATCTCTGACCATTAGTAAATAGCATAGTAATGAAAAGTAATAAAAATTAAAATGAAAGAAAGTCAAAACGTAATATTGACAGATTGTGTCATAATAATCACATTCAGTCAGTAACAGTAAATTCCAAACTACTGACAATCCCTTTCCTCCTGGATTCTTAATACACAGTATACACTTAGGGGGACAAAATTTGCTCATACAAATGTCAAGCCCCATGGATCATTCAGATGCAAGTGCCCCTCTCCAATGGATTCCAGACAAACCGTGGATTGTTAAGATGCAAGCACTCCTTTACACGGATTCCAGATGGGCCATGGATTGCTTAGATGCTCTTGCCTTTCCTAATGGATTCTGGATTGGTCTGCTTGCCCAGAATCTGAGGTAGTTATATTTTTCTGATGGATGTTACTGATCAGTGTTCAAGTCCTTTTAAAAGGTAGACCAATGAAGTCTCATTTTTAAAGCAGGTAAGTTTATCCCAGATGAAAGATTGATGTAACATTATTGACTATTTCTTCTCACATCTATGGCCTTGTGTCATATTAAACACAAGTAAAAGGTACAGTTAATCTAAAATTATACAAAAGACCAATCCTGAAAATAAAAATAAAAAAACTATTTACTTCTGATAACTAAAAAAAACATTCGGTGAATTTCAATTTCTCCCTTCATTTCATGTCCATATAATCATTTTTTGATGTTGTTAACCCCTTTTCAACACTAGTACACCCCCATCCACACCGTATGTACCCACCCACATTTAAAATATTTCTTGCTTATGTAGCATCACATCATCATCATCATAATAGATTTTGGCAGTTTCGTTGAAAATGACAGGTTTCACTTTAAACTGACTGGTGATGGTGGTGATGTTATTCTTTTTATCTTATGCTAAATCTAGAGTCCTATTTTTCTTTACTAATTTTCAGTCAACTATAACGAAAAGGTTTTTTCCGCAAGACTAGTTTGCTTTTGTAACAACCATAATTCTTGAATAACTTTGCAGTTGAAGAATTTCCCTTTTTTTACTCAATATTTTGATAAGGTTATAGTTTTTTTTAAATCATGGATTTTTAACAGACCAAAAAACTAAATTTAAAAAAAAAAAAATTGCAGCCGGTCATTCTAACTTCTTGGAGACTTTTTCATTTAAGGCTGATGGATTCTTTCCGAGAAAGTCTGTCTTTCAAGACAATTCTGTTTACCTTCAATAACTTTTTTCACTTTCTTTGTGTGATTGTGAATTTTGCCTTTATAAAAAACTGCATTGACAGTAAACATCAGTTTTGGTTTGATTTGCACAAATCTTTCCAGAACTGCCTGAAATAAGAAAAAATATATCAGAGAATCAATATATATTTAAAAAAAATCTATTTGGTATGTGTGTTCAAAAAACAAAGTTTTATTTCTGTTCCACATGTTTCATTTTAATCTCTTAAGGCTTTGGAGGGCTTTTCATAACTGAATCATTTGTCTGTGACTGTGGGGGATTTAGTAAAATTTGTGGCATTAGAAGCTCAATGGGGTTTAAATCTGGTGGATATGGGGAACATTGAAGTACATGAAAGTTAGTTGTGCGTTCCTGGAACCCAAGAATGTTATTGGGTGGGAGGGTTCATCATCTTGTTGGAACAAACCATTACAACTAGTGGGGTGTGAAGAAACAAGGTTAGTATAAAGCAGGATGAAGGGGGTTATATGTATATCACTCAAACAAGACTCAGTTCTAGGTGGGGAAGTTTGGTGGGAATATTTCAGCTGAGTCAAAGGAAAAGAATTTATGGGTGAAACATTCACAGCTTACTCAGTAGAAAATGTTCACACGTGAAAATGATTGGAGTGAGAAGGAATAGAGAACTTACTAATTTACTTATTTAATGCACTATTAGAGCCGCCAGCAATCATGCAAGCCACCCACCAAGTTTTTTTTTTCATAAATTTATGAATCAAATATGTAAATCAACTATATGGAAATTCTTATTTTATTAAGTTCCAGTTGATTGGCAATTAGCCAATGTTTTGACACTCTTTTCAATAAGCAATTTCATAAGGTGTCTTAATTTTGCTGTCTCAAGAACAAAGAAAAATGTATTCACTTTCTTATGTTTAGGTTTCATGAAACTATGTAAACCAATTATAAGGAACTTCTTATTTACCATTTTATTAAGTTCAGTATGTTTAGGGTTCATTAAAATTCTAATCATCGCTGTTTAAAACAAACATTGCCAGAGAGTAAAGGTAGTTAAAATAATATTGGTGTCAAGGGAAAAACACTTTTTTTGACATTATTTTTTAAAGTACTTTATTGCTCACGTGTTCTGGTCTTGGTCTTTGTCTAGACATTCAGCACTTTTTCCTTAACATCTTTTGTGTATCTTGTGGAAGACGTTTTAACATTCCTATAAGCCTCTAGATTTTTGTATCCTATTTCTCATCATTCAATTATTCAGATTGTTGAATTTCTGTGCCTGTTTGATTTTGATGACCCTGTTCCCCATGATCATGGCTGGGTATGACAGTAAACTGCCTCCAGCAGCAAGGCCTCTGATTGAGAAGTTGTGAGGGGCATGGAACCACCTCTTAATTGCTGATGTTCCCAGGTCCACCCTGACTCGGAGTGGTAGCACCTGTTATGGGCAAATAGTTAACCCCCAAACTGGGGTCAAAACATTATGAAAGTATAAAAGTAGACTTTTATAGAAATATATACATAAAAAATTGACTTTTATAGAAAAATATTACATTCTTTAATACAAAACTAGAATACGTTTTCAGTTTTCTAAAATAAAAAAGAATAAAAACAAAATTTTTGTTAAAATCTGACTAAATTAACCTCACTATAACCGAACATTAAAAAAAATACCTTAAAACCCTCACCTTTTTGGCATTAAATGACCCACAGAGATGTCGATATGCCATTAAACAAAACTCACTCACCCATGATCATGGCTGTGTCCCTCATTATGAAAGGAAAATTTGTTATCGATAGCAGGAAATCAAAATTTGACTTACATCCATTCATTTTTCTTTCAATCTACAGTTTCGCTTTAACTGGAAACAACTATTGCTTTTTAGTCTTTTGTGCCAATGTCCAATGAGTCTGAGCTCCAGGACCATAGATTAGTTTTAAAGCTTTCATTACACCCGAGCAATGCCGGGCTATACTGCTAGTACATTTATAATGCTGAATCATCAGAAAATATATTTGTCAACACTTTTTCAAACAAATATTACAATGCAAATTAATGACACAAACCTTGTCCCCAAATTCAGGGGAAGTAGAGCTCCATATTGGCACCAATACTGGCAGCAGCTAACATTGCTTCAACAGTTTCACAGCAGTTAGGCAAATAACCTTTAAATGAAAAGTAAATTCAAGTCAATGGTTTAACATTGCCAATGGGTGTAACAGATAAGTTTTAAAATCTTATTATATATATATATATATATATATGTAAAAATATTTTATTATATTTATATATATATATATATATATATATATATATATATAAAAAATTAAGACAGACACGTTATTCCATGGTTAAGCGGAAGTATAGGCCTATTTCAGGCAAATCATCATCAGCTTCCATCTTTATTGTACAGAAGATTTTACATGAATGAAATTCACAAACCCCAAAAAAAAATCAAAAATAGAAATAAAAATAAAGATCACTCCCTTAAAAGTGAAAATTTAAGAAAAAATGCATCATTACATCAGTTCAGTGAATACACACACACTTAAACATACGCACACATACACACTTTAACATGCACACATACATATAATCAAAGAGCACACATAAGAATGGATGTCAACTCAAAGATACTCTATGTAAGTCAGTCAGACTGCTGTCACATCGATTTGAAAAGTAAAAAAAAGGGGGGGTTGGGGGAGAAAGAGAAGAAAAAGGGTAAGATATTATAAGTGTAAATGAAAAGAGGAAGAAAAGAAAGATGAGAGGAATAAATTTAAATTTGAAAGAAAAGATGATAGGAGAAAATAAGAATAAAAAAAATAAATATTATATATTAACGGTGAAAGGATAAGAAATTAGAGCCTAAAAAATTAAGAAAATGAAAATATTTAAGAAATAATAGTTAATGAATCTGTTGTAATCACAATTGGAGTAGATAGATCTATCTATCACCCGGTTCACACTCCACCCACGTCTATTGAACAGGTTATGAGGCTCATCCCTTGTTCCCTGTTTAGGATATGGTTTCCAGCTTTCTCTTTTCCAATCTTCTCACGTTGTTTTTTTTTCAATTGGAGTAGATAGATCTATCTATCGCCTGGTTCACGCTCCACCCACGTCTATTGAACAGGTTATGAGGCTCATCCCTTGTTCCCTGCTTAGGATGTGTTTTCCGGCTTTCTCTTTTCCAATCTTTTCACTATTACGTAGCCCCCTGCACATCAGTGGTGTTACCGCCTTGCTCGGGGTGATACGATTAAAAAAAAAAAAAAAAATTACCACCACACCACTAGATAATCAAAATTATACTAATTATTCAGTCAACAAAGCAATTATAATACAATATAAAGTTCAAAATGAGACAAAAATAAATACATTAAATAAAGACTAAAGGGTTTGGTTGGGGACAAATTAATAAAATGTCAAAAGTTTAAGCATGACTTACCCACAACCCTGTCTCCTTGTTTGATACCCAATGCTTTCATGGCAGCTGCATACCAGGCAACATTCGACCGTAATTCCCGGAAAGTCCTCTGCTCAATTGTATTAGAACCTTCTCCTGCAACCATAGAACATTGACTTAATTCAAACTATGTCCCCACCATTTTTATCAAACCAATTCTGTTAACTTACATGACAAAATTATTATTCTTATTAAAGCTTATATTTCAGTTTTCACCTGTATGTAGAAACACAGGTCGTATTCTCAGGTAATATCATTAGTAAGTTAAGTGCCATACGTGATGCACGCTTGCCTCTTTCGATCTACGCGTTTGTCCTCGATGCCCGTTTCACAAAGTAATAATTCTAGAAAAGATTCCTTCTCATTAACCGACTACAAAGGGAATGAGAAGGAGTTCATCCCAGTGTACGTGGCATGGCAAGTCTTAACCATGATGCTGAGGACGAGTGGAAGTGAGAAATGGAGTTCATCGGAACATAAAAATAACAACAGAAGTTCCATAAAGAGACAAGTACATTCACAACAGCCAAAATGTTAATCAAATACAAGGATCTAATGGACCAGCTGTCAAGAATTTAGAAACAATGACATCAAAGTAACACACGAAAGAATTTGGAATTCTTCAGTAAAATATATGAAAGCAAAAGATAAATGCTTACTTATGGCATAAATTGCAATTCTGTTGTCTTCAAAGCGCAGCAAATTCTCTGCAAAATTAAGTCTTGCTCCAGAAAACCATGTTGGAATTTCTGCAATATTCAACTCTTTGTCAATGACCTAAAGAAAAAAAGAAAGAAAAAAAAAAAAATCATGCTATGACCATGTAACCATTCTTTGCACAAATTTCAATGCCTGTGATATCAAAATTCCAGGATCAGCAGAGAAAAAAAACAAGCACAACTGATCTAAGAAACCAACGTCTGCCACAGGAAGACGTTTTAGAAACCAATGTTTTTCATGAGAAGGCATTCTAGAAGCCTCTTCCAACAAGTTTGCAATAATCAATTGAAACAAAATTCATTTTAATTAAGAAACCAAGTTTTACTTTTTTTTTTCTAACAACTGAACAAAATATAAACTGTCAGGTCAATTTTTACAATTTCTGGTTAATTCTGCAAATAATATTTCAAATGTGGGATGGAAAAGTATATTATAATTCAAATTGTTTCTTTTATGTGTCATGTTCCTTCAGGAGGTAAGCGATCATGGCCCTCCACATCTTCCTGTCTATTGTAGTTCTTAAGTTTTTTCTTTGTTTTTCCTCAAACCTTGTACCAATCTATGTACTCAAGCCCACTATACCGTTTTCTCCTGTCCCTTTTTTCCTTTATCCATCCTGTAAGTATCAGATTTTCCAAGCCTTCCTTCTTTGTCACACACCTCAGAAATTTCAACTGTCTCTTCTTGATATTAAATATAAGTTTCCTTTTTGTTTCCATTCTTTCCAAAACTTGTCATTGGTTCCATGTTTGGTCCATGGTATCCTCAGTATCCTTCTGCAGGACCATATTTCTGTTGTTTTGAGTTTCCTCTTCAACTTTGAAAAGATTGTCCGGCTTTTGCTACCATACAAGATGCTTTTCTTTGTTTCCAATGAAGTTTTCTTACTTGGCATATATAGAGAGATTTAAAAAAAAAAAAGAAAAAAGAAAAAAAAAGAAAAAAAAAAGAGAGCCTAGATTATTTAAATATTCCATATGACTTTCCAAATGAATCTACTAAAATTATAATCCTGTTTTTGCTCCAGAAGCCATTCTACCAAAGATGGAAGCAGCTATACTGATGACATAAGTATACTTGAATGATCTTGAACAAAACAAAAATTTAAAATTTTTTATCAAGTGCTCCAAGTTGGACTGAAATAAACTTTTCCAAAACAGAAAGTATGAGCTGAAATTGAAAGTGATGACACCCACCCTGAATCCATCATAAATATTCAGTATATGGTATTAATCTATGTATATAAAAGGCAATCTGTGAGTCTGTGTGTGACTGTTCCCTATGCACGCCTACATTTTTTAAGCTATGCTATTCAAACTTTCTAGGGACACATATCTACAGGGAAGCCAGGTCGACGCATACTTTTTGAGTTTAAGTTCAGCAATTTTCCCTTTCGCACTTTTTGGCCAATGGTCCAGATTGTTTACATTTGCTCTGTGAAACATCTAAGATCTAAGATGGTTGCTAGATTACATTACAGAAATCAAATCACATGTGTCAAACGTGACTAAAATATTTATTAAAAAAAAAAAAAGAAAAGTGAACCTTTATATTTAATTTTTATTCCGACATTTTATTTCCATCAAACATCTAAGATGATTGCTGAATTACGTCACAGAAATCAAATCACACGTATCAAACGCGACTAAAATACTTAAAAAAAAAAAAAAAAAAGAGCCTTTATATTTAATTTTTATTCCAACATTTTAAAAATTTCATTTGGTCAACAAAAAAAAATGTGAATATTTTTCCCTGTAATTTTGAAACAAAAGAAATATTAAAAAATGTAGGTGTGCATAGGGAACAGTCATACACAGACTCACAGATTGCCTTTTATTTATATATATATATATATTATATTTTAAGTGTCTGCAGTGAATTTAAACGTATTTGTTTCATCCACTGAAGAAATTAAAATGTTCTAAGTTACCTGGGCAACACCACCGGGCTATGATGCTAGTAAATACTAAACACTTCAAATACCGCAGTATATGCATCAGTAAAAACAAGTGTAAGAGATAAAGAAATAAAATCTGTGGATCAAAGGGAAATGCCAAAAAGGCGATGTTAATCGCTAAATACTGTAAACCTTTTGCCGAAAGGGAATTTATCAAAGACTGTGTTATGAAAATGATGAATAATGTCTGTCCCGAGAAGAAGCAAGAGTTTAACCATGTTTGCATGGCTTGTAACAGAGAATGGAATATGTTTCATTGGATATTAGGAGACAGTTGGTGGACAGAGGAGTGAATTTTGGCTTTCTTGTGAGCCTGCAACAAATGCTCGGATGTCACCGATATTTTTTGAGGAGTCGGATGATGAAATGAACATGAATGAAAAGCTACTTGACCTCCAGAGTCTTAAGAATCAAAGAAGACAAACAGATTTATTTGGTTCTGTTAGTTTCACAATGGACGACATAAAATTACAGTGAAATAAAGTCATTGGGATTATTATAGATGGCATACCTAATATGGCTGGCAAACAAAGTGGATTATCAAACCTAATCTGCAACAAAGTCTAAGGCGGAGGTCAAGCTATAAAACTCCATTGTATTAATCACTAACAAGTTCTCAGAGTTAAACATTTCAAATATGATGAAGTTATGGAACCAGTGATAAGGACACAAAATATTAATTTTATTCTTTCTAAAACCTTGATCCCCAGACAGTTTAAACAGGCTGAATACAGATATGTTATATATCATAATGGTGTGAGATGGCTCAGTTAAGGGTGTGCACTTCAGAGCGTTTATTCACTCTGGAAAGAAATTAAACAAGATTTGGTTAAGATGATACAAAAAATATCATAATTGTGTGATCCTGTTTGGCTGGCTGTTTGAGTTTTTTGTTAGAGTAAAAGATCGCAATACACTGAACATGTGGTTTCAGGAGCAAGAAGCTGCGATGAACCAATTGTATTCACATATTAAGGGTTTTTTTAGAACCAAGATGTAAATTTTCAAAAGATACTTGCCACAAACGCTGCTCAATACTGCACATTTTTCTGCCCTGTAAGTAAATAATGACCAGTTTTTTCACAGGACACTATCAGCATGCAAGCGAGAGGAGGTATGCAGCTGACATCGCATCTCTGGCTAAAGAGACTTACACAATGTTTTCAGGATTTTACAGTTATTGAAAAGGAGATTTTGCTTTGCTCATTTCCCTTTTTCTTTAACCATAATGCCCTCGATGAGCTCCAGCAAGAACTCATTGAATTGCAGTGTGATAGCAAGTGGTGCAGCTGATACCAGCAGCTCTGTTGCGAACTGAATAAAGGCAGCCTTCAATGTTCACTTTGTTTAGCTCCATGTATTTGTATGGGAAGTTATTCTGTGTTGAACTTTAACAAAAACCATGTGTCGACAAGACTAAGTGACTCTTGCCTGTGTGACATTTTGTGTATCAAAACCGCTGCCTTTGAACTAGACCTGGCCTACATATTGCAGTCCAGATCTTGGTGTCACCCTCCACAAAGTTTTTCTTCTTATTTTTTTCGTACCTTTAGATGTATTATGTATTTTGATTACACACATACAAAAAACAGATTTATATATCAATACAATAAAAATGGTTTTATAAAATGTAAAACTCATTAGAATAAAAAAAATAAAAACAAAATTACACCCAATAATATGTATCTTAAATAAGCCATCCCCTGTTATTAAAACAGCATTATCATGCATAGACATGAGTTTTCTTATATGTCATTACATAGATGTATTTTTCAAACTGCAACGTTAAAGAAGTTATACCATTCATAATTCCTTTATTACGAGGAAGATATGCATTTTTTCCATCAATACCAGTATTGGTCACACATTTGCGAAGAGTTTTACATTTCTTGGGTTGACAGCTGTTCAGAATGTGACTTGTCACAGTCATTACTACTGGCACTGCTAAACTGCATTACCCACCACCTAACTGTGCTTACATACCTTGTATAGTTTCTGTAAATGCTTACCAAATATTTATGAATACCAACAGGCAAAGTTTTTTTTCCTTAATGAATAGAGGATTTTTTTTTAACCACAATTCTGCTTCATGTATTTTTCATGCCAGGTGCCATTTGTAAAAGATGTTTTTGCAATGGGTTATAAAAAAATCTTTCGTACCAGATGTCATTTGTAAAAGGTAAGATGAAGATCTTTCATGTCAGGTGCCATTTGTAAAAGGGTAAAAACATTATAAGCATGATAAAATAGCGGGAAATTAATTTGAGAAAATTTTGCATAATTTATGAAAATGATTTTTCAATTTTTGTCTGAATTATTTATAAACAATATTCAGCTTAAAACACTGGATATAATTCTTAAGATTTAGCAAAAACTAGCACATACAATGAAAATACAGCATTTACAGATTGATTCAAGACTGACAAAAGGCCATGAAGAGAAAATATCACTACGAATGAACCTACTTACAATTACTTGACCTGAATGCATTCGAACCATATTCAAGTTATTTACTGTGGAAATTTCAAACATGTTGAGAAATTAGACCCCGAATCGGATTGGGGTGGGAGGTGACAAAAATGTAAAGATAACCAATTAAAGAGAAATATCAGTTAAAGTTAATTAATGAAACAAAAATACCTGTTCATAACTTTGTGAATGAACAATTTCTGTAAAATGCCAAACTTCTTCCCAGAATTCACTGTAATTTTCACAAGACCAGGCATGAAAATCGTTAAAGGTTTCTGGAGAAAAAAGAAAAAAAATTAATTATATTCTAGTGTACATTCCTTTCTGAAAAAGAAACTTAAAAATGTTTTAAATGTGAATAGTTAAAAAGTACTGGGGATAATGTCTATTTTGGGTCAAATGTAATGATCATGATCTTCCTTACCCAGAAATGAACTGATGTTTTGTTAAATAGAATCGAGTTTTACTGGAAATAATGAAAAAAAAAAAATTATGTTCGTTTTTATTGATTGTAGTTTTAAAATTTTATAACTATTTGACAAAAGATTTTTGAAAAATCTATAAAAAGATTTAAACATGCAACAACCAAGACAACTAAATAAAATTTTAATAAAAATATTTTAATTAAATCTTTTTTTAAAATTCAGTTGAAATAATTTTAAAAATTTAGCATCCTTTTGTGCTAAGAGAAATATTTTAAATTTCAATTTTCAACCAAGTCTTGTAGATGTTCAGGTGCTAAAATTTAGCATATTTTTGATTTTATTTTTTTTTAAATATGCAAATATTTAAAACTGGCTTGGCCTTTGAAGGTTAACTTGGCCAAAACTTCCAATTGAAACCTTTTCAGTGATTCACACATCGAGAGGGAGAGAGAGAGGAAAAGAGGGAAGAATGAGAAGGATTGAAAAAGAAAGATATAAAACAGGAAGGTTTTTTTGCTTTGTGAGAAAATCAAATCAAATCAATAAATAAAATAAACAAGAAAAAAGAAAAAAGAAATACGTTTTTCCAAGCAGCTAGTAATAAAGAAACTGGAAAAGGTTTTTAGTTACCTGTGCAATTTTATGACCCCCCCACACCCCACATGCACTTTATGACCCTTACTTCCAGAAAGAACAGACAATTTCTCTTCCTCCTTTCCAATGCAGAGTGTTTGGATAGGTTTTCCAGCTCCAATCATGAAGTAATTTGGTTGTTCCAACTCTGCACAAGGTTGACTTGAGTTTGACCATTACAAAATTTCTTATCCTTATTTACCCTAACTTACTTTTGGACCAGAAAAAGAAAATGGACATACGCAAGAGACATTGAAAAATTTGTTACCACTTTTAAAATAAAACATCTGTCGTAGAAACTAAAGTTCTTGTTCGCTTCTATATTGTTTATATGTGCATGCACACACGCACACACACAATCTTTTAAATTCTTTTGTTTTAGGGGGCAAAACAAAATAACTTGTTTTTCTTTCCTCTTCTACATGCTTCTTGTTTTCCTTTGTTTTTCCTGTCATTTGTGGTATGTTCATTCGCCCACCTGTGAAATTGCTTGATACCTAATCACGCACCTGACCAGCTAATTTTCCCAATGACTTATACAACCACTTTCCTACCTACAATTCTATTTTAGGTTTCATCATCCATTATAACTATGAGTGAGGCAGGTAGCATACATTACGACAATTCCATAGTTTTGACAAACTTGATATTATTTTTTCTTTCAAGAAGAGAATACTGACTTTACTATATTCATGATGTACTTGAACTTCACCCCACCCCAACCAAAAAATCAAAACACATGAACGCCTGTTAAATAATAAAGTCTGAGTGATACTATTTCTCAGGAAAATTTAAGTCATGGGTTTTGGAGACCCGGAATATAAATTTTAAACATTTATATTTTAATATTTTCTATTGGAGAAAGTCTTGTTATAAGATGACAAGAGCAGGATATGATTGTCTGTCTGGATATTTGGCTCATATATTATAGATAAGCATAACTTTTCAGAGCCATGCGTCAGGGAGGGAACATCACCTCTTAGTTGCGTATCTATCCTTGGGCAGAGTGCAGTTTTGTTGTATCTCTGTCTGAGGACAGGCATACATCCGAGAAAAATTATACTGAGAGATGCCTGGTCCCAGGGAACAGTGTCCCAAGGCTGTGCTACCCCATTACAACAAAGGGGTAGACTGGGGATCGCCTTCAAGGCCAGCATGACCAACGGTTGCAGGGGCTGAGCAATTTTTGGCTCTTGCTCATTTGCATACATTTGTTTGGACTCTTCACATTAAACTACGACCTTGTGTCACATTCTCATCTTAGTGGGGAGATGGGGTAAATATCTAACTTTTCAGAGTGAACAACTACTACACAGTGATTTGATGTAGAACAGGCGACTAGCAAGCAACACACTGCTCGTAAGCAGAGATCCATACATAAATAAGTCATCATTTTTGTTGGGTAGTATGCTATTTGATAAATAAATCAATCTCTCATTTCCAAATGTCAGTTATTATTATAAATATTTATAAATAAAAGTGGAACAATTTCCAATCACAAGCCAAGGAGATTATATGTTTTTTTTTTGTTCTCTGAAGAGTTGTTATGTTGACATTTTGTTTGACAAACAAAATGCAGTTTGGTTTACAAGTCATCAAATGGTTCTCTCTTTTGCAAGAGGTTAATATACTGTTGATTTCCGGATCTTGACACATCTGCAATATTTTGAATTAAAACAAAAACATTTCTTTGCCTATTAACAGACAACAAAGGCTACAAATAATGCAGTCCACTAAATAATCCAATTGTACATGTTTTATTTAAAGAAAAACTAAAAAGTGTCCAACTGTTAAACTTTAATATTTTGATTTTATCAGATTCAACTGCAAAATAAATAGAATTTATTTTCTCTCAAAAAAAAAAAAAAATTGACTTGATAGTGAAATGTATTTTGTCTAAATTCCAAGATAAATGACGTGAGGAGGCAATTAACAAAAACTGCTACTAAATAACTTTGTGAATATGTATGAATAAATTTCAAATGCTGAAAACGTGAGTAGCATATTTGAAAAATTAGGACACAGCATGTAAGTGACCTTTAGTGGACTGAATTATTTACTTGACTATATAAATAGGATTGAAAATGGCTTCATCTTCAACTAACCACAGAGATGGTGAGGAGCAGAAAAAAAAAAAAAAAGATAAATAAAAAGCAATAAAGTTTTGTTTAAATAAATTATATGAAGTTTACAATGGGTAAAAGATTTGTTTGAAATGTTCAAGCATCTGTTAAAATATTGAAAATCATCCAAAACAGTCTAATGACCTGAATAAAAGAAATCATTCATTGGCAACAAATTTGATTTTGCTGTGGAAGAAACAGCACAAAACTGATGTTCAATCCTGGAGTTCTGTGCGTAAAAATTCTCAGTTTGTCATACAGGAATAAAGTGCCGGTGTCAATATTATGATATTCAGAAGTTTCAATGTTGCAGTTCTTACAATATATATATATATATATATATTTGGACGTTGGCATGAAAGACTAAAAAGTAATAGTTGTTTCCAGTTAAAGCAAAACCGTAGATTGAAAGAAAAATGAATGGATGTAAGTCAAATTTGGATTTCCTTGTATTGATATCAAATAAGTTTTTTCGTCGTAAACTGAATTTTGAAGGCTAAATAAGTCCTCTGAGTAATGGTATCATGGCTGAAACTAAGAACTACAATTATGCCTACTTAGAGCCGAAGCAAAAACTAAAATAAAAGGGCTGAAAAAAATACAGACATACAGGCAGATAAACAGATACACACACAAACACCTTGCCTTTTATTTATTTATATATATATATATATATAATCGATTTTCTGCACTATTGTAAGAACTGCAACCTTGAAACTTCTGAATATCGTTTCTTAAGTCTTTGTCTATGAGTGTATCAAATGTGATTAAAATCAGACCACTCCTTCTATAACCTGATTTTTTCGATTATCGATATTTATTGGGAGTACTTCAACACAAAACCTAGCTAAGAACACTGCCAAGTCTCGCAGCTTTGCCTTCTCAGTAACTCCGATCATGCTGCCGTTTCTATTAATATATCTCACCACCCTCACTGACCCCAGTAGCCTCCTACCAACAGGATCTCCTACTGCTACCAGAGAGCAGACTTTTTTTTTTTTAAATCGTTTCACCCTGAGCAAGGCATTCCACTGCCACTGTAGCACAGGGGGTTACATAGGGTTGGGGGAGTGATGGGATAGGATGGTTAGATATAGGAAATGTCAGAAGGAGGGTGATAGACGGGTAAGGGTACCGAGAATGAGAGTTGGTTAGATGGTGAGAGTGTTTGAGAAAATAGATGCAAGTTAGCGTGTTAGGAGGTGTCTATTGACCTTACGTTTAAACTCCTGGAGATTGTAGCCGTCAGGGAAGCAGGCATGTGGAAGGGAATTCCACAAGCAGAAAGTGCGAGAAAAGCTGTAGGAGTAGAAATTGCGGTTACATTTTATCGGTTTTACTGTAAAAGGGTGGGACCTAGTTGCCAATCTAGTATAAATTCGTAACTAGGTGGCACCAATGACTTAAGTTCATCGGAGCAGAGGCCATGAAAGTACTTGTAGAAGAGGCACAGGGAAGCCACGTCACGATGGCGAGAGAGTGGTTGCAGCCGGTCCGCCAAGACAGGATCGATCACGTTACAAATTCTCCATTGTATTTTGTCAAGAAGCCTGAGGAGAGTAGCAGGGGCACCCGACCAGATGTAGCAGCAGTGTTCAATACATGGGTGGATTGTAGATTTATAGATGTGCAGGATAGATTCAGATGGGAAAAATTTCCGGGCTCTGCACAGAGAACAAACCTTCATAGCAGCGGACTTAACAATGGATTCGATATAGTCATTCCATTTGAGGTCCGCCGAGAGTGTAAGGCCAAGGAGGCGTAGTGTCTTACTCTCAGGGAGGCAAGCCTGTTCCATGCTAATGGGAGGTAGGTGCGATTGTCTATGGTGGTTAATTGATAGTAGCTTTATTTCGGAGGCATTGAAATTCATGAGCCACTTCCTACCCCAGTCCACCACGGATTGGAGGTCCTTTTCAAGCTCGACAGCGAGATTCGCTTTGTCGGCCACACCGTGTTTTTGTTCGATGCGAGAGTAGATTGTGGTGTCATTGGCGTACATGCCTACCTGAGATCTAATGGCATCTGGGAGATCATTAATATAGATCAGAAAGAGCGTGGGACCCAGGATAGAGCCTTGAGGGATGCCAGCGTTCCTATAGTAGTTTTGGGAGGCATGACCGTTTAATACTACCTTCAATGTGTGGTTAGAGAAGAAAGACTGAATTAGATCAAACAAATATCCAGTTATACCATAGCTCTGCATTTTGCACAAAAGGCCAGCATGCCAGACTCTGTCGAATGCTTTGGAGATGTCCAAGGCAATGGTTCGTGCTTCACCATTCTTGTCGAGAGCCTGGTATATATACTTGGTAATGGTTGTTAGCATATCAGCAGTAGACCTGGTGAAGTGCGTTTTGCAATTTCCTATGCAACGTTCCTTGGAGAAGAGTGTTCTGTCTCCCAGTTGAGAACTGCGCTCCTGAGATTTCTTCCTGGGTGAAAGCTGGCATATGATGCCTTCATACTGTTCAGGAAGTTCCGTCTCAAACCTCATTCCTCCCCTGGTCTCTCCTGCCTGTTCAGCTGCTATTGCCCACAAGAACCACTATTCTGGCTATTACGGATCCATGCATCTGACCACAATAGGTGCCTATTTGCCTCTGCTTGTAATAAGTATAAGAGGATCCTGAATGACATCAAGCATTTGTTTGCTGAGAGAATGAGGCAGCGCATAGCTGCCTGCAAGTTCAACTCCAAAGACTATTGGCGGCTCTGCAAACGCATGCTGAACAACACCAAATCCTCCATCTCTCCTTTAATCAATGAACAAGGCATCTGTGGACAAGTCTGGGTGCTTTGCTCATATATTCTCATCAAACTTCACATTTGACTCATCTGGAGTAACCACACCCGACTTCCCTCTTAAAACTGAGGCTCAACTGAAAGATGTTTACATAACCCTGTCTCTGGTATCTAAGATATTGAAACACGACCTCCATAAGGCGAGCAGTGGTGATGGAATACCAGACATTGTCTTGAAAAAAATGTGAACTCTCCTCTGTCCTCTCTAAACTCTATAATTACTGCCTCTCTGTTGGAAGCCCTCTTCTGTGGTTCCTGTATTTAAGAACTCAGGGAAACCCTCGGACTCATCCAACTATCGCCCTATCAGCCTCCTACTAATTTTCAGAAAAGCGTTCAAGGCTATTATCAATGTTGAAATAGTTCCATATCTTACTGCCGATAGACTATTCTCAGACAGGCAGTACTGCTTCCAATTTGCCAGGTCCATGGCTGATATGCTAACGAGTATCATGGAGTACATATACCAGGCCCTCAATAAGTCTGACGAGGCTTGTGCTGTTGCTCTGAATATCTCCGAGGCTTTTGATAGGGTTTGGCACGCTGGCCTTCTACGCAAGCTACAGGGTTATGGTATCACTGGACACTTGCTTGATCTGATCCAATCTTTCCTATCTAACTGCATAATGAAGGTCGTCTTGAATGGGCATGCCTCCACATCCTACTGCATTAACACATCAGTAAGAAATCTGGCGAGGCGGACAAACATAACCTCGTTGCTGATCTTGAAAAGGACCTCCACTCAGTGGTGGACTGGGGTAAGAAGTGGCTTGTAAATTTCAATGCTTCTAAAATGAAACTGCTATCTATCAACCATCACAGGCAACCTCTCCTGCTCCCCATAAGCATGGATCAAGCGAGTCTCCCTGAAAGCAATATACTGCACCTCCTCGGCCTTACCCTATCTTCCAACCTCAAATGGAATCATTACATTGAGTCAATAGCTAAATTTACTGCGAGGAAGTTTGGGTCACTGTGTCGGGCCAGGAAGTTTTTTTCCACCTGAATCTTGCACATATACAAATCAACCATCCGCACATGCATAGAATACTGCTGTCATATCTGGTCAGGCATTCCTGCTGTTCATCTCAGTGTTCTCGACAGGCTCCAAAGGAGAATCTGCAATGTGATTGGTCCTGACTTGGCAGCTCGACTCCAGCCACTTTCTCACTGGCAGGATGTGGCTTCCCTTTGTCTCTTCTACAAATATTTTCATGGCTTTTGCTCTAATGAACTTAAGTCACTGGTGCCCCGACCACAAGAATTTACTTGTACAACCAGACTGGCAACAAGGTCCCACCCATTTACAGTTAAATCAACCAAATGCAGCTAACAATTCTACTCCAGCAACTTCTTTTTTTTGCACTTCCCGCTTGTGGAACTCCCTTCAATATACTTGCTTTCTTGACGGCTACAAGCTTAAGGAATTTAAATGCAATGTCAATTTTCATCTCTTATCCACTTAACTCCAGTCCTTTCCACATCACCCCGTGTATCTTGTTCTTTTCCTTTCTCTTTACCTTTGCAACTGTCTTCAGACCCGTGTTCCCATCCTTCTCCTGCCCTTTCTCTGACACCCCCTGTAACTGCTTCATCTTTCTCTTCGCTTGCCTCCTGACTAAACTTTTACTCTTATGTAGCCCCCGTGCATCAGTGGCAGTACCACCTTGCTTGAGGTGAAATGATTAAAAAGAAAAAAGAATTACAAGTCTTAGCCTCACAGTTTCAAAGTGAAGTGTGTATTTATGCACAACAATGCTCTCTAATTTATTTAAGGTTACTCATGAATTGTTTTTGTGTAAGAGTTTTACTGAAGAAAATATAATGGAATGGCTAAGATCAAGTCCTGATATGAATCCGATTGAAAATCTATGGTAAATCTAATTGTGAAGATGAAATTATATGAAGGTGGTAAACAATATGAACAGGAAAGCAAACCAATGGGAAGCAATTAAGACCATGTCAGAAATTGAACTTTGTGAATTAAAAAAGAAAATTAACAAAATCAATGGATAATAGGTTGCTGGCTGTTATTGAGAAGGGTCACAATATTAAGATGTAAACGTACCAAAGACAACTTATGTTTGTTATTTATTCTACTATATGCGTTGATTGTCAAACATCACTTTTTTTTATTAAAGCTAAAAGTGATTTTCTGTTTTTGAATAACAACTTCAGACTGACATTTTTATAACATATGCAATAAATTAATAGAAATTTGTTGAAACTTCTGCCAATATCAACAGATCCTGGTAAGATATGCAAACAATTGATTGGACAGTATGAAGATGTTTCTAGAAATTCTGTACTGGTGAGGAGAGCCTTGAAGATGAAGAAAGCGGAGGATGGTCTTGCAGTCTTGACAATGAACAATTGCAAACAGTTGAGCAAAACTCACACCAAATGCCAGAGAAATGTCTTGGATGCTTGGTGTCAGCACTTCAACAGTCTCAAGCCATTTGCAGAGTATTGGCAAAGTAAAAAAGCTCAATAAATGAGTTCCTCATGGCCGCAATGAAAACCAAAAACTTAGATGCTTTGGAGTGTGCTTGATGTTCTTTCTGTATAACACCAATGATCCCTTTCTTGACTGAATAATCACTTTTGATGAAAAGTGGTTCCTTTATGATAATCGTAAATGATCAGGTCAATGGCTTGATCGTGCATCACGTTTCCCAAAACCAAAGTTGCATCAGTAAAAGATTACTGTGACTGTCTTGTGGTCTGTAATTGGTGTCATCCACTACAGCTTTCTGGAAGCCGATCAGTGCAATAATGCAGAGCTTTACTGCAATCAAAAATGAGGATGGCATTGATGAATCGATGTGGTCCAATACTGCTCCATGATAATGCACAACCACATGTTGCAAGAATGACGTCACAAAAAAATCACAGACTTGCGATAAGAAAGTTTACCATATCGTCCCTATTCTCCTGATCTGCCACCCACAGATCATCATTTAAGCCCATTTTCAAATGGTAAAACTTTTAGGTCCAAACCAGAGGTGAAATTAGCTTTCAAAGATTTTGTTGCATCACAGCCAATAACATTTTATCAACAAAGAATAAATAATCTCGTCGATCGATGGCAGAGGTGCACAGATGCTCAAAGCTTGTATTTTAACTAATTTCAAGATTTCTACTGTTAATTTTTCAAGAATAAAATTGTTTTTGAAATTGGCCATTATTTTTTTTTAACCACCTAATACCTAAAAATTTAACTCCAGTTTTGTTTTAATGTCTAAGTGAACCATTTCAAATTTGAAAAAAAATTGTCTAAAGCAAATTTTGAGTTACTGATATTTATATGATTTGCATAACTTCAGATAGATAGCATAGCAGTAAATTGCTAATAATCCCAGAAGAATGAATGCACAGGCCTACCTAGAAAATTCTGGTGTCAGGATAATGAAGATAACATAAGTCAGGTGACAACCTATTATGTAGTGTGTGTATTGTGTTTTCTACTAAATCTGTTTTGATGTCTACCTGAAAGAATGTTCTACCCACTTCACCATATGAATAATGTTATTTATCACTTTAAACATTGTTGTAGTGCCGACTACAAAAGTAGAACAACCCAATGTTTAGAGGCTAGAATACATGAGCATATACCTGAAAAAAATCAGGAACGGAACATTGCAACTAAAGAACGTTCTGAATAACACATATGTTTCTTCCATCACGGAGCATCTTATTAAAAATCTCAATTCTGCCACTAACTTTAGCATCGACTCATCTACCATCTTGAGTCATGCTTGCTCTTTATTGCAGATAAAGGTGTTGGAAATTACTTACGTTTGGTTCAGACAGCGAGAGTGTCTGTTAGGACAAAACACGATTTCAATTGTATTCTGCCCTCATTGATACTACATAGTTTTTATTTTCTTGCAATATATAATCCAGTTCTGTTGAAAGATGGTGAAACCGGTCAACTGTGTTTGTTTTATTTTTTGCTTTTCTTTTTAAAGCATGAAAGTAAAATGTAAAATAGGTCTAACAGTTTTCAATGCTATAATAAAATTCTGTACCCCCACAGAAAATTGAGAATATATATATGTGTGTGTGTTAAATAGTAATGTTAGCTTAGTGCCAAAATGTTTTTTTCAGTAGTTTACTGTGTGCATGGATATCGATTTGGAATGACAAATCAAGGTGCCAAGTTTGAATTCCAGTTGAATTCCTTGCATTCACTTACGCGCAAATACCCTTGGGAAAGGTATCGGTCCATCTCTTCCCTCCAGTTATGGGTTAAATAATAGGACAGATTGGGTTCTATAGCCTTGGCTGGTAACCAGTCTACTGCAGGAAGCAATGGCAATTTACTACGGAATAATCTTCTGTCCAGTCAGTCATGTCTCTTTTGAGACGTGTATCACATATGGCATTTGACTAACTAAATATAATAGTTGAAATCATGATTAAAACTTCTACTGGGCATAGTGGGTGATCAGTTTTATATTGTAATGAAGTAATTATTATTACTATTACTACTTAATATAATACATCTTTTCCCCCTCTAGCTATGGGTTAAACAAGAGGACAGATTAGGTTCTATAGCCTTGGCTAGTCTACTGCAGAAAGCAATGGCAACCTACTGCAGTTATGATAATCTTCTGCCTGGTCAGTCATGTCTCTTTCGAGACATGATCGCCCAAAGTGTGTATCATGTATTGCACTTAACTGTTAGAAAGGCATTTTAGGCTGCAAAATTTTTTTGTCAAAGTGGTCAACATCAAAACAGAGCATTAATCGAACTAATATAGAGAAGTCTGTCCCTTAGCTGAGCAGTGTTATTTCAGTCCTGCTGACTTTGAAGTTTCGAGAAGGCTAATGACGTATTCACTCTTTAGAGTTTTTGTAAACATCATCTAATCTTTTTTATCTCCATTTCTCATGAGACCTTGTGTCACTAAATCAAGTCAATACTTACATTTTCATAAGTGCAAGTAAATATATATTCCATATATAATAGCTATAGTTTACCAGTACTAAATACTGATTGCTAACAAGTGAGAATTGATTTTGGCAATCCAGGTTTGCGTATTCTCTTCACTCTGATCCAACTAGCAACCTTGGATCCAAAGCCAGTTTTACAATACAGTCTTGTGCAGACATACTTGTATATTACTAGCAGTATAGCCCGACGTTGCTCGGGTGTAATGAAAGCTTTAAAACTAATCCATGGTCCTGGAGCTCAGACTCTTTGGACGTTGACACAAAAGACTAAAAAGCAATAGTTGTTTCTAGTTAAAGCGAAACCTTAGACTGAAAGAAAAATGAATGGATGTAAGTCAAATTTGGATTTCCTGGTATCGATATCAAATAAGTTTTTTTCATTTTAAACTGAATTTTGAAGGCTAAATAAGTCCTCTGAGTAAATGGTATCATGGCTGAGACTAAGAACTACAATTATACCTACTTAGAGCCAAACCCGAAGTAAAAACTAAAATAAAAGGGCTGAAAAAAATACAGACATACAGGCAGATAAACAGACACACACACAAACATCTTGCCTTTTATATATATATATATATATATATATATATATATATATTATTGATTTTCTGCACTATTGTAAGAACTGCAACATTGAAACTTCTGAATATCGTTTCTTATGTCTTTGTCTATGAGTGTATCAAGTTTGATTAAAATTGGACCACTCCTTCTATAACCCGATTTTTTTCGAGTATCGATTTGGCATTAAATGACCCACAGTGGCCGATATGCCATAAAACCCAACCAACCAACCAACCAACTTTTCTTACAGTTTTTTTTTCTCGCACTTCCCACCTGTGGAACTTCCTTTCATATACTTGCTTCCCTGATAGCTACAATCTCTAAGAGTTTAAATGCAATGTCAATTGCTATCTTTTATCTCCTTGACCCCAATTTCCCCCCCCCCCCCACACCCCCTGTTCTTCTCCCTTTCCACTCTACTGTCATGTATCTCTCTTCCCACCAGTGCTTCCATCCTTCTTTTCTATGACAGCCCCTGTGACCTGTTCCTCTTTTTCTTCACTCTCCTCTTACATAACGCTCTGTGTACCAGTGGCAGTAATGCCTTGCTTGGGGTGAAATGATTACATAAAAAATCACAATAATCAACAGATAATCCATATCAGTCAGTCAATATACACCTAATGAAGACCAAGGGGTACTTGGTTGAAATGTATGTATAATAACATCTATATCAACCATGATGAGAACAATAGTTTGAAATAATACAAAAATACTGAAAAATTACTCATCTCAGAAATAATAGGAAATTTCCTATTAAGTGCTTCAAACATAAGGATTTTGAAATATTGAGTTTCAAAATTGACTTCTCACTTGACGATAATTAACACACCACTTCTAACTAATTTGGCATCCTTCTGCCATACTAATTGTTGTTTCAGAGTCGTAACCATAGACCCATGATTCATTATGAGATATGACCTTTTTCATTTTCCTCAAGACAATCAAGGAGATCCTATGCATTTGAAACCAGATTTTCTTTTTTGTCAACTGAAAGCGGTTATAGCACAAACTTGACAGACACACATCTCATACCCAAATCAACTAAATTGAACTGTAGCTAATGTTAACATCCTCCAACAACTTGTGTATGGTGATTTGGCAGTCTTTCTGAACAACTGTATGCTTGGCTGTGATGGTTTCATCAGTTCTGCTACCTCTGGGTCTTCCAGAATGTGCCATCATTGACATTTTGTCAGCCAACTTGATAATGTTTGAACCACTCGTGTCTGGTTCATACACTCTTCTCCATATACTTTCTGCAACTTTGTGTAGGTCTCTGCACAGATATCACCAAGCTTTTGCCAAAATTTGATGCAGATTCCTTGGTCAATTGTCTCTGCCATAAAACCTCTGGGATGTGGTGAGGAAACCACATTTTACACATTTTCCTTCTCAACACTGCTATAAACAAGAGAAGTCAGCAATAATGCTATAATAGTGTGTATGCATGATAGAGTTCAAAGGTTAATCACTGCCAAGTAATATCACTCCACATACTTTAACTGTTACCATAGCAACAGTCCTGATACCTTTTGATCAGATCTCATACACATTTAATTATGTTTAATTTAAGGGTGTGGGTAAAAAAATAAAAAAATGTAAAAAACTGCCAACTATTTGAAAATTTGCAAAAAATCAGGGAATTGTTGATTTGAACAAAAGTTTCTGTACTTCATTAATGAAGTAATTTTATACTAAATAACTTATCTTAGAAAACTTTGTGGAAATATTTTGGGGCTTGAAACTGTTTCATCCTTTTTGATATTTCAAGTGTACTTGAGAGGGGGGGAAAAAATCAACATTATTTTTGTTTTATAAAGAAAAAATAAATTAAAAAATAGAGATGTTATTTCTGTTAAAAAAAAAAAAAAAAAAAATGCAATTTCCAGTGTGAACAAATGGAAAATTTGTTGCAAACCTTCCCCAAAATAACTCAAAAAATAAATTTTTTTAGTAGCTGAACTCAAACAATTAAATAAAATCCTTTTTTTTTCCAGACTGAACAGAAAATAAAAAACTATACTTAATATTTATTTCTTGAAAAAAAATTTGCTTGTAAATTTTCAGTGCAATTTTGAAATTCACCCCGTTGCTGTTTGTAAGAGTTTTTATTAAATAAAGACATTTTTTTAAAAAATTCTTTTAGGTAGGAGCAGATAAGCTCTCCATCTTACCGGGTCTATACTTCTCCCCCTTCTCTTGAACAGGAGAAGAGGCTCATCCCTTCTTTCCTGTTTAGGAAGGGGTTCCCAGTTCCTTTTCTCAGGCCTTAATAGTAGTGCTGTCACAAGTTTTTATGATGTATGCAGATGGTGGCAACATTTTTTTTATACTGAAGGTATGTTCTCTGGCTGCTGCTTCCCAACTGGTAGTTAGAACCCTAAACTCTTGTATAGGCCACTATCAACAGTTAAATAATATCAAAGTTCTTGCAGTGCCATGTTGTGCACAGATGGGTGTCCTTGCAAACGCTTCCAGCGAGCAACCCTGAGGCCACACTGTGCTGCAGTCTGCGCCATTTTCCTTCCTGCACACATTACATTTGACGACCAACTGCTGCTACTGCTTTAGGCATCTCTTTACCAAAATAATTCACCATGGCTACAAGCAAACAAATATATAAAACTAAATCAGCCAAGCAAAAAACCCATAAACCTCTTAACAATTCTTTCTTCAACATCCATGGTATTAGTAACAACAATGTAGAATCATTCTTCTGCAAAAAGACCCCAGACATGCTAGCTCTCTGCAAAACTAATCTTAACTATGCAATCCCCTCCTCTCATTTCTTGATTCCTGTCTACCTTCGTCTCTTTTGGAAGGACTAATGCCCACATGTGCGTTGTGATGCAGTGGATATAGACTCAGAACAACAAATGGGGAGCCGAGTTCGAATTCCAGTTAAATTCCTTGCATTCAATTACACACAAATACACTTGGGTAAAGTATTAATCTGTCTCTTCCTTCCAATTATGGGTTAAATAATAGGACAGATTAGATTCTATAGCCATGGTTGGCAACCAGTCTACCACAGAAAGCAATGGCAACCTACAGCAAGATAATCTTCTGCTCAGTCAGTCATGTCACTTTCGAGACATGATTGCCCAAGCGTGTATCACGTATGGCACTTAACTTTCTTGTAATACATTGTTGTGGTACAAGGTCAAATTAGGGAGGGGAAACAAAAACTTGGGATGGTCTTCAGTAACTACTCTATACCTAGCTAATCTGGCTCACGACCCAATCACTCTTTACAATATTCTATTCACCATAAGGACCAATTCATTGACAATCAATCCACCATAATACCTCACACATTCAGGGAACCTAAAAAAGGGATACTCCCCACATGAATTTCTAAAATATATACAATATATCTACAAAAATAGATAAAAATTACACATTGTAAATAAAGTTGCCAAGAGAGATGATTTGCATAGCATAACAGATCTTTCTATAAGAAGCTTGACCTTCAAGGTTACTGGGGGAACATGTGGGGGAAGTCAAGGGTTTAGATGCCAGCAAGATCAGTGACAGTGTGTTCAAGCCACTTGGCATGGTGTTTATTAAAGTCACCGAACACAAATATATTTGCAAATAGATGTAGGGAAATGGCCTTGTCTATATTGTCCGTAATACTATCTAGCACACCACAGGCATTAGAGGAAGGTGAGTGGTAGGTAAAGAATAGACAGCTGACAGTTTAGTAAAGAGAGACAGAAACACATTTAAGAATGGTCTTAGAGATTCAAGAATGCTCCCTACCCAGTGAGGAGATGTTAATGGACAAACTTCCAAGCTATGCATGTGGGCATTCAGTCAGTCAGTTAAGGGCCATACGTGATACACGCTTGGGCAATCATGTCTCGAAAGTGTGTCTTAAATGAAGAAAAGATATTGTTTGCTGATAGAATGAAACAACATAATCTCGCTAGTTGATTCTAGCGATTATTGGTGGCTCTGCAAGTGTGTGACAAACAGCAGAAAACCCCCTCAATCTCTCCTCTATTTTAATCAAATAAGAGTCCTCCCATCTAGTCATTTCCCTGATAGCTAAAAAGCTCCAAAATTTAAATGTAATATCAATTGCCATCTTGTATCCCGTTCATCCTTCATCTTTTCTTCAATACCCCTTAGTCTTGTATCCAGTTTTTTCTTTCACTGTAACATTCCTACCCCGTGAACTTGTGGTAGTTTTGACTTGCTTTGAGGCAAAATGATTAAAAATTAAATAAAAAAATTATAGGGTCAAGATTTAATTGGTAAATTTTTGATTTGTTCCCCAAAAGCCTTTACCTTGTCAAATCTTTCCAAAACATCCTTAATTCCGTGCAAATGTATATGTTGAACTCGAATCGATAATTGTTTATTGAAGAAACCTACCTTTTTTCATGTTATCAACCAGAAGAAAAAAAAATAAAATCGGACTATATCTCACTCCTTACCACCATTCTCATATCTGATTCACTGCTGAATGACTTGAGGCGTAGGATACTTATTTCAGCCTATTTACTTCCTTTGAGCAATTACTCCACGATTTGTTTGGTTTCGGAACTCAATTTCCGCGTAGTAATTGCAAAAAGGAAGTAAATAAGCCGAATAATCGGCAAACTAGGCATTTAATTTTTGGAATTTCATAAAATCAAATACGTGGACTGGAGTAACAGATGTTAAAAAAAAATTTCTAAAGAAATAAATTTCTAATATAATTTGCGAAAAAAAAAAAAACAAAAAAAAAACGAAAGTTTCATTTAAAAAAATCCGACAATTACATAGTCGATTTTTGCAAGAATTTCCAACTCAAAGTGCAATTTTTACCGCAAAAATAACCTAAAATTTCCTATCCTAATTTTTTTTGTTTTGTTCTGTTGACGCAAAAAATAAAAGTTGAAAGATTTTTAACCAGAATTACAAACGCTAAATAACTAATTAAAACTAATTTGGTTTCTTAACAAGGATTTTTTTGACGATAAAACTTTTCAAGCCATTTTTTTCATAATATGCCATCGAAATGGAAATTATTTAAAGTGGAGGTAGCGAAGGAAAGAAGCAAATTTGCAAAAGGGAAATTATTAACATAAGTCAATAAAATTACGAATAAAATCTGAATTAAAAAAAAAAAGTTTGAAGACAGGTTAAACTTTTTAAACACCAAAAATGAAACCAACCTATTAAAAAAAAAAAGAAAGATTTCTATCGCGGCATCCTATTCATAAAATGTCAGATATCATAAAACAGATATATATTTTTTAAATTATATACAAATTAAAATAGCAAAATAATATTATTATTGCCAACGAACAAGTTTTTGACAAGACTTGCTTTTGGTTTTTTCTTTGTATGCAACAGTAGAAACTAAAAAAAAAAAAAAAGACAATCTAAGAATCTAAAAAATAAGTTTCACGATAAAAAATACATAAATAAACAACAACACTGTGTGTAATGAACCTATTTCATCATCATTAAATAAAACTAAAAGATAAAGAAAGTGACTTGGAAACATTATCTTGTGCTGAAAGCAAAATTATTAAAGGAAGTCCCTCCCTAGTCTTGGAAAAAGTAGACTAGAGAGACTTGTTGGGTCCTTGAACACTCACGCAGCACATAGAACTAAAAACTTTAAAATTATTTTATTTTGAATTTAATTTTACACTTTTTACAATAAGTTCAAAGCCTTAAAAATGTGCCACCTGGAACAATCATGTCACTTTTTTACTTTTTAAAACTTTTTTTGTCAGTTTTTTTTTTTTTTTTCACTTACGCACCTTGCGAAAGGTTTTTAAAAATGTTTGGAACAGAGAAAAAATAAAATAAAATTAAATAAATTTGAATTTTAAAACTTTATTTACCGTTTGAATAAACTAGGGTTTTAAACAACAATAACATTTCTAATTTAACACCAATAGGGCCAATATTTTTTTAATTTTTTTTAAGCACTTTCATCAAATTTCACTACAGCTCATTTTCGCGGGGTTTTTTGAAGTCATTGTGGAGAATTTTTTTAAAAATTAAAATTCAAGTTTTGCATTTTCAAAGAAAAAAAGAACTCCAGCAAAGAACCCCCCCCCCCCCCCCAAAAAAAAAAACCCAAAATCAAAAACAACACTTACAGTGGTTGTTAATTTGTTGAATAAACTTATTTGTTTTGGGCACTTTTCATTTTTAAATCAACTAGAGTCTAAGTAAACCATGTTTTGAGAACAGAATACCGGAAGGAAATTTTAATTCTTAAAATTTGAAACAAATTATGAATTTAAAAACAACATAAAAAAGAAAACAGGAAAAACATTTGCAACCTTTCGAGCTAGTTTAAATATTTTGTTGAGTTGATAAAAAAAGAAAACTTTGTATTAGCCTATGTTTGGGATATTTTCCCATCATGGTATGGTGTTTTTTCAGCGAATTAGTGGAGGTACCTACAGGGACTTTCTTTAGACAAGGACACTTACTTGTCAGAATCAGAACATAGATGAGTTATTGATTAGTTGTCAATTTAAAGGTGGGGAGCCTGTATTCACACAGGTAACAAAATCGATACATGACTGAAGAGTTAATAATGGGAAACGAACAATTTTAAAAATTTTATCTAAATTTTTATTGAAACTACTTAAACAGTTACACCATTTCATTACTTATGTTTTTATTTTAATCGTTAAAAACTTTGGTTGTACATTTGAAATTCTCTAACGAAGAATCTTTTTACTAAAAATTTAAGTTCTTTTTTTAATGATATGCGATGACTAAAAACTTTAGTCATCGCATATCATTAAAAATGAACTTAAATTTAATGTAATTAACAAAATAAAATAAAAAAAATGATTTTTCATTATAAAATTTTTTTTTTCTGTTAATATTTTTTAATAAAATTATTATTTTGTTGTTTTCCTTCCTTAGCAAAAAAGAAAAAAACAATTTCGTGAGATACATATTTTTCTGTAGTCAACTCAGTAAGAATTACAGAAAATCACAACATTTTAACAATAACACGCACTTTCAACTTCTTACCTAAAGACAAATGATATTTATCATTGATCATTTTTCGAAGTCTATCCATTTGTGTTTCTCGGTCGCCGGGTACCCACATCGGGGTAGATACGTTTGTTATAGCAAGATCTCTCATTTTTTTAATTTTATTTTTAAAGTCTTCGCGTTCCTTTCCTTATTTTCCAGCTAAAATAAATAACAACCAAAATCAGAAATCGTAGTCGACTGTGCACAGCAAGATAAATTGATATGAACTGGGGAAGGACTTTTGGAAAGACAGCCACGTGGGCAGTTCGTCAGCGGTCGGTAAATTTCGTCATATTCCGCCACAGCCCCGCCTATCGTTGACATCATGGATACCGGTGTAAACCAGGCACCGTTAACTCTTATTTTCAAAATACCCACCAAGAAAAAAAAGTCATTTTTTATATTACCAATTTAATTTCGTGTTGTTTATTCCGACATCCAATGTAAAACTATATAAATATTATGTACATATAAATTATTGTTTTCTTTTGGTTACTTTTTTAAAAAATTTTGGTAATGTATTTTATTTACCTACTGTACAACACATTTTATATTTTTTGTTCTTTTCATAGCAGTGGTTATATTTTATATTTTTATTAAAAAAAATAAATTAGCACTTTCAAAGGTTTTTCCTTTATCTTGAGTTTTCCTTAACGGGTATTGGGGGTTACTGCAAAACTATTGGCTTAAAAGGCTTCTTCCAACTTATACTAAGTTAAAATTTAATTAATTTTTTTTTTCTGATATGGTTAGGTTGTAGCGGCCTAACTACTTTTTTTTTGTTATGTAATAATGTTAGCTTCTCAATTCAATGTGTACCAAAAAGTGAACAAACAAGACATAGGTAGACAATATTTTAATTATAACAATAATCGGTTAAAGGGAGAGAACTTATTTTCACCCTTTTAATAATTAACTGGAGATGTATGAAACACTTTTTGTATGTGTTAAAGAAAATAATTTAAACAGTTCAAAGATGATGAGTTGGTAAAATAGTTTGTAATTTGTTCCAGTTTCAAGTGATGAGTTGGAAAATAGTCTGTATGTCCAAATAATTGAAATAGCACAAAATGATGAGCTGGAAGAATAAACAGCAAGCAAGGTGTGTGTGAAAGAATGTTAAAAAAATACTTGCGTTTAAGTCGATAAGTTGAAGTAATATAATTATTTACCAGGAGAAAAATATTGGATGCAAAAGGTTGTTATTGCACAGTTTGAATATTTAATTTAGTTTCTCAGTCAGGTAAAAAAAATGAATCCGGCTTATTTTCTTTTTTACAAGTAGGCTAAAATATATATGCCTTAAAAGATAAGTGAGCTGGAAACAATAGGTCTGGTAGCTTCAAAATCTTCTTTCCAACTGGAGCTTCAAGAGCGGGAAGATTCCCGCTTTTTCGAAAGAGAGGCAAAATGCTGCTGATGATGCAGGACGAACCAATGAAAAGTTTGGTTACAAAAAGAAGATGGTTTGATTTATTTTACAATTTTCTTTCTCGAGCTTTTTATAAATATAGGTGATACGAGGGTATCGTAGAGAGCTCGACAAATACCCCCACCAAGATTCATAGTCCAAAAATAAGAATCTGAAAGAAAAAGAGAGAGAAAAGAAGAAAAAATATTACTTGACGAAATCAGTTTCAAGTTTAGCAGGCCAATGGACCCGTCTTCCTGAACGAGTAGTTGAATGAGATTGAGCATCATATGACTTCTGCTGAGTAGGCACCGCTTCGGTCGGCGGAACAGAGGAAACATCAGACTTATGCAGGAATGCAGGCTTAAGACGATCTATTGCAATTGTGTCAGTGCGGCCATTAACCGAAACAGTAAAATATTTATCATTCTGCTGTAATACCTTATGAGGTCCAGAGTAAGTTGGTGTTAAGGGTTTACGCACTCCGTCTCGACGAATAAAAACAAATTCGCAAGACTGTAAACTCTGTGGTAAATAAACTGCACGATCGGTTGAGCGAGAAGGAGTGTAAGATAAGCTCGACATTCTCCGTTTTAAATCTTTTACAAAATCAGATGTAGGAGAAAAATTCTTAGTGGGTCAGAAATTAGCTGACCAGGTAGTGTAAGGGATGTACCAAAAACTAATTCAGCCGTCGAGCAACGTAAATCTTCTTTGACAATATTTCTCAAAGAGAGCATAACAAGGGGTAATTTATCAATCCATAGACGAGGATCGTTATTGTCAATAAGGGAAGATTTCAAAGATCTGTGGAATCTCTCAACAACACCATTTGCAGAAGGATGGTAAGCAGAAGTACGTATCTGTTTGGCACCTAAAAGTACCAAGAATTCCGAAAATAGTGCAGATTGGAATTGCGCACCACGATCAGTAGTAACTACAGTGGGACATCCAAATATTGATATCCACTCTCTGAGGATAGTTTGAGCTATAATATCTGCTGTCACAGACCGTAAGGGAACAGCTACAGGCCACCTTGTAAATCGATCTATGACAGTTAAGAGATATTGAAAACCATCCACAGAGGGGAGAGGACCAACTAAATCAATATGGATATGGGAAAATCTACCATCGGGTGGCGGAAAATGACCTATAGGGGACTTGGTATGCCTATGCACCTTGGATGTCTGACAGTGTAGGCACGACTGAACCCAAGTCTTAATATCTGAATTCATATTAGGCCAAACAAACCTGTCGGAAATAAGCTTGACGGAAGCTTTCCGACCAGGATGGGATAATGTATGAAAATGCTCGAAGAGGGATCTACGCATAGACTGCGGAACAAAAGGACGGGGGCGTCCCGTGCTGACATCACATGCAATAGTGGTAGTAGAGAAAGGGAGAGGATGCTGTTCGATCCGAAGAGATGAATCGGAAAGAAATTGATTCTCTACATTATCATTTTGTTGTTCCCGAGCAAGAGTCTCTAAATCCAAAGTATTTGAACAAATATTATGCAGCGTAGATCTCGAGAGTGTATCAGCAACTGTATTGTCATCTCCCTGGATGTATCTAATATCCGTGGTAAACTGGGAAATATAATCCAGGTGGCGACAGTCTCGCGGATTGATTTTGTCGGCCTTGGAATGGATAGCATATGTAAGTGGTTTATGATCCGTAAAAACTACAAAATTCTGTCCTTCCAACAAGTGACGGTAATGTCGAATAGACATGTATATGGCCAACAATTCCCTAGAAAAGGTGCTATACCTCTTTTGGGCAGCCGACAGCTTATGAGAGAAGAAAGACAAAGGTTGCTTAGCTCCCTTGGTTGTTTGATGTAACACAGCTCCGACGGCATCAGATGAAGCATCCGTTGTAAGGGAGAGAATAGAGTCCTTGTCATCAGAAATATACGTTAACTTCGTAAAGTTAACCAAGGCATTTTTAGCGTCATTAAATGACTGTAGTTGTTTATCCGTGAAAGATATGCTAGCATTTTTTTTTCTTTTGGTTTTGAAGTAAATCAGTCAAAGGTGATAAAATGCTGGAGCAGTGAGGAATATATTGACGATAGTAATTAACGAGACCCAAAAAACGACGAAGTTGTCGAAGAGACTGTGGTTGAGGAAATTTGCTGATGGTCTCTACTTTAGTAGGCATCGGGGTGATGCCACTTTTATCCAAAATGTGTCCCAAGAATGTCAACTGAGAGGCAGCGAAAATACACTTCTCAGGGTTAATTTTTAAGCCGAAATGTTGTAGGCGATCAAAAACTTGTTTAACATGGGAGCGATGCGTAGCCATATCGCTACTGGCGATGAGGACGTCGTCGATATAGGCGAAAGTAAAATCAAGACCACGCAATACTTCATCTATTAGTCGCTGAAACGATTGGGCAGCATTACGCAAACCGAACGGCATTCGCAGAAATTCGAACAACCCAAAAGGTGTGGTGATGGCTGTCTTAGGAATGTCTTCAGGAGCTACGGGAATTTGATGGAAGGCTTTTCGCAGATCCAGCTTAGTAAAAACACTGGCTCCTTGTACCGACGTCACAAAATCAAGTAAATTTGGTACTGGATAGCGGTCAGGAACAGTCTGAGCATTAAGTCTTCTGAAATCACCACAAGGACGCCATGTTCCAGGCTCCGATTTAGGGACCATATGTAATGGGGAAGCATAAGGGCTAGACGACGGACGTATAATACCCAGGTCAATCATGTGCTGAAACTCACGCTTAGCTATTTTGTATTTATCAGGGTGCAGACGTCGAGGGTTTGAATGAACAGGAGGACCTTTTGTCTGTATGTGATGTTGTGCATAATGCTTTATAGGCTCTGTATAAGAAAAAGGTTTGACAAGATCTGGATAGCCACTTAATATGTCTTCTAATCCGGTAACGGAAGGCATGGCAGTACTGATGCCTAAAGAAGAAATATTCGATCTAGTGCCACGAACATGTATTTTGGTATTGTCGTCTAAAAGCGACCTAGATGCAAGGTTCACACTTAACTTGTAATGTGAAAGAAAATCTGTACCTAATATTGGAATTTTTACTTGTGCAATGGTAAAAATCCATGGGAAACTCCGGCGAAGACCTAAATCAAGCGTTAAAGAGGCTTCGCCGTAGGTATTAATCTTAGTGCCGTTAGCAGCCTGTAATGAAAAATCCATTATCTTAAGTTGTTGGCTAGTATTTGGCGGGATAACACTTACTTGGGCACCGGTATCGACTAAAAAAGACATGCGTGATATTTTGTCATATATGAAAAATAGGCGGCAAATAGATTTACTGCTGGTGGTAGTAGCCGCGTTCATGGGCCACCAGCTAACTCATTTCCCACTTCTCCCGAACGCTGGGCGCCATTATCCGTAAAATATTTACACGGTTTGATACATTTTTTTGCATTGGACGCATACTTAAAGTGGTACCAGCAATATTCACGATGTGGCCGTTCGCGGGAAAGTGATCTGTTACGCGACAAGCTTCTATTTCCAATGCGTTCTAAGTTATCGACGCGCAGTATGAGGGCGTCTATTCTCTTGATTAAAGCATCCACCATTATAACAGGTTACCTTTTATCTTGTTCTACCAATGTCCACACGTACACACAAAATTGAGAAGAGAGAGGAGTCACCAAAAATTTTAATATACCCACGCCGGGATTATCCAATTTGTATTGGATCGGTAATTTCACACGTCGGGGTTTACGAATTGTAGAATGGCGGTAATCCACACGTCGGGGTCATCCAATTTGTATTTCACACGTCGGGGTTACCAATTTGTAGCGGCCTAACTACTTTTTTTTTGTTATGTAATAATGTTAGCTTCTCAATTCAATGTGTACCAAAAAGTGAACAAACAAGACATAGGTAGACAATATTTTAATTATAACAATAATCGGTTAAAGGGAGAGAACTTATTTTCACCCTTTTAATAATTAACTGGAGATGTATGAAACACTTTTTGTATGTGTTAAAGAAAATAATTTAAACAGTTCAAAGATGATGAGTTGGTAAAATAGTTTGTAATTTGTTCCAGTTTCAAATGATGAGTTGGAAAATAGTCTGTATGTCCAAATAATTGAAATAGCACAAAATGATGAGTTGGAAGAATAAACAGCAAGCAAGGTGTGTGTGAAAGAATGTTAAAAAAATACTTGCGTTTAAGTCGATAAGTTGAAGTAATATAATTATTTACCAGGAGAAAAATATTGGATGCAAAAGGTTGTTATTGCACAGTTTGAATATTTAATTTAGTTTCTCAGTCAGGTAAAAAAAATGAATCCGGCTTATTTTCTTTTTTACAAGTAGGCTAAAATATATATGCCTTAAAAGAAAAGTGGTTTTCTTTTTAACGAGTAGGCTAAAATATATATGCCTTAAAAGATAAGTGAGCTGGAAACAATAGGTCTGGTAGCTTCAAAATCTTCTTTCCAACTGGAGCTTCAAGAGCGGGAAGATTCCCGCTTTTTCGAAAGAGAGGCAAAATGCTGCTGCTGATGCAGGACGAACCAATGAAAAGTTTGGTTACAAAAAGAAGATGGTTTGATTTATTTTACAATTTTCTTTCTCGAACTTTTTATAAATATAGGTGATACGAGGGTATCGTCGAGAGCTCGACAAGGTCTTGAAGGCTGACACAATGCGTTTAGTAAAATAAAGGAAAGTAAAGAAGTTTTTGGGTATTATACATTAATATTTCGAGATCAAAATCTCATCTTCAGAATGGCAGAAGAGCGTGTGTCTGTCCGAGTAAGTCCGTGCCTTTAATTGGAGTAGATAGACCCTTCTATCGCCTGGTTCACACTCCTCCCTCTTCTCTTGGACAGGAGTAGAGGCGTACGCCTTGTTTCCAGTTTAGGAAGGGGTTCCCGGTTTCTTTTCTCTCCTCTGGTCCTAGTCCTAGTGCTGTCGCAAGCTTTTTACTATGTTTGTAAACGGTGGCAACATCTCTTCATTCTGAGGGTACCGGGTTGGCAGTTTCCTGGTTGTTGCTTCCGATAATTAGGAGCCCGAACTCGTGCGTAGCGTCATGAGAGGCTGCTATGATCAACAGTTAAATAATATTGGGGTTATATTTAGTGCCATGTCGCGCATGAATGAGTGTTCCTGCATGAACCTCTGGTGTGCAACCTTGAGGCCACATTATGCTGCAGTCTGCGCCAGTTTCCCTCCCACACATGCTGCATACAGCAACCGACTGATTCTACTTTAGGCCTCTCTCCTAATAAAACAATCATGAATACACGATATCATAAAAGCAAATCTAAACCAGCTAACCTAAAAACACCCAAAACCATCAACATCTCCGCTAACATACGAGGTATACGCACCAACTTTTACAGTGTCGAATACTTTCTCCAAGTCAATTCACCTGACATCCTAGCCCTCTGCGAAACTAACGTTGAACCTTCTATTCTCTCTTCTGAATTCTATGTTTCTAGTTACCTTCCCCTCTTCAGGAAGGACTCCAATGTCCACATGCACGGGCTTGGTGTTTACGTCAGTGAACACCACCTTCTAGCTAGGGTGATTTCTCTTGAATTAATAGATCATTCTTATATGTGTTTCCGTCTCTCCCTACTAAGCTCAGTTAGCTATCTCTTCTTCCTCTACCGCCCCCCCTCATCTCCCGACTGTTCCGTTCTTGACAGCATCTTCAATAATATTGACAAGGCCATTTCCTTTCATCCGTCTTCCCATATATTTGTGTTTGGTGACTTTAACGTCCACCACGCCAAGTGGCTGAAAAACTCTGTCACAGATCTTGCTGGTGTCCACACCATGAATTTTTCAATCACTCAGTCCCTTACGCAAGTGGTGGAGTTCCCCACGCGTTTTTCTAATAACCCTACTTCCATCCCTGACTCTTGCAATGTCAAGCAACTGTGCCCCCTCGGAAACTCCAGCCATACGGTGGTTTCCGTTAACATCTCCTTTCACTCCCACTCCACCCAAGGACCTCAGACTAGCAGAATATCTTACTGCTACCAAAGAGCCGATTGGGACTCATTCCGCGATTTCCTGTGTGGTGTCTCTTAGAACAAAGTCTTTAGTCTTCCCGTTGAAGACTGTGCGGCTGAGGTCTCTTATTGGGTTAAGGCTGGCATCGAAGCTTTCATCCCAGCCAGGAAGTTGAGACTTAAATCCCAATCGTCCCCTTGATTCTCCCCCGCTTGCTCGGCCGCCATCGCCCATCGAAATCACTTCCGGCTTTATCGGAGTCACGTGTTGGACCATAATCTTTGCCTCTGCTCGCAATGGGTGCAAGAAGATACTTAAAGGAAAGCTGCTGTTTGCAGCCAGAATGAAGCAGCGCATAGCATCCCGTAAGTTCGGTTCCAAAGACTACTGGAGGCTCTGTAAAAGTGTACTAAACAATAGCAAACCCTCCATCCCCCCTCTAATCAACGAATTTGAGGTCCTTACCTCAACTGAATGATATCCACATTACCCTCTCGGTGGTCTCTAACATAATTTCAAAGCTTGACCACCATAAAGCGAGCGGCGGCGACAGAATCCCAATCATTGTCCCGAAGAAATGTTTCCCTGAACTCTCCTCTGTTCTCTCCAAACTCTATAACTACTACCTCTCTGCTTCTTGCTTTCCTGCCATAACATGGATCAGGCTAGTCTCCCTGAAAGCAAAACACTGCGCCTCCCCGGCTTGACTCTCACAACAGACCTCAAGTGGAATGACTATATGGAATCCATAGCTAAATCCGCTGCCAAGAAAGTTGGTTCTCTGTGTAGGACCAGGAAGTTTTTTTTCCACCTGAAACAATCCTGCACATATATAAATCTACCATCCGCCCGTGCACTGAATATTGCTGCCATATCTAGTCGGGTGCTCCTGCTATCCATCTAGGTGTCCTTGAGAAAATCCAACGGAGAATCTGTAATGTTCAGCCATCGAACGGCCTTAATCTTGAACAAGACTTTTTAAAATTAAATACACCATGCTTAACAGTTTTAATCGTTTTTTTTAAATTTTATGCAGGTAATCATGTCTTCTACGCAAAAACGAAAAATTGGTGATGAGGGAAGAATATTCAACAAGGATTTGAACAACAAATATTTCGTTGTTCAGCACAACCGAGAGGCTGTATGTGTAATCTGCCAAACTACAATAGCTGTAATGAAAGAATATAACATTAAACGTCATTATACAACAAACATTCAACCATATATGATGCAGTGAAAGGTCAAGATCGCGTGAACAAGTTAGAATACACGACCAAGTCACTTATGAAGCAACCATAAGTATTTACTGGTTATAAGAAAGACTCTGAACTTGTAACAAAGCTTAGCTTTAAAATTTGTGAATCAATTGTAGAAAATGGGAAATCTTTCAGTGATGGGGAATTTATAAAAAGTTGCTTGGACATATTTGATGGTTTTGTATGTCCTGAAAATAATTTTTTATTATAGCAAACTAATCTCTCCCGTTTTACTGAGTCACGCAGAATAGATCAGCTTGCAGAGAATATCCAAGTGTTTTTAAAAGAGTGAATAAATAAATGTGCACCATACAGTTTAGTTCTTGATGAGAGCGCAGACGTTAGTGACACTGTACAATTAGTTGTGTTTGTAAGAGGAGCCACAGACACGTTTGAAATTACGGAAGAATTTTTGGATATGACCAGCATGACTTCAACAACGACTGGGGAAGACATTTGTGAGCAAGTGTTAAAATTGATGAAAACGTATCAACTTGACTCTGCTAAACTAAGTGGCTTAACCACTGATGGGACGCCATCAATGGCTGGCAAAACAAATGAATTTACAAAGAAATTGTTAGATAACATCGACTCACAGGGAGTTGTGGTGAATCACTGTATTATTCACCAAGAAAACCTGTGCACAAAAGTACTTGGGTTTATTTTATGAAGAATGTGTTACATGTGTGAATTACATCCGTTCTCGATGACTAAATCATCGATAATTTAAGGCGTTTTTAGAAGAACTTGACTCTGATTATCCGGATGTTGTTGACTTCTCAGCAGTGCGTTGGCTGAGTAAAGCTTCTACTTTGAAAAGATTTTGGAATCTAAGAAAGGAGATTCAATCATTTATGACAAGTAAGCAACAAGATGTTGTCTATTTAAGTGACGATGAGTGGCTAAATGACATTGCCTTTTTAACAGACAACATACAACATCTTTCAGACTTAAATATTAAACTCCAAGGCAAAAGCCAGTTGGTGAACAAGATGTTTGAGCGCATTTGTTCATTTCTTCATTTGTTCATTTGAAAAAAAAAAAACTAAAACTTTTTCAAGGTCAGCTGAGTAAAGCAACACTCACCCACTTTCCAAGTTTAGCTGTGAGGAAAGAAGACATACTAGACTTAAATTGTTCCAAATATGCTGAAAGTATTGGAAAGTTGCGTGCTGAATTTGGGATAAGATTTACTGATTTCAGGAACTATGAAATGGAGTTCAGGCTCTTTTCTCAACCATTTGATGCAACACCTCCAGTCTGCTATCAAATGGAGGTGACTGATTTGTAGTGTGACATAGATTTTAAAAAAAGCATATTACAGCAATGATGTAACTTTCTATAAAAATTATGTATGTGGAAAGCGTCCACATTTAGAGAAACATGCTAAGAAAATGATCTCACTTTTTGGCAGCACTTATTCTTGTGAGCAATTTTTCGCAAGAATGAAGTTTATTAAAAGCAAATTCAGAAGTCAGCTCACAAATGAACACCTGACCAGTCAACTCCGCGTTGCCAGCACATCACTCAGAGCAGACATTGATCAAATTTGCAAAAACAAACAATACCAAGTATCTCATTAATAAAACTAACTTTAATTTATTTGTTGTTGTTTTATAAAATGCATTCAAGATGTGTCCATAACACAATACACAAGTTCTGATTTTGCAATTTATAACTTTACACATTTTTGGCAGTGACTGACCCTCGACGTTGCTTCAATGATTGAAAATGGCCCTCCAGTGAAAAAAGGTTGCACACCTCTGTTTTAAAATGACGACAATTTAGAAAACTGTTTGTAACATAATGTGTGTGTGTGTGTGTGTGTGTGTGTGTGTGTGTGTGTGTGTGTAAAGAGTTAGTGAATGCAGAGTTGTATACCATTGATCAATGAAGTAAATATTTGTTAAAGTTGTTGATAGAAGTTATCAACTTTAAGAAATATTACTTGAATTGTTCGTTGAAGAACCACGCTACAGTTGTTCGTAATGTTCGAGTCGAAGATGAACAGATAGACGATAGAATCTAGTTTGGCGGACTTGTCGTGTAGCTGACGATGAGTTAGTTCGCGTCGCTATGTCGAGCGACAATGGTTCGTGAGGCAATCGGAAGCTAGAGATTTATTGCGCAAAATTACCCAATTACGGCAAAAGGCCAAAGTTTGGGGATGGCAAAAAACATGATGGTCAAGAGTAACCATCTTATACCTAGCTAATCAGACTCACGACCCAGATATCCTTTACAATTTCTCATTCACCATAAGAACCTATCCGTCATCAAACGATTCGTCATGCACCAGAATACCACATACGCTCAGGCCACCTAAAAACAACCGAAATGGCATAAGAATTTCTTTATTAATACTGCAAAAATATATAAAATTTTCTCCATGAAATGACAATTGGGTGTGGGAATGAATAAAAACTCCAAAGAAAAAGTTTTCAACTAAATATATAAACTAAAACCAAAGATGTTAGCGGCTATCCCACAAAATAAAGAAGCCGCTGTATTCTGTCTTTACGAAAAACTCAAGAGGTACTCTTTCTACAATGAGTGGAGAGGAGAAAAATAAAATGTTTGGGCAAATAAAATCCTGACCCAGATGAGATGAAACACGGGAAGAAAAAAAAAGGGGGTGGGGTGGAGAATAGGAATCTCGACTTGGATCATAACGAAAAACGAAGCCGGAAACAGGCTGGGAACGGCACTCACTCATATTAACTAGGTACACAAAAAGAAACTGCCTTAACCAGGGGAGGGTTGCAAAGGAATCAACCCCGATATGATTAATAAGACCTAAAAGAGAAAATCAAGGTTAGCCCCGTTGACGCGAACCAGGCTCGCCGCATTTACCCAGCCTGTCGTAGGCAAACGTTTCCAATAAGTTTTAATCTTAAATTTGAGCTGATGCTCAAAATATCGGGTCAAATCCTGATGTGAAAGACGCTGGCCTCGCAAGACCTCCTCCATTCGCGACGTCCATATCACCATTCGAGTCGTGGCTAGCAGCGACAGAAACACCATCCGCTTCACCCCAGAGAACGGGCGACACATTGTCACAGACGTATGCACGATCAATGAGCACGAGCTCACGCGGCGCGATACGAGCAGTCAACTCGCCGACACGATCCCACAACGCTGGTAGAAGGCGTGCGCAGACATCTCTTTTAAACCAAGGTTGCAGCGTTCACAATCTGGCAAATCCGCCAGGCCCCATATGAAGGCCATATCATTGATATTCTCTGTTAGAACGCTTCCCAGGTACTTAAATTTCTTAACCTACTTTATTTCAGTTTCTCCGACCTGTATTTGGCATTTTGGCGGGGGTCTTCTCTTTGCTGATGACCAGTGTTTCTTGAAGTTTATGCTTAGTCCTTTCTTTTAGCTCTCTCTTGCTACTTCCCGTAGGAAGTTCTGTATTTTTCTTTTCTGTGTCTGCTATCAGCACTGTGTCAACCGCGTATCTTATATTGTTGAGATTGTGGCCGCAAATGACGAATCCTGACAACGATTCTATCTCTTTCAGAATTGTTTCGCTGTACAGGTTGAAATAGATCCAGTAATTCAGAAGTATATTCTAATTTGAACCCCTGCCGAGTGCAGAGTTAAATTTCATTAAAATTAGACAAGTGGTTCTTGAACTAGGTTCTATTTTTTTTTTTTTTTTGGGCATTTTAATTGGGGAATTCAGTATTTGTTTTCAATGGACATTCTAATATCAATCCGCGTATCTAAAAAAATACTTTGCATATTATATTCCAACTATTAAGTATGGGAAAATAACGTACACGCATAATATATAATAACAACATTATTAAATAAATTTAAAAATACATAACACAGCATATATTTATGCAATTTGCAACTCTACACCCGTCTTCTTTTGTGTGCCATGTCCCTTTAGGACATAGGCAATGATAGCCCGCTACATTTTTCTGTCCCTTGTAAAGCTTAATAAAAGTTGTTTTGTTATTTCTCCCAAACACTGTTCTGCCATCCATTTACTTAACCTCATCAATTATGTCCGCACTGACCTCTCCTGGCCCTCTTTTTCTCTGTCCGCCTCATGAATATCAAATTCTCCAAGACTTCCTTCCTCATTATGTGACTCATAAATTTCAACTATCTCTTCCTGATATTAATTATAAATTTCCTTTTTGTTTCCATTTTCTCTAAAACCTTGTCATTGCTCAAATGTTCAGTTCATGATATCCTCAGCATCCTTCTGTAGAACCATATTTCTGTTGCTTCGAGTCTATTCTTCATCTTTGAAGAGATTGTTCAGCATTCGCTGCCATATAGAAGGACAGATATCAAAGAACATCCCAGTATTCTTTTCTTTGTTTCCAAGGAAATTTTCCTATCTCTTAATACCCTGCTTATCTTTTGGAAGGCGTCTTTGGTCATTGCAATACGTTTTCGGATCTCAGTATTGCACTTTCCGTCCTCTGTTAGAACACTTCCCAGATATTTAAATTTCTGTACCTGCTTGATTTTAATATCCCCGAAATGGATCCCTCTTTTGGACTCCTCTTTTTGCTGATGAACATGCATTCAGTTTTCTTATAGTTTATGTTTAGTCCTTTATTCTGTAAAAGGTTTTATAGTTTTTTTTCCATGTCTGCTATCAGCAGTATGTCATCTGCATATCTTATATTTTTAAGATTGTGGCCGCCAATGATGAGTCCTGGTAAGATTTCTCGTTCTCAGAATTGCTTCTCGGTATAGGTTGAATAAATTCAGTGATAAATAAAACCATTGTCGTGCACCACTTTCTATTTTTGTATATCTGCTGAACTCATTTTCTCTCCGTATGCAGATGGTTTGCTGCCAGTATAGATTCTCGATTATTCTAATGTATTTCCCGAATATGTCAAGATTGCAGAGCAGCTCTAACATATTTTTGTGGCTTACTTTATTGAACACTTTTGTTTAGTCGATAAAACATAGGTAAACGTCCTTCTGCATTTGTATTGCTCTTTCTGATAACATTATGAGCATAAATATCGCGTTTCTTGTTCCGCTGTCTTTCTCGAAGAACCAGCACTGTTCCTTTCCTATCTCTGACTTAATTCTACTACCCTCTATTTATCAGAATTTGGATGATGAGTTTTCTTATGTGGATCATTACGCTGATTGTTCAGTGGAGTTCACCTTCGTTTGCGCCTGGTTTCTTAGGCAGTTCTATGAAAATTGCGTTTAGCAATTAATTACACCAAAAATATTTCTCTCTCTCTCTTACAAGCATATTTCACTACACATATAATTATATTCAACTACTGATTAGTACGAACATCATATTTTCTTTTTTCAGGAACTTTTCCAGTATGAACATTGATGTATTTTCTTCAACATCCAAGAGAGAGCTTTCTCCACTAAATCTTGCATGCACAAAATAATCAATCCTGTAACTATGTTTAATACATTGTTATTATTCTTGTTATATTGTTCTCTGAGTTATTTTTATAATTAATGTGGTGGATTGGACAACCAGTCTACTTTATAATGGTGACTCCACTTTCAAATTACTACCACGTCGTCCAGTCCACAACATGACCATACCATTTTTGTCTGAGTTTCTTCCCTTTAATTAGCTAGGAGGGCTTATTTGTGTGAAGCTGACTTCCTTTGAGGTCCGATTTTGTACTTGGTGTCTATGACCTTACCTTCTACAAAGCACCTAGAACTTTTGATGTTCTGATGTGACACCAATTGCAAAACTTATTTTGGTGCCTCTTAAGAGTAGCTCAGTTTAGACTGGGTTCGGGTCACCACAGATCAACTCCTCTTCAAATTAAATTTCCTGATGTGACTCATATACTACGCATTTATTGAGTATATTTGAGTTTTAAAATTCAGCATTTATTCTACACATGTTACAAGTGTCTTTATCTTTCATTACAACTTTTTTTCGGCCGATTTATTCTTTGACCTTCGAATGAAAGTGTAGAAATTTGCAACAAAGATGTTTCATTGGATTAAACTTGAACTCCTATGGCTATTGTCATAGTAAAGGCAGAGACAGTTTTCTTTTTTTAATAACTACAACCAATTTGTTCTTACTTTTGATGAGTAGTCGTAGTTGTTGTAGTATAAGTCATAGTAGTCGCAGTATTATTTGCAGTAGTAGCCGTTGTAGTACTAGTAATGATCGTAATATTAGTCATAAAATAGTGTTATTGTGGTTGATAGCGAACCGGTGATATTTCCAGTTACGCGATACTAATAGAAACATTAATACGCTTCCGTAGCACATGCAGTATAAAAAAGAACAAGTTAGATGGCAATAACAAATAGGCATTTAATATAACAAAAACAAGTACAATACATTAAGAATGTTTAAGTATGTCCCAAAACAAAAAGAATGTTCATGTTGTCCAAATAGACGAGAAGGTTTTTAGCAAGAATAGATAAGAAACGACATACCGTTACGACAGCAATTGGTCCTCGTGGCTATACACCCCAAAGCCAGGAAAGGAATTGAACCCAGACCAAGGAGAGTTCCTCAAAAGACAAAACAACTGCTGTTCCCCTTAAGGCAAGACAACTATTGTCTCCCTACAGTGTTAATTCGTAGATGGTTATAATGTCTTCACTGACTCCAACGGTGCTCTAACGAACACTCTATAAGAACTCTCTCGGAACTCTGGGTATTTACTGAGACGAGATGTGATACAAGGTCAGGTTTAAAGTGTGAAACCCGAGCGTGTTATACTTGGCGTGTCAAAATTTACCCAGCCTCCGCAACTGCAGGATCAGGCATTTTGCATTGTTTATTTTTCTCAGTCGAGTCTTTGTTCGGAGACGAAAAACTCCCGACCGAGTCGTACTCTGCTAGAAAACAAAGGGGTTGACAATTCCGAGCCAGATAGCGGACTCTCAGAAATCTGGAGATTTACGGAAATCTCACTGACACCAGATGTGACACAAGTTGTATGAAATTTTAAAATTATCTTTTTTTTAAATTTTTGGTGTCTTTTTCAATGTTTTTGTCCTTTAGTTGTTTGTTTTTATTACAATATTAGTAAAAACACTAAATAAACAAAATAATAATTAAACTGTAGGTACTTAATCTCGGTAATTTTGATAAGAACAGTTGCAGAAGGCGACTAAAAATAGATCAGATTGATTAAGCGTCTCAATTTAGTTCTGCTTCCTCGTTGTGTTTGCAATTCGGATTACGATAATCCAGTTTGTAAATCCGATTGATAATGAGTGACATGATCTCGAATTGAAGAGGGAAAAAAGTGTGTAAAGATGAAAGACGAAGAGGAAACGAAAATGAAAACTACTGGAACGTAGAATGAAGTACTTTCGTTTTTTTTTTTTTATATATATATAAACAATAAACATGTACTGAGTGAGCCCTTGCCGCAGAGCTAATCTAGACGTCATTACTGTAAGTTCAATTCTCACACAAAGCAGAGAAAACCCAATGACAAAAATGTTTTATTTTATGTACATTTTTTTTGCGTTGTGGCGTAGTGGATATCGGCTCGGAACGAGAAATCGGGGAACCGGGTTCGAATTTCAGTTGAATTCCTTGCATTTACTTACGCGCAAATACCCTTGGGAAAGGTATTAATCCGTCAATTCCCTCCAGTTATGGGTTAAATAATAGGACAGATTGGGTTCTATAGCCTTGGTCGGCAACCAGTCTACCGCAGAAAGCAATGGCAACCGCCTGCGGGATAATCTTCTGCCCAGTCAGTCATGTCTCTTTCGAGACATGATCGCCCAAAGCGTGTATCGCGCATGGCACTTAACTGACTGACATTTTTTTTTAGAAATATATCTAAAAATATAATGATATGAAAATAAGTTTGGGGGAAGGGGTGAACACTAAAACAAAGTAAAATATAACAAAATATTTAAACTAAAAATAACAAATGTTAATAAGACCCCCTCCACCCCACAAAACTAAGAGTGGCTGCTGTATTCTGCCAATAACTAGAATCAAGGCTGACCTCATTCACACGAACGAGTCTCGCTACTTTTACCGACCTTTTGCTGAAATCTGTCGATATCAAACGCGTTTTCTATCAGATCTGATCTTTATCTTGAGCTGATGCCCAGTGAATTAAGCGTATGGTGGCAGAACAAAGAAGAAACGACGGTGGTTTACGAAATAAATAATTGTATTAACAAAATAATGTAACAAAGTGGTAAATCGGTGTGAATGTCTCTCGTTGAAAGAAGAAAGAGATAAGTAGAGTCTTAAAAAGTCATTCGCGGAGGTGTACGATAGGATGGGGGGAGGGTGGCTATGAATTAAAGCAGCGCCGGCCTTTAGTTGGCGCTTTTTTTTTAGATGGGAGATCCGTTTGAGCGAGAGTTGTGAATCGTGGCTGATCTACCGATTGACTTCGAGGGTTTTTAAAGCCTTTTCTGATCGGCTTTAGTTTTTATTGTTTCTTTAGACGGGAGAGGGGAGTGTGATTGGTGAAAATTATGGATTGTATTTTTCTTTGAGTGCGTAGTGAAACGGAAGTTATGTGCAGAGCCTATGCGCAGTTGACGAAGATTTTAGTTCAGCCTTGGGTTTCAGAGTGTTCACATTTGGCCGGTGGTAGAAATTTGTGTAACATGAACCTGAAGAAAATCTGATTTTAGGAAGATTATAACAGAATTAAAGCAGATCCTGATAAGAATAGCGTTCCTACCGCAAGATTCCCTCCATTCGCGAAGTTCAGATCACCATTCTTGCTACGGTTAGCAACGTGAAAAACACCATCCGTTATCAATTATGTAAATGAACAGTTTACAGGTATTGGGAGAGGAGGAGCCATGGAGAGACGATGACCGTCAATAAGTCAGGAAGCAACATTGAGGTCCTGAATGAATTTCGAGGTCATAGAGGGACTCACATCATTACGGGACATCGAGGTCATGACGGGACATCGAGGTCACGAAGGAACATCACATCATTATGGTACGTCGACATCACGAAGGAACATCACGGTCATAAAGGGACATCGGCACCGTGAAGTGACAAAAACTTAAAGATACCATGACATATGCGTACACCAATGTCTGTCTTCTGATGATAAAAACGCATTTATTTTTGCACGACAAATATTTATTTTTTTCAACATAATCTTTTTCATTGACAATTCCGAAGTGAGTATTATTAATATCAAGCGTACATTACAGTTTTTTTTTTAGATTTAGCATTGCTTGCTTATATCATGGAATTTGAAATAAACGTATTTCTTAATCACGGAGGTAATATTTCTCTGACGCGTTAAGTGATTGATGACAATCAGATGTGTTGACAAGCGAAATATGGTTGACCAAAATTGACATAAATTTATGAAAACTAAGTGAACGTTTCGTAAGGGAAACAATCCTTGAAACTAGTGACCTTTAATGATATGTCGCTTATGACAACTCATACTGAAAAAGATTTACACACACACACACACACACACACACACACACAGGGGGAGAGAAAAAATTAATTATTTTAAAAATCTTGGTGTGTGAAGATTTGTATAAAGCTTTTTAATTTTCGATTAGTAAACATACACTTCACTAAATAACTTAATAACATAATACAGACAATGATTGGAAGAAATTCAAAAATATTTTTGAAACTTTATTATAATTAAACAATAAAAATGAAAGCAATTCTTGTAAAAATTCTTTATTCATCAAAAAGTTTTTTTTCTTCACACTATGATATCCTTAATATATATAAATTATAAAAGTAATTAAAAGTTTATCTAAATTAAAAATGTTATAGCTTTATTGCATTTATCATTTCACAAATCGGAGCAGATTTTCTGAAAAGTGGCTATTGTTTGAAAACAAAGTAGGTGATTTATATTCCCCAAGGAGCCTTGCATTTAACTAATAAAACAAAATTTGCGGACAGTAGAAATTTCAGGAAATTAATGTGTGTGTGAGAGAGATGGTATGGGGAAGTAACAGAAAAAAGTTACCAAGATTTTATGCAAATAATGATTTAAAAGAGAATTTCATGCATTTGTGAATAAGTCCTAAAATTTTCATTAAAATTCGGCCATTATTTGATATTTGCATGAATTTCCGAATTAATGTGTTTCAACGGCAAAAAAATGAGTTTCGTAATATAGTAATCGTAGTAAACTCTGGTAAAAATTTAGTCACCCGCTGACGAAAGAAAAAAAAAAAGAAAAGATTTTTAACAAAAATTTCGAGCGTTTTAGAAAGGATTAATTTTATTTCAAATAATTCAAAAAAAAGAAAAAAAACCTCCGATCTTTCCTCTAAACATTTTCACCATAAAACTTTGATTTCTATTAAGTTTGGGGCCTTTTAACATGACGATTTTTTGTTTCTTTATTTGTTTTTATTTTTATTTTTATTTATTTATTTATTTTTTGAGAATTAGTGGAGGTACCTAGAAGAATATGACACGAGATCTCGGTGTTAGACAAAAATTAGCCCGAGTGCCGCCTAATCCTACTTCCAATTTTATTACAAAAAAACAAAACAAAACAAAAAAACAAAACAAAAAAAAAACAATTAAAATCAAGTTTAAATTAAAAATTTATTGATTTTTTAAGCAAATGATTTTTGCATTCACTTGGTTATTGGTGAAGTTTTTGAATGGATTTAAAATTCTTTACTCCTTTATCAAAAACAATTTTCCAGTGATATGAAAATAAAAATGGGGTATTCATTTTCGTTTTTCCATTTTTTTAAAAATTCGTTTCCCTCCTCGTAAATTGTTTACTGGCCACATTCTATCCAAATATGAAAACATTTTGTTGAATTTTGGGGGTAGAGAGAAAGTTTCGCCAAAAGGGATTGATATAAAAAACAAAAAGATATGTTTCTTTAATCGATATCCGGCGGAACCACTGAGAGATATTGTCGATTGATTTTGGCTGACCCTGGTTTGTTGGAAAAAGGTGAAGAAGTCGAGTCGGTTTTATGTTGTTTGGTTTGTGTCTGCTGAAAAAGAGTAAAAAAAGAAAAGAAAAAATTAATAATCAATATGGCTTTGAAATTTCAGATAATTCAGTCAGTTAAGTGACATTCGTGAAACACACTTGGGCAATCCGCAATCATGTCTCTTTCGAGACATGACTGACTGGGCAGAAGATTATCCCGCAGTAGTTTGCCATTACTTTCTGCGGTAGTCTGGTTGCCAGTCAAGTCTATAGAACCCAAACTGACTTATTATTTGACTCATAGCTAGAGGGGGAAGAGATGTATTATATTATTAAGTAGTAATTAGTAAGGGATCAGTTTATTACTTCATAACAATATAAAACTGATCCCCCACTTTATGCCCAGTAGAAGTTTTAATCATGTTTTCAATTATATTCAGACAGTTAAGTGATACGTGATACACGCTTGGGTGATCATGTCTCGAAAGAGACATGACTGACTGGGCAGAAGATTATCCCGCAGTAGATTGTCATTGCTTTCCGCGGTAGACTGGTTGCCAGCCAAGGCTATAGAACCCAATCTGTCCTGTTATTTAACCCATAACTGGAGGGAGGAGACGAATTATTACCTTTCCCAAGACTATTTGCGAGTAAGTGAATGCAAGGAACTCAACTGGAATATTCACTTCAGTCAGTTAAATGCCATACATGATACACGCTTTGGGCGATCATGTCTCAAAAGAGACATGACTGACTGGACAGAAGATTATTCCGCAGTAGGTTGACATTGCTTTCTGCGGTAGACTGGTTGTCTGCCAAGTCTATAGAACCCAATCTATCCTGTTATTTCACTCATAGCCAGAGGGGGAAGAGATGTATTATTATTAAGTAGTAATTAGTGGGAGATAAGTTTATTACTTCATAATGATATAAAACTGATCCCCCACTTTATGACAAGTAGAAGTCTTAATCATGTTTTCAACTATTATATTCAATCAGTCAGTTAAGTGCCATACGTGATACACGCTTGGGCGATCATGTCTCGAAAGAGACATGACTGACTGGGCAGAAGATTATCCCGCAGTAGGTTGCCATTGCTTTCTGCGGTAGACTGGTTGCCAGCCAAGGCTATAGAACCCAATCTGTTCTATTATTTAATCCATAACTGGGGAGAAGAGACAGATTAATACCTTTCTTAAGGGTATTCGTGCGTAAGTGAATACAAGGAATTTAACTAGATTTCGAACTCAGCATCCCGATCTCTCGTTCTGAGTCGATATCCACATCCTTCAGATAATTCAGTCAGTTAAGTGCCATATACGTGATACACGCTTAAAAATCGAATTCAGAGGTTCGAACACGTACGCGGGCGGGCACACACACACACACACACACACACACACACACACACACACACACACACACACACACACACGGTTTGATGCTATATCACGTTCATACATCAATTCTCGCACAGTCATTGAAGTTAAACTTGGTTTCTTGATAACTGACCATTTGGGAATACCAGTGGCTGTAAGCTTGGATGTGCGGGCGGTGTAATGGCTACCGACTCGGAATCGGAAAGCCGAGTTCAAATTAAAGTTGGGTGCATTATATTCACTTATGTGCGAATACCTTCAAAATCTAAATATGCGTACGTACGTATGTATGTGTTTGTTTGGTAGGAATGTTTTTGAATGGAGAAGAAGAAGTAAAGGAAATCAACACACGAGAAGGAAAGTGAATGAGGACGAATGTCCGGCTCAGCTTGAAGCTTCTCTCGTTACATTTTAGCTTGTCATCTTTGCTGCTTCCATCCCTGACTAACTCTTGACTGGCGCTGACCTGAGCCTTTCATTGTCTCTTTGAATTTCGCATTGGATTGCTAGGGCCTCAAGTCTTAAAAGTCGCTCCCATTGGTCAAAAATCAATTTAACACCTACTTGTGAAATCTGGTTTCGACTTTTTCTTTAAGCACATGGTCAATCCTTTTTCTATTTGGGAAAAACCAGAATTTCACACATCATTGTGAGTTTTTGTAAAAGTGAAGAAGAAGAAGGTTGATTTTTATTCTTAATTTCTTATCCTACTACACTTGACAGACTTATTTCGGCAATAAGCATTACAACTTGAATGAAAACAGACAATAATTTTGATAAAATGGCGTTCTCAATCAAGACATACATGAACGATATTTTTAATTCAATCTCTCGATCTGTGGCGGAATAACTCAACACATATTTTTTTAAATATTTAAATTTGAAGTAAATTGAGGAAACATACAAATTTGTTATAGTAAAAAATAAATAAATGTGATTGAACAAATATGTGGTGATACCGAACGAGCAAAAGCGATGGACCGGGTGTTTGCACCCTCACAACAAAAAAAGCAAATGACCAAAACTCCACGGTGCGCATCCGGGTTCGCGCAGATGTTCCGGTTGAAAACTAAAAATTAATTAAATATTAAATTTCCAGTTTGCCAGCCTACGCGAATTTTATTTAACGGCCAATGGTAAGCCCAGACTCAAATTCAAGTGTGAATCCCAAATAATCTGCTGCGATCCAAAAAGAAGATATAAAAAGCCGATACAGAAAGCATCGCCCGACAGACAGAAAGACAGACAGACCCAGACTCGAGAGAGACGACTGTAATTAGTAGCCCCCTTGACCCAAGTCAAGCGGCTTACTATGTTCGCCTCCCTTACCTCTCTCATCTTATCTTTTCCTGTCTCAAAACTACTTACTGACCTAAGGAGCGAATACATCAAAGACATTCCTTACTCACGACGCTCCCACATTTCTAAGTATTAATTCTCTTTTCAGCATTTTATTGCCATGAACATTTTAACGTTCGTTGGACCTATACTTCAAGTATTACTTTAATTGTAAAACCGTTATTGATATGTGTATATATAAAATGTTATTGTTCAACTCAATTTCTTTTCTTGACTTATCATTTTATGACTTACAGTGGGCTATCTACAACGAGGCCAAATTCCATTAACCTGCAATTATATACAACTACCCTTCACTATAAACGGGAAAAGAATGGATAACCCATTATAAATATACATATACAGTGTAACCCTGATATAAGAGAGTTGTCGGGACCGGATAAAAGTTCTGTTATATCCAGGTTTATCTTATATCAGGGTTTGATTTATTTCATATGCATTACCACGGGCTCTAATTTTGAGCCAGAGAAAATGACTCTTATATCCGAGTTTCTCTTATATCCGGGTTATACTAATAGGCGAAAAAGGTTATGTCGGTAGCAAGCAATGTTTGACGAAATAAAATTGTTCCCTTCAAAAGTTCACATGTGTGAGTCAAGGTAAAAATACGTAATAAACAAATTTAGAGTTGTATCACTTAGACTGTATTTTGAAATGTTTGCTAAAATGGAATTAGATTATACTAGCAGTATAGCCCGGCGTTGCTCGGGTGTAATGAAAGCTTTTAAACTAATCTATGGTCCTGGAGCTCAGACTCAGCTGAAAGAATATTTGTGTGAAGTTTGGTGAGAATCGAATAAAAATTGTGGATTTGTATAAAGGACATACAGACAGATAAACAGACACACACACAAACATCTTACCTTTTATATATACATATATATGTAACCCGGATATAAGAGAGTTGCCGGGACAGGATAAAGTTATCTTATATCCGGGTTTGGTTTATTTTATATACATTACCACAGGCTCTAATTTGGGTCCAGATAAAATCTCGCTTATATCCGGGTTTCTCTTATATCAGGGTATCTTATATCCGGGTTATAATGATCGATTTTCTGCACTATTGTAAGAACCGCAACCTTGAAACTTCTGAATATCGTTTCTTATGTTTTTGTCTATGAGTGTATCAAATTTGATTAAAATCGGTCCATTCCTTCTTTAACCCGATTTTTTTGATTTTCGATATTTATCGGGAGTACCTCGACACAAAACACTCGCAGACGCTTATAGTACAACTGTGTAAATTTTCAAGAAAATCAGTTCAGCCGTTTCGGAGTCTTTTGGTAACGGACACACACACACAGACAAAGTTCCATTTATAAATAAGTTTAGATAATATGTAGAAAAGATATTTTCATTTTCTTATTTGAATATTCTAGATGTAATTTCGTGGAATAGTTCTGATGATGAAAAATATTGTCGAAGAATATTTTCAATGATCAAGAGATTTGTTGATTTCAGCTTGGCAGTTTGAGTGAGTGAACGAGTGAGTGAAGTCTTGTATTCTTATTGTCGTGATTATTAAACATAAAGTTCAACAATCAACAGATGATAAGAAGACGATAGCAGAAGTTGGCTTCACAAGTGATTTCCCGTGTGTTGCTGGGTGAAGTTTGTAGTGACGTGGATTCTGTTATCAGATGAATACTCAATGATTGAAGAAACGAAATCTGCCGTTTAATTACCGTTCAGTGTGGATCAGAACGTTTCGGCGGGAAAGTTACGTCTCGTGCGGCAATATCTTTTAGAAGTGAATTAGTCAATCAAATTGCGAGCTTTAGAAAAATTCAGAAAGCTAGCTGGAGCCTACTTTCAACAAAACTGCACAAAATTTAACTAGTAAAAACAAAGCGATAAATAAATAGTCATCAAGCTGCGATTAGTAAATTGTCCTATAATAGTTAAGAAGTAAATTTTATCCAATGAATTTGCAAGTTACCACGAAATATGTGAAAAGGAATTTACGCACGTTTTTTGGTGAGGAATACTGCGCAGGTCTAATTCAGAAACAAATTTTATAATAAGATAATATTTAACTCATAGAGAAAAAGATGATTCAGTTGCCTTTATACCGAGGGAATCATTCACAGTGAAGTTATCGCCAATGACTTATTAACATATATCTAATTACTAAATGAAAACTTTGTGTGGACACTTCTTATACACCGATTCATCTGTAAAAGACAATATATCTAAAAATAAAGGTCAAATAAAGGCAAGTGAATCATCTTTTTCTCTATGAGTTACATATCTTATTATAAACATTGTTTCTGAACTAAGATCGATACAATGAATTAAAGATATCGCTCATGTATGGCTTGATTCAGAACGCCATTTTAAAGACAGTTTTGAAATCGCAGCCTAGCGACAATTTAACAATCGCTTGATTTTTACAAAAAACTTGCAATTTGATTGGTCAATTCTATCCAATAGAAATGTCTGTATGGACACAAAGTTTCCCGCTCAGATGAGTTCATCATCTTTGACGGTACAATGTAACCCTGATATAAAAGAGTTGTCGGGACCGGATAAAATTTCTCTTATATCCGGGTTTCATTTATATCCGGGTATTTAAAATTCAGACTTCGTCTTCTGAATCAGTTGGCTCGCTCCGGATACCCCACATAGAAAAAGGCCTTGTGTCACTTTCAGTCTAAGTGGGGAGGTAGATAAATACCGTTGACCCGGAAGCGCCATCACGATTATTTGTCTGACTTTCTGCCTTCGGTCAGAGAGTGACCCAGTCGAGGATCCGCCGAAGGGTAGAGTTTCATTTGGACAATAAATTTCGGCCTGGATACCCCGCATTAAAAAGGGCTTGTGCCACATTCTGCCTCGGTGGTGGGGGGTTTAAATATCGTTGGCCACAAAGCATATGCCAATTCAATTCGCCATGTTACGGACAACAATCGCCAACTTTGTTCGCCATACGGTGCGAACCCGAATCCATGACCGTCCAAACTTCAACTTAGCAATGCTAATTCACTTACTGAGACTTCCACGTTAAACTACAGACTTTACATTCATTCACGCACACAATATTCTTCAACAAACTTTCCTTCACATAGAATAGTCTATTATAAAACTCTTAATCATCTAAGACATTCACTCAACAAAATAATTTAGTCAAACCTGGAACACTTAACGAGAAATAATCTTTTTAAAACAATTTATCTTGACTTAAGCTTGAATTTTGCAATTCACTAATATTAATCTCACCTTACATTACCAACCACTGATCCTTTCTTATTTTGTGTATCTTTGTTGGAATACAATTTTAAGTTGTTATTATAACATGTCGTTTGTTTCGTCGATTGTTTTGATTAAAAAAAAAATGTGCAAAGCTAAGAACCCACAAATTCTCAACTCTTTGGGACAAGTGACTGGATTCATCCAATGCTTTTCCACTGGACCATGTGTCTTCAAGCGTTACTACAATTTAAAGTAAACTTTGAACAGCGACGGGTAAATTTGTCGTGCTCACGCATACATCTTAACACATTTACTTCAACATTGTAATACATATTTCCCTCCTAAGCATTTCTGTCTGATCACACCGCGTCCACGTCCATTTTTTTTTTCCTAGCGCAGCTTGGCTTGCGTATTTAAACAGGCGCACACGTATTATCCACCAGTTAGGTCCGCGATCTCGACATACGATAGTGGGACATGTGTTTCCTGACTCTCTCTTTCATAGCGGGTCGCAATTAGGAGCGTTTTTATTTTCATGCACACACACTTTCCCCTTTACAAACTACTGGGAACTCAACAACTTGTTTTATTAGTTCTACATTCCAGCTCTGACTTTCTTCAATTAATATTTCAAGTTGGATTTTAGCTGCCAAACGACCCCACGCCGCCCCGTACTAAATCCACTCACATCATGAAACACACACACTTATACATACCTACACTACTAGTTAACTATTCTGAACACTAAAGAACTTTGCCGAGTTGAATTTTCTTCACTCTTATATCCTTTGGAATAATAACGACCATTCCAATGAATATTGCGATTTACTACCATGCAAACAAACTTTATTTCATTCAAGATAAACTTTCATTCAACATGTTACACTCTGTCTAAGAAACATTTGACGTCAAATGTCCATATGCATGGGCTTGGTGTATATGTCAGTGAACAACTCCCCCTAGCCAGGGTCACATCTCTTGAATCCCTTGATTCCATCTCTTGAATCCCTTGATTCATCCCTTGATTCCATTCCTTCATGTGCTTTCGCCTCTCACTTCTAAGCTCGGTTAGCTATCTCTTCTTCCTCTACCGCTCCCCCTCCTCCTCTGACTGTACGATACTTGATTGCATCTCTACTAATATCGACAGGGCCATTTCTTCTCACCCATCTGCCCATATATTTGTGTTTGGCGATTTTAACGCCCACCACACCAAGTGGCTTGAAAACTCAGCCACCGACCTTGCTGCGATCCGCCCCATGTACTTTTCAATAACCCAAGCTCTAACGCAAGTGGTGGACTTCCCCACGCGTTTCTCTAAAAACCCTCACGGAAGGGACTCTTTACTCGACCTTTGCTTTACCTTCATCCCAGACTCCTGCACTACCAGGCAACTCTGCCCCCTCGGAAACTCTGACCACGCCGTAGTCTCCGTAAACATATCAATCCGCACTAACTCTACCCAAGAAAACCAGACCAGCAGAATATCATACTGCTACCAAAGAGCCGACTGGGACACGTTCAGGGACTTCCTCTGCGACGTCCCCTGGAACAACGTCTTCGATCTTCCTGTCGAAGACTGTGCCTCCGAAGTCTCCTCTTGGTTTAAGGCTGGCATCGATGCTTTTATCCCGGCCAGGAAATTCCAACTAAAACCAAATTCGTCCCCCTGGTTCTCACCCGCTTGCTCGGCCGCCATTGCTCACCGGAACCATTTCTTCCGGCTCTATCGAAGCTGCTCGTCGAACCAAAACAGGCGCCTTTTCGCCTCAGCACGGAACAAGTGTAAAAAAGTGCTGAACGAAGCCAAGAGGGCGTTTGCTACCAGAATTAGGCAACGCATAGCATCCTCTAAGTTTGGTTCCAAAGATTACTGGCGTCTCTGCAAAAGCGTGCTCAGCAGGAACAAAACTTCAATACCCCCACTAATCAATGAGTTTGAAGTTCTCACCTACCCAGCCGACAAGGCTGAATGCTTTGCCCGTAGATTCTCAATCAATTCGACACTGGACTCGTTAGGAATACCTACACCAGACTTCCCACCCAGAACTAAGGCTCAACTAAATAACGTCCACATTACACCCTCGCTGGTCGTCAAGATAATTGCACAACTTGACCCACACAAAGCGAGCGGCGGTGACGGAATCCCAGTCATAGTACTGAAGAAATGTGCCCCAGAACTCTCCTCTGTCCTCTCTAAACTCTATAACCTCTGCCTATCTGCTTCCTGCTTTCCTGCCTGTTGGAAGTCCTCCTGCGTAGTTCCTATATTTAAGAATTCTGGCGAACCCTCAGACCCCGCCAATTACCGTCCTATTAGTCTCCTTCCAATCTTTGGCAAAGTTTTCGAAGCCATTATCAACGCCGAGGTGACTCAGCATCTCATGGCCAACGGGCTTCTCTCTGACAAACAGTACGGGTTTCGCTTCACCAGGTCTACTGCTGATATGCTAACGACCATTACCGAGTACATATACCGGGCACTCGACAAGAATGGTGAAGCCCGAACCGTTGCCTTGGATATCTCCAAAGCATTCGACAGGGTCTGGCATGCTGGCCTCTTGTGCAAACTGCGGAGCTATGGGATAACTGGACATCTGTTTGACCTCATCCACTCCTTCCTCTCTAACCGCTCATTGAAGGTGGTATTAAATGAGCATGCCTCCCAAAACTACCATACGAACGCGGGCATCCCTCAAGGTTCTATCCTAGGTCCCACACTCTTTCTGATCTACATTAATGATTTCCCCGACACCATTAAATCCCAAGTTGGCATGTATGCCGATGACACAACAATCTACTCTCGCATCGATCAGAAACCAGGTGTGGACGACAAAGTGAACCACGCTGCCGTACTTGAAAGGGACCTCCAATCCGTAGTGGCCTGGGGTAGGAAATGGCTGGTAAATTTCAATGCCTCTAAAACGAAGCTGCTATCAACTAACCACCATAGACAATCGCATCTACCTCCCATTAGCATGGGACAGGCTAGCCTCCCAGAGAGCAAAATACTACGCCTCCTTGGCCTTACACTTTCGGCGGACCTCAAATGGAATGACTATATCGAATCCATTGCCAAATCCGCTGCTATGAAAGTCGGCTCCCTGTGCAGGGTCCGGAAGTTTTTCCCACCTGAATCTATTCTGCACATATACAAATCTACCATCCGCCCGTGTATTGAATATTGCTGCCATATCTGGTCGGGTGCCCCTGCTGCTCTCCTTGGGCTTCTTGACAAAATACAAAGGAGGATCTGTAACGTGGTTGATACTGACTTGGCAGACCGGCTGCAGCCGCTCTCTCACCGGCGTGATGTGGCTTCCCTGTGCCTCTTCTACAAGTACTTTCATGGCTACTACTCCGATGAGCTTAGATCACTGGTGCTGCATAAGAACGAATTTACACGAGATACTAGATTAGCAACTCGGTCCCACCCTTTTACAGTTAAACAAATAAGATGTAACCGTAATTTCTACTCCAACAGCTTCTTTTCTCGCGCTTCCCGCCTGTGGAACTCCCTTCCACAACTCTGCTTTCCCGACAATTACAATCTCCAGGTGTTTAAATGTAGGGTCAATAGACACCTCCTATCACACTAACTCCCAATTATTCTCAGAACACTCTCATCTACCCAACCCTCATTCTCGGTATCCTTACCCGCCTATCACCCACCCTCTGACATTTCCTATATTTAATCATCCTTTCTCCACTCTACGTAGCCCCCTGAGCAGTAGTGGCAGTGGCATGCCTTGCTCGGGGTGAAACGCTTATAAAAAAAAAATGAATGGAGAGAAACTGTTTTTCTTTTTGTTCGAATGTATTGCATGCCTTTTTCAACCAATAATATGTGTACATTGTTGATCCTTCACTAATTACTACTTAATAATATCACTTTTCCCTCTAGCTATGAGTCAAATAACAGGACAGATTGGGTTCTATAGCCTTGGCTGGCAACCAGTACCGCAGAAAGCAATGGCAACCTACTGCGGGATAATCGTCTGTATTCATGTGTGTTCGCCTGTTTTTATCATTTTATGTGTGTGCATGCGCACGCTTCTAGGTACCTCCGCAAATTTTCAATAAGTTTTTAAATGGATTTTTAAAATAAATAAAAAGCTTGAAGCTTTCTTTTTTTAGATTTAACTACCGTTTACTTGAGAGAAGTTAAATTTATTAAGATTCAGCCAACAAGTCAAGTGCCATGCGTGATACACGCTTTGGGCGATCATGTCTCGCATGAATACACATATATACACATACATACATACATGTTTTACGAAACTCTTTTTTTTTCCCTTACTAAAGATTGTAGTCATGAACACTCGCGTGTCCATGACTGTCACTTTTGTGAATAACCGGGTGGAATCAGAGCTTGGTGAACGGAACAATAGTAACAACAACAGTGGGTTGAAAGGAAAGGAAGAAACAACACTAAAAACAGTAATTGTCTATTGAAATTGTCAGTTAAAGATGAAGAAACAAATATTTCATGAACTGAGTATTTATTTATCAATTTCAAAATTGAAATAACTTGCTGTCACTTGTCCCAGTCACCACCACCACTACTACTACTACTACTACTACTACTAATAATAATAATAATAATAACCATGAGAGAATCTAAGACCCAGTAATGTGGAACTAGGCTACGACGAGGTTTTAAACCAGAGGACGGTTAAAAAAATCGTCAAGCATGACTGAGAAATGAGAATGGTTGTTGGAGAAAAGGTAAAAAGAAAGATTTTCTAAGAATTTGAGGAAAAATACTTTTTTTTTTTTTTTTCGATAACTTGACAAGTTGAATATAAAAAACAATAACTTTTAAGAAGAGTTTTCTCTGGTTAAGAAGGCATAAATTCATTTTTGAATTTGTTCTTTCATTAGCATTAAATCATTAACACTAACAGTCTCTTAGACTCTAAAGAAGGAACCCATAAGAAATTTAAATTAAAAGTTAACTGGAGTGAGTGGGGGTCACAGTTTGGTAAAAACCAAAACAAAAATGCGCTTACCGTGTGTGATTCCTTAAAGAACAAAAAAAAAAAATAGCATCTGGATTTCTTCTTTTTTTTTTTCTAATTTTTATTATCGATAAAAGTGTTTTTCTGTTGTTTTTTTTTTAAGTATTTAAATTAAATAATTAAACTGAAAAAACACTCCAGATGACGAATTTTAAAATTTCATTTTTTTTTAAATTACGTTGTATGAGCATAATTTGTTTTGGCTTCCGTAGTCCGTTCAGGGTTGGGGGAGGGGGTTAATTTGTTTGAACTTACGTAGCAAACTGTACTTTAAACTTTTACTTTTTAAAAAAAAAATTAATAATTTTATCAGTCAGTCATCTGGTGTGCTTAAAATCTTCTCAGTAAGTAATAATGAATGAATTGAAAAATAAAAGAAAAGAATATTTCTCCTCACTAACTTCTTGCATTCGAAAAAAAAAACAAAAATAAAAAACTGAATTTAAGGGCGAATAATTGAAGGAAGTTTTCCCGACGATCGAACAAAACAAAATGAAATAATAAATAAAAAAATAAAAAAATGTAGCTAAAAAAAAGGAGATTTATTTTTTTAACTGTCACTGACGTCTAACAAAAGACGACAGATCAAAGTCGCTAAGACTTTCAAGTTAACTATTTTTAGGTGAAAAAAGAAAATATAATCCGCAATAAAAAATTACTGCAAAATAATGACGAGATTATTGTAAAAAACCTTCAACTTATTTTTTAAATTATTTTCATATCTATTCTTGTGTTTTTACTATTTTTGCTTTAAAAATCCTTTCCGACTAAAAGAATGTCACGTGGATGTTCATCACGACGACGACGACGACGACTAAGAAAAAGAAGGAAGGAAAGAAAGAAGAAACGATTCCTTCTTGTAAAACATCAAAAATCTCCAGATTTCGGCCCCCGTCTTAAAAAAATATCATAATGAGTCACCATTTAACAGGCACACCTATCTCGTCGTCGTGGCCGAGTGGTTAAGGCGATGGACTAGAAATCCATTGGGGTCTCCCCGCATAGGTTCGAATCCTATCGGCGACGTATTATTTTTTTTTTCATCCTTCTTTTTAATTTTAAGCTTTAAATTATTATTTACAAGAAAATTTAACTTCTCTTAAGTAAACGGTATTTATTTTCAAGAAAGACTGGAAGAGGTATATTATTTTATATTTCACTAAAAAAAATGAATATGGCTGGCCTCCTACCAACATATATTTTCCCTCCTATTTGGCGACACAAAAGTAAAACAGAAGGGAAACGTTAGACATTTTTGTAAAAATAAAAACGATTTTGATTCTTCTTCATTTATGTGCCCTGTCCTTTCAGGACGTAGGCGATCATGGCCTTCCACGCCTCCCTATCCCTGGTGGCTCTTAGCAGGCTTTCTCCTGTTACACCACGCAACCCTCGTTCCTTCATCCACCTGATCAGGTCCTATAACCAGATTTCGTTCCCTGTTAGTAATACCAAACTTTAACTAACATTTCATGAAATAAATCCAATTGTGTTATTTCTGAGGTGAAGTTACATTAAAAGACCTCTCTAAAGATTGAATCCAGGTTGAAAAAAAAATAATCCCAGGACAAAAATATAGACAAATAAGAAACAGGAAACCCAACCAACAAAAAAAAAAAAAAAAATCCAGCGGACAAAATCCCATAAGATAGAATTCCAATCTTCTTTTTTTTATTTCAAAGGTGAACAAAATCCCAACTAGTCTCATAAAAATTGAAAATTCAAGGAACTTTTTTTAGTTTATTTCAAATTTTACTGCCAAAGTGAGACTTTCTTCATATCGGATTTTAATGAATAGCAGGATTCCCTAATTAAATATATCGAATATGCGACGTAGCGTTGTTGGAATACGCTTTTTATAGCTTATTGTAATAAAGGCGTAATTTTTTTTTTAGCCGCTAACTCAAATAAAACAACATTTTCTATCAAAATTTCGAAAATGTTAGCAGAGATTCAAAAAATTTTAAAAATAATTAAAAATTGCTTTGATCTTTCCTCTTAATAAAAATATAAATATTTTGATGGAAAAAGTTAGTTTTATTAAGTTTATGAACTTTTTAATTCATACTATGCTGTTTCATGCTGTTTTTTAGCGATATTTTGTACGTACCTACTTATGTCTTATCAGTCCGAATGGGAAATCGATGCCAAGTACGAATTCTAGTTGAATCTGTTGCACTCACCTACGCACAAATACCCTTGGGAAAGGCATTTAATCCGTCGCTTCTCCATTCCAGGTATGGCGTATAACAAGACATTAGGTTCTGTAGCCTTGGTTGGCAACCGGTCTACTGCAGAAAGTAATAATAGCAGCCTAATACAGGAAAATCTTCTGCCCAGCCATTTATGTCTATGTGAAGAACGCCTTAAGTTAAAAACAGTGTTTTTTTTAAAAATTTTTTGCTAACACGTAAACAAAAAAGATGGAGATCATATACGAAGAGAGTCAGTTGAGTTGAGTGCCATAGGTGAATCACGCTTGGGTGATCATGTCTCCTTTGATCCATGACTAACTAGGCAGAATATTATCCCGCAGTAGGTTGCCAGTTCTTTCTACGGTATACCAGTTGCCAACCAAGGCTATAGAACCCAATCTCCCCTGCTATTTAACCCATAGCTGGATAGACGAAAGTCTATATCAAGTCGTAGACGCTATTGTGGGTGGCGGAAGTTATCTTATAACAACATCCTTCCCCACCATTATTGGCCTTGTGCCAGGATTAAATGAAAAGGCACAGGATGCTAATATATACAGTTTTTATATTTTCTTATCTACATTAACGATCTGCCAGATGTAATAATATCCCAAGTCGGCATATACGCTGACGATATTACGGCTTCTGATCCGTTTTATGATCCAGACTCATAAACGCGTACATTCTTTTTTTTCATTTTTTTAAAATCCTATCACCCCAAGCAAGGCATTTCACTGCCACTGTTTTTCAGGAAGTTACATAGGAGGAACGAGAAGCCGGGGAGCCGAGTTCGAATTCCAGTTGAATCCATTGTATTCACTTACGCGCAAATACCCTTGGGAAAGGTATTAATCCGTCTCTTCCTTCCAGTTATGGGTTAAATAGCAGGACAGATTGGGTTCTATAGCCTTGGTCGGCAACCAGTCTACCGCAGAAAGCAACGGCAACCTACTGCGGGATAATCTTCTGCCCAGTCAGTCATGTCTCTTTCGAGACATGACCGCCCAAGCGTGTATCGCGTATGGCACTTAACTGACTGACATAGGAGGAAAGTTATGAGAAAGAGTGACAGGTTATTGGGAGTGTCAGGAAGTGGGTAAGAGAAGGATGAGAATACTGACGAGAGTGGAGTGAACGGAGAAAGGAGCATGAGAGAGAGAGAGAGAGAGAGAGAGAGAGAGAGAGAGAGAGAGAGAGGAGCAGCTTAGTGAGATAGTAGATGACTATTGACTATACATTTAAATTTTTGGAGATTGTAGCTGTCGAGCTACCTACCTACCTATGTCTTTTTTTATAATCATATCGCCCCAAGCAAGGCATTTTACTGCCACTGTTTTGCAGGGGTTTCATAGGAGGAAAGTTATGAGAAAGTGTGACAGGTTATAGGAGGTATCAGGAAGTGGGTAAGAGAAGGTTGACTGTGGTCATAAAGTGGGGAATCAGTTTATTTATTGATTGTAATGTAGAATTGATCCCCCACTTTATACCCACATTATAATAGTATATAATTTTTTTTTATTATCATATCACCCCAAGCAATGCATTTTACTGCCACTGTTTTGCAGGGGGTTTCATAGGAGGAAAGTTATGAGAAAGTGTGACAGGTTATAGGAGGTATCAGGAAGTGGGTAAGAGAATGATTTCTGTGGTCATATGGTGAGGGATCAGTTTATTTATTGACTGTAATGTAGAATTGATTCTCCACTTTATATCCACATTATAATAGTATAGAAATTATACTCTGTTTAGACAGTTTTGTTATTTTTTATATTTTTTATAATCATATTGCCCCAAGCAAGTCATATTACTGCCACTGTTGAGCAGGGGGTTACATAGGAGGAAAGTTATGAGAAAGAGTGAGAGGTTATAGGGGGTGTCAGGAAGTGGGTAAGAGAAGGATGAAAATACTGATGTGAGTGGAGTGGATGGAGAAAGGAGCATGAGAGAGAGGATGCAAGTTAGTGAGATAGGAGATGACTATTGATTTTTTATTTAAATGATATTATAGCTGTCGGGAAAGCAAGTAAATGGAAGGGAATTCCACAGGCAGGCTATATAGTTTTTCCACTTGAGGTCTGTTGTGAGAGTTAATCCGAGGAGGCGCAGTGTTTTGCTTTCAGGGAGACTAGCTAAATCCATGCTAATGAGGTGTGGGGTAGAAACTATTGTGTCTGATGGTTAATAGATAGCAGCTTCGTTTTAGAATCATTAAAATTCACGAGCGATTTCTTACCCTAGTCCACCACGGATTGGAGGTACTTTTCAAGCTCGGCAGCGAGGTTCGCTTTGTCAGCCTCGGCAGATTTTTGATCGAGGCGAGAGTAAACCGTAGTGTCGTCAGCGTATATGCTTACTTGGGATCTTAATACATCTTATTACATCTTATTACATTATTCAGACATGACTCTCTCTCTCTCATACATATACATTTATACAGGATTCTCTCACTTTATTTAAAAAAGAAACTCGTTCCATCGCTTGACTCGTGTATACAATATTCGCTACAATTTTGAACGGAAATGTATTTCGTTGCTGTCATTCATACACATTCACGTTACCGACATATACGCACTTAATTCGTCTATATTTAAATACGCTTGACACGCATTATTTTCGCTTACATTCATAATAAACATCTAGTGTTTTTATTACACATGATACATACTTAAACAGACATAAGTTTTTTCTTTACATTTAAAATATATTCATCGCTTTATTACACGTGACATGGATCTGACCAATGAAATCACAACTCAATCAACATACTGTCTCTGTGTACTTTTAAAAAGATTTTTAAAATAATTTTTTAAAAAGTTTTTTAAATCATATATATATATATATATATATATATATATATATATATATATATATATATATATATCATAAATTATATTTTAGAACATGTACAATTTTTTTTTTATAGATATCCACTACAGAAAATATAAAAAAATTTAAAAAAATTGCACATGTTCTTTCGGCGGACCTCAAATGGAATGACTATGTTGAATCCATTGCTAAATCTTCCGCTATGAAAGTCGGCTCTCTGTGCAGGGCCCGGAAGTTTTCCCGCCTGAATCTATCCTGCACATATACAAATGTACCATCCGCCCATGTACTGAATACTGCTGCCATATCTGGTCGAGTGCCCCTGCTACTCTCCTTGGGCTTTTTGACAAAATACAAAGGAGAATATGTAACGTGGTTGATACTGACTTGGCAGACCCGGCTGCAACCACTCTCTCACCGGCGTGATGTGGCTTCCCTGTGCCTCTTCTACAAGTACTTTCATGACTTCTGCTCCGATGAACTTAGATCACTTGTGCCGCCTAAGCACGAATTTACACGAGATACTAGATTAGCAACTGGGTCCCACTCTTTTACAGTTAAACAGATAAGATGTAACCGTAATTTCTACTCCAACAGCTTCTTTTCTCGCGCGTCCCGCCTGTGGAATTCCCTTCCACAAGTCTGCTTTCCCGACAGCTACAATCTCCAGGTGTTTAAATGTAGGGTCAATAGACACCTCCTATCACACTAACTTCCAATTATTCTCCCAACACTCTCATCTACCCATCATTCTCGGTATCCTTACCCGCCTATCACCCACCCTCTGACATTTCCTATATTTAACCATCCTTCCTCCACTCTATGTAACCCCCTGCGCAGTAGTGGCAGTGAAATGCCTTGTTCGGGGTGAAACGCTTAAAAAAATAAATAAATAAATATTCACAGCTCTATATAATATATCGAGCACTGTTTTAAATTAATGTTTTGGACGTTGTCAATTTTTCCTCGTTCCTTATTCACTCGGATATATATATATATATATATATATATATATATATAGATAGTCAGTAACTTTTCTTTCGAAGATCTTTCATTAATTACGGTCGACAAGGAAGTTTAATTAATATTTTATTAAGTTTTCCCAGCATCTTAACATTTTTTCGTTTTGTATGAGTTAAGAAATATAGAAATTAACCATAATTGCTTTTGTCCTAAGCGCTTTCGGTCACTTCTATAGCCATTTTCAAGAGTGTTTTTGTCTCTGGTGCTGTTATTTTTCTTCGTGCTTTGATTCTTACGTAGTAATTTATTTGTGTTGTTTTTGAAAAAAGAGCGTTCATTCCAAGCTCTCACATGCCTCATGCTATTGGAATTCGCTACGAGTATCTTTCTATTAAAAAGATACCTTTCAACATTTCATTTGCACTATTAAATAATGTAAGTTTGATGGTAAGAGAGAAACGTTTGATATATAGAGCCTCTTGAATAGCGAGATGTTTCTGATATTGTTATTTATATAGAATTCTTGCGTTTTCAATCAGAATTTTCCTTAAGGATTCTTGTAAATTATAGGTTAAATTTTTTATGACACTTTGGTTTGATAAGAGACATGTAAAGCGTCTCTCTAGGAGGTTGTAGTATGTCTAGTATATAAATATGTGTATATATATTAGACCTCCAAAAAAGCGAGTAGATATTTTCCTGGGAACAGACAGATGTAAAAAATGTCATATATATATATATATATATATATATATATATATATATATATATATATATATATATGATACCAATGTTTGTTTGAATAGTAGGAAATGATATGAGATAAAAAATCTATTATAGCTATTTTCTTCATTTTCTTCTTTTATATGCCGTGTCCCTTCAGGACGTAGGCAATCATCACCATATCCCTAGTGGCTCTTAACGCTCTCTTCTATTACCCTACCCAAACTCCAATCTGCCATCCATTTGCTTAAGCTCATCAGTTATGTTACACGTTGCTTTCTCCTGGCTCTTTTTCTCCAAGCCTTCCTTCCTCATTACATGTCCCAGGAATTTCACCTGTCTTTTCCTGATGTTAAGTATAAGTTTCCTTTTCGGTTCCATCCTTTCCAAAACCTCACATCCTTTAGTAGAACCGCATTTTGGTTGCTTCAAGTTTCTCCTTTAGAAGATTGCCCAACATTCGCTGCCATATTGAAGAACAGACATCACATAGCAATCCAGTAGTCTGCTTCTTTTTCTACCTCTCAATACTCTACTCAGCTTTTGGAATGCATCCTTGGCCGATGCCAATTCACCTTCGGATCTCACTGTTGCATTTCCTGTCTGTTAGAACAGTTCCAAGGTATTTAAATTTCTGGACCTGCTTGATTTTAGTATCCCCAGCCTGAAGTTAGTATTTTGGGCCCCTTTTTTTTACTGATTACATGCATTCAGTTTTCTTGTAGTTTAGTTGTAGTCCTTTCTTCCCACTTTCTTCAGCTACCTTTATACGTATATATCTGTAAAATTCAGTTCTCAATTTTAGTTATATTAGACTTGATAGAAAATGATGAGTCTTTTTTCCTCAGCCCCCCCCCCCCCAAAAAAAAACAATAATAACAAGAAACAGTATAATTTCACGGATTTCTTATTTTAATTTTTTGATGAATCTTAAATCTGAAGTTAATGAGTGAATAAGCTTCGTGTAAGTTCCACATCTAAAAATTCATCGGTAAATATTTGGTCTTGACAACTTCACCAAGTTATTGCAATATCAATCGTAAATATGAATGTAAGTCGTTGTTTAAAGATGTAAGAGGATACAAATGAAAAGATTAAAAATTAACAAATATTTACGTTTCACTGAAGCAGTCATTAATCATACGAGAGCATTATCGCCTCTGGTGTTTTCTTCTTTTTTTTTCTCTCATTGAAACCAAACAGTGTCTGAAATATGTTTGATTTCGTCTTGCTTCGCGATCAGAACGGAATAATCTCTTATTTACTAGCTGTATAACCCGGCGTTACTCGGGATTTTTTACGTTGAAATGGTAAGGTCAAGTGCTTATTCAGAAAGCTCCAGTATGAAGTTGCCGTGATGCGTAAGTTTTTAAAAAATGCGAAATAAATATGAGTTTTTGTTGTATTTGTAAAACGGGATTCATGCTTGGTCAATTTTACCAATAAACGGTAATGATGTATGTGTAATTGGAAGGACGGGGCGGACGTTACGGGAGACTGTAATGTGATGCAATGACGTTGTGACGCAGAAGAAGTTGATGCATTGTTTCTGCAACTTCGGAGGGGTTGGCACCTTGTAGAAAATGTGAAATTGTTATGGCATATGATAAGGTAGAAAAAGACCTGATTTTTGTTGAAATACAACTAAGCGTTTCGATGAAATAAACGATCACAAAATGCAATATTTTTGTCGCACCGTGTGTGTCAGTTAATATTTTTGTTCACATATCAAGGCATCAGAACTTGATCTACCAGTGACTCGATTTTGGTTGAGTTTGAGTGAAGAGTCTTGGAGAAATGCATAAAAGTGCGCAAAAGACCACCCGAAATTATGTTTGTCGCTGATTTTTGACGAACTTTGCATATTGATTCGAAAAATTTTTGTGTACATCAAAGGTTCGGACCTTGATCTACAAGTTACCCGATTTTGATTGAATTCGCATAAGGCGTCTCGGAGGAGAAAAGTTCGTAATTTCTAAGCTTTTCGGTGATTTCTGTCGTTCCCTGTAAATCGATTTGAAACATTTTTGCGTACATCAAATGTTCATGTCATGATGTACAAGGGACACACTTTTGGTTGAAATTGGACCAATGGTTTTGGAGGAGTGGAGCTCGTTAGAATGGAGATACACAAGCACGCACACAGACAGATATCCATAATGATAGGGTACAAGGTACATGCTAACTGAAGAAGGAAGGAAAAAACTAAAAAAGAATGATAATCCGATAATTGTAATCAAAACTAAAAAGATGACATAAGAGGGTCTGGGGTAAATTAAATAAAAAATCATTTATCTGCATGGGAACTCGAAACCCAGATTTCTTCGCTATCAAGTATCCGTAAAAGAGCTTTAATTTTAGCTGTCATGGACTTAAACGATGATTCTTTTCCATTAGGCTTGAAATAGTAGTAATAATAATAATTGTACTAAAAATGAAAAAGGAAAAGAGTGAGGAATGGAAATGAAAAAACATTAGATGTATAATTTTAAAAATTAAGGTAGCCTACATGGGGACTCGAACCCCAGACCCTCAGATTTCTTCACTATTAAGTATCCGTAAAAGTCTGATGCTCTACCGACTGAGCTATGCAGGCCTCACTATTGCTGTATCAAACAAATGTCATACAATTTTTGTTTAAACAACCGTGTTCACCTGGCCGGATCTTAACGAAGAAAATGTAAAATATTTGATCTTCTTTGCAAAACAAAACAGACATAACTCAATAACCATTGTAGTTTTTTCTCTCTCTGTTTTTTTTTCTTTATTTTGTTTATTAACGATCACAAAAGCAACATTTTTTTGGTTTCTTTTTCAAGGTTCAAGAAAATATCGCAACTTCAGGAAATAAGTTTAAACTATATTTTTGCGCTAAATATCTCATTCATCTTCAATAAAAATGGAACACAAATCCATTAACAATAATAATTTTGGCGGACCTGAAGGAGACTAACACCACCTTTATATTTGTTGTTTTTCATTTTTTTTTTTACTTTTTTCAGCGCAGTCTTATCGATTATTGCATAAAGTTTCCAATTATCAAATAAAATTTGGAAAACTTTCAATATTTAAACAATTTTTGGGTGGGGGCTCAGTTTCTCATACAACGTTATAGTAAAAATCGGTCCTCCATTTTGGAACCACTCGCGTTGCGGTCGCTTTGTTTGTTTTTTTTTTGGGGGGGTGGGGATGAGTTGTTGCTTTTGCTTTTGTCTTTTTCAAGTTTTCTTTAGTTCTTACGATGGCATTTCCTCAGAAAAAAAAATGAGGTATGAAAATAGAGAAAAGGCACCACAACGCACATCCGAGAAAACATCAGGTGGATAAATTTAAAAGGTATGATAGCCTACATGGGGACTCGAACCCCAGACCCTCAGATTTCTTCTTTCTTAAGTATCCGTAAAAGTCTGATGCTCTACCGACTGAGCTATGCAGGCCTCACTAATGCTGTGTCAAACAAATGTCATACAATTTTTGTTTAAACAACCGTGTTCACCTGACCGGACCTTGACGAGGAAATTTGATCTTGTTTGCGAAACAAAACAGAAATAACTCAAACCAGCAGCCGGTAACCATTTTGGTTTTTCTTTCTCTGTTTTTTTTCTTTATTTCGTTTATTAACGATCACAAAGGCAACATTTTTTCGGTTTCTTTTTCAAGGTTCAAGAAAATATCGCAACTTTAGGAAGTAAGTTTAAATTATATTTTTGAGCCAAATATATCTCATTCACCTGCTATAAAAATGGAATACAAAAATCCATATAACAATAACATTTAAATAATTTTTTGCCGTGTGAGGAAATTAAAAATAATTAACGATTATATAATTTTATTTTTTTTAAAGTGAGAAAGATAAAATGATTATGATTATCGGTTGGGCAAAAAAGATATCGAATCGCTTCGATCTGAAGAAAATCGATGAAAAATCTCATCTCATGTCGATTCTAAAATTGGTTTCCATTTAAATAATCAATGTTTTTTTTTTTTACCGACTGATCTATGCGGGCAGAAGAAAGAAAAGGTTAAAAAAAGAATTCTGTTATTTTTCATCAGCTGGAAGATGAGTCGATAACCAGTGTCATCTCCTCTCGACTGGAACTGTCAACAATTGGTGGTTAGTCAAGTATGTTTTTCCTTTTTTTAAGTTTTTTTTAATTTTATTTTTTATTTTTTTATTATTATTATTGAGGTTATATTTGCCGGGATTTAGTCAAAGCGTTGGGACTGTCTTTGAGATTCGGTGCGTGTACATCTGGAAAGCTTTTTTGTGAGAAATTACTCTCACATGGCTCAGAGCTCAAGCAGTGGATGGATATCAACAAATAGAACAAGACATACCTGGTTTTAAACAACAAGTTTATTGGCCTTGCAAAAATATGTTGACTTTTTGCAGCTAACTGCTTAGCTTGTTATAGAGGTCTCTTTTCGAGGCGGTAGTTGGTTTCCTTCCGGAGACTTGAAGGGCTTCGGTCTCGTCTTGGAAGGTGGTGAAGTAACGAGTGGAGCTGCGAAATTCAGCGACGTCCAGGAATTATTCTTCTGTAGTCTGGTTCCTTCAGCAGTTTGCATACGGTCGAAACAGGGTCGATATACTCGCCATGAAGAATTCTTAGAGAAGTTTTCTCTAACAAAAGTAAGGCATTTGCCTAATAAAGATACCTTAAAAGGTATAATGGTCTTAGAGAGAGTCTCTCTGAATAGAAGAAAAGGCATTAGCCTAATAAAAATACCTTAATTTAGGTATAACGGTCTCGGGATAGAGAGACATGTGGGCGCCTATTCTAGGCCCCGCGGCAACGTATAAGTCAGGAGCGGTGCTAATGCGACCGTGTCTGTCGGAGCCGGCTGACCAAAGAGGCCGGTATTCTTCCCTTCCGTTCTAAGGCCCGCCAAAATTTCAAAACGAGGTCGGCTTAATTCAGCCAATCAACAGGGTTGTCTTAAAAACAATGTGGTGGATTCATCATCCAATGAGGAGACCCGTTACTATTTGTATAATTTCCAACATTTTTTTGTAAAAAGACTTTTTTTTAGTCGAACGTTGTGCGTTGTGGTGCATTGGATATCGCCTAGGAACGAGAAATCGGGGAGCCGAGTTCGAATTCCAGCCGAATTCATTGCATTCACTTACGCGCAAATACCCTTGGGAAAGGTATTATCCGTCTATTCCTTCTATTTATGGGTTAAATAACAGGACAGATTGGGTTCTGTAGCCTTGGTCGGCAACCAGTCTACCGCAAAAAGCAATGGCAACCTACTGCGGGATAATCTTCTGCCGAGTCAGTCATGCCTCTTTCGAGACATGATCGCCCAAAGCGTGTATCACGTATGGCACTTAACTGACTGACTGACTTATATCAGCAGCAACCCTTGATAAACATTGTAATTGTATCAACATCAGCCTAGAGGGTCGGGGGTATGAAAACAACGCGAAATTTTAAGTAAATATATCTTCCTGTTTTCTCTCCTTTCTAAGCGGGTACCATCAAACTTCTCACACCGGAGCCAAATGGGCTGTGGACGTTTCACACGCAAACACACCTTTACAGGCAAGCCACACTCAGAAATACATTCATTAACATTTTTATTGTCGTATGCAATTCACTTCTGGGAAGAGAAACTCATAAACTTTCTATTTTTGTCTTGTTTAATAAGTAAAATAAATGTCGCAATGTGAATAAATCAGTCTCTCTTATTTTGTAGGCGTCTTTTCAACGCCATTATTTCATGTAATGATTATAAAATATTTTCGTAAGAAAACCTCGCACATTAATTATGGAAACAGCCAACACACTGAATATTTAGATACGTTTGGTACTAATTTTATCGACACTTGATCAATGTTAGAGCAACGGAAAGGGGGAGATGGGTGGAGTGCGGGGATTGCGTACGAGAGTGAGTAATTATGTCAGAATTTATTGTGCGAATCAATGTTTTGACAATAAAATTTATATTAGCGACGATTTTATCTTGTGTTGACATAAAACTCCGCTAAGCAACGGCAGCAGTTACCAAAAATAACAAACGCAGTTCGCAAATTTGTAATGCGGTTCTATGACGGTTCTAGCGGTCGTTGATGATGGATGTTTTTGTTTTAACGTCCGTGTAACCTCTCTGAAGATGGCTCATATGAGCCGAAAGTTTAGAACCAACTTGATAAAAAATTATCCAAATGTTGGAGAATTTTTGTCTTTATTTTCAATTAAATTTAAAGCCAAATTACGATGTTTAGAACGGCTCATGATTAAACATAATAGACATTCATTGTCTCTTATATTTAACAGCATATGTTTAGAAAATTATCTGCCGCCACGATACACAATATATATATATATATATATATATATATATATATATATATATATAGTGTTCAATTGTGGTAATATTTAGTGGCAAAGTTATTGTTTTTTTCAGTGGTTTTACTAAGGTATTTTGGCAAGCTGGTTTTTACCGCAAATATCGTGGTGGAGATAGAGTGTTGAAAAGCACAAAATGTTTCTCACTTTAACTGAGCAGGTTCCTGCCGACTTCGAACTTTCGTCAGGACACCGTTATGTTCTCATTCGCCTGAGCCTCTTTGGGCAAACATCAAAACGATTTTTTTTCCGGTTATGACGGCCCAAGTTTTCCAGTTATATATAGAGAGATGGTAACAATAGGTTAGAAAATAAAAAAAAAACTTATGCCATATTTTGTTAAAATATTTATCGATTTAATCGTGAAATTTCCAAGCGTATTAAATAGTAACTGAAATCGCAAGGGACATTTTACAATCATTAAATCAAAAATAGAGACTCGCCTGAAAATGAAAAAGAAGAAAAACGTGACATTTTCACGAGTATTGCTTAAAAAAGGATGTGCGTTGTGGTGCATTGGATATCGGCTCGGAATGAGAAATCGGGATGCTGAGTTCGAATTCCAGCCGAATTCATTGCATTCACTTACGCGCAAATACCCTTAGGAGAGGTATTAATCCGTCTATTCCTACCAGTTATGGGTTAAATAACAGGACAGATTGGGTTCTATAGCCTTGGTCGGCAACCAGTCTACCGCAGAAAGCAATTGCAAGCTACTGCGAGATAATCTTCTGCCCAGTCAGTCATGTCTCTTTCGAGACATGGTCGCCAAGCGTGTATCACGTATGGCACTTAACTGACTGATTGCTTAAAATAATTAAGATAAAATAGTTTGGCTGGGAATAAGGTTACCTAGCGTGAATTGAATTTTGTGTGGATGCGTTGTGGTGCAATTCTTGCTCCATCTATGGGTTGAATAACTGCATAGATTGGGTTCTGTAGCCTTGGTTGGCAACCAGCCTATCGCAAAACATATGGCAACCGACTGCGAGAAAATATTCTGTTTAGTGAGTCGTGGATCGAAAGAAAGATGATCACCCAAGCGTGTATCACACGATGGCACTTAACTGAGAGTCAACAGTGATTTAGAGGAGGAAGTTGTGGAGAGATACGATTGGCGAAGCAATCCCGTATGGCACTTAACTGACCTTGACCGATCATGCGAGCAACGACGAGGTTTGGAGAGAATGGAATGACAAACGATACTTATACTTATTCTGAGACGTGATGAGGAAGGATGGCTTGGAGAATCTGATGCTCACAGGGTAGGGACAGCAGAAAAAGTGGGTGACAGACTTGATGTGCTTAAGCAAATGGATGGTAGAGAAATGATGGGACAAAATATATTAAGAGCTACAAGAGACAGAAAGATGTGGAGCCTACATTCTGATAAGGGACAGGTTGTTGACCATGTCCACCATAGTTTATGAAGATAGAATACAGCGCAGTTCGTAAACTGTTCAATGAAACAACGTCAAAGATTAACACCCACGAGTCAGACACTCTACTGAATCTGACTATATCGCAGATACTCGGGAAAATATGGTCACCTTTTATGCACGTCGCATTGAATATTTTGAGCCTTCTGGTTGGTTAACCCTTCCATTGGTGAACTATAAAATGAGTCAGCTCATGGCTGGCTCACTAGTATACAATGGTACCCAAAAACTCCAACACAGGGCACATAAAAAAGAAAGATACTGCAAGAATAGCTCGTGAACCATTACCCCGATACAGGTACCCCGAGGTGACATTTATACAGCTTAACTGCGCTGTACAGTCATGAGCTAGTGAGCCCCGATACCCAAGTCGTGATCTACGGCAGTTATTGTTTCAGGGTGTGGTGGTGGTGGTGGGAGGATGTCAACTTACCTTAATTTCCATATAGCGATTCATAAGCAACAACTCAGTAATTCGTTGATCAATAGAGCCCATATACAGAAGGATGGTCCCTTCGTTTACTTCAGTGTCAACGGCAAGGGCAGACTCAAATGGTTGAGGGTCGCATTGAAGAATTTTCAGGAGAGAGATGATGCCTATTTTGAATTCTTCCAGAACTTTCTGTGTTTCCACTGTGGCGGTTCTACCTTTTTCAGCATCGATGGCAGTACTGACAGTCTCATCATGTTGAAATAAATATGAAAATAAATCAATAAATACAAGACAATATACATAATCGATAAGTGCCAAATTTCCCAGCGATTTTTATTCAAGCCCCTTGCTTCTCTCTGCGGATGTGCGTTGTGGTGCATTGAATATCGCCTCGGAACGAGAAATCGGGGAGCCGAGTTCGAATTCCAGCTGAATTCATTGCATTCATTTACGCGCAAATAGTCTTGGGAAAGGTATTAATCCGTCTATTCCTACCAGTTATGGGTTAAATAACAGGACAGATTGGGTTCTATAGCCTTCGGTCGGCAACCAGTCTACCGCAGAAAGCAATGGCAACCTACTGCGGGATAATCTTCTGCCCAGTCAGTCATGTCTCTTTCGAGACATGATCGCCTAAGCGTGTATCACGTATGGAACTTAACTGACTGACTTGCTTCTCTGCTTCTCTCCTTGTGTGTGTCGAACGTGGATGTAAATGGTATTTTAATGGATGCACGTTTTTGAGTAGACATCACCGTTATTAAACAATGTACATCTGCCTACCTGCCTGTACATCCGAGAGTCTTAATAAACTTATATCTAATAAATATAACATTTAAATCAATAAGAAATATATATATATATATATATATATATATATATATATATATGAATTTTTACGTACACACGTATGATACATCATACGCTAAAAGTCTGTCTCCTTCTATCGAGCGCCCATAGCTCAGAGGTAGAATCGCTGACTAACGTCAATTCGGTCGGGTTTCAATCCTTGGGTTTCAATCTCTTATCCCCTTGATTCCCATCCCCCTTCTCACTTTACACTTTGCATTCACGTCCTACTCTTACTCATTCTCCGACACCAACTGTGACCTGTTCTCCTCTCTCTTCACTCTCCTATTATGTAACCCCCTGTGCACCAGTGGCAGTTCTACCTTGTTTTGATTATAAAAAAGTTTATAAAAAAGTTTATATTATATTGATTTCATTTAAATTATATTTTAGAAGTGTTTGTTTATTTTTAATTAGTGCTCAGAAATATTTATTTATTTATATGCCTACACTTACTCATTATTTCATTTTTCTTGTTTAAGAGTATATTTTGTTTTTTTTAAAAATGATTATTGCTATTTTTTTCCTTAAATTTACAATTTTTACTGTCAGTACTGTATAGGGCTACCCTTTTAATAATTTGACATTTGATTTTGGTGGGGATATTGTTTTATTTTAAGCTTTATATGTATTTTGATAGGGTTTTATTATTTGTGACATTTCGAATGACATTTTATTGCTATAATATCTTTCTTTAATTTCTTTTTCCTGTAGCCTCTATGTAATTTTTTCGTCTGTGTTATTGTTATTAGTTATAATAATTTGTTATTGGTTAAACAGTTCTTATTAAGCGGGGAATTTTCTTTGTTTCGGCAATTACATATTAATAGTGTTATTTTACTGGATGTTATTGTTATTGTTACTGGTTTTGGTGAGTATTTTTTATTATGCTTTCTAACTTTTTATTCCATGTAATCTATTGAGCTGTAACTATTTTGATTGGATTTTTTATGATAATGTTTGATGTTTTGCTCTTTTTAAGTAAGAGTTTGTCAATTAATTTGTTTTTATTGTATTGTTGTGGGGTGGGAGGATTGATCAAAGAAATTATATTTATTTTTCTGTTGTTTTTATTTTGATTGTTGTTGTTTTTGTAATCTAGTTTTTTTGGATATCTACTCTTTATTAGAGATGATTCGTATGTTGTTTCATATTTGTTTTCATTGAATATTTTAGGCTACTAGAATTTGTGATGTTTCTCTTGTTTTTTTTTTTTTCAATAAATAAGGTATTCCGAATACGTTTGGGAGTGGTTTGAATTTTTGTTAATGTACATTGTGTTGTTTGGTTTTTTTGTATAGATTGTAGACTTCCGTTGTTAAGGTTTAATGTTATTGTTAAAAAAATCTACTATTTTTTATTCGATATATAAATTAATCAGTATCTGATGACAGTTACACAGAATTCATATATATATATGAAAATTCAAATTCAAATATATTCCGTCATTTAAAACAACACGGTTATCAACGCACACTTCTGAGAAAAACGCTCGTTGTTAACACGTACATACTTAAACAAGAAAACAATAAACAGAAACTAAAAATCCTGGAAGCAATCTACATTAAACAATTTAAACCTGGTTTGAATACAATCAATTTTGATATTTCCAATAACGTACTCAAATGCCTGTCATCAGATCAGGGACCACAACGCCACTATTTTGTCACTGTCTTCGGCCATCCGCCACGGTAGGGATGGACTTATATTTTCAATTTAATTCTTTTTATTGTTAATAACTTAAATGTTCTATGTTTACTGTGTGTTAATATTTATTCTTTGATAATGGCTTATGTGAGCCGAAAGCTTAGACCTGATAAAAAAATCAACAATTACTGTGATTTTTTGTTGTCTTTCAACGATATTACCATCAAGTATATCAGACGGTATGAACGGATCCTACACAAAATTAATAGACAAAACTTGTGTATATTATTCAATGAAACCTGCATTAATGAAAAAATGCACACACAATATATATATATATATATATATATATATATATATATATATATATAAATTTTTTGGACTATATATATAAAGTTTATAAATAAAATATATCTATAAATATTTCATTTATTATTTTCTTTTTTTTAATTCATATATATATATATATATATATATATATATTGGGATGGTTAAATTGTCATCATTTTATATTTTCTATGTTTTTGTTTGATTTGTTTGGCTGGCTCACTAGTATACAACGGTACCCAAAAACTCCAACACTTTGATTTTTTTATGTTGAGCGCAGTAGAGCAAGAGACCGACAAAACTTCTTGTTACCTGAAAGATGAACTTATGGCAAAAATTATGGTACCTTTCATCAACTTAAACAAGGAGAACGCCCAGAAGAGGTACAAGAGATTCCTAAAGTCGTCCGGAGGTCATGGTTGTAGCCAATGCCGATTTTATTGAATAAATTTACTCTTTACTATTTCTAGATATTTTTGTGCAATTTTTGGAAATATAGCTGTTAAAATTAGATATCGGTATTATTTTCATTTTTGCTTAATTTAGACGATAGTTTATCCATATTACCCTCAGTGAATGTAATGGATAGCTGTTCGGAATGAAAAGTCGGATAGCCGAGTTCGAATTCCAATCGCGTTTGTTACATGCGCTTATGCGCAAATAGTCTTGAGAAAGGCATGAATCCATATCTTATTCCCTCCAACTTGTATATAGAAAAATCACTGTCTTTCCAAAAACATTTTAAATGCAATATTCTTTCGCAACAAAAAAAGTAATTCTCTTTAAAATCTGAAATAAGCTTTGGTTTTAAATAACCCACAGAGGGTTGATAAATCGTAAAAAACAAATACAATTAGATTCAACCTGGTATCCTTATGTTTGTTGTTTCAATGTCTACGTTTCAGTCGGTGTATGAGACAATCAAAAATCAGAATGCCTATAGTAAAAGTCGGAAATAATTCTTTAGTATCATGGGGGCAAAGAAGTTCGAGTTGCTCTCCCCAGATAAATAAATAAATAAATAAATAAATAAGATAAAATGAAATTACAGTTGTATGGTTAGGTCTTGAAGGCTGTCACAGTGCATTTAATAAAATAAAGGAAGGTAAAGAAGTTATTAGGTATTACCTATTTATTATACATTAATATTCCGAGATCAAAATCTCATCTTCAGAATGGTAGGAGCTTGTGTTCGAGTTCCGTGCCTTTCAACGAATGGTCATTCCTGGCTGCTGCTTCTGTCATTAATTGTTGTGTGTGTGTGTGTGTGTGTGTGTGTGTGTGTGTGTGTAAGTGTGTTAGGGCATGTATGTGTGCGTGTGTTTATGGTATATATATATATGTGATTGATAGTTGGGGTCTTTTTATAGTCTGATGATATCAGCCTGCTTTAATATGTGGTTTATCTAAGTATGCGTTGACCTAACCGTTAGTTTGACTTTTGTCAGAGTAGAAGAGGGTTTTGCACACAAAATTACAGTTGATTTTCTTAATAATTGGATTTTGATTTGAATAGCTTGATTGTTAACATTAGCCAGATCCGGTTCTAGAGCCTCGTATTCCTCCAAACGCTTCAAAATCTATGATACGAGGCTCCCCTTCCCAATCTACTACATTAAAACTCTTATAAGGTTGTATATATATAAAACAACATAATTATAGTGATTTTCTAAGCGAAGTTTAGATGTGGCACAAGGCCGAAAGTATGGGACACACAGCGAGGATCGAACTCACTACTCAATTGTAATGATTCTAACGAGACAAGTTTGTTCACCATTACACCACCTCGAGGTGCCTAAAATTGCATAATTATGTACGACAATAGATCATATCCGATATAAGTGAACAATTGAACTAGAAACATTAAAAATCGATACACTGTTTCAAAATACAAATTAGAGACCTGTTATAATCGGTCATTCCATCTTAAATGTACAATAATGGATCATATGCAATATGTTAGTTAAGTGCCATACGTGATACACGCTTGAGGCGATCATGTCTTGAAAGAGATATGACTGAGTAGGTAGAACATTATCCCGCTCTAGGTTGCCATTGCTTTCTGCAGTAGACTTGTTGCCAGCTAAGGCTATAGAACCCAATCTGTCCTATTATTTAACCCATAACTGGAGAGAAGAGACAGATTAATACCTTTCCCAAGGGTATTTGTGCGATATAGGTGACCAATTCAGCTAGAAACATTAAAAATAAATACAATGTATCTAAATAGAAATTAGAGACCTGTCATAATCGGTCATTCCATTTTAAATGTACAATAATAGATCATCTGCAATATAGGTGACCAATTCAGCTAGAAACATTAAAAATAAATACAATGTTTCAAAATAGAAATTAGAGACCTGTCATAAATAGATAAAACCATCTGAAACAAATCAACAATGATTTCCGGTAATTTTTAGCATCAACTTGATTTTTTCTTGTTAAACTGTTGAAGAATTTTAACAAATTCAACATTATGGATGAAAATAGTGAAGTTTATATCGTCTTTTTTTATTCGAGACTTCGTATGAACAAAATGAATTCACGGATTAGGACAGAAAAAATAACAAAAAAATGACGTGAAAATTTTTCATTCTTTAATTATCAGTTGTGTTTAGTTTGTCACGTATGTAAATGTCAGTTAAGTGCCATACGTGATACACGCTTTCGGCGATCATGTCTCGAAAGAGACATGACTGATTGGGCAGAAGATTATCCCGCAGTAGCTTACCATTGCTTTCTGCGGTAGACTGGTAACCAGCCAAGTCTATAGAACTCAATCTGTCCTGATATTTAACCCATAACTGAAGGGAAGAGACGAATTAATACCTTTCCCAAGGGTATTTATGCGTAAGGAATTTAACTGGAATTCGAACTTGGCATGCCGATTTGTCGTTCTGAGTCGATATCCAGTGCACCACAACGCACATCGTATATAAATGTAGGTAGAAAAAAAAGCAAATGTTAAGAAGATAATGAAATTGCTCGGTTTCCCCAATAAGACTTTGCCCCCCTCTCTTCCGAATGTAGAGCTCATAGCATTCAGTTAGTTAATTGTCATATGCGAGACAAGATTTTCCCGCAGTAGTTTGCCATTGCTTTCTGCGGTAGACTGATTACCAACTAAGTGTATAAAACTAAATATGCCCTGCTATTTAGCCCATAGCTGGAAGAAGAAAAAGAAAAAAATGGATTCATACCTTTCCCAAGAGCATTTGTGCGTAAGTGAATGAAACGAATGCAAGTAGAATTCGAACTCGGCTTTCCGTTTTCTCATTGTTAACCGATATCCATTACACCACTTGTGACAATAATTGTAAGTAAAACAAAAATCACTTAATGTTGATTTTTGTTCAAGATAATTCAAGAAAAGAAAATCTTTTCAAAGCATAAAAATATATATTTTCATATTTGTATGTGTTATGTCTTGAAGGCTGTCACAATGCGTTGAATGAAATAAAGGAAGGTCGGGAGGTGTTTGTATGACCTGTTTATTTATTTATATTTCGAGACTATAATCTCATCATCAGAATGGCAGAGAAAACTTCAAACTGTCCGTGCTTTTAGCTGTCCATCTATGAATGGCTGGCTTTATCCACTGCTGCTGTACGTGTGTGCGTGTATGTACGTGTGCGTGTGTGCGTGTGTGTGAGTGTGTATCTATGTGTGTTCTAGTTGTTTTTTTTATGGTCTAATGGTGTGTGTGTGTGTGTGTGTGTGTGAGTGATTGTGTATGTGTGTTCTAGTTGTTTTTTATGGTCTAATGGTGTGTGTGCGTGTGTGTGTGTGTGTGTGTGTGTGAGTGATTGTGTATGTGTGTTCTAGTTGTTTTTTTATGGTCTAATGGTGTGTGTGTGTGTGTGTGTGTGTGTGTGCGTGTGCGTGTGTGTGAGAGAGAGAGAGAGAGAGAGAGCGTGTGTGTGTGTGTGTGTATTCAAGATGGGTTTTTTATTGGTCTGAAGGAATCAGTCTGAAGGTAAATTTTCATAAACATTTTAAGTAAAACAAAAATAACTTTATGTTGATTTTTTTTTCGATATAATTCAAGAAAAAAATCTTTTCAAAGGCATAAAAATATATATTTTCATACAAAGGTATATTTCTGAAATCATAGAAAAAGAAAACCATGATTAAGTGATCAGTTTTTTGACCAAATGATGAATAGAGATCATACCGATCAAATTGGTTAAACGAAGAATTAAAGGGAACTTACTTTAATTGTTTGGATTTGATCCTGTATTTCCTTTCGTTTATTGGCACCCGTTTCTTGAATTTCCAAAATATCCTTTTCCAATTCCCTGATACTTTCTGTATGGCTCTCAATCTCTGTATTCAATTCGTTAATATACTTGAAGAGAGCAAAATTCTCTTCTTCATTTTCTTGGAATTTGGCGATGATGTTCTTCAAGTCGGTGTCACCTGTAATTACCCGGATCCTTTCCAAGGCTACTTCGTATATATCCAGCTGTTGGCGTTGGACAAACAAGTCTTTCTCTTCTACAAAGTTGAATGAATTAAGAAGAGAAAAGATGAAAGCATATTAAACAATTCCTTAGGGTCATTGTTTCTATTATTCGTTTTATCAAACTTTAAAAATTGCTGCTTTTTCACTAGAATTTGTTTATAATGTTAGAATCAAAATAAAATAAAAAAGTAAATAAATAAATAAATAAAATAAAATAAAAAGCGCGTGAAGCAAGAACTGATGGTACATCATCGTAGCGCAATGGTTAGCATGATCATTTTGTAAATTGGGCGCTCACCATTTCTAGCACTGTGTCTGACTCAAGTAAGCATTGCAAATATCTGCGGAGTGGTTTGGGTTGCGTTTTTTATTGTCGTCATAACTCGGTGGCCTCGAAGTCAAGAATGATTGCTTCACTTGGAAAATTGGCGCAACACAATCTTTCTAGGAACATCTACGAATTTGGTGTTGTGCTAACCGATTCTCAGTAAATACAATAATAAAACACTAAATTTTCATCCACTTTGCCTACCGTAGTGCAGCCGTCACAGAATAATGATTTGTAAACTAATATTACATAATGACTTATGCACTTGTCATTTATTAATTTAGAGACTTAAAGTGACTGAGACACAGATAGATAGATAGATAGATAGATAGATAGATAGATAGATAGATAGATAGATAGATAGATAGATTTGGACTGACAGATCGATCGACAGATATGAACAGTCTGAGACAATCGTCTTTATCTTTCCCGTCCTGTACCTCATATGTTCCAGTACATCTCGCCTGGCTAATGATTGGGAAGTTCCTGTGTCCCTTAACATTTTCAGGGTCTTAACATATTTTCCGCTTCCAGTAGAAATCTGTCCTTTTGCAATGTAAGGCCAATAACTCTTATCTATTTGCTTCGTGACTGCTGCCCCTTGGGGTTTTGCATTCGCCGCTCTATCTGTGCGGTTCCGACAATTCGTGGCGATATACCCTGGCTTTCTGCATATATAACACACGATCTGTGGTGCTTCCCGCCCAGATAATGCTCGCTTCTCTGCCCATGTCTGTGTTTTGGTGCGTTTGGGTTCCTCATTACCACGTGTCTGTTTTGAATGGCGTATCATGGGTGTAATATTCTTCGGACAGGCTTTCTTATGTATGATATTATATTCATCGGCTACAATGGTTAGGTCGTAACTTGATTCTATTTTCTTCTTTTCGCTCAGATCTTCAGGTAGGTTGTTCTGAAAATCTTCCGCCAGTATCAGGTTTTTCAGGCCATTGTAATCCTCGGCTACCTTCTTTGCCTGACACCATCTGTCTAGATATATCTCCTTCTGTTTAATATATTCTACATAGGTCTGGCTTTCAAATTTCCTATAACCCCTTCCGGCACAAGCTCGTTTGCCTTTTATATAGCGGCCTTCACTATCTCATAGTCGGCGCATTCTTTAGTCGACAGCGTTGCATATGCTTTCTGCGCTTTACCAGTTAACGCTGTCTGCAATAGCATCGCCCAGTATTGGCCATCTCGTATTTGTAGCTGTTCTCTCAAAGTGATCGATATACTCTTCTACTTCCATTTCTACAAATTTGGGCAGAAGGTGTACTTGTTTAGTGATTTCAAATTTTTCTTCCTCATTTGCCTGCCTGATTTTCTAACTCAAGTATTCTAGTTTCTTGTTCAATACGGTTTTTTTTCTATCTCGGCCCTGGTTAATATTCTGGCCTTCTCCAGTTCTACCTGGGCGTTTGACAGCTATATTCCCTCTCTTGGGAACTTTTCTAATGTCTCTTCCTCGAACTTATCGTTATCCACCATGTGCTCCGTTATTTTTCTCACTATCTCCAATTTCCTCATTGATCTCCTGACATCTAAGTTTAGCGTTTCCCCTATTTCATTGACTTCATCTTTTTTTAACTGTCTCAGTTTTTCCGGGGTAGCCTATTTTATAAAGTCCTCTACATTCGCCATTTCTTTCCTTACTTTTCTCGTTCACCTGGTCAGTTATTTTGGTTTTAAGAAGCATTAAAATCTTGGCACGAGCCCCCATTTGTCATATGCCCTCCTCGTCGACAATCAACTATTATGATTATACGCCGATATGGGATATTTACATTCCACACATCATTAGACAGATACGAGTTATCCCTCTTAGATCGTATTGTGACACTATCTCCCGAGGGGATACTTTCTTTTGTTTGGTTTAATACAGCGGAGAGGGAGGAATTAATATTGGTAGTATTATTGGTTGTGCTTTATTGTGATTCGCGATGTGAGCTTATGTAAAAAAATTTTTAATACTATCATATACTTGTAAAAGGCCGGGGAGTAGAAAAATTAGCTATTTTAATACTATCATGTACTTGTAAAATCGGGGGAATAGATAATTTAGCTGACAATTTGAGGAAAAGAGAGAAATATGATTTTCTTTCTTTTCCATATACGATACGCATTATTTTGGACCAGGTGGAAGTTTGACGAAATGGTCGCAGTCATAATAAAATGTCAGGATTATTTGATGGGGTCAGGCGGGGATAAAGTCCCGCAACAGATGTCCCTGAGAACAGAAATTGTGGGAATTTAAATATTCTCAGTTTCAGGATTATACCTTATTCGTCGAGCTAACCCCTTCTGCGCCATCACCGCCACATTAGCCGCCATCGCCGCCATTGACCGCCTCTGATTCAGCAAATCCCGTCAAGTTCCGTTAAAAACCCGAAAGAATTTTGTTATTTTTTTTAACATCACCTAAAAAACGGACAGCTCCAATTTTAGAGAATACGTGAAAAGACCTTAACGAGAATTGAAGAGTTCTGTTACTTTAACGAAACATGGAAAATACATTTTTATTTAAGTATTGAAAGCTCTGAGATTTTTAAACTCTCTCTCTCTCTCTCTCTCTCTCTCTCTCTCTCTCTCTCTCTCTGTTGTAAACCAATATTCCGACAACTGTATTATCTGCTCCTGTGGAAAAAAAAAAAAAGAAAAAAAAAAGAGATACATTGTTTTTTTTTTTAATAAAGACATTCTTCGTAACTCTCCAGGCGTGTTCGACCTTGTTCATTTATCTAATTGTTTATCTATTTATTTATTTATTTATTTTTTGGTGCCGTATTTGTTTTTTTAACCACAAGTGTGCACCAGTGTCCGGACTGGTTCTAAAAGGCGACTACTAAAATTGCACGACGCGATTTCTGGGATCATTTCACGACGTGGGACAGTGGCACGTTGTTGCAAGTGACGTCTTGTAAACCAGCTTTTGTGACGACATCATCGGACGAGATCGTCAGGATCAGCAACAGCGACCGAACCAACCGGCCAGCCGGGTGGCAGTGGCACGACTGGGATCGTCAGATCGTCTGCGAGGTCAAGCGTCACAATTAGACGGCCAGCCCCGGCCGAAAGTGTTACAAGTGTTACATCGCGTAGTACCGATGAGACATTGTCCTTTCAATGTCGTAACTTTGTAGTAGATGGTAATTTGTACATGTTCTAAATTATAATTTATAATAAATATTCATAGCTCTATTTTATACCGAACACTGTTTTAAATTAATGTTTTGAACGTTGCCAATTTTTTCTTCGTTTTTTATTCACTTGGATATATATATATATATATATATATATATATATATTATATATACAATGCTTCGAGCAAATTATAAACCTCTAATATATATATATATATATATATATATATATATATATATTAGAGGTTTATAATTTGCTCGAAGCATTGTATATATAATGTGTATGGGTAGGTATCAGAAGGTTATCACAATGAGTTTAGTATAATAAAGGAAAGTGAAAAAGGTCTTGGGTATTACCTATTTATTATTCATTAATATTTCAAGATCAGAATGTGTGTTTCAAATATTTTCTCTCAACGCCAAAATGCATAACTGTTTTCTCTTATTTTATTTAAATAGAACCCATTGAAACACACACAGTTAAAAAAAAAAACAATATTTGTCTTTTACATTTTAATATTCATCCGTTACATTTTAACACGTGACACGCATCTGGCGCTCAATTATATGAAACACACACACACACACACACACACACACACACAGAGCGGACGGACGTGAAGATGAGATTTCAAACTATTATATTCACTCAGTCAGTTCAGTGCCATACGTGATACACGCTTGGGCGATCATGTCTCGAAAGAGACATGACTGACTGGGACAGAAGATTATCCCGCAGTAAGTTGCCATTACTTTCTGTGGTAGACTGGTTGCCATTCAGACAAACTTTTAAACTTCTTGCTATGGTTAGTCCTGGGCATTACGATAAACTGCATCCGGCAGCAAATGTCTCTGATCGAGAGATCGGCGGTTTTAAATAGCGTGTAACCACCTCTTAATTGCTGTTGTTTCCAGGTTAACTCTGACGGGGAGTGGAAGCACCTATTAAAGTCTCAGCTATGGGTGAATAGTGAATCATCAAACAAAAAAATATGAAAATATAAAAGTAAATATTTACTATATTACTAGCAATATATTTTTTATATAAAAAGACCAACAATACATATCTATAGTACATTCTTAAAGCAAAATAACTAACAATACATTTTACCTGTGGGTGAATCCATAAAATTTCGTTCAAAAATATTTAGATTTCGGCATTAAATAACGCTAAAGAAAATCAACTAAGACCAGTTTCCTGTTGAATTTCTTGCATTCACTTACGCACAAATACCTTTGGGAAAGGTATTAATCCATCTCTTCCTTCCAGCTATGGGTCAAATAACAGGACAGATTGGGTTCTATAGAATTGGTCGGCAGCCAGTCTACCGCAGAAAGCAATGGCAACCTACTGCGAGATAATCTTCTGCCCAGTCAGTCATGTTTCTTTCGAGACATGAACGCCTAAGCGTGTATCACGTATGGCACTTAACTGACTGATATATATTTATGTGTTTGAACATTATTTTTAATCGATACGCGTCTGTTTTTACTTAAACTGTATTTAATTGTATATCTAAAAAAAAATGTCCGGTTGAGGGGAAATGTAGATCTGCAAATGTGATCTATCAGGCCACCATAATCTAAGGAAAATAAGGAGAAATATAACGTTTATATCGGAATTTCGGCGAGAATTTGGAAACAAAGGCTTTCTACACACAGACACTCTTTCACCAACCCTAATTTAAAGTGTCAAACAGCCCTTTCTCGAAAATACTGGGAATTGAAAGAAAATAACCGAAATCCACAGATAAAAGTGGAAACTGATAGGCAAGGCAAGCACTCCTAATCGCTTAAGTGATAGATGTAATCTATGTTTGACAGAAAAAAATGAAGATTTTGAATTTTCTATATTAGAATGTACTTCTGAATAAACGCAGAGAAATTATTGGTATGTGTCGTCACAGGAATAAATTTAAATTGCAATAACTATCTCATTCTTCCATATAGTCACAATAGAATTTTTAGAATTTGGCGAAGAAGTAACCTTTCCCTCCTACCTACTAATACTAACCCAATGGTCAAGCCACATGCCTCCCACTATCATAAGAAAGATTCCTCTAGCTTAAACACACACACACACACACACACACACACACACACACACACACACACACACACACACACACACATATATATATATATATATATATATATATATATAACCCCTACTGGCCTTAGTATTTTTTAGAAATGTTATTGAAAATAATGTGTGTCATTCGGCAGGATTCGAACCTGTTATTCTTAACAACATAGGCGAAGCTATCAATTGATCTAATGCATCTTTGACCGCCCGACTTTGATTCGGCTTCATTTAGACCGTGAAAGCCTTCCTCCATGTTGTTAGGATCGCAGGTCCGAATCTTGCCGAATGACACATATTTTCCTTTTAATTGGAGTAGATAAATCTATCTATCGCCCGGTTCACACTCCACCCACGTCTATTGAACAGGTTAAGAGGCTTGTTCCTTGTTCCCTGTTTAGGATATGGTTTCCGGCTTTCTCTTTTCCGATCTTTTCACTATTACGTAGCCCCCTGCACATCAGTGGCATTACCGCCTTGCTCGGGGTGATACGATTAAAAAAAAAAAAAATTTAATAAATATTCAGGCCCGTAGAGCCTGTATATAAATATACTGTTTAATATATATATATATATATGTGTGTGTGTGTGTGTGTGTGTGTGTAGTGTGTGTGCGTAAAATGAAGACAGGTACATTAAGCGGAAGTTTGTGCCTATTCCAGGCGAATCATCATCAGCTTCCGTCTTTATTGTACAGAAGATTCGTGTGAAACCTTTTGTACAATAAGAACTGAAGCTGATGATGGTTCGCTTGAAATTGGCCATACTTCCGCTTAACCATAGAATAACCTGTTTGTCTTAATTTATGTATATATTTGGTTTATATGCATTTATATGCAGAGCTCCCCTACATATATTCAGAGCTCCCCTACAGAGTTATCTTACCACTTTATGTCCAGGATACTCTTTGGATTTATATATATATATATATATATATATATATATATATATATATATATATATATATATATAACGGCCTTTATTATAATAAATAGGATAATTTAAAAAAAAATATTCGGGAATTCACCTTTCTTCATGGATCGAACTCTTTCTTGTTTTGTTGTGCCGTGGTCTTTACTTTTTAGTGCCATGAAAGAATCCAAACTTTTGTCGTATTGAAGAGTTCGGTCGTATTTCCGAACTTCTATTTCGTGTTGGGAAGAATCTTTAATGTTCCGTTCTTGTAAACTGGCAATTTTCTGACGAGCGTCCTCCCTGTTTGGTTGGGTTTGTTTTTGGTTTAAAACAACAAAAGTAGAACATTTTAGCAGTTTTACATTTCATGCAATCATTTTAGAAGTCCAATTAGCGACATAAATTCATTTTATAAGACGAAAGGAAAACATACTTCATCTTTATAAATAAATAAACCCTTTTAAATAAAGCTAGTTAAATTATTTATCCTTATATAAATCATTTAGTATGAATTAGAAGACGCCAAACTTGACAAAATAAAGTTTTATCCTCAAAATTATGATTAAGAGAAAAGACCAACGTATTTTTTTATTATTCTAGAGAATTTTAAAAAATCTTTCTCGCCCGTTCGAAATTTTGGTTAAAAATCATTTAATTGTTGAGTCAAAGATTAGTATGGGAAATTCGGCGTCTTTTTGTAGAAAAAAACACATTCATTTAGAAATTCTTACAAAAAATCAAGTAATTGTCTGATTTTTATGAAATTTTTAGAACTTATTTACAAATGACTGAACTTATTTGTGGAAATTTTTCTTTAGAAAATTTTGGTAAAAATATATATTTTTTTTTACATCTGGTACCTTCACGCGCTTTTTAGAAATATTAGATTTCTGTTAGTTTCAAATTAAAGCTAAAATAAAGGCCGAAGAAACATTTGTCATTTAAAAAAAAAATTAAACCTTAGGTATCGCATTTTCTGCGGAGCAACCTAGTATAAATTATTTATCCTTACTGTTTTGATTGGTATGTTTTAACAAATGTGTTTATGAGAGTTGGTATAATATTTTGGTGGCCGATTCTGTGTACAGACGTCTTTTGCTTAAAGCAGCAATCAGCTAAGTTTGAAATTGATTACAAGTAAAGAAAGTGGTTTGTAGTTTAGCCAAAATAGGTACTGGAGCATGTAAAGAAAATAAAACTACTCATTTGAATCTTAAGTCATTTCTGTTTTTAGGAACTAATTGTAATGGCAAATGTATCACCCTGACTACCAATTATAATAGCAAATATATTATCCTGACACTCAATTGTAATACGCGGATGTATCCCCGTGACTACCAATTGTAATGGCAAATATATCATCCTGACAACCAATTGTAATGGCGGATGTATTACCTAACTCCCAATTTTAATGGCAAATATATCATCCTGACAACCACTTGCAATGGCGGACGTATTACCTTAATGGCAAATATATTATCCTGACACTCAATTGTAATACGCGGATGTATCCCCGTGACTACCAATTGTAATGGCAAATATATCATACTGACAATCAATTGTAATGGCGGGTGTATTAACTTAACTACCAATTTTAATGGCAAATATATGATCCTGACTACCAATTGTAATGGTGGATGTATCACCCTGACTACCAATCTTGGCAGTTAAGAATTAATTTGAAGGATATTAACATAGCTTAGTTCTTGGAAAACCATCAGGGCGCTTCGACATGGTGGAATGGTTACCAAGCTTGTCTTCCTAGATCAATTATGACTGAGTAGTGAGTTCGATCTTTACTGGGTGCACATACTATCAGCCTTGTGCCATAGGTTGGCTAAGCTTAGGCGATCACCACTAACATAACTTAGGATTTGAATACCAATGGCATCGTACACAGTAAAGTAAAGAAAAATGTTATTTTCCATGACTACGCAAAGTCACATAAAACAAGGATAACATTATGGAACTCGACAGGTCTGTTTTTTAGCCAAACCGAGACTACACCGAGCTAATACTACTATAGTGTGTTATCCGTTCTAGTGAAACGTAGTTGTGGGTTGAAACAAATTAACTGAATTTGGCCTCGTTAGTAGATAGCCCACTATAAGTTATAAAAGGGGTTATAAAACAAGAAAATCAAATTGTGTATAGAAACAACATTTATATATACACAGATATCAATTAAAGTTTTTTTTTATAAATAAAGTAATGTCCTTTGGATGGGTTCAAAGGACGTTAAAATGTTCATCGCAATAAATGCCGAAAAGAGAGTTTGTGCGTATGTATGTGGGAGCGTTTGTCAGTTAGGAATGTCTTTGATGTCTCCGCTCCGTAGATCGGGTAAGCAGCTCAGGGGACAGCGAAGAAGAAGGTGAGAGGGAAAGGCAAGGCGAGCATAGTGGATCGCTTGACGAGGTCAAGGGACGTGCTGATTATGCTCGTACTTTCTCAACTGGCGATGTTTTTTGTGTCGGCTTTTTATTTCGACTTTGTGGGTCCTAGCAAGTCATTTGGGAATTCACGCCCGTATTTAATTCTGGGCTACCCATTGGTCGATAAACAAAATTCGCGTATGCTCGCGAAAAGGAATTTGATTAATTTTTGGTTTTCTGCCGGAACATCTGTGTGGAGCCGGGTGCGCAAAGACTAGTTTTAGTCATTTGCTTTCTGAATCTTTGAAGGCAAACATCCGGTCCGTCGCTTTGTCGGTATCACTACACTACCTTCATCTGATTGCTACAAAACGCACTGATAAGGGAACTTTCTCTAATGGAAACCAGTTTTAAGATTGCGTCGTAAACTTTCTCACATTAAAATCTGCAGAATGTAACTTACAATGCATTAAAGAGATAACTATTAGATAGTCGTTGTAAATAATGGTAAATATATAATGGAATTAAACGTAATTGTGCATGTTCTTTAATGAAATGTAGTAGAAAAACAAAAACGGAAATCTTATATGACTCAGCATAATAGTATTAACACGTGTTGCCTTGATAAAGCTACCATCCACTTAATACCAAGGGTTAATATTAATGGGCCAAATATTTCGTAGGCAAGAATAAATTCCTTCAACGAAAGTACCGGACGTAGTTTAATGTCGTGGTGACGTAATGTACACATTACTGAACGACACAGGGGAATGTTCATCCCTTTAAAATTATGGGCGAATATCTAAGCATCCTCTCATAGAAAAGTTGCCTTTTTATGGTGAGGCTCCCTGCACATTTACTGTTTGGATGAATGAAAAAAAATTATGACGGTTGATTGCTGCAGACATTAGGAAAATCTATTTTCCTGAAAAAGTGTTTTAAGAGAAAAGTTTTAATATGCAGTATTACTGGCTGCTCGGCCAATTTCTAATATTACCAGTACCACAACAGCAAGATTTTGAAACCTGTAACATTAGTAACCCATACGTTTCTTCTAAATAAATCCCATGACTTTTATTATACTTTGTTGTGTATGCATTTAGTATAGTGTCTTTCGCATATCTTCTTTATATTGTCTTGTGTATGTGGTTATTGCCTCGTGTATGTGGCTATTTTTGTGCATATATTTTACTCTTTTGCGTACGTACCCATTATATGGTCTTGTGTATATGCCTTTATTACATATCTTTATGCATTTTTTCTTTTTCCAGTTTCATCATTTCTCTGGATAAATAATCTTGTTGACTCCAAGTAAGTTTTTTTTTTTTTATAGTTAATGAAAGTAAAAACTTATTTTGACAATCGGATTTTATACTTTCATTCAGAGAAAACAAATGGCAAAAAAAGACAAACAAAATTTTTTAAAGACTGATACAGAATTCGGCGCAAATTGAAAGGAATACTGAAATCAATCCTGCAAATCCTAATTTAACGTTAGCAAAGACACTAGAACTTATGCGTTAATATTTTAACTAATTTTTCCAGTTAATGTTTACTTTAATAAACAATTGTCTTCTACCTGTAACTAACAATCAGAATACAATTATTCCAATGTATATTGGAATAATTGTCTTTTTATAATAACTTATAATTTTTATATAAATTGTCAAAATTATATTGGAAAAATTGTCTTTTTATAGTAATTTATAAGTTTTATAATAATTGACATACATATATTGGAATAAATGTTTTGAGCAGACCAGATTTTGGTAATTTTTGAACTTCTATTCGCAACAAAAGCACGAATATGAACTTGGCTATCTTAGTCGGATGAGAAATGCAGAAAATTCTTCAACTTTTGCTTGATAATAATTCAAAATATATAAAGGATACTCACCTTTCATCGTAAGAATGTGTAGCGTCCAACAGCAAGTTGTTAATTTGAGAGCGTTCATTTTCCAGTTCCTGAACAAGTCGTCTATAAATTTTATCATAAGTTTTTCGTTCTTGTCTGACATCATCGACCTGTGACCTCAGTTTGGCATTGTGCGTCAGTTGTTTGTTAAACCGAGTTGTCATCTAGGAAAAAAGTTGAAGAAAAAGAAATTGACGACAAAAGACAATATTATCGAATGAAGAAAGAACGCCATTTTTATCAGCTTTTCTAAGATGGCTTATTTGACCTTGTATATTACTTTGTTTTCACGCCTCTCTCTCTCACTCTCACTCTCTCTCAATCCTACTCTCTCTGTCCCCTCTCTATCTGCGCCCTCTCTCTCTATGTCCTCTCTCGTCTCTTTTTCTATCCCCTCTCTTTCGCCTCTCTCACTAACCCTTCTACCTCGTCTCTCTCTCTCTCTCTCTCTATCCCCTCTTTCATCTCTCTCTACATTCCTCTCTCCTCTTCTATACCCCCTCTCGTCTCTCTCTACCTTCTCCCTCGTCTATCTTTCTCTACACCTATCTCTACCATTATTTCTTATCTTTCTCTTTACCCTCTCTCGTCTCTACCCCTCTTTCATCTCTCTCTACCCCTCTATCTCTTGTCTTTCTCTAGCTCCTCTCTCTCGTCTCTCCCACTTATTTCTCGTTTCTTTCTACTCACTCTTCCTCCCTCCCTCTCTCACTATATATATATATATATATAGTTATCCGCAGACAGATCTAGACATCCGATTGCTTTTTAACCCAGGATTGAAACCCGACCGAATTAGCGTCATTCGGCGATTCTAACTCCGAGCTATGGGTGCTCAGTAGAAGAAGGCAGACCTTTTTAGCGTATGTTGTATCATACGCCTATAGCCAGAGTGCTCTAATTCATTACTGAACGAGCGATATATATATATATATATATATATATATATATATATATATATATATATATATCGAGGCAGCAGATAATTTTCTAAACATATCTTGTTAAATATAAGAGACAATGAATGTCTATATTGTTTAATCATGAGCTGTTCTAAACGTCGTATTTTGGCTTTTAATTTCAGTTGAAATTCCTGTTTGGTTGTGTCCATTTGACGTTTAATGAGGTTCCATTGAAATTTCTTGGTGTTAGGATCATTTAATGCTACATTTAAGTTACATGATACCGCAGCATTAAATAATCCTAACACCAAGAAATTTATATATATATATATATATATAAAAGCCAAAATACGACGTTTAGAACAGCTCATGATTAAACAATATAGACATTCATTGTCTCTAAAAAGTGAAATATGTTGGATTGGTAAACGTTTCTTATTTTTCTTTAAATTATATATATATATTACTGGTTGAATTCTTTGCATGTCTCATTCTTCATGAATCTTTAATATTAATAAAAGTGAAATATGTTGGATTGGTAAAAGTTTGTTATTTTTCTTTAATTGGGGTTAAAAGCAATCGGAGTCTAACCGTACTGATGAGCTGTGATACAGCGAAAAAGATTTGTCTGCGGATAACTATATATATATATAATTTAAAGAAAAATAAGAAACGTTTACCAATCCAACATATTTCACTTTTATTAGAGCTTCATGAAGAATGAAACATGCCAAGAATATAACCTTTAGTATATATATATATATATATATATATATATATATATATATATATATATATATCTGCCTTCTTCTACCGAGCGCCCATAGCCCAGAGATAGAATCGCCGACAGATGCAAATTCGGTCGGATTTCAATCTCGGGTTAAAAGCAGTCGGTGTCTAACCGTACTGATGAGCTGTCATACAGCGAAACAGATCTGTCTGCGGATGACTATATATATGAGCTGTCATACTGCGAAACAGGCTTGTATGTGGATGACTAATATATTATGCTCTCATTACGACTGAGCTCTCTGGAGAAGAAAATTTTAAAAACAGTTTCCACTTCAGCTATATGCATGACTCTTCAGAAATGAATTGAGTTCTCTCGGGAACTGGCGTGTGTAGACACTGCTGATATACAACACGTTAAAATTTCCCTTCTCTGATACCATGCGTCGATGGCTTAGGAGGTAGAGACCCCGACTGACACCAAATCGGTCGAATTTCGATCTCGGCCAGAGGTGAGTGAATGTGTCTAGCCATACTGATGAGCTGTGATACAGCGAAACAGGCTTGTATGTGGATGACATATATATATATTGTTAATCCACTGCACCACTGTAGGAAGATGTCTTCTCTATTGTGAAAATCGTCCGTGCGTGGTGAAAAGCCACAAACTTGTCTAGCTACCTTCGTTAATATTGCATGAACAACAGATTAAATACAACGGGTTTTGAGAAGTCTAACCACCATTAGAAAAAAAAACCCTTGTTGTTTTTCAGTTGATCATATGTCATGTATCAACAGATCGATGTTACGGTATGATAAATACTTTGGTCGTGTAGATGATCGATTATTTGATTAAAATAATAAACTGAGAACAGCAGGATGTCATGAAGAGTTGTGGCTTTCTTTTGATGAGCAACAGAAAGACAAGCCTGACAGTACAATCTAATAATTCGCAATTCCGTATCACTCGGTGAGCTGACAAAAACAACCATCCCCATTGAAGAAAGAAGGATTCCGTTCTCAGGACACTGTTAGCGCTGCAGAGACAATTATCTGCAAATTCACACTGTGGGATCATTCTAATGAAAAACGGGGTCGCAGACACCCAGCTCTAAAAGATATCGATCAACTAATGGATCTAATGAAGTCTTGAAATAAACCAGCTATCAAAAGCTCCGGAAGAGCGTGAATTATGAAATAGACTTTTATGAATGTCCGATCAGGACCGACGATGGGAGTCTTTTCCTAGGTTGCTATTGACGACCTTCTATGGCAGGGCAATGGGTCTGCTCATTTATCATTTTTTTTTTATACACTTACTTTTTCTAATCGGTTTTCCATGGCTCGGATTCGTTTCTCTGATTCTGGTTTTTTGTTGCAACTGAAGACCGAGATAATCAATTGCTGTTGTTGGTCGTAATCTTTTTGCATGACATTAATCTAAAATCAAAAATAGAGTTAAGAAATACGTTTACTCAAAATAATTTTATGTTGAAACTATTCGGTAATATTCTTGGCATTCAAACTCTACATCCACTTTTTTCTGTACTTTTCTTCATCTATCTATCTATCTATCTATCTATCTATCTATCTATCTATCTATCTATCTATTTGGTTTCAGTTGCATAATAAGCTTTCTACCGATCGGCTAGCGATTACTCCATGTTGCATTCCAGTTACGGCGATTTCCATCAAAAGCTGGGGAAAGGCCCGATGCACTCTCACATGGTAACACGATGAAAGAATCACTACGTTGAGAAATAAGAACACGAAATAAGAACACGAACCCTGTATTTCATATTATATATATATATATATACAAGAAATCTAGAAGCGAGCCACCACCTACCTCAGTTTCACACTACGGTTCTTCAGGGTAAGAGCCTCTTACCCTGAAGAACCGTAGTGTGAAACCGCGGTAGTTGGTGGCTCGCTTCTAGATTTCTTGTTAAGGTTTCGTCTTGGGTTTTTTTTCTTTCAAATGGGCACTAGACGTATTGTTCTTGTGTGCTGTTTGTTTCTTTTTTTCTCCCCCGCCCCATAATTTAACCCACGAGGTCGTTCTCGCCGGGTTACAAGACGGTTTAAATTACTGTTAAGTTAGCACTACTTTCGGAAGTTTAGTCTGTTATTATTATTGTTGCCTTACTGTGATTAGGTTCATCACTATATATATATATATATATATATATATATATATATATATATGCGTGTGTGTGTGTTTGTGTATGTGTGTGTGTTTGTTTTATTCAGGGTTTTGCCTGCTTATCCGGGTGGTATTTGAAACAAATTGTGGTTAGTTCTTTCCTCTTGCAACTCCTTGCCCATCTACTTATCCCGATGTGGTGGCTGGCAAATACAAAATGAAGGCTTCTTAACCGTGACACAGACACGTCTGTCTCTCGTCCAGGGCAGACGAGCACTTTGTTTAATTCCAAGCATGACTGCTATTATTGATCGGCACTTGAATAGGACCTATTTCTGCTTTTGTTGCACTTGATATGGGAAAATCTCACATTCATCCTTTACTTACACGTTAACCTTCCGGCAAAGTGTATACCATTTATATATATTTATATATACAAAAGAAATTATCTGCTTGGTCCATCAAAGAGAATCACTTGAGATTGAAATAAAACTTTCCTTTCGATGTGGGTATCCATAGTATCACAACACTGTTATTGTTCTCTTTTGTTACACAACAGCAGATAATATCTAACCTGGCTTATTCGAAGCGATTCTTTATTGACTTTCCCGAGGGAATTTAGTGCGGTGTGAACACAAACACCTTCAACCGGAAGAAATTTATATTTTAGTCTCCGGTTTTAAGGAGTATTTAATGTTGTCACTGACAGATACTAGATTTTAAAAATCAAACAGAAATTATTCTTTCTGGTTTCAACTACTGATTGTTTTCCTTAATATTGAGATGTTAAAAATAGTTAGTTCTAGGTGAAATTAATATTTTTGACTAAATTTTCTTACTGATTTCAAGAAAGTCAAGTTGCCATGCAATTAATTTGTTCTGAAGAGATGTTGTGTGTATAGAATGGAAATGGGAAGTTCCATTAGATAATAGGGGACTTGTTGTAGTTTTTTGTGGAGCACTGTATACTAGTGAGCCAGCCATGAGCTGACTCGTTTTATAGTTCACCAATAGAAAGGTTAACCAATCAGAAGGCTCAAAATATTCAATGCCACGTGTATAAAGGCGACCATATTTTCCCGAGTATTTGCGATATAGTCCGATTCAGTAGAATGTCTGACTCGTGGGTGTTAATCTTTGACGTTGTTTCATTGAACAGATTACGTACTGCGCTATATTCTATATTCATAAACTGTGGTGGACATGGTCAACAGGACTTGCACAGAAAGACACTGGAGAACATTAGTAACATCCTATGGTGTTATATAAACAGATGAGTGGCCAGGACAGGAGTATTTTTGTATTTGTATCTCGTTGGGACAGAAATTCAAAATTGCTGCTACCATTATCGTTGTAGCTATTTTACAGTGTGAATAAAGCAATAAGTAAAATAAAGAACCTTTATTGGCTAATCGCAAATCAACCAATCAGAAAGAACATCTTACTTCATTATCCAATCAGAAAGAACGTCTTACTTCATCATCCAATCAGAAAGAACATCTTACTTCATGAACTAATCAGAAAGAACATCTTACTTCATTAACTAATCAGAAAGAACATCTTACTTCACCATCCAATCAGAAAGAACATCTTACTTCATCATCCAATCGGGTGATGACTTCTTTATTTTCTTCGATTTTCTGCTTAGTCTCGTCGTACATTTCAACCAACTGGAAAAAGCGTCGAGAATCTTTCGCGTTCATTTGTTCTTGCTTTTGAGTTTTCATCAATTGAATGAGCAATTGAATCTCATCGTTATCTCGTTTCAACACTTCGTACTCAGTTCTGCAAAAGATCGATTGGCAAGTTAGAATAATATCAATCGCCATTTTGTATGAATAAGCCATACGTCTTATGGAAAAGCTTTCTTTTTTTTTTTGGTAAATTTTCGTTTTAGGTCCCGAAGGCTTTATCCCTTCAAATATTTTCAAAATAGCCTTAATTCCGTGCAAATGTTTATGCTGAACTCAAATCAACAATTAGTTATTGAAGAAACCTACCTTTATTGATGTTAACGACCAGAACAAATCGAACTTCATCTCGTTCTTTTTGTCACCCAGTACTGTCACACAGACACGTTATTCACTGCTGAATGACTTTCGGCGTAGGAAACAAATTTAGGCCTCTTTACTAAATTAATACGCGAGTTATTTATTTTTTTCAATACTCAATTTCAGCAGAAAGTTGCATGTTTTTGCGTGTTTTTTTTACATTTTCTTTTTTTGTTGCCATTTGTTTTTTAATTTTCAAAAATATGAAAATAAGTGGTAATTGTAGTTTTACTTAATTTTTTCCGACGAAAGTTAACTTTCAAATACATGAAAATATAGAATTTTTTTTTTAAGAAAGTATGAAAAATTATATGAAAATCAGTGATAAGTGTAGTTTAATTAACCTTCAAATATATTGCGTGTTTTGCGTGTTTTTTTTTTCGTTTTTTTTTTGTACTTAATTTCAGAAGAAAGTTAACTTTAAGGTTAAGTAAAACTACACTTATCACTTATTTTCATGTATTTGAAAGTTAACTTTCTTCTGAAATTAAGTAGCAAAAAAAAAAAAAAATTAATTACAAAAAAAAAAGGAAAAAAAAAAACACGCAAAAACACGCAACTTTCTGCTGAAATTGAGTACCGAAAAAAAACAAAAAAAAAAACAAAAAACAATCGCGTAGTAAATTCTGCAAAGAATTTACAGTAAAGGAAGTAAGTAGGCCAAAATTTTCTTCCTACGCCTAAAACCATTCAGCAACGAATATAAGACAATAATGGAGACAAAAAGATCGAAAAGTGCGATTTTGTTTTTTCGGTCGTTAACATCAGTAAAGGTAGGTTTCTTCAATAACTAATTGTTGATTTGAATTCAGCATATACATTTGCACGGATTTAAGGCTATTTTTAAAAAATTTGAAGGGATAAAAGCCTTCGGTACCTAAAACGAAAATTTACCTGTTTTTTTTTTGCTTCAGAAATAAAACGTTATATCTGGTTTTTATAAATTTTATATTCGGAACAATATATAAAGAATAATCGGTGCTAATATATCGTCTACCTAGGTGCAGCGCGACTATCTACTGTGCCCCTCCTCTCGTGTGGCCATCAGGTCAGGCAATTGAACCATCATGACTGGATGCTAAAACGATAATTCTCAAAAAAATGCGAGGTGTTGGTAGTCAGCTGTTTTAGTCACGTCTTGATCATTTTTGCTGGAAAATGTTTAAAAAAATTCCAATGATCTATTCGTGCCATTTCTAGAAGTTATACAAAGTGTTTATCGCTAAAATAAATATATGTATTGTATTTGATAGCGTGTTTCTTTTCACTTCTCTATTTTAAAAACAATAGCAAGGTCCTTATGCAAAGCCTTAACAGATATTGGGATAGTGGGAGTAAAAAAAAGGAAAGCACTCAAGTCCATAATCGAAACAGCGGAAAGAACAGCTAATGGGTTATGGATCAAAAGAGAGGGTGCCTGGATACCAAATTGTTAGCTAAAATTCCCCGAAATTCTGCGTCTAAATTAATGTTTCGGACGAGCTCATGTGCGGTTCGCCTCTAAATGGAAAGTGGCTCTGACTGTCGCCAATCGGAAGCATTTGCAAGGTTTCGTACCGGGCCTAAACGTAATTTTCCAGTGTCTGAAAACGCTTATCGAGGGTGGGCCGGAGGCTGATCATCTCTGGTCGGGTCGGCGCGGTGAGGGGGGTATGATGTTGAAAGACACGAAACCCCTAGTGATCCTCGCGATGACATCACTGACGACACCCTCTAGCGCCCCCATTACGGTGCGTATGTTTGAAATATGTTTGAAATATATATATATAACGTTTAAATAAATATGTATACACATTCCATATTATATTATAGTTTCAATGCTGTGGAAGACCTCACGCTGTTGTCGAAATAGGAGGTAGACCTCACGCAATATTTAAGTAGACCTCACGCTATATTGAGGTCAACCTTACGGTATAGAAGCACTAAATGATTTTACATTATTAATTTTCGGTTAGTGTAACGGATATCGATGAGAGTTCAAATGTCGTCCTAGGCTCCTACGTTTACTTTCGCACAAATGCCCTTTGTCACCTTACCGATGTCAGCGTGACTGTGGACGCGGAAGCCAGACCATTTTTTGTCCTGTATCTCACATCTACCAATGTGGGAAATGTGCAATTTTCTACTTAGCTTTGGTTTGGTTTATTTTGTTTTAAGACATATCAACACCTCAATGGGTTATTTAATGCCGACAAGAATTTTAGTATAGGTTCATATGAATAGAATATGTATTCTTTGTAAGAATCAGTTTGTAGATCAGGATTAATTGACGTATTTTTGTAAATAGGAGTTTTGCTGAGATTTAAATTTATTGCCGGTAATATTTTTCCTCAGAAATGTTTTTCTCCCTGAGTGCAAGACACTGCGCCTCTTCGGCCTTACCCTCTCTTTTGATTTCAAGTGGAACCGCTACATCGAATCCATAGCTAAATCCACTGCTAAGAAGGTTGGGTCACTGTGTCGATCCAGGATGTTCTTTCCGCCTGAATCCATCCTGCATATATACAAGTCTACCATTCGACCCTGCATGGAGTACTGCTGCCATTTATGGTCAGGCGCCCCTGCCGCTCACCTCAGTGTTCTCGACAGGCTTCAAAGGAGAGTTAGTAACGTGATAGGTGCTGACTTGGCGGCTCGACTACAGCCACTTCCCCACCGACGAAATGTGGCCTCCCTTTGTCTGTTCTATAAGTACTTTCATGGCTTCTGCTCAGACGAACTTAAGTCACTGGTGCCTTCTCAACAGGTGTTTACTCGTGCAACCAGACTGGCAACTGGGTCCCACCCATTCACAGTCAGGTTAGCCAAATGCAGACGACAATTCTACTCCTGCAGCTTCTTCTCTCGCACTTCCCGCCTGTGGAACTCGCTCCCATATTCTTGCTTTCCTGACGGCTACAACCCCCAGAAATTTAAATGCAATGTCAATACTCATCTACTAACCACTTGACTCTAGCCCTTCCCCCACCCCGTATATCCTTCCCTTTCTTTCCCCACTTGCAACTGTCATTACACCTGCATTTTCATCTTTTTAGTGCTTCTTTCTAATTGGTTTGTAATCCTCTTCTCCCTGCTCTAATTAATTTTCTTTCAGTTATGTTGTCCCCCCCGCACATCAGTAGCATTTACGCCTTGCCCGGGGTGAAATGATTAAAAAAAAAGTAAATTCCTGGACAAACTGGGTTCTGTAGCCTTGTTTGGCAACCAGTCTACCGTAGTAAGAATTCGCAACCAACTGCAGAAAAGTTTCCAGAACTCGTGCTGTTGGGGAACGCTTGTGAAGCCCAAAAAAGTCTAATAAAGCTTCTTCTTAGGAAGAATTCTGCTCAACCCACCCAGGGTGAATACTGCGACAGACAGACAGACAACATTGCACGGTGAAAAAATATGACTTCAGGTACCGACATAATGACTGTATAAAAAGCAAAATATTCACCCGAATAAATGAAGTCGATATAGCTATTATCTAAAAAACAAAAAACAAAAAAAAAAACAACAACAAAAAAAAGAAAAAAGAAAAGAACACATTTTCTTGAAAACGAAAAAAGAAGAATAATTGAACTTACTCTTGTTTCCGAAGGATGCCTTTCACCTGATCCATGTAGGATCTTCGGTTGTTCTCGAGAATTCTCATTTGTCGTTGGAGTTTAACGAGGTCCAGTTCATGCATTGTGTCGGACACTTCCTCCTCGGCGTCTACAGTCTGTGATCGCGGCATTTTGTTTTTTTAGACGAGCTTTTACGAGATTTCGAAATTTCGTAGAGTAAATTAATCACACACTCTGGAAGCAACCTAAAAAATAAAGTCATTTTTATTTTCGTTGTCATATATTTTCGTCCTCTGTAGGGAAGACAAGATTAATATTTCGGGCCACAACAAATATTCTACTAACCACGAGTCCACAAAAGAAAATTGAAATGATAAATAAAATCGACATAATTTTATAAATCAACAATAACTGGAATACAAAGTGCACAAGTGTAAAAATACTTTTTTATAATAACAATCCCGACAATACATTTTTCTACAAAAAATTACCAATATTATTTGTAATAGAATGGCAAACGATAAATTTTATAGAAAAATGACCAACAATATATTTTATCTGTGGTTGAAATAAAATGGTATTAAAATTATTTAGATCTCGGCATTAAATGACCCATAGAAGTGTTCATATGCCGTTAAACAAAATCAACTAAACTAATATTTCTGTCGTGATTAAATGGCTCTGCTAAAACCGAATTTCTTTTTAATCTCGACACCAGGTACAAAAATGATGTCTATCTTTTATAGCTCCCTGGTTGGTTAATAATTGTTGTAATATATTCTGTCATTGGTCAATTGATCTGTACAAATATGTGCGTGTGTGTATGCCCAACACCCTGAATGATATCTCGAAGCATATGAATAGAATTTATTAGAAAACAAAAACGGTTTCATGCAATTGCCAGTTTGGTCATTGCAAGAAATAAATCTTGCGATTGGGATTTTTTTTTATTACAGTCATTTAATTGGTGGGGATTTATAGTAGCAGAAAAAACAAGGTACAGGGGATGTCGGAAAAAGATAAGAGATGGATGGGAATCAAGTAGATAAAAGATGACAATTGACGTTGCATTTAAACTATTGGAGATTGTAGTGATCAAGGAAGCAAGTAAACGGAATGGAATTCTACAAACGGACAAAGCAAGAAAAGAAACTGTTAAAGTAGAAGAGACGGTTGCAATTAACTATTTCGGCGGTAAAAGACTGAGACCTTGATGCTAATCTAGCAGCACGAGCAAATGCATGTAGTCGGGGTACCAGGAAAATAACTCGTCCGAGCAGTTGCCATGAAAATACTTGTAGAAAAGACAGAGGGAAGCCGCATCAATCCATTTGAGATCATTTAAGAGAGTAAGATCAAGGAGACGAATACTTTGTTAATATAAGAATGGCCCTTTTTCGAGATAAAAAAGGCGCTGATTTTAATAATAATTTTTAATAATAATCTCATATGTGTGCTGTGATGCAGCAGATATCGGCTCGGAACGAGAAATCGGGGAGCCGAGTTCAAAATTCCAGTTGAATTCATTGGATTCACTTACGCGCAAATACTCTTGGGAAAGGTATTAATTCGTCTCTTTCTTCCAGTTATGGGTTAAATAACAGGACAGATTGGGTTCTATAGCCTTGGCTGGCAACCAATCTACCGCAGAAAGCAATGGCAACCTACTGAGGGATAACCTTCTGCCCAGTCAGTCATGTCTCTTTCGAGACATGATCGCCCAAGCGTGTTTCACGTATGGCACTTAACTGACTGACCATTATTAAAAATCAACAATATATTAAAAATATTAATTAATTTAACGAAAAGTTAATTTATTTAACAAGCTAGTTAAATTCCGTCATCGCCGATCAAACCCCGAACTAACACCAATCAGTATAAACAGATGTCCCCTCTGGAAGGTTCTGAGCTTTGAAAGATTATTTAGTTTCGCATTCGGTCTCGAGTGAAACTCGTACATGCGATAGATTGCTAAGGATGCAAGTAAAACAATTAGGTCCTTGTACCCCTCCAAAAAGTACCCAACTGATCCTGCTATTCTTTAACTTTACAAGGGCTAGCTCAAGCCAAAAGTAGAGAACTGTTGTCATATTTGGACAGGAGCTGCTCATAGAAACCAAAAGCGCCCCCGACACCGATGTCGAATTATTCTCCAACCCCCAACTTCTCTCCCATAGGCAGAGAGTGGCAAGACTCTCGCTTCTCTGTCGCTACTTCCACGGAAAGTGCTCGAACAAGCTATATTTCCCGATGCCGCCAATTCAACTCTTCGCAGCAAGGAGACGCCACGCCACATACATCGTAGCAAACTATCCGCATTCCCCCCGTATTCCATTGGCGGGAAACAAGTTCCACTCGAACAGCTTCTTTTCGCAAACCACTTCTTTGACTCCCAAGTGGGTGCTTTCCCTATCACTACAATCTAAACCTGTTCAAGTCTAGGGTTAACTGCTATCATTTACTCTTTTATGCACAAATTACCTCGTAACGTAATTCTCTAACTCGAGTGGCTCACAAGTCTTGTAAACGGGGAGTCTTACTGTAAAAAAAACAAAAAACAACAACAACAACAAAAAAACAAAACAAAACAAGAAACACAAAGAAATGAAGAAAGAAAAGAAAGGAAACTTTTTGCTGAAAAAAAGAAAATGGATGGAAAAAATTATGAAAACCAGATAAGGAACATGGGTGATATTTTTAGAATCAAATGGATCCCTCGACAACGGCATCTATTCTTATTGCATTTTGAAGAAAGAGACAAACAAACAAAATTCAATTGATTGATAAGGAGTTTCATCGATAAGGTAGCGTAGAAACAACTTCCGACCTTTCAGTCAAGAAGGACAAGCGTTTGTTTATCCAGCCTGTCAATTAGTTGACGTGGTTTTCAAAAAATGTTATTTGACAATTCCGATTATGTTAGCTGATCATTTCTTTGTTCAGCCAAGGCTATTAAGGTCAAGGTTCTCAACATAAAAATTAATTAATAAAAGACAATTCGTGTTTTAAGGCCTTAAAATCTGTAGAAACAAAGTGAAATGAAGAAGAGAAAATAATATTTTAAAAAATCATTTCCAAATGAAGAATAATTTGAAATCTTGTAAATTTGTTTGTCATTAGCAGTATAGCCCGGCGTTGCTCGGGTGTAATGAAAGCTTTAAAACTAATCCATGGTCCTGGAGCTCAGACTCAGCCTAAAGAATATTTGTGTGAAGTTTGGTGAGAATCGGATAAAAATTGTGGATTTGTATAAAGGACATACACACACACACACACACACACACACACACACACACACACACACACACACACACACACACACACACTTGCCTTATATATATATTATCGATTTTCTTCACTATTGTAAGAACTGCAACCTTGAAACTTCTGAATATCGTTTCTTATGTCTTTGTCTATAAGTGTATGAAATTTGATTAAAATCGGACCACTCCTTCTATAACCTTCGTTTTTCGATTTTATCGGGGGTATCTCGACACAAAACCTAGCTAAGAACACTCGCAGACGCTTATTGTACAACTGTGTAAATTTTCAAGAAAATCGCTTCAGCCGTTTCGGAGTCTATAGGTAACAGACACACAGACACACAGACACACACACACAGACAAAGTTCCATTTATAAATAAGTTTAGATTTAGATATGTTTCGGTTGTTTGATTTGTTGTTGTTTTTTTTTTAAATTTTAGGCTGATCAACATTTACAGGCTATTTAAAGATGGAAAATATTTTAGATTGCAAGAATTTGTTTTGAGATAATTATGGTTTACTGATACAACCTGTACTAATTAACCCATAGTTTGGGGAGAGATGTGGATTCAGCCCTTTTCTAAGGAAAGTGAATGTACATTAGTGAATATAACAAATCCAACTGGAATTTTAACTCGGCATCTGTTTTTCAATTCCAAACCGTTTATCCATTTTATTACGCGTACCACCAAGTTTACAGGACTTGGTATTCACAAGAGGTCTCCTGTCTAGGGGCAGCACAGGCTCAACATTTCTTAATTTCGCTGATCGTACAAGTGTTTTTAACGTGATATGGGCGTATAAGCAGATCTGGTACTGGAGAATACGGCAAACTTACTAATGAATTTGGGAGTTTCTGTCGTTAAGTTTAGTTGTTTGTTTTACCAGCCTATCTACGCTTTTGGGTCATTTGATGCTGAAGAATTTGTTTGGTTTTTGTTTACTGCTTGTTGATCATTTGTGAGTCTATTGCTGTCGAGATATAAGTAGAGGTGTTGTGATTTGATGTGTGATGGTTTTAGGCTATCTTCTTTTGCAACTATATTTTGTTATATAATTTTGTTGCTTTTAGAAATTCTAAAAGGTCATTTGGGTCAGCTTTGTTGACGATGTCTTTCATGGAATGCAAATTGGTGCCTACTCACCTTTTAGTAGGTGCGAATGGGTGACAGAAGTCAGTCATTACTACGTCTTCTCTTCTTATTGAAATTTTAACTTGTATCCATTCTTTGAGGATGGTTGTAATTTTGTTATTTTTGCAGGAGTTTCACAACTCTTGCCATCTGGTCGTAACAACGTTGTAGATTAGAAGTTTGTAATCTGTGTAGGGTACTTTTATGTCACTAATGTTGATGTTTAATGATCTTTTAGCAGCTGTGTCTAATTTTTCGTTTCCTCTGAGACCAATGTGGCTGGGAACCCATCATAAAATAATGTTCTTGTTTTGGGTGATGAGGTTGATTCTTTGTCGGAGATTGATAGCGATGGTTTGTAAACTTATTTCTTAAACCTTTAACTTGTGAATAGGATCCTTACGGGTGCTTTCGCTATCATGTCCTTGTCTTAGACAAGGTAAATATTTAGTTGGAAACCAGACGTAGTATGATATTTTTTAACCGTCATCACCCAATGCAAGGCAGTAAAGGCAATAAGTCACAAAGGGTTACAGGGTGCCAAAGAATTAGGAATTGATACCATTCCACTATCTTTCCCAAGAATACACAGCAATTCACAGATAATAAATAGAAGCAATGGAGAGCCATGATCGCCTATAAAATGAAGTGGTTGCGTCGATAATCATTAGTCAAGAAGTTAAAATCGTTAAAGAAGTATTTCATATTTTTACATTGCATGTGTGAATTTCAAATTCTTTTTGCTGCTTGACGTGAATCGAATTTAAATTTATGCCTAATCAAAATATTTCCCGCTTTTGTTGACAGAAGTAATTTCAGGAGCCTCTTGATTGTCTGTAAAATCAGTCGAACAAGAGAATTAATCGTCTTTTCCTTGAAACCGTTTTTGTTTCTCTTCCTTGTTTTTTGTTTTGTTTTTATTGCTAATCTTCTTTACTTGATAACCTTTACTTTCGAGCGGCAAATGAATCTTAACGTGACAACTGTTGCTCTAAGATGCAACTATTTCATATCAAACACAACAAGGGCACCTCGACTTGGTGTACCGGATAGCAAGCTTGTTTCTCTCGAACCTATTACATCTGATGACTCACCACTGGATACCCCATATTTTCGGACTTGTGTCAAATCTACGCGGCGCTTAAAAAATCAACATTTATTACGACTGAGCTATGAGTTCGATCATCACTAGGTGCCATGCTTTCGGTCGTGTGCCACATCTAATCTACGCTTAGAAAATTACCATATCAAACACAACAAAAAGATTAAACGTCATATAACCATAAACTAACCTTATTGTATTTGTGGGTTCAAACCCTGGGTTAGGCTTTGATTTTCTTTAGCAGCATATCAACCTGTATGGGTTAGTTAATTCCGAAATGTAAATATTTTGAACACAATTTTACGGCTTTGACCTAAATATATTTTGAACTTAATTATAAGCCTTCAAAATACAGATAAATGTATTGTGGGTCATTGTACTATATATAATATAATTGCATTGTTGGTAACTTTATCATGAAAATGTTTTAATAGTAGTATTAATGTATTATTAGCAGAACCCGTGGATTTTCCACGGAAGGATAATTATGATTCCTGGAAAAATTTTACTTCGTCATACTACAAATGATAGTAACGTCTTCAAACATAAAGGTATTGGATAATAAAATAACGATAACACAGAGTGTAATTTTATTAAAATATCTATAAAAGTAATGTCCATAGAAGCTACTTTACTGTAATCTTATATTACATTAAGCGGCGTATGCACAGACCATAATCAAAATACTGTACGCTATTTTGTGAGAGATTTTGAAAGAGAAAAAGTTTTTTTATTAGTGAAAAATCATGGCTCCTGTGTCCATTATAAACAGAAAAGACCAAATGAGTAATGGCCAAGGGTGTAGAGATCAGAAATTTCGTTATTAGATCACGGGATACGACAACAAACCTACGTATTTTTACTATATTGTAAAGTACACATACATATACACACACACAATTACTGCTACGACCACCAGCTTAAGCTGCTACTGCTACGGTAATGCTATAGGCTCTCTCCTCCTACTCTCTCACTCTTTACTACCCTTCCGTTTGGCAAAGGTGAGAGAAAGGCTGAAGAGAGTAGCGTTTATAGATTATAAAAAAGATAGAGGGGAAGGAAAAGCTCTTGTAGAGAGGAAGTGTTTTATCTTTCTTCCGTGGCGTAACGGACGGAGGAACTAAGTAACTAAGAAAGGAGCAATCAGAATTATTATATGATAGTGTTTTCTGCCTGTGCTTCGTAGTAGAAACTCATAACCAATGGAAACTGAGACAATCAATAACTGGACAGTAATAAAAAGAGAATAAAACGATGTATTTAGTATTTGTCTATATTTCTGAGATTTTTTAAATTTATAATCGGGTCGCCCCAAACAAGGCATTTTACTGCCACTGTTGAGCAGGGGGTTACATAAGAGGAAAGTTATGAGAAAGAGTGATAGGTTACATGGGGTGTCAGGAAGTGGGTAAGAGAAGGATGAGAATACTGATGAGAGTGGAGTGGATGGAGAAAGGAACATGAGAGAGAGGATGCAGGTTAATGAGATAGGAGATGCCTGTTGACTTTACATTTAAATTCTTGGAGATTGTAGCTGTCGGGCTATCTATCAATCTATCTATCTATGTTTTTTTTATAATCATATCGCCCAAAGCAAGTCATTTTACTGCCACTCTTTTGCAGGGGGTTACATAGAAGGAAAGTTATGAGAAAGAGTGACAGGTTACAGGTGGTGTGAGGAAGAGGGTAGGAGAAGGATGAGAATACTGATGAGTGTTGAGTGGACGAAGAAAGGAGCACGAGAGAGAGAGAGAGAGAGAGAGAGAGAGAGAGAGAGAGAGTATACAAGTTAGTGAGATACGATATAACTATTGACTTTGCATTTGAATTCTTGGAGATTGTAGCTGAAGGGAATTCTAAAGGCGGGAAGTGCGAGAAAAGAAGCTGTGAGAGTAGAATTTGCGTTTACAATTTATTGGTTTCACAGTAAAAGTTGTTAATTTTGTGGCTCGAATAAATTCATATATTGGGTGGTACCAGTGAGCTAAGTTCATCTGAGCAGAAGCCATGAAAGTATTTGTAGAAGAGACACAGGGAAGCCACATTGCTCCGGTGAGAAAGTGACTGTATCCGAACTTTCAAGTCGAGATCGATCACATTACGGATTCTCCGTTGGATTTTGTCAAGGACACCTAAGTGGATAGCAGGAACACCCGATCAGATATGGCAGCAGTATTCAATGCACGAGCGGATGGTAGATTTATATATGTGTAGGAAAGAATTCAGACGGGAAAAACTTCCTGGTCCTGCACAGAGAACCGACCTTCTTAACAGCGGATTTAGCTATGGATTCTATATAGTTATTCCACTAGAGGTCTGTTGTGAGAGTTAATCCGAGGAGGCGCACTGTTTTGCTTTAATGAAGACTAGCCTGATCCATGCTAATTGTGGGGCGTAGAAGCGATTGCCTGTGGTGGTTAATAGATAGCAGCTTCGCTTTGGAAGCATTAAAATTCACGGGCCATTTCTTACCCTAGTCCACCACGGATTGGAGGCGCTTTTCACGCTCGGCAGAGAGGTTTGCTTAGTCAACCTCGGCAGATTTTTGATCGATGAGAGAGTAAACTGTAGTATCGTCAGCGTATATGCCTATTTGGGATCTTTTTACATCGGGGAGATCATTAATGTAGATAAGGAAAGCGTTTGACCTAGAATAGAGCCTTGAGGAACACACACGTTTGTCTGATAGTATTGGGAAGCATGTCCGTTCAATACTAAACTTCATTGTGCGATTTGAAAGGAATGAGGTAGTATTTACAGTATTTATATTATTCAGACTATTGTCCTCATCTTTGTTGCCATTTGTACGACGTCTATATCCACTGGGCCATGTGTCCTTAAGGATACATGGCCCAGTGGATATAGAGTTGTGAGTTCAATACCAGGCTACAGCAGTAGTGAACACGTAACTTGCAGGGTTGGAGGGAGTAAACTCATGACTTCCAATCGACGCTTTACGCAAGGAATGAGGATGATATACTCCAGTGATTGTAATAAAGTGTTCTTTTCGAAATTCCTAGCACCTGAAGGAGGCCGGAGCGTATAATGGCCGAAACGTCGTACAACTGGCAACAAAGATGAGGACAATAGTCCTAATAATGTAAATACTGACGATTTATTTCTAGATATGAAGATGGGATGAGAATGTACATGAGGGATTTAATGGATATCGGCTCGGGATGAGAACTCGGATAGCCGAGTTCGAATTCTAGTTGAATTCGTTACATTCACTTACGCGCAAATATCCTTGGGAAAAGTATTAACCCATCACTTCTTACTAGAGTTATGGGTTGAATAGCAGGACATATTGACTTCTCTAGCCTTGGTTGGCAACCAGTCTACCGAAGAAAGAAATGGCAACCTACTGTGGGAAAATATTCTGCCTTGTCAGTCATGTATCAAAAGAGACATGATCGCCCATAGTGTGTGTCATGTGTGGCACTTAATTGACTGAGATTAAGTAAGAGAGTTAATTCGAAATTCCCAAACACCAGAAGAAGGTCGGAGAGCACAACGGCTGAAATGTTGTGATAATAACAACAAAGATAAAGACATTGGTCCGAATCTAAATAATTTAAATAATTATGACCTCCCCACCAAATTCCAGCAAATTAATTTACTTTCGCGATTGAAACCTAAATTTTTTTGTGTTTACTTCTTAGTGATTTTTTATTAATAGTTTCTATCTTTTCGACTCAAATGCCATTGATCCGTTGAATCAAATTCAATGAACTTGTATAAGCTGTTGTGCTGACTTTAAATCGATATTCTAATGTTTGTCCTCAACAAGAAAACAGAATATGAGTGAGGCATAATCACAGGTTTCCAAAGAGAATCATTTATTCAACATGACCCCCCCAAAAAAAAAACAATAAAAAAGTAGGAAATTGTTGTAGAGTGGCTAACACCTCTGCAGCACTCTTAACGATGGAATGGCCCATGGGCTGAAATGGTCTATTTAAGTAAAGAAGAAAAGCATTCGAGGCGTAATATTTGAGTGCCATTCGAGTAATATTCGGGCTTTGGCGACTATTGCAATCTAAACTCCTCCTCTCTGTATTTTAAGTTCTGTTTTGTCATTTTAAATATTGTACTGTGCTGAGTGTATCCGTTTAGCACCGGATGTTGTGCTGAATAATACCGCAGCACACTTTCTCTGTGTATCGTATTCACCTCGGCGATACAACAGAAATATAGCGAGTGATACAATCTGATTGTTTTTATCTTTTGACCCCAAGCAAGGCAACAAAGCCACTAAGATACAGGGGCTTACTGAGTGTGAAAGAATATAAAAAATAAAAAAATTATTAGGGAGCAAAGAGAATAAAAGAACAGAAATTAAAGAGAGGGTAACGATTGACATTGCATTTTTGAAGATGAAATTCGAATGGAAAGCAAGAAGCCGCAGCACAAATAAGGAGTGCGAGAAAAGAAACTTAGGGTAGAACTTATGGTTACATTTAGCTATTTCAACTGTAAAATGCTGTGAACTTGCGCTTAAATTCAGAGAGTCAAGTTACCACAGAGAAGGAGTCACCCGAACAATTACCATGAAACCATTTATAGAAAAGGCACGTGGAAGCTATATTACGACAGTGGAAAAGTGACTGGAGCCGAGATGTTAGATCAATACCAATGACATTGCAGATTCTCTTAAAATCAAATGCGTTAATTTCTTCCTTGCAACTATAATGTAACTGGGAAGATGAAAATTGTACCTCCGTAGATATGAAATTTTAGGATAATAAAGTTCTTTACGTCTTCCACATATACCACTTAAACGCTTTTTTGGTGTGGGATGGGCATGTAACACCTGTGTCAGCTTTTTGAAGGCAAAGAATGAGTGGCTGTTGCAGATATTTTGGGTGCTTACATGCGTATTAATGGTTCATCCGAACGACAAAGATGGATTTGGAGTACAGAGTTTAGATTCCGACTAAACTTAATTTTTTGTGTATTCACGTTTCATACCATTATGTTCATTGTGGTGCAGTGGATATCGGCTCGGAACGAGAAATCGGGGATCCGAGTTTGAATTCCAGTTGAATTCTTTTTATTCACTTACGCACAAATACCCTTGGGAACGGTATTAATCTGTCTTTTTACCACCAGTTATGGGTTAAATAACATATTGGGTTTTACAGCCTTGGCTGGCAACCAATCTACCGCAGAAAATAATGGCAACTTACTGCGGTATAATCTTCTGCCCAGTCAGTCATGTCTCTTTCGAGACATGATGACCCAAGCCTGTATCACGTATGGCACTTAACTGACTAATCACTAGATTTGCATAAAAGTAATTGTTTGTCTGTTTTGTTCTAAATTCCTGAACACAACAATGACCACTGTCCCCATTTTAAATACTCATGAGAAATTTAACCACATCCTCCTACTCACACTCAACGTGTGTTGTAGATTTCCTAAGACAGTTATGACCTCTGTCAGTAGATTCAAAATACACTAGCGGAACCCGTGGAATTTCCACCGAAGGATAATTATGATTTCCTAGAAAAATTTTACTTCGTCATACTACAAATGATAGTAACGTCTTCAAACATAAAAGTATTGGACATTAAAATAACGATAACAAAGAGTGTAATTTTAGGAAAATATCTATAAAAGTAATGTCCATAGAAGCTACTTTACTGTAATCTTACATTAAGCGGCGTATGCACAGACCATAACCAAAATACTGTACGCTATTCTGTGTGAGATTTTGAAAGAGAAAATGTTTTTTTATTACTGAAAAATCATGGCTCCTGTGTCCATTGTCAATAGAAAAGACCAACTGAATAATGGCCAAGGGTGTAGAGACCAGAAATTTCGTTATTAGGCAGCGAGATACGACAACAAGCCTACCTATTTTTACTATATTATACAGTACACACACACACACACACACACACACACACACACACACACACACACACACACACATTACTGCTACAAGCACCAGCTTAAGCTGCTACTGCTACGGTAATGCTATAGGCTCTCTCCTCCTACTCTCTCACTCTTTACTACCCCTCCGTTTGGCAAAGGTGAGAGAAAAGCTGAGGAGAGTAGCTTTTATAAAAAAATAGAGGGGAAGGAAAAGCTCGTGTAGAGAGTAAGTGTGTCATCTTTCTTCAGTGGCGTAACGGACGGAGGAACTAAGTAACTAAGTAAGTAACTAATTAACTAACTAAGGAAGGAACAAGCAGAATTATTAAATAATCGGTAATTTAATGACCTCTGCTCTATGCACTCAACGTTGGACACATTTTTCAATAGTTTTACTGAGCCAGGAATCTTTTGAAACGTAATTCTCTATAAAAGTCCCATATACATTAAGAACTTGGAATCAGTTCGGTTTTCCCACATCACTTAGTTAATATCAATAAAAATATTTTCTTACTGGGTAAAATACTTGAGATATCTCCACTTTTAAGACATTGACGATCATGGCTCTCCACAGTATCTTGTCCTCTTTAGCTCTTAATAAAGACCTATCCCTCCTATATAAATCTCGAGCTTACGTTTTTCTTCTCCATTCTTCGATTTTTTCTTTTTATAATTTTGTGTCGTGTTCCTTCAGGACGTTGGCGATCATGTCTCTTCGCAATCTTCTGTCTTTTGTAGCCCTTAATAATTTATTTTTTGTTATATTTCCTAAACCTTGCTCCACTATCCATTTACTCATAGTCTACTTCATTAGTGGGCCGAGAAAACAAAAGTGCCCATATCGGAACCGCCCGTTTTTCACGTTCTACTACATCTTTGAGCAAGGAGGAGAAAGAGAGTGTGACAGAAAATTGTTAGTTTCTTTTAAGACGTAAACAGCGCCGTCGTGCAGTGTTTGACGAAGCCAAATGAGATAATACTATTTCTGGTTCCTTTCCTATTAGCATCATGGATAAATGTATTTCTTTTTCTTTTTTTTCATTATTCATTATTATTACCACCGCTTTAAGGCAGAGGTATTGTATTCGGTCGTGTTTGTGGTCAGGATATCTCAAGACCAGATAAATGGATTCGGATCAAGCTCTCAGGGATTATTGGCTTCGTGACAGGCACAAACTCGTTAGATTTTGGGTTTGGTTCGGCAAGGAATAAAATTTCTGGATTATTTTTTCATTCTTATTACTAAAATTTATTTTTTTACCTTTCAAATGCTAAATACTGAATTACGTCCCCTAGATAATTTTAGATTCTGAATTAGGCCCTTCTGTTTCATTTTAAGTGTGCATTTAATTTAGAGAGTGCTCGAATTCATTTTTTTATATTTTCACTCTTGAGAGCCATCAGGTTCACTGCAGTTATTCTTTTCATTTTAATAATCATCTCTTGCTAATCACTGAGATGATGTCTGTATTGCCTTGACGGAGGTTTACGGTCTTTGATTGCTCTTTCTAGTTATTTTATTTATTGATTTTATTTAATTTTTCCGCGGTATTATGTGAGCGTCAAATTCTTCAATCCCAGTCATTTTATCTGTTACTTTCTGATTCTAGGTACAAGTGTTCTTTTGGTTTTTATTGTAGCCAGTCAAAACTTTAACAAAATAAATACAAAATAAATGTTTCTGCTCTCAAATGAAAGCCAGAAATAAAATAAAAAATAAACACCCTAAAACCAAGGAGCAGTTTCGGTGCACAGGTTCTTATTTTTTCTTTTTTGTAGCGGAACAACGATCGCTCTTTTATTCAAATTATTTATTTATATTTATTTATGTTCATCGATTTATACACTAAAATATTTAAGCAACGAAGAGAGATAGGGTGCAATTAATACAGTCGCGTATGTCTGTGTTTTCTTTTCATCGGACGAGTGCCAGTCAGTTGAGGAAATATGTTTCACGTTCACCTGGGCATGCTCTGACCTGATTCGGAGTTTGAATGGAAAATGCGACAGCGAAAAACTTATTTAATAACGAGGTAACATTGCTTTTCAGACTTTGAAACAAGAACTGTTGGCTTAATTCACTGTCAATAATACTTCCTACTTTCTTCAAATTTTACAATACGCTCATTTGCCAGCTTGGCCTCCCGGTGTGTTTGTTAGCACCAACTATCTAGTGGCGACAGACGCAAAAAAGTAAATTAAACAAAATGAATTTCAGTAAAGATAAAATTGCACTTTTACTGTTAGAAGTTTCTTCTACTTTAACGTGATAAGATTTTTCTAGTTAAAGGAGCCAGTGCGAGAATTTGCCATTCTAAGGCAGCGCACAAGTGCTTCTTTTGTTAATTTAGAGCTGTTTGGGATATCCTTGGGCTAGATGACCTATTCTGAGATAGTTGAAACTAACGTAAAACGTCAGTGATGTTTCGATATTGGTAACAATAGTTAAATGCCTATTCTTACACTCGTAGACCAGGTTCTGGACGGTCACGTAGAAGAAGCGGTCGACAAGATCGTAAGTAGGACAATAGCAGACTGTATAGTGTCCATAACATTGATAACAGGAAATCACAAAAGAAACCCCTGAAAATCGTTTACGTGTATCAAGTCTACGAATATGCGTGCTAATAGGGAGACTTTTGTTTATGTCACAATAACATTGTGCACGTTTCCAGTAGTATCACAAGAAGAGCAATCGATTGACGCTCTGCTGTGTTTTTAATGTTGTGAGCAATGCTGCCTGGATAAACGGGTTGCATGAGTGACGTTTGCCTAGAAAGCGGCATTTTCCCGAGTATACTCACTTACATCATACAGGCCCGACACCTGTCCACATATTGAGTGTGTGTGTGTGGGGGGACACAAATTAAAATTCTCGCTTGATTTTGCTGTCAGTGTAAGGAACATTGACCAGCATCCATTGTTCAACCTGCTCTACTACCATTTCTGGGTCCGGCAGGCCCGAATCCTGGGATTTCTTAAATATTCAGGCCAGTAGATGGAAATAAATAAATATATTATTAAATAAATAAACAAAAAACAGAGCATCTACTCAAATATGAGCATCCATTAAAATAACTTTTAAGCAATAATTTAAAATATGTCGGATTAATTAATGAAAAATTTATTCGTATATATATATATATATATATATATATATATATATATATATATATATATACCCTGATTGTGCACTCTGGAAGAGTGGTAGACTTTGAAAAACAGTAGCTACTCTGGCATCTACGCATCGTTAATTCAGCAATGAATTAGAACACTCTCAGCTATTGGGCGTGTATAATGATAATATACATGCTAAAATGTTTGCCTCCTTCTACCGAGCGCCCATAGCTCAGAGATAGAATCGCCGACTGACGCCAATTCGGTCGGGTTTCAATACTGGCTTAAAAAGCAATTGGAGTTTAACGGTATTGATGAGCTGTGATACAGCGAAACAGATCTGTCTACGGATGACTATATATATATATATATATATATATATATAAAAGAAAACTCGACATATCATCTAAAGTGGTTATCATAACCAATTTAAATATATATAGTTAGTCCTTCAATCGTTATTATAGTGGATACTCGTGTTTGTGTTTGAAATAGAATCCCACTGTTATTATTATTATTATTATTTTAAACAGAGTGTATTAGATTCGACCTAAATTTAAATAATGAAATTCATTAAGAAGAATAAAAAGAATTGTTTTTCAAGGAAATTATTCGCGACTACTTCGCTTTTAATTCCTTCTGAAGACAAGCCCGTTCTTGAAAAATGATGAAAAAAAAAAAAAAAAAAAAATGAAAGAAGAAAAAAATTTTAAAAATTAAAGCTCTTGTCTGTTTTATGGTGAAACTATTTCTAATCTGATTGTAAGAAAACAGAAATTGATTGATATTATAGTTTGACTGATTAAGTTTTATTATGAAAGACAACAGTGTCTTGCCATTATCCAGTGTTTCATGTTTGTGTGTATGTGTGGGGAGCGTATCGTGTGCGTCGGGCTCATTTAGCAGAATATGCTTTTCCATCCAGAATGAATGACATCAAAACCAACCATAATCAAGGATTTTCTCTCTGTTAGACATTTTACTGTTTCTAAATTTCTTTCTTTCTTTCTTTCTTTCTTTCTTTCTTTCTTCTCTTTGGAAGTCTGAGGCTTTTCGTTCCTTCTCTGAGTTTCTTCCTTTTTTCTTTCTTTTTCATTAGTTGTTTTACTTTTTCTTATTTTTTTCTTTCGTCTTACTTTTTCTTCTTTTTCTCCTTCTCTTCTTTTTCTTCTTTCTTTATTTCTTTCTTTTTCAACAGTTGTTTTACCTTTTCTTTTTTCTTTCTTCTTATTTTTTCTTTTTCCTTCTCTGCTTTTCTTACTTCTTTTTCTTTCTTTCTTTTTCATTAGCTCTTTTACCTTTTCTTCTCCTTTTTTCTTCCTCCCTACTTTTTCATCTTCCTTCTCTCCTTTTTTTACTTTTCTTTCTTCCATTTTTCTTTCTTTCTTTCTTTCTTTCTTTCTTTCTTTCTTTCTTTCTTTCTTTCTTTCTTATTACTGTTTTATTTTTCCATCGTTTTTTCTTTTTTCTCCTTCTTTTTTCTTTTTCAGTCTCTCGCTTTTTTACTTCATTTTCTTTCTTTCTTTTTCATTACTTGTTTGACTTTCTCTCCATTTCGAAAGTTTTTTTATTTCTTCATCAGGTTTCATATCATTCAGCTCGTGAAATAAAATTCTTTCCTTTGAACAGAATGGCACAAAATGAATAAAACAGATAAAAACGAAGACCAAATTCTCTTCGATTTAGTAAAGAAGGTTTTTTTGTTTCCGAGACAAACTCAAAACATTTTAATCAACGTTTTGTAATGACTAATGACACGCAAGTCTTACACAATGGTCCCATCCTCGTCCGATCTTCGTTTGATTTTTCCAAAAATGTGGATTAATTAAAATATGAGCTCCAAATACACAGCCTTCTAACTCCCTGATTGACAGATGCCTTCAAGGATTAACTGTATTCACCACGCTTGGTCAATTGTGAGTTGGTTATTCAACCCATAGTTGTATTTAAATTCAAAGTTGCTTCCCAAGTCTGTTCTGATATTTATTCAAAGAAGAGAAGATGTGGACTCATTTGTCTCCCAAGAGTATTTGCATGTAAATGAATGCAATAAACCCGATTGGAATTTGAACTCAACTCTTTGGATAATCAATCCAAACTGCTATCTATTACTCCATCATGCATCCAGCTAAATATGAGCCCCGCTTACCAAATGGGTTCGAACACCTACCTCTGGCTCCAGTAAAAATACAAAATTAAATGGGTAAAGTTTTCATGACATTAAAAGACAAAAAACTTAGAATTCACAAACTTAAACAGATTAGGGGTGAGAAATGTAAATGAAGAAATTTTTCAGTTTTTGAAATTGGAGTTGATTAATTAGGGAGAAATTTTTTTTAACGAGAGTTCCAACTCTGATGTAACGGTCACAATCAAAACGTAAGTAAAGAATTGTTTCTCGTTAAATATTATTCAAAAGGTGGAAATTAACTCTGACATTAGACATTCATTTTAAGAGAGAATCAGTATAGAAAAATATCGGATCAAATATTTGAATCAACTCACACAGGTTGTTTTTTAATTTTTTCTGGTGCCGTATCTGATGTTTTTATTTTAAAAAATACACATTTTTTGCGGTTTATTTGTTCTTGTTGTGGGGTTCTCCCCTTTCCTAAAGATGGACACGTCCAAAGTATACTTATACTACTGCTCTTGACGCGAGACTGGGGAATACCGTTTCCTCACAGAGCGTTAACCGGAGAATACGAGAGTCCAGAGAGAGTGATTAGCAGTTAGTACACAGTAGTTCATAGTAGCTCTGAGCTCCACTCATCGAGGAGATTATTACGCCGTACCCGTCAGCTTCCGACGCGGACATATTCAATATACTACGGCTTCACTTCCAGAGACTTGTACATATAATTTTACTAACCCGCATTCCTGGACTACTAATCTTCATTCAAGTCTCTATCCTTACGTTAATACATTTATTTTTTTATCTCAATTACTGGTCGTTGTTCATTTATTTGTGCGGACCCCATTCCCGGGATCCACAAATATTCTCATTTCTTAAAAGTTGATACCTATAGAATTTGTATACATATAAAACTGATCACGATGTATGTAGTCCTAGCAAAGCTCATACTAAGCAGCTAAGGATCGTTTATCGATGAGCCCGATTCCGGTCGACGCCTTCCTTTGTAGCAAAGTATGTTCTTCGCCAGGTTTTAAATTCAGAATTATCCTACTTCTAGACTGGTTGCTAATCAAGGATACAGAGCTAAGTCTACCCATAGTTGAAGAGTTTGAGTTTAGAGATGTCCTAGAACGGCTGTTAACTAACAGAAGACAGTCTGTTCTGCCATTCACCCATAGCTGGGGGAGAAAAGATGAATTCATCATTTCCCAAAAGATTTGTACTCAAGTAAATGTAACGAACTCGACTGGATTTCGAACTCGGATTCAATTACAGCAGAAATCCATTCCTCTACTGATCTTTTTGGCATCTGTCATCTTCATATTTATCTTATACACACCCGCAGTTGAAAAAGTGCATTTGATCTCAATTACAATTTTCTTAATAATTATCTTATAGAAAATAGAAATTATTAAAATATAAAATCCTTGTTCTATAGCAGTCGGTCTAAGGGAAAGAAAACTGAATTCAAAACCGTATGTAGCCCTGGCAAAGCATATTCTTAGCAAAGGAAAAGATCGTCTGCATCCACTCGATAACCCGACTACGGTTGACTCGTTCCCTTGTAGATATTTTTTGAACTAAAGATTAAAAATAAAAAAAATAGGAAGATAAAGTTTTATTTTGAGGATGAATGGTTGTTTAAATGCAAACATGATACAAATGACTAGCATAATCATAGCATAGCATAATCGAGGTGTTTAACGTCTTAAGGAGAAGATTTTTTAAGTGCCGCTTAGATGTGGCAGAAGACCGAAATTATTGAGTACCCAATGAGGATCGAAGTCACTCAGTCAGTCAGTTAAGTGCCATACGTGATACACGCTTTGGCGATCATGTTTCGAAATAGACATGACTGACTGAGCAGATTATCCACCAGTTGCCATTGCTTTCTGCAGTAGACTGGTTGCCAGCCAAGGCTATAGAACCCAATCTGTCCTGTTAATTGACTCATAAATAGAGAGGGAAGAGATGCATTATACTATTAAGTAGTAATTAGTGGGGGATCAGTTTATTTCTTCGTAACAATATAAAACTGATCCCTCACTTTATGCCCAGTAGAAGCCTTAATCATGTTTTCAACTTTTATATTCAGTCAGTCAGTTAAGTGCCATACGTGATACACGCTTTGGGCGATCATGTCTCGAAAGAGACAAGACTGACTGGGCAGAAGATTATCCGCAGTAGGTTGCCATTGCTTTCTGCAGTAGACTGGTTGCCAGCCAAGTCTATAGAACCCAATCTGTCCTGTTATTTAACCCATAACTAGAGGGAAGAGACGGATTAATATCTTTCCCAAGGGTATTTGTGCGTAAGTGAATGCAAGAAATTCAACAGGGAATTCGAACTCGAGAAAAGCATTGCTAACCATTAAACCACGTCCAGGTGCCCATAACGGCTCAAGGAGGAGTACATTGTAGAAAATTCAGGTGCCATTGCTCTAGACAGGTTACTTCGTCGTTAATATCAATTGGTATGATAATTTCCAGACACATCGTATTATACGCAATACTACCACACAATTTCGGACATTTGAGCAGGTGTAGTACAGCATTTTTGTTGTTTTACTTTGTGAGCAGTACCGTTTGTGATTGAAAATACGAGGAAGACTGGGAAAATTTGCATTCTTTTTTTTTGTTTAATCATATCACCCCAAGCAAGGCGAAAACGCCACTGATGCGCAGGGGGCTACGTAAGAGTGAAAAGATTGGAAAAGAGAAAACCGGAAACCACATCCTAAACAGGAAACAAGGGATGAGCCTCTTGACCTGTTCAATAGACGTGGGTGGAGTGTGAACCGGGCGATAGTTTAGTCTATCTACTCCAATTGAGAAAAAAAAAAAAAAGAGTGAAAAAATTGGAAAAGAGAAAAACCGGAAACCACATCCTAAACAGGAAACAAGGGATGAGCCTCTTGACCTGTTCAATAGACGTGGGTGGAGTGTGAACCGGGCGGTAGTTTAGTCTATCTACTCCAACTGAGAAAAAAAAAAAAAAAAAAAAAAGTGAAAAGATTGGAAAAGAGAAAAACCGGAAACCACATCCTAAACAGGAAACAAGGGATGATTTTATGCTAAGCAAATTAGTTTCATGATTAAACTCACCTAACTTATGTACATCGTATATATAGACTTTGAAAAACAGTAGCTACTCTGGCATCTACGCATCGTTATTCAGCAATGAATTAGAACACTCTCAGCTATTGGGCGTGTATAATATATATACACGCTAAAAAAGTTTGCCTCCTTCTACCGAGCGTCCATAGCTCAGAGGTAGAATCGCCGACTGACGCCAATCCTGGGTTTTTACCCAGGATTGGCGTCAGTCGGCGATTCAATCAGCTGTCTAACCATACCGATGAGCTGTGATACAGCAAAACAGATCTGTCTGCGTATGACTATATATATATATATATATATATATATATATATATATATATATATAAACAAATGTTTATAAGTACAAAAGTGGCATACTATGTGATAAACAAAGAATTTATCGTTAGTCTCAAAGGCCAGTATCTCCAACATCTCATCAGGAGAAAATTCATTGGAAAATGAATTAAGCGAAAAAAAAAAAAAAAAAAAATAACGACGAAAATGAAAAGCAAAAAAAGAGGGAAATACGATAATTAATATATATATATATACATATATATATCGAAGGGAGGGTAATTCACGTGTAAATAATTAACAAGTGACAATTTAAATAAAATATCCCCCAACAAATTTAGACACTTTACAAAATCCTTCTACTGGCAGAGAGAAGTTTTCCGTAATAATATAGAAACTCATTCCCAATATATATATATATATATATATATATATATATGTGTGTGTGTGTGTGTGTGTGTGTGTGTGTGTGTGTGTAAAAAATATACTCAGTTATAATCTCAGATTAAGTACAGGATGGTTAAATAAATAAAAAAGACAAGAAGAAAACTGTATTTAAATCGCCTACTCGCTTCGTCCTGTGATTTTTATAGATACGTAATTTAGAATAAAGCTCATTTCGTCTTTTTGCCTTGATAAAGTCCATCACAGGACGAAACGCATAGACGATTTAAATACAGTTTTCCTCTTGTCTTCTTTTTATTTACCCCCCCCCCCCCACACACACACACACATATTTTTTTCATGTTTCGGAATTATATTCTTACTATGACTCCATTATCAGTGATCATTTTGGGGGTGACCAACAGAATTTCTTTTCCAAAAGTGAGTTTTTTAAAAAATTTTTATTTATTTTTTTTATTATAAACAGCTTCTGGTTAGGTTTTCAAATTCCAGGGTCGCATATTTATTCTTAACGTGTCCCTGCTAAAAGGGTATAAAGCTTTTCGCTATTTTCCCTTTTTTATATACGACTACTGCCATCTATTTTTATTTTTATTCGCACACACCTAAACATTTTACTTATTTATTTTGGTTTTTACTTTTTTAAAAAATAATTTGTGTTTGTATAAAGCCATAGTAATAATTTTTTCATGTATATTAACATTTATATTTATTTATTTTTTCTAAATTTTAATTATTATTTAGTGTGAAGATTAAACAGTGTCTACAGAACAGTTATTTCTTTTCTAAAGTTTAGTAAATCTTTATTTTTCATACTTTTGATAATATATAATTTTTCATGTTAGCACAAAGGGCACGGGTCGTTTAAAGACATACATGTTTGTGTTTTTTAATATTTTCCATTTTCCCATAGGGGTTTTATTAGTTTCCTTTAGGAACCAAAAATACTTAGTTAAAGAGGTCTAGTTTCTGTAGTTGTTATTCTTAAAGGAATAAAGGTAATAGCTTCACCTTAGCTTAAATTTATTCTTTATGCTACCTATGTAAATTTTTTAACATATGCATTCTCTATCGATGAAATAGTGGATTGGTAAATTACAGACTCAGTAAGGCATTTGTTATTTAATAGACAGTTTTTCTGAATTCTATAATTGTAAGATCTTTCTTTATTCTTATTTCTATTTTTCTTTTTTATTTAATTTTATTTGTTTTATCATTTTTTGTTCCTGATCTGAATGCTTGTTTAGTATTTTTGTTTATTATGTTTTTTTTATGATTCTTTCTAAATTATCATTACAACAATATCCTAATTTCAATGTGTTTTTTTTAAATTTTGCTAAGTGTATTATTTTGTGAAAATGTTTTCGATTAGTTGGAGAAATTTGTATCCTAAATTAGTTTTTAATCATTTTCTTGATCTAGGCCGGTGATCTTGGCCGGTTGATATTAATTTCACTCTTTAAAAAAATTTAAAATCAGAAATATCAAGTTAAATGTGCCCATTAAAAATAAGGTTTATAGTAATAATAAATAATACCGGACTTAAGAAAATAAAAAATAAATAAAATATCTACATACAAAAATACATACGCACATGTGTTCGGCCTTGTGGCCCATTTAAGCTAGGCTTAGAGAATCACCAAGCTTATATGTGTATATGTGTCTGTCTGTTCAATAGTGATGCAAATAATAGTAAAGATTTTTGTAAAAACTTTTACCTTGAAATGTTGTGCTTCTCGAAAAATCTTCAACCAAATAAGATGTGAATAGCAAAATCTTCAGCTAGGAGAGGATTTCCCACACGTGAAGTTTGTCTCTGTCCTCGTTTTCGCAACACTCCTGCTTCATCTGACGTTCCGGCGTTCACGATGATGATGATAATGATCCTGTTGCTAATTAAGTAAAAAGTGGTAAGACGAAAGTGTGAGTGTGTTATTAATTGATGATGACAGATATCCGGTTGCTTAGAGACAAGGGCCGGCCGAGGTACAGGTATGCTTGAATTCAATTACCACTCTACTTTTAGTTTAATCGGTTCGGATCAGGTCTGTGGACACGGACTGAATCCGTCGGGCAACACACACACACACACACACACACACACACACACACACACACACACACACACACACACACACACACACATCGATGTTTCCACAACGAAATTCTTTCTATAAAACTAGGTTCACTGTCTACTTCAAGTGTATTTATAATTATCTGTGTCTCTCTCTCCGCATCTTTCCCTCTCTCGCTTTTCCTGCATCTCCCTGTCTTTATGCCCATCTCTTCAAATCTATCTATCTATCTATCTATCTATCTATCTATCTATCTATCTATCTATCTATATAGACGAAGTATAATCAGCGGTTCTCGGCTCAACTACTACAACATATCTATTTATCTATATCTAGCTAACTATAGCTATATATATATATATAGACGAAGTATAATCAGCGGTTCTCGGCTCAACTACTACAACAAAATCTGTTCAAATCACCAAACATCAAATAAAATATATTTTCATAGAATCCCTTTTGGGTTCGGCTGTGACATTTTTGGGCCTTGTACTGCAGTCGATATCGGAGAGCCGTGTTCGAATTCCAGTTGAAATCGTTGTATTCACATACGCGCAAATACCCTTGGGAAAGGTATGACTCCGTCGCTTCTCACTCCAGCTATGGGTTAACTAGCAGGACAGGGTTAGGATCTACGGTCTTGCTTGCCAACTAATATATATATATATATATATATATATATATATATATATATATATATATACAATACGACAAATATTTTGATTTGTGATCGTTAAATTATACAAGGATTATTAACTTCATTCGAAAAGATCGCTTTTGACAGCTCCCATTTTAACTGCATTTTTAAAATATTTTGTGAAAACTGGTAATTTGTTTGGGTTCATTGATTCGAACAACCAAGAATCTAAATCTAAACTTATAAGTGGAACTTTGTTTTTGTGCGTGTGTGTCCGTTACCTATAGACTCCGAAACGGCTGAAACGATTCTCTTGAAAATGTACACAGTTGTACTATAAGCGTCTGCGAGTGTTCGTAGCTAGGTTTTGTGTCGAGGTACCCCCGATAAATATCGAAAATCGATAATCGAAAAAATCGGGTTATAGAAGGAATGGTTCAATTTTAATCAAATTTGATACACTCATAGACAAAGACATAAGAAACGATATTCAGAAGTTTCAAGGTTGCAGTTCTTACAATAGTGCAGAAAATCGATAATATATATATATATAAGGCATAATGTTTGTGTGTGTGTGTGTTTATCTGCCTGTATGTCTGTATTTTTTTCAGCCCTTTTATTTTAGTTTTTGCTTCGGGTTTGGTTCTAAGTAGATATAATTGTAGTTCTTAGTCTCAGCCATGATACCATTTACTCAGAGGACTTATTTAGCCTTCAAAATTCAGTTTACGACGAAAAAACTTATTTGATATCGATACCAGGAAATCAAAATTTGACTTACATCCATTCATTTTTCTTTCAGTCTACGGTTTCGATTTAACTGGCAACAACTATTGCTTTTTAGTCTTTCGTGCCAACGTCCAAAGAGTCTGAGCTCCAGGACCATGGATTAGGTTTAAAGCTTTCATTACACCCGAGCAACGCTGGGCTATATTGCTAGTGAAAAATAAATAAGCGTCCTATGATTATTTTTATTTAAAAGAAGATAAATAAACGCAAACGCTAAAAAAGATGTTTTAGTTTATGGATCAGGTTCTGTGAATGATGAAACGAGTTTCAAATAGTTTGTATTATTTCGTGTGAAGATTAAACAGTGTCTACAGAACACAGTTATTTCTTTTTTAAAGCTTAGTAAATCTTTATTTAAAGTTTAGTAAATCTTTATTTTTCATACTTTTGATAATATATAATTTTTCATGTTAGCACAAAGGGCACGGGTCGTTTAAAGACATACATATTCGTGTTTTTTAATATTGAGCTCTTTTTGGTTAGTTGATTACTCGTCTCGGGTTTTTTCTTTCGGCTACTTGCTGACTCGGTCCGAATCCCTTTTGGCAAATGTTCATGTGCTTAGCTCTTTCTTTTTTTGCAACCATTTTTCCTTCCACGTAGATATGCGGGCGGAGGGTTTTTCGAAACGAGTATAAGTTATAAATTTGTGTTTATATATATATATATATATATATATATATATATATATATATATATATATATAGACGAAGTATAATCAGCGGTTCTCGGCTCAACTACTACGGTTTCGTTTTAACTGGAAACAACTCTTGCTTTTTAGTCTTTCGTGCCAACTTACAAATAGTCTGAGCTCCAGGACCATGGATTTGTTTTAAGTTTTTCATACACTCATAGACAAAGACATAAGAAACGATATCCAGAAGTTTCAAGGTTGCAGTTCTTACAGTAGTGCAGAAAATCGATAATATTTATATATAAAAGGCAAGATGTTTATGTGTGTGTCTGTTTATCTGTCTGTATGTCCTTTATACAAATCCACAATTTTTATCCGATTCTCACCAAACTTCACACAAATATTCTTTAGGCCGAGTCTGAGCTCCAGGACCATGGATTAGTTTTAAGGTTTTCATTACACCCGAGCAACGCCGAGCTATACTGCTAGTGAAAAATAAATAAGCGTCCTATGAGTATTTTTTTTATATAAAAAAAGATAAATAAACGCAAACGCTAAAAAAGATGTTTTAGTTTATGGATGAGGTTCTGTGAAAGATGAAACGAGTTTCAAATCGTTTGTATTATTTTGGGCTTGAGATTTATTGTTATCTGATGTTTGACGTTCAACTCGTTCAGTTGATAGCAAACAAATTGAGATATTACTTGAACATAATCAATGTCATATGATATGGAAGGAAGGTGAACATTGCATCAATTTGGTTTTGTTTGTTGTTTTGATTTGTTGCCCAAACGATAATCACGCGAACAAATAAAGAAAAAAGAACTTACGTTACCCGTTTTACTGTGTGCGATTTGAACAAGTGCTTACTCACTTAGATCAACGGAAAATAGCAAAACATAGTTTTTATAGATTTGGTTTACACAAAAACCATCATATTCCACCAGATTAACCCATTTTAACCCAGCGTCCTCATTTGAGGACAGTATGAAAAACTATAAAAAATAATGGGTATAAATCATTATATAAAACCATCATTATATATTGGTAGTGAGGACGTATTGGTTCATCAATAAAATTACCTTCCAAATATTGTCCGATTGGAAGAAAAATTCTTGTGATTTGTAAATGAATTTACACACGTTTTTTTTTTTTTAATTTGTTGAACAAGCAAAAATAATTCCGCATTGACTGAGTAGAATTTGCCACATTGTTTAGGATGTGGTTTCCGGTTTTCTCTTTTCCAATCTTTTTACTCTTTTCTTTTTTCTTTTTTTCTTCTTTTTTTTTCACTTGGAGTAGATAGACTAAACTATCGCCCGGTTCACACTTCAATTAAGTTAAGAATAATGTATGCATGGCTGGCCACTCAAATCCAAGGATACCTGTCTATCAGGGCGGCAAGGTAATCTCCGTTGCAGACGCCTGGGATCGCCCCCCCCCCCGGCCAATAACATCAAGAATTCACCTTTCTGACAAATCGGCCATGGTGAGATTCGAACCCGGGCCTCATGGTAAAAAGCAAACGTTCTAACTACTTATATATAATGTTGTGATATCGGATGTCTAACCGTACTGATGAGCTGGGATACAGCGAAACAGATCTGTCTGCGGATGGACACACACACACACACACACACACACACACACACACACACATATATATATATATATATATAATCTTTATTCAGAAATTATAAAATGAATATGTTATAATATCACTACAAAAGTAGCTATTTTGTTTCGACACTTCTTGTGTCTTATCAAGTGATGAGGTTTATTCCAGGTTAAAGGGTTTTAAAAGGTTAAAAACAAGCAAAACCTCTTTAATATAATAATATTGTTAGGTGTTAAGTGTAACAAAAGAAAAAAACTTTTTCATTAACCAAAACTCAGAGATAAATGAAAAACAAATATTTAATTTACAAAACATTAAATAAAAATATTTACAAATATACAGATTTTGCATTGAAAAAGAAACACAGAGTTTACTACTGGCAGGCGAAGTGTTACGAAAGGGGAAGGAAGGTGTCAAATATCTTTACCCATTTAAGATAGCAAAGAAGTTTAAGTGCTATACGTTTTGGAAATCCTGAAATGTGTAAATAAATAATAATTTTTAGTTCGGTCAATGAAATAGTCAAACATATCTATTTACCCATTTAGTTCCATGAGGTTCTCTTTCAGGTTTTAGTTGGTTTGCAACTTTTCTTAAAGATTCCTTCGGATGGATGCACAGATCCACGAATCGGGCTGGAGTTGATAATGTCAGCAAATCCTGTTAACAACTAACTACTCTCTTCCTAAAATCTATTTTTATAGGGGCTAACACCTAATTTGCATATTCTAGAGCATTTAGAATTCTCTAGATTTTACTCGAATTTTCTCGGACATTCTAGCATCTTCCAAACCTTCTATTTCTAATTTCCTTATTTTTACGACTACTTCAGGAATTAAGACTTTTTTGTAATAACAAGTAGGACTCAAATGAATCACTTACTACAACTTTTTAGACATTATTAATATTATTTTTTATATATAAATGCATCCTCGTCACAACAATATATATATATATATATATATATATATATATATACACTACAAGTGAAACTTTTGGGGCCACTCTCAGTTTCTTTAAAAATCACCTTAAAATGTTATATATATTGTATTTTTTAAGAGATAAAATTTCTGAAACTGTAGTGCATTTTGCTTTCATTTGGACAAAAAGTGAGGAACTTGTCCATAAGAAATTATAATACAACATCATATTTTATTTTCGTCAATAAAACCACCACATTTGCCTTAATTACTGTTTCACAAATTCTTGGCATTCTTTCTAACAGTTTTTGAAAGAAAGTATGTCAGACATTTCAAGAATTCTTCAAGCACAGTACAAGTTCACTCTCACTCGTAGTATATTCTCTGGGAGAGGGTGGGCAAGTCATAATTTCCAAAATCTTTTTTTTATTATTTGAGATAATTGTGCATAATCTAAAAGAATATTTTGAATTGTTGTCCTGTTAAAAGGTGAATTCTCTTCCAATTATGCATAAACCATGTGATATGGAACGTTTTTGAAAAACTGAAGTTCTTTTTTCATGCTTCCGTTGGTTGAATCCAATCTTCGGCCTTCAATCCCCCAAACCCCCCCCCCCCCCCCCATGTCATAACAGACCCACCACCATGCTTACAAGAAATGAGTATTTTCTCTTTTCCAATCTTTTCACTTTTCTTTTTCTTTTTCCAATTGGAGTAGATAGACTAAACTATCGCCCGGGTTCACACTCCACCCACGTCTATTGAACAGGTGTAGAGGCTCATCCATTGTTCCCTGTTTAGGATGTGGTTTCCGGCTTTCTCTCTTCTAATTTTTTCACTCTTACGTAGTCCCCGGCACATCAGTGGCATTACCGCCTTGCTCGGGGTGATATGATTAAAAAAAATAAAATATAGGCAAAAAGCATAAAGACTGGACATTGAAAGAGTGGAAAACTGTAATGGGAACATTTTGGTTGTAAGAGGAGGGTGTATGTGAGAGGGAAGACAGTAGAAAGACTAAGTGATGATTGTGTAGTTCCAACAGATTGCTAAAAGAGATTTTCCCTCCAAATCTGCAATTTATCAACACAGGTTTTTTAAAATTTTAAACATTTCATATAAAACGTTCCTTGAATAGAAAAGTAATTTCTAAATTTTATCCGAGCATTTATTCTTTATTAAGAAAAAGTTTAATAACTTTTTTAAATAAAAAAGTTTATATGCATTTTTTATAGACTACTGGAAAATAAGCTTGCATTACCCTGGCGAAGAGCGTTGATTTTTACCTAGACACCGTATGTACATCTGAATGGTGAGAAAATATTGTGATACACGCTTTGGTCATCATCTGACAACAATACGTGATCTCAGTAAAGATGATACTGTGGCTATATCGATTTGTATCGATGCGATCGTTTACTGCTATCCGAGTAAATTTACTTGGATGTTTAATCATGAGTAAAGTGAGACACATGTTCAGATTTTGTTTTAATGTTATTTTCAATTCAGTGTTGCAGATTGAAGAGAACTCATATTAAACGCTCTATGTCAAACTGGACGCTTAATTAAGAGATTAAAGTAATTGAATGTATCGTTAATATTAACAACGTCTTCATCCACCACAGGTAATTTTTTATTGGTTAAGTTTACAAAACAATCAAAATGTTTTTTTTTTTAACTCTAACCAATCAATCAGTCTTGTTTTATCCCGTTTCATTTGTCTAGAAAGACTCTCACTGTTGAAAGAGTTCGATAAACAAACAAAATGAAATAGATTTGTTTAAAATAATAACACGCAAAAGAAATGCAGAATTGGATTAAAGATTGAGAACAAGGAAAATGAAACCGGTGAATAGAATTTAAATCCCGGTTGAGGTTATAGTGGACCAATGTATTGAAGACGTAGAGAGATGGTTAATGTTTCTTGGTTCGGCCTTGTGTCAGACATAACCTAACTCCCTACAGCTTACAAGTTTTATCTTGAATTATCAGAAGGTTATTTTCGTTATCATCAGAAGGTTGGTAGTAGGTTGGAATGTGTGGATTCGTGTGGAATAGTGTAAGAATAAAATGTACCTTTTTCCTTTTAAAATAGGAATTTAGAATAACAAGAATTCGTAGAAATTAATGTTCAATGAGAAAGTTAAATGTGTGAAGATTTGTAGAAAATGTTTGTAGTAGTAATTGTTGATAGTGTATATGCGTACGTATGTATGTATGTGTTTGTTTTGTAGGAATGTCTTTAAATGGAGAAGAAAAAGTAAAAGGAATCAGCACACGAGAAGGAAAAAGAAAGAGGACGAATGTCCGAGTTGACTTGAAGCTTCTCTCGTACACATAAGACATTTGCGATATCTGACCGAATCTTTTAAAGAGGTTGGTTTATGCCTTGTATTGTCTTCTCGTACATTTCTAAACACGTCATTAAAACACATGCCAAACTCTTCTTTATTTTCTTCACAGACACTGATTTCCTGGACTGGCTATGCCAAAGAGAAACGTCTTTCATTATTCATACACTATACTATTCTGTAGGATAAAAATATTTTAATGCATTAATTAAAAATCTTCTACACCCACTTTTGCAGTAATGGCCCCCGGAAAAAAAAGCAAGAGTTAAATAACAGGGTAGACTGGATTATGCAGCATTGGGCGCAGAAGGGTAAATTTAGCAATATATATATATATATATATATATATATATATATATATATATATATGAGGATGGCTCTAGTAGCAACCCGAGTTTCACGTTCACACAATCTTCCGGCAACTCATTCTTTCCTGTTGTCTAATCAGTTTCTTGATGTCAAGATGAAATTTATCAAAGAAGGTGCTGTACTTTCGACTTTTTCTAAGATAATCTTCAGGGGTAAATTACAAATACAAACTGATTATAACTGCGATAAAATCTGCAGTGAGTTGTCATTGTTATTTTTAAAAAGACGTGCGAATGCGCTCTGCTATAGTGATTTTAGAATATATATATATATATATATATATATATATATATATATATATATATATATATATCCTTAGGAGTCAACGGAATGGTTACTGGAGGTTCCATCTACGAAACTCTGGAGTCAGGATGTTGAAATAACCTTAATCAGCTTGGTGACAATTTTTTTACTTGTATTAGTTCCCTTTCTTACTCTCGTCCTCTCTCTCTTCTCTCTCTTCTCTCTCTCTCTCTCTCTCTCTCTGTCTATATATATATATAGAGAGAGAGGTAGGTCTGTCTGGCTCACTAGGTATTTTTTACTTATTCCGCTCTACCTAAGTATTGAGTGCTTTTTGTTAGTTGATTACTCGTGTCGGGGTTTTTTCTTTGGTCTACGTGCTGACTCGGTCCGAACTCTTTTGACTGATGTTCATGTACTTAGCTCTTTCTTTTTTAAAACCATTTTTCCCTTCTTCGTTGATCCGAGGAAGGTTTTTCGACACGAGTATAATTATTATCTCTTATATATATATATATATATATGTGTGTGTGTGTGTGTGTGTGTGTGTGTGTGTGTGGGTGTGTGTGTGTGTGTGTGTGTGCGTGTGTGTGTGCTACCCATCATGATAACAAGTCTGACAAGTTTATACCAGGCTCATGCAGAGCAGCAAAATATGCACAATATGGTGATAGGTTTTGTTGAAACTAATGCAAAACCGTTTAGGTTTGGATCAGTCAAAAATGCTTTTAGGTTTAGTAAGCCAGTCCGATGACAGTTGAGATTGTTTTCAAGTATCTAGGTGTGACCCCCAAGTATCCTTGGCTCCCTCATACTTCAAGCTTAAAACAAAACTCCTGATCCTCGGCTACGATGCTTTCTACTACTCCTGCTCATGAACAGAGATTCATAGAGCGGATGTCACTAATTAACCCAGCCCAATTGGATAAGATCAAGTGATAAGTGATAAGCGAATCTCTAGTAATGAACAAGGTTAATTCCCCGAACGAAACATTTACATGGCAACCCCTTCAATCAACTAAGATCAGAAGCCAGAAGAGTCCTACTGTGAATCTAACATCAGAATATCATCATCATCATTACCTTCGTTTTAAGGCGAATGCATTGCATTCGGTCGCATTTGTCTATCTGTCCGTGGTCAAGATATCTCAAGACTCGTTGGATGGATTCGGATGAAACTTTCACGAATGATTGGCTTCATGACCAGCAGGAACTGATGAGATTTTAGGTTCGACCCGGTATGGAATAAAGTTTCTGGATTATTTTTCAGTTTGTTTTTATTTATTAATATTTTTCGTACATTTCACATGCCAAATACTGAATTATCACCCCTAGATTGCTTTACGGCACTACATTTTTTGAACGCAGTATTTTTTCACGAAAATATTATTGATATAAATTTAATTTTTCTTATCTGAAAGCAAAGCAAAGAAAGAAAGAAAGAAAGAAAGAAAGAAAGAAAGAAAGAAAGAAAAACGCGCAGTCAAGTTTATTGTTGTTATTCTCATTCTTATAATTATCTCTTGCTATTCCTTAAGATGAAGTCAGTATTGCCTTGGTGGAGATTTTCAGTCTTTGACTGTTCTGATTATTATTATTATTGATGTTCTCGTCTACTCATAAATTCATCGACTCAGTGATAAATATCATATATTATCAGTATAGCCCAGCGTTGCTCAGGTTTAATGAAAGCTTTAAAACTAATCCATGGTCCTGGAAACACACCTATTCCTCAAATAATGGAATCTTCCTCCTATATTAATAAGAGTTAACAGGAAGTTAACTCTAGAAGTTCTTGGGAAGTTCTTAGGAGTTCTAGAGAGTTCTTTAGAGTTCTATTGGAGTTCAGTAGAAATACTTGGCAGTTGATATTAGTCGGCAGTACTAAGGAGTAAGCTTTCAGTGGAAGATTACCAAGTTCCTAACATTTTTGGTGCGTTAAGTCGATTAGCAACCGACATAGCACGATTATAACCTTCAGTGCGAAAACTACTCCACAACATTTTACAAGTGTGATATTGTAACTATGGGGAGCTAGTTAATTTTACTTTGATTCGGCCTTGTGTCAGACTTAAGCGAACTCCATACAGCTTACAAGTTTTATGCAGAATTATCATCAGAATTATCATCAGAAGGTTTTCATCAGAAGGTTGGTTGTCGGCAGGATGGAATATGTGGAATTGTATGGAATAGCGTAAGAAGAATAAAATATACATTTTGCATTTTAAAATAGAAATGCTATTAAAAGGAAAGAATAACATGAGTTATAGAAGTTAATGTTCAATTAGAAACATTATTAAGAAGTTAAAGTTCGTACAAAATGTTCGTAGTAGTAATTGTTGAAAGAGATAAGGAGAAGGAGAAAGAGGACAATGTCTGGGTCGCTTGAAGTTACATTTTAAATGTTTGTCTCGCGGCTCCCATTTGACATTCTTTGATTGTAGCTGACCGGAGCCTGTTATAGTATTCAGATTTTCGCACTTGCTCGCGGAGTCCTTAAGTCTTGCAAGTCGTTCCCATTGGTCAAAAATTATTTTAACACCTACTTGTGAAATCTGATTTCGACTTTTCTTTCATGGTCAATCCTTTTTATGTTTGTGAAAACCAGGATTTCACGCGTCATTGTGAATTTTTGTAAAAGTGAAGAAGGTTGATTTTAATGAATTTCTCATCCGCTACAATATCAGGGCGATTTCTCTATAAGCGCCTGTCGTTCAAGATGGTCGTATCGCATATGTGTTTCCAATTGATCATTCTCAGCTATTGACGGTTGTGACTGCTCGTATCACTTCTCGAGCTCATACTAACTAGAGAGTTCTCAATGAATTTTGAGTGTTACTTTGTCATCGATCGTTTGTACAGATTTTGTGGCAATTGAGTGCAGCCACTGACAATAGGTTCTACACTTACACTTACACTAGCATTCCTAATCAGCGTGCGCAAGTGTAAATCAGCTGTCCTATCCATTGAGTGCCTGATGGAATTTAAAATTTATTATTATTTATTATTATTCAGTGGTTCTCCACCTTTTTCTGTTGTAGCGTAGGGAGCTGGTTAATGTTTCTTTGATTCGGCCTTGTGTCAGACTTAACCGAACTCCCTACAGCTTACAAGTTTTATGCAGAGTTATAATTATCAAAAGGTTTTTCATAATCAGAAGCTTGGTTGTCGGAATATGTGGAATTGTGTGGAATAGCGTAAGAAGAATAAAATAAACATTTTGCATTTGAAATTAGAAATTTATTAAAGGGAAAGACTAACATAAGTTGTAAGAGTTAATGTTCAATTAGAAACATTATTAAGAGATTAAGGGTAGAGTTCGTACACAATGTTCGTAGTAGGAATTGTTGAAATAGATAAGGAGAAAGAGAAAGAGGACAATGTCTGGGTCGCTTGAAGTTTGAAGTTTCATTTTAGAAGTGTACCTCTAGCTGCTCCCATCTCTCAGTCTCTGACGCAGCGAAGTCATTTATATGTCCTTTTGAATTTCGCACTGGATCGCTTAAGTCCTTTTAAGTCTTACAAGTCCCATTGGTCAAAAATCATTTTAACACCTACTTGCGAAATCTGGTTTCGACTTTTTCGTTAAGTACATGGTCAATCCTTTTTTCTATTTGGGAAAACCAGGACTTCACACGTCGTTGTCAATTTTTGTAAAAGTGAGAAAAAGAGTTGATTTTAATTAATTTCTTATCCGCTACACTATTCATGGCCCTCTTTTGATCGATGATTTTTTTATAATCCCTACTAGCTGTTTACTTGAACGAAAACTCATTTTACAATTTCCTGGAACAAATGAAAATTGAAAAGTGATATATAATAGCAGATATCTTATTTATTCTTTTTCTAGTTGTAGTAGGATTCCGTTATAGTGAAGGGTAATCGTATACCGTAGCAGATTAACGGAATTTGGCCTTGTGGGAAGATAGCTCACTATAATTCATAAAATGATTATAAAATCAAGAAAGGCAATTTGTGTATATATATACATTTCAATTAATGTTTTACAATTAAAGCAATACCTGAATATAAGTCTAACCGAGGTTAAAGAGTTCATGACAAATAATAATGAGCTGAAAGAGATAAAAGAATGTTCATGGTAAATAATATAATGCTGAAAGAGATAAAAGGCTTAAGAATGTGGAAGCGTCTTGTAGGTAAAGGGATGTTCATTTTGAAGTTGCCGCTTCTAAGGTCAGTAAATCAGTAAGTACTACGAGGAATGTCTTTGAAGAGGACAATAAGTACTTTTGAGACAGGGAGAAAGAAAGAGGTCAGCATAGTATCCGCTCGACTTAAGTCAAGGGGATATTAATTACACTCTTTTCCTCTCGTTTTCCCGTCTGACGAACGATGCTTTTTGTCTCCGCTTTTTATATCTGCCTTTTGGATCAGCCAGCTCGTTTTGAATTTCACGCTTGTATTTGATTCTGGGCTTCCCATTGGCTGGTAAATAAAATTCGCATAGGCTCGCGAAATGGAAATTTGATATTTGATTAATTTTTATTTTTCAACCGGAACATCTGCGCAAACTCGGATGCGCACGACGATTTTTATTAATTTCCTTTTTACTTAGTTGTTGTAGAGCAAACACCCGGTCTCGCTTTTGCTCGGTCGGTATCACCACAATATCTCGATATAAATATAAAAACTGGTTGTTTTAAAAAACCGAACCAGTTAAACATGAAATAAAGTTTTATTTACGTTTACCAAAACGTTTAACAAAATAAAAAAGTAAAGTTCTGCAAAAAATAATAAATTTAAGCAAAATTAAAAAATAAAACATAAAGTTTTGCAAAATTAAAAAATAAAAATAAATTTAAGCAAAATTAAAAAAATAATTTTTTTTTATCAAAATTAAATAAAAAAAAAAATAAAGTTCTGCAAAATAAAATATAAACAAATGTTCTGCTAAAAAATAAAAAGAAATTAATTAAATAGTGATGCAAAAAATAAAGTTTTGTGCATAAACGTTACATAAAATGCTAATAGTAACATCATAAAAGATACTTGAAAATTATTTGAGAATACATCATATGTAGCTTAAAAAATGATGATTAAAAAAGCGTTTGAAACGTAATTTAAAACTTTAAATAATTAAAAAATAAAAATCATCCCCTGAGACGTGATGTTCATCTGCAATATGAGGCTCGAACAAAGTTTGTCAGTTAGGCTTTCTTAAGTTTTGAGAAATCATTTTTACAAAAAAAGGCAAAAAATATCGAGAAAAGTTAAAAAAAATAAAAAATAAAAAAAGAGTTGCATATATTGAAGAATTTTGATTTCAAGTAGATAATTATCTGTCACCTTTGTCGCATGGATAAAGAAAGTTGAATTTTTGACCCAAAATAAGGAAAGACATCGTCTCTAGAACGACATTTAGTGTGTCAAAGAAATTATGTAGAAAAAAAGTCTGCTCAAGTAAAGATTTTTTTTTATTAACATTAGTTTTAAAAGAAAAATCAACACAAATTGAAAGTTATTCAAAAAAGTTTTATTCGCGTACCGCGGCTCATGCAATAAGCAACGAACAATTGTAACTGCAAAAATGATTTTTAGAAAAAGATAAGCTTAGAAGCGGAACAAAGCCGGCCCGAAAGTATACTGCTCAGTGAGGATCGAACTCACTAATTCTTCAATTACAATTGTTCTTAGTGTTACATTACAAGCTTACTAATCATTATAATTAATTACACCAGAAGTTGCCCAATATGGTAAGGGTCGGAAAACGTATGATTCCAGGTGTTGAAATCTTCAATTTCGACTATTAGAAAAAAAAAACAAAAAAAAACAAAAACAAAAAAAAACGTAATGATTAAAAATGAAATGTAAATTTAAAAAGTATTTCGTTTTCATATGAAAAAACAGAAAACAAAAGGAATTATGTAAGAAATAAAAAATAAAAATGAACGTGGAAATTTGATACAAAAAAAAAGAATTGAATTTGAATATTGAATTTTTGTTTGACCTTCAGATGAGCAGGAAATATCCATTGTATTAATTAATTAATTAATTATTATTATTATTATTATTATTATTATTATTATTATTATTATTATTGTTGTTGTTGTTGTTGTTGTTCATTCGAAAAAATAAGTTAGGTATTATTAATAAATTGAAATTCTTCAGTTAAAATAAAAAAGATTCTTCTCTGAAAAAATGTAATCGTAAACTCCATAAAATAAATTAAAATGTTAAAAGAAGAAATATATTAAAAAAGAAGTGTAAATCGCGTCAAAAGAAATAATAATTGTTTTGAATAATTTTAAAATAAAATATATTTTTATTTAAAATTAAAATATATCGCAAAAAGTAGTTTAATATATTTCAAAAGCAAAATAAATTTTAAAAACCAGTTGGGCTCGTCCGGGAATTGAACCCGGGACCTCTCGCACCCGAAGCGAGAATCATACCCCTAGACCAACGAGCCACTCACTTCAGAAGGTCGTTTTATACATATATATTATTGATTTGCCTTCATCTTATCATTTTCTCGCTTTTTCGAGGTTGGATTTGCGTTTTCAAAGGTTATTTTTTTGGATTGAAGAAATGCATTTCTTTTAAAAAGAAAAAGAAAAAAGGAAAATCCTTTTCGCAAGGAAAAGATAATCTCAACGTGGCAGATTTTTTTCAAATATGGAAGCCGCGAGGAGAAACAAAAGAGTAGAAAAGCCTTTGCATCGCTGCTGCTAGAAAGACGAGAAGCAAAAGAAAAACAAAACAGACTAAAAATTCATCTTTTGTTGCAAAGTCTATTTATTTCTATTTTATTTCTGTAAAATTATTAATTTTTTTATGGACTCGACTTTTTTCTTTGATCGTCGTTGCTTTTTCGCGAAAAAACGTTTTTTCACAATTTTAACATCTTTTTTTGTTTGTGAGTAAACAACAAAAAAAGTTTCACATTTTGTTTGCTTTTATTTTCTCAAGTTGAGAAAAACTATTTAATTACAATAATTTATTTTCAATTTATTAATTTTATTTATTATTGAAAGAAAGATTTACTAAGATTTTGCTTTCGACATAAATTTTGAATTCAAAATTAAACTCAGTTCCGTTTAAAAAAAACTAAAGTGCTGTCAAAAAAGTTTTATTTCTGATTAAACTTTTTAAATGTTGCTTTTTCATGGTTTAAGTTTATTTTTTAGTTGCATTAGAATTGACAATGGCAATAAGTAATTTAATAAATTTCCACATCAGTCAAACCTCACAGCTTTCTTCTTTAGATCAAGATCAAGTGACAATAAGTTTTCTTCTTTCTAATTACTAATTTCAAATGTCTGTTGTAATTTAATTGCTTTTTTATCAATTCTTTACTTCTATTTTCCTCGCATTATTATTATTTTTGTTCTTCTTTATAGTGTTTTATTTTCTTTTTTCTTTTTTCTTTACATCTTTCATATTAATTTTTTTTTGTTTTTATTTTTAAAAAAATCGCAACTTTCAACCTGCAACAGCCAAACGACGCAAGGAAATAAAATAAAAATGTCTTTTCTGTTTGTTATCAAATTTCTCCCTGAAAACTTTAGAAGAAAATACTTTTTGCAACAAAACAAAACAATTATTAATTTATTTATCTCACTTTCTGTTTGCGATGAATTTTTGGGACAATTTCTTACTGTGACTTTTATTGCTCGTTTTCAGCTGAGCCTATGGCCCTTAAAATCAAACGCATATTTTTTTATACTTCCTTTTTCTAATTTAAAAAGAAATTTTTTTTTTTTTTACATTGTTGCAAAAATATTTCGACATTACTGAGTCACTACTGACTTTATTTAGCAACATCCGTCGTAGGTAGGACTTCTCTTTCGGGATTGGGGCTGGGGATATTACCGGGCACCTGAAGCGTCTCCAAAGACTAAAAAAAAGCTTAAGTGCTGAGGGAGATTGGCTCATTTTTGCCGGTAAAGCCCACATTTCTAAACAGACTTTCCTTTTCCTCATTCCGTGTCGCATTCGGTCGGTTGTTATGTGGGCGCACTGATATTTTATTTTTCAGCTCGCCTACGTCTCTACTGAATGTGACACAAGGTCGAAAGTTAAAGTGGGTTTTGAATGATAGTCAGTCAGTCAGTCAGTTATACGTGATACACGCTTGGGCGATCATGTCTCGAAAGAGACATGACTGACTGGGCAGATGAGTATCCCGCAGTAGGTTGCCATTGCTTTTTGCGGTAGACTGGTTGTCAGCCATGGCTATAGAAACCAATCTGTCCTGTTATTTGACTCATAGCTAGAGGGGGAAGAAATGTATTCTCTTAAATAGTAAATAGTGGGGGATCAGTTTATTACTTCATAACAATATATAACTGATCCCCCACTTTATGCCCAGTAGAAGCCATAATCAGGTTTTCAACTATAACTATTATATTCAGTCAGTCAGTTAAGTGCCATACGTGATACACGTTTTGGGCGAAAGAGACATGACTGACTGGACAGAAGACTATCCCGCGGGAGGTTGCTATTACTTTTTTCTACGGTAGACTGGTTGCCAGCCAAGGCTATAGAACCCAATCTGTCCTGTTATTTGACTCATAGCTAGAGGGAGAAGAGATGTAATTAGTAATTAGTGGGGGATCAGTTTATTACTTCATAACAATATAAAACTAATCCCCCATTTTATGCCCAGTGGAAGCCTTAATCATATTTTCAACTATTATTCAGCCAACCAGCCAGCCAAGGCTATAGAACATAATTTGTCCTGCCATAACTCATAACTGGGGGGAGAAGAGAGACAATTACATAATTGGTGAGGGACCAGTTTATTACTTCATAACAATAGATAACAGATCACCCACTTTATGTCCAGTAAAACTAAAAGCCTTAATCTGTTTTCAACTATTCAGTCAGACAGTTAAAGTGGTATACGTGATAACGTGCTTTGGGCGATCATGTCTCGATAGCGACATGATTGACTGGACAGAAGATTATCCCGCAGTTGGTTGCCATTACTTTCTGCGGTAGACTGGTTGTCAACCAAGGCTATAGAACCCAATCTGTTCTGTTATTTGACCCATAGCTGGAGGGAAGAGACGGATTTCTTTTCCCAAATATGGTATTTGCGCGTAAGTGCATGCAACGAATTCAACTCGAATTCAAACTCGGCTCTTCGATTTCTCGTTCCGACTCAGAACGAAAAATCGGAGAGACATGAGAAAAATTGCCCAGGAACCCCCCCCCCTCCTTCCTCGGTACTTCTTTTTTAATAAGCGCCCGGTAATGATCTTATCAACCCTCCCGAAGAAGTACTGCCTTGGGGATATCTTCTGGGACTTGAGTTGATGTTATTATTTGAAAAATATCCAGCCGAAGCCAGGGTGCACTGAAAAAAAACAAAAAAAAACAACCTTTAAATGCCAATTTGTTTATCAATGCTTTTACAGACACAAAGAAAGTCAATAAAAGAAGGCTTAAGAAAATTAGAGAAATTAGCAATTAATTATTTAACCTCTGATATATTTTTAGAACCAAAAACAATTTCATACACAGCGACAGAACGGTGCTGACTTCTTTTCAGTTTTAATTTTGATCGCTTTTTAAAATTCCTGATGTAAAGTTTAAACTGACATCTCAGACAAGTTTTGATTTCAAGATTTAATAAAAATAAATAAGTTATGATGAACAAAAATACCCATCAAAATTCATTTAAATTGCTGATAATGTTTCTATTCAATTCATCTAAAAATGCAGATTATTTATTGTCGTCGCTGTCTATAATTTTTTATTATTTCGTGAATCAACCAAAAACCTGCAAGGATTTTTTTGTGTAAACCTTTTCCTTTAAATAAACAATATTTCCATTCAAATGAAACTTTTTCGCTTCTACCGACTCAACAATTGAATCGATAAGTCAATCAGTCAAGATGATTAAAAACCAAACGAAGGCATTTTTAAACCGTAAACACAATAAATCTTAAGTTTATTTATTATTATTTTTATCTATTTTATTTATTTACAAAAAAATAAAATAAAATAACAAAAACAACCATTTTTCTAACGTTTTCTTTTCCTTCAGAGAAATAATTTAGAAAATTCAGTCAGTTAGTCTTTTTCGAAAGAGACATGACTGACTGGGCAGAAGGTTATCTCGCAGTAGGTTGCCACTCTGCGGTAGACTAGTTGTCAGCCAAGGCTATAGAACCCAATCTGTCCTGTTATTTAACCCATAACTGGAAGGAAGCGACGGATTAATACTTTTCCCATAGGTTTTTGTGCGTAAGTGAATGCAACAAATACAACTGGAATTCGAACTCGGCTCCCCGATTTGTTGTTCCAAGTCGATATCCACTGCACCACAAATATCGTCATCCATGACCTTCGACAGTCAGACACTGCAAATTATTGTTTCACCCACCGATCCACAAAGTCGTGAGTTCGGTGCCCACCGGATGTTTCCTAGGCATAGAAAAATTTAATTTCGTAATTTACGTTTAAGTAAATTCTATTATTGCAAAAAATTCTTGCATGTCAACGAAGCCCGTTTAAAACAATATTTAAAAATATCCATTGATTCAACTCTTAAACAAGATAACTAAACATTTAGAACAAAATTATTAATCCTTTCAAATATTGTAGTAAATGCGAAACAATTTCTTCATGGGTTTATATAGAATACTTAAGGCAACAGTTGATGCGACACTATTCTACAGAAGGATGCTGAGAATAACATGGACGAAACGGGAAACGAGGAAGTTTTAAAAAAAAAACGGAAGTAAAAAGGTCGCTTATAATTAGAATCAGAAAGAGAAGGTCGGAATTTCTGAGACATGACGAGAAAAGAAGGCTTGGGAAATCTGACACTCACAGGGTATACCGAAGCCAGGAGCAAACAACGAGTAATCTGCATAACAAGCTTAAGTAAATGGAGGTGAGAAAAGGGACTGAGAAGGATGATAAAGAGACAAACATTGCTAAGAGCTACAAAGGATAGGAAGTTGTGGAGAGCCATAACCACTTACGTTCTGAAAGGTCACGGAACAAAGAAGAAAAGAAGAAGAATCTATTTGCATGCTAAAATTAATTTATTTCATTTTCACAGGAACCAAATGATTTTCGAGGAGGGTTTCGGGCCTCCACTTCTCAAGTTCACTTTTAGTAATGTGTGTGGCATTCTGGGGTTAAGGTTATTTATTTATTTGTAACTAGCATCAAATCCGGCGTTGCCCATGCAACCACGACCTTCGTTAACGAAGATCACGGTGCAACTTAGAACATTTTTTTAATTAGATGATTAATGCAGCGTTTGTAGTCACCGCCTCACTTTAAAACTCAGTTATATAAAAAAATAATGATATAAAAAAGTTTTGTTTAAAAGTTATTAAAAAATTCCATTAAAAAAATCTGCTTTCTTTTGTTTTTTTGCGTAAACGTGAGTTGATGTTTTGTGTGACATTGTAAATAACATTGCGTTTTTTTTTGTTTAAAAATTACGGGGGAAAATATTTACAATTTTTGTTGACTAAATGAATTTCAGAAATTTTCGAAGAATATTTAAAAATGTAGACATTTAATTTTAGAGAAAAAGTTACATTAATGCCACATGAATTACAGACAGTTGATTTCCTGCATAAAATATTTAGCGAAAATAAAAAACTTTATTTTTTTAAAATTTTATTTTCTGAAGTAGGAAATATTAAATCTGAAAAAAAAAAAAAAAAGAACTTAAATAATTAAATTAACCATTGGCACTTACTTTTTTTTTGCATATTTTGTTTTTGTTTGAAAAAACACTTTTTTTAAAAACATATTTCTTTTGTTTCAATATTAAGGGGGAAAATATTCACATTTTGTTGTTGACCAAATAAATTTTTAAAACGTCGGAATAAAAACTAAATATAAAGGCTATTTTTTTGTTTTTGTTTTTTTAGTCGCGTTTGACACGCGTGATTTGATTTCTGTGACGTAACCTAGCAACCATCTTAGATCTTAGATGTTTTACGGAGCAAATGTAAATATTCGGCTCCATTGGCCAAATGTGCGAAAGGGAAAATTGCTGAACTTAAACTCAAAAAGTATGTGTGGACTTGGCTTCCCTGTAGCTATGTGTCTCTAGAAAGTTTGAATGGCGTAGCTTGAAAAATGTAGGCGTGCATAGATTATAGTCACACACAGACTCACAGATTGTCTTTTGATTGTCAGCATTTTGAGATAAATGATATCGTTACTCTAACTGCAAAAATAGTTTTCAGTTTTAAAGGCTTCGTCTTTTTAACTTGGGATTTCTTTGCTTGATGGGTAAAATCGGATATGACTTTCTCTTCATCGCTCTCAGATGAAAAATACTTTTAAAGCTTGAATATACCATAGGCTGTTCATGTTAATAGTATTTTCATCATTATTTTACTACATTTTTTTTTTATAAAAACAAAAAACGATGTAACTGTAGCAGCTTACTGCTCCCACTTGTCAGGGTTTCAACAGGAGTAGAGGTTTATCCATTGTTTTCTGTTTAGGGTTCGGGTTTCCGACCCTTCTAACGTCTACTTCAATTCTATACTCATAACTCTGAAGTTTTATTCGCTAATTAACTCTTGACCTTTTCAAGTTTAAAATTATCTATCTTTCCTGTTATCTTGTCCTTTCTTACGCTAATACAACACCACACAGTAGCTCTCTACCTTGAGTGGCTCTTGGGCCTTGTATTAGATTAACACTAGGAAAGAAAAAAGTAATGCCGAGAAAAATAAAATAGCGTTTAGCCTTCAGAGATTAATGTTTTCAACTCACATGAAGTGGTAAAATTATGTTGTATCAATTACTAGATCTGTTGCTAGGAAAGTTGGTTCACTGTGTCGATTTTTTCTTGCTAGAATCTATTTTTAATATTTATAAGTCTACTGTGTTGACCATGTCCATCATAGTTTATGAATATAGAATACAGCGCAGTACGTAATCGGTTCAATGAAACAACGTCAAAGATTAACACCCACGAGTCAGACATTCTACTGAATCGGACTATATCGCAAATACTCGGGAAAATATGGTCGCCTTTATACACGTCGCATTGAATATTTTGAGACTTCTGATTGGTTAACCCTTCTATTGGTGAACTATAAAATGAGTCAGCTCATGGCTGGCTCACTAGTATAACAATTCTACCCAAAAAAACTCCAACTTACTGTTCATCCATCAATTGAATATTTTCACATCTGGTTTGGTGCTCCTGCTCTATATATTTTAAAAGTTACTGATAAAATTGAAAGAAGAATCTGTAATGTCATCAGTCCTGACCTGGCTTCCTTCTTTATTCGTTTTCGTATCGTTGTAACATAGCATCCCTATCTTCTTCTTCTGCTATGTGCCGTGACCCTTCAGGACGTAGGCGATCATGTCCCTCCACATCTCCCTATCCCTTGTATTTTATATCATCCCTTCTTCTGTTACTCCTTCCAACCCCTATTACACCATCCATCTGCACAAGTCCATCAAGTATATCACGCGTTGTTTTCCCCATCTCTCCTTCCCTATACTCGTCCCATGAGTATCAGATTCTCCAAGCCCTCCTTCCTCATTACATGTTCCAGAAACTTCAGCTATCTTTTCCTGATTTTAAGTATCAGTTTCCTTTTCGTTCCCAAAACCTCATATGTTCGGTCCATGGTATCCTCAGCATCCTTCTGTAGAACCACATTTCGGTTGCTAAAAGTCTTTCCTTTGTCTTCGATGAGATTGTCCAGTATTGGCTGTCATGTTGAAGGACAGCCCTCACATAGCTCTGGACACCTAACCAAGGACCAAGGTCGGTTAGTCACCCAGCAACTACCCACAATCACTAGATATATAATGACATAGAATGCCTCCCTAATGACCTTCCGAGATTAATGCATATGGTTGGCGTTATAGACGCCATTGTTTTGAGGAACTATTTCACTCTCCTGTTTCGATATCTCGTGTGTACTTTTTAATTTGTTGGGGTGTTCCTCAAATTCATCAACAGCTCAGTTATATAAAGAAAAATCTCTGAAAAAGTTTATTAAAAAAAAATCCATATCAAGTGTGAATATACGAAAAATCCGTTCCGTCTCTTCTTACCAATGTATTTTTGAGAATTGTTGTTTGTATAATTTAATTAATAAAACATTATTTTATTTTTTAGTACTGTCAGAAAAAAAACTACAATTAATAATAATATTAATTATTTACAAAACAATTCTTTTTAATTTTTTCAGAGCGATTTTAAACTTTAAACCTTTACTATTTGTCGCAAGAGTTTCTTTTATCAAATAAAAACATGTTTGAAGAATCGAAAATCTGAAGTGTAATGTCATTTTCGAGTGTGAATCTTTCTTAAAAGAATTTTCTTTTCTTTTTTTTTCCTTTAACGACTGTTAGATTATTTTTAGTATGGATGTACAAAAGTGAAATAATTCTGATTTCTCGCCTTTGACAATTCTACTAAGTTTCATAAAAGTGTACAGAATAAAAAATGGTATTCTTAAACTACTAGTCCTATAGGATTAGAATAATTTTACTTTCAAATAAAAATAAAAGCATCACTTGGATGCCATTGAATCATTAAGAAAGAACTGAAAGTGAATGCGTTATTATGGCATGAAAATAAAAGGAATTTATTAAATTTAATTAAAAAAAACTTCTAATGTACAAAGATAAAATTATACATTCTAGTAAGTTTAATAAAAACGTATGGAATAAAAAACATTTTTAAACAATTGGTTGTCTAAGGTAATTTATTTTTAAGACATAAATACCAATTTCCTTGATCATTGCGCTACTGTTGCTTAGTATATTTTTATTTTGAATTTTTCGCGCGCTTTTTACGCAAGGGTTCTCATGATAGAGGCTTTTGTGTTTAACTTATAAACCGTGCGTAGATAAACGTTATTTTCGTTAGATTTTAAGCTAAAAGTCAATATTGCATTTAGAAAATCTAGTTCATCACGCCTTAAATTTACAAAATGTCTTTAAAACATAATTTCTATGACAAATATTGGGTTTTTTTTAAGGGATTTTAAATTTGTAGTTTAGATTTTCCTTTTCCAGTGTTGAGTTGATGAATAGTGAACACAAAATTAAAAGTAACTCTCTTTTCTTCTTCACTTTTACAAAAATTCACAATTACGTGTGAAATTTTGATTTTGACGAATAGGAAAAGGATTGATCCTTTCATTGAAAGAAAAAGACGGAGCCGGATTTTTGCTTTCCGATGTTAAATTAATTTTCTAACCAATAGAAAAAAGCAATTTGCAATACTGAGAGAAAAGTCATCAATCTGTTGTAAAAAACTTAAAGCCGTAGAAAGCTGGTTAGGGTTTATTTGATTCGGCCTTGTGCCAGACATAATCGAACTCTCTACAGCTTACAAGTTTTATGCAGAATTATCATCATCAGAATTATACGAAGGTTGGTTGTCGGCAAGTTGGAATTTGTGGAATTGTGTGGAATAGTGTAAGAATAAAATATACATTTTGAATGTTAAGATAGAAATTTATTAAAAGGAAATCATAACAAGAATTCGTGGAAATTAATGTTCATTTAGAAAGTTAAGGGTTATCAAGATTTGTAGAAAATGTTCATAGTACTAATTGTTGAAAGAGTATATGCGTACGTACTTATGTATGGGTTTGTTTTGTAGAAATGTCTTTGGATGGAGAAGAAGAAGTAAAAGAAATCAGTACACGAGAAGGAAAGAGAAAGAGAACAAGGTGCGACATGACCTTATCTCTCGGTTGATTTGAAGTTGAAGTTACATTTTAGTTTTGTCTTTCTCGCTGCTTCCATCTGACTGACTGACTGACTGACGCTGATGAAGTCCTTTTATTGTAATCTAGATTTTTCGCTCTTACTCGCGAAGTCTTTTTTGGTCTTGAAAGTCTCTCCCAGTCATTAAAATCATTTTAACACCTACTGGTTTCAACTTTTTCGTTAAGCACATGGTCAATCCTTTTTCTATTTGGGAAAAACCAGGATTTCACTCGTCACTGTGAATTTTTGTAAAAGTGAAGAAGGTTGGTTTTAATTCTTAATTTCTTATCCATTACAAACTAAATGATTATAAAAACACGATGAAAGTCGAAGCAGTCAGTGAGATGGAAGCAGCGACATCATACACCAACAACATGTGACAAAAGAAACTTTAAGTCTGACCAGAATGTAAGGTTCCGTCACACATTCGTTCTCCTTCGTCACTAGTGTTAGTTCCCTTTACCTCTTCTTCTCCATCCTCAACGTTCCCGCAGTTAACAAAGAATAAGACGACGACAACAACAACAACAACAATAACAACAAGAAAATACTTTAACTGACTTCTAAAAATTAACATTGGATAAATACAATTTTCCTTTATTGCTTCACCTTCTTTTCACTTTCTCGCCTGCCATAAAAAGGGAAAGGAACACAGACTTTATTAAACATATTCTCTACTTACAACTAGAATTCTGGCCACTTAACCCCTTACTACTATTTCTCATTGAACATTTAACTTTTACGTACATTTTCTCTTTTAGCATTTAACTTTTATAAATTTATGTTATTCTGTTCTAGTAATAAAATTCTACTTTAACATACAAAACGAAATACCTTTATTCTTCCACAAATTCCACCTTCAGATGATTTCAATAGCCCTAAGTTGTAGGGAGTTTGGTTATGTTTGACACAAGGACAATTTAGTAAGCACCATCTCCCTACTACTTCAAAATGTGTCAGTGTTTAAAAAATGCCTGAAAACTTTACGCATGGAAAATTCAGCATTTAGACTATTATCTTTCAAATAAAAGCAAAACAAAATTTAGTTTCGAAGAAACATTTATATTATTTAAAATACGCTTTTCGTTCTTTTTTTATTAATTTTTTTAGAAAGTCCATTTTAGTACCATTTTCACTCTTACATTTCTATCATCAATTAACAGTAAAAAATATAAGTAATGTAAAATAATTAAAAAGTGAATTTAAAATAATTAAAAATAATACGATACACGCAGTGCCGTATTTAGCAACATCGCGGCCTCCACGACAGAATGCGCCTTACGGTCCCTCCACAATGCAACTTACCCTCCCCATACTGAACACACAATAAATGGTACTTTAAACAAAATAAAATATACTCTCGGAACGCAGATATTCGGTTATCACGAAAAAAAAAAAAAAAAAACCGGAAGAAATCGTGGAATTGGCGTTTTGAAGCTATACATTACGAACGCTTTTACAACTTTTTTGTATGTTGAAACAAATATCTATAATCTATTTCTCTCTCAAGTTCATTTTTTGGGGGCCAAAAGGCTTCTATATATATATATATATATATATATATATATATATATATATATATATATATATATATCAAGAGAGAGAGAGAGAGAGAGAGAGAGAGAGATGGGTTGATATATGTATGACACACGTACATACCTATGGAAACACACACACTTACGCATTCACGCAAATGTATGTATTAAATTTTGTATGTAACCATTTTATATTGGAATAAATGTAAGCTGCTTGCTGATTGGTTTGAGCTAGCCAATCAGGATCAAGGCAAGTGAACTACATTTTTACCGCCAACTCGTAAGGATGCTTGAACACCTATATAAACTATTTGCCGCGCATTTTCAGACAGCTGCAGCAGTTCCACAGAAAACCAAGCAAGGCAGTGACAGTTACAGCTGCCCGCGATAGCACGCCGCTATCGCGGGGTCATGTTCTTCAATATCAATTAATTCTTTCTCACGCACCCGCACTAACTGCAAGACGCAATTAGATGTCTTTTATTTCTTTAAATAACACATGTACAAATTATAACAGTTGGCACCAGAATTTCCTTCGCACACATCATTTAAAATTTTAAGTCCAACTCACTATCTCTTACAAATTCATTCTTCTGTACACTACAAAAAGGAACGTTATTCATGAACACTCAGAACTGAACAATTCTTTTAGCAATAATATTCCATCACACGAATTTCTTATCACACTGATAAATCTTTCAGTGACGATGAACATTTCAACTTACCTCAAAAGCTCTAACACAATTTTCATACACTCCATGGAAGACACTTTCAACGTCTGTGTCATGTATTTCTTGTTATTGTTAATACACTTTATAGTTGCAAATTGATGCTTTGTCAATTTCATTCCACTTTCCATTTGCTTGTTTAATGAATGATTTCAACACTTATAGGAATAATGGTGGTATTTTAGGATTTAGTTAGGAAATTCCTTTGGGAAGTGGCCTTGTGCCATGTAAAATCCAAATGTAAATTAACCTTGCATAGTAAGCACCTACAGATGTCTATTTCAACATACAAGTATGATAATTTTCCATTTAATCCTTAATAATTATTTTGTTAATTTTTTCTATTGCAATAGATCTGAGGTGCCAAGAAGCCTTGCTGCTTGAGAGAGAGAGAGAGAGAGAGAGGGGGGGGGACCAAAGTGTTTTTCTTTTCAATTCTCATATTGCATGCATCCACACAGACATGTTTCCCTATATGATTTTTGGCCTTTATTAGTTCTTGTTAAATTTTAATATTAATGTTTGTGGTTCATCTCTATTAGTCATTTTTCTTATCAGTGTATCGGACGCTGCAAAAGAAATCATTCATGACTGGAGTGGTAAATCCTTGCCCATATTTTTGGCAACAAGCTAAACATTTCTTTTTAGAATTTATATTGCAGCAATTTGGTTGTAACAAGATCCAAAAGGAAACGAATAAGTGAGAAGGAAATCAGTAGAAAATTCAATTTTGGCTGTCACCAATGAACGATCTAGGTGCAAATGAAGGAAAAAAAGAAAACTGTTTTGAGTTTGTTTAATGGTATATCAACCTCTGTGGCTTATTTAATGCCAAAAAGGTGGGGTTTTAAGGTACTTTTTAATGTTCAGTTATATTGAGAAGGTTGATTTAGTCAGATTTTAATGAAAATCCTTTTGTTTTTATTCTTTTTTATTTTAGAAAACTGAAAATATTTTCTAGTTTTGTATTCAAAAATGTTTTGCTGAGAATTTTTTTTTATTCAAGAATGTTATGGCAATAATTTTCCCCTCAAAAATGTATATATTTCTATAAAAGTGTATTTTTATACTTTCATAATGTTTTGAACCCAGTTTGGTGGCAGGGATGGGGGGGGGGTAACCATTTGCCCATAGCTAGAACCCTAACAGGTGCTACCACTCCGGGTCAAGGTGGACCTGAGAACAACAGCAATTAAGAGGTGTTTCCATGCTCCTCACAACCTCCCAATCAGAGGCCTTGCTGCCATATGCAATTTACCGTCGTCATGATACCCAGGACAAAAAAAACACAGGAAAAGAAGCAGAACGTAAGTGAAACAAAAATTTCCCTTAAATAAAAAATCAAAGTTGTTAAAAAAAGAACAAATTTGTCACTGACTCTAGTAAGCTTGCCAAAGTCTTAAACTTAATTAAAAATTAAAACTGAGAGAGAGAGAGAGACAGACAATGAAAGCGAACACTTTTTTAATTTTTTTTAATTGTTTCAAAAATCAGAAAAACTTAGGATATGTAAAAAAACAATATTGCATTTTTATTGTTCTTTGAATCATTAAATTTTTAAAATAGTGGAAGTATTTTGTGTGTTAAATAATAAACTGTGAATGTTTAAAAAAAAAAAAAATGAAAATTTATTTTGTCATTGACATCAATTGCACTTTGTACCCACCTCACTTTACCTGTTTGTACTTCTCCCCAAAATTTGGTTTCGATAGGTCAATGTATGGCTATTTTAGAGGGTGACAGACATACAGACCAATGGAAGTCAGAATTGTTTTTAATCAATAATTATCTAAACATATACTGTTAAATATAAGAGACAATGAATGTCTATTATGTTTAATCATGAGCCGTTGTAAACATATTTTGGCTTAAAAAGAACAGCTCATGATTAAACATAATAGACATTCATTGTCTCTTATATTTAACAGTATATGTTTAGATAATTATCTGCTGCCTCGATACACTATATATATATATATATATATATATATATATATAGTCATCTGCAGACAGATCTGTTTTGCTGTATCATCAGTACGGTTAGACTCCGATTGCTTTTAACCCAAGATTAAAACCCGACCGAAGTCGGCGCCAGTCGGCAATTCTACCTCTGGGCTATGGGCACTCGGCAGAAGAAGGCCGACATTTATTATATACACGCCCAATAGCCAGAGTGTTCTAATTCATTTCTGAATCTATATTCTTTTGCTTGCTTGCATTTATTTCTGATGTTTCATTTTAATATCTTATATTTATACAAAGATTTTTGGCATTATCTGTTGCCTTAATAAACTCGGAATTCTACCAGAATTCATCCACTTGATTTTTTCTTGTCAGTTCTTCTTCCAGATGATTTCGCTTGCTGTCGTCACTTGTCATTCCTTTGAAGTGTTGCAGATGTTTGTTTATAATAAGTGTGGGAATTTTTCATAACTCAGTTTAGTTATTGCTTTGGGCTTCATTAATTATTTTTAATCTTATCTACTATGATGGGAGGTGACAACATTTATGCTCAGTTTTAACAGAGTGAAACGGTATTCTTGAATTGTTTCTTGATGGTTGCATAATTAACCTGGTGCTTGTTGCTTTCTGCTGGAGTTTTCTAAATTCACCGTCTTTGGTGCACTTTCATCAATTTCATCCAAAAATGTTGTACTCGCAAAAGCACTTTCTACAGTAAAATCATTATTTCTAAAAATCTAAAATTTGAAAATAAATAAATTTAAAAAAAGCATAAGCAAAAATTTAAAAATAAAGAAGAAAATAAAAAATAAAAAAGGTAAAATTATTTATTATCTATTTCATTTTTTTTTACATCGTTAATTAGAAACTCTTCACTTGTCTTAGCGTCTTGAGCAATGGTCATTTGTATATTTGTTTCAACATCTGTAGCAGCTGGATTTTGACTATTGTATGCCGAAGTTGTAGATTTTTCAAGAAGCTCCATCTCCTGTACAAAAAAAAAAGGGGGGAGGGGATGAGAGAAAAAGATGTCAGTAAAAATAAAAAAAAGATTTTAGTTTTCTGGAACAAAATTCACAAGAACAAAAACTGTTTTAATCATTAGATTCTAGAAAGAACTGAAATCACTTAATTTATGTAAAAAGACTTAAAAAGAATTTGAAGAAAGTTGTCAGGGATTTCATCATTTGAGCTGATTTTGAGTTTTGTTTAATGGCATATCAACTCTGCAGGTTATTTAATACCAAAAAGGTAGGGTTTTAAGGTATTTTTCTTTTACGTTCGGTTATAGTGAGAAGGTTGATTTAGTCACATTCTGATGAAAATTTTTTTATCTTTATTTTAGAAAACTGAAGATGTCTTGTAGTTTTGTATTCAAAAATGTATTGTTGGTAATATTTGCTATTTTGGGGACTATCACTTATTTTCAGTTTGTAATTAGTTTATCATCCTGGTTTATTCTATCTATGTGGTTTTTGTGCTCATTGTTTATTTTCCTGTATTTTTTTGTGAGTTTTTTGTTAATTGAGTCCTTGTATTCATTTGGGTCCATCTTATAGAATGATAAAAATTATTATTATCACAATAGAATGATAGAATAATAAAAAAAAAAACCCACACACCAATCTCTGCGAAATTCTAACCAAAAGATATACCCGACCAATAAAAACATACACTCCAACAGATAACGCCATTAATCAACAATTTAGCACTTACACACCAAGACACATTCCTTTCATTATCAATAACCCCAACGAACCTCCCACAACAACAATGAACCAAATATAGGGAGCAGACGAATTCAGTTTTGCTTTTACCTCCCGAAGAAACATTGGGCACCCAACATTGAAACAAACATATGATTGTCGAGGACATATATTAAAAAATAATGTACATGTTCTAAAACATAATTTATAATAAACATTCACAGCTCTATACATCATATATCGAGCATTGTTTTAAATTAATGTTTTGAACGGAAAAAATCCTTTCTTCATTCTGTGCCCACTCGGATATATATAATCGATTTTTTCACTATTGTAAGAACTGTAACCTTGAAATTTCTGAACATCGTTTCTTATATCTTTGTCTATGAGGGTATCAAATTTATTTAAAATCTGACCACTCCTTACATAACCCAATTTTTTCGACTATTGATTTACGATATTTATTGGGTGTATCTCGACAAAAAATCAAGCTAAGAACACTCACAGATGCTTATAATACAACTGTGTAAATTTTCAAGAAAATCGGTTCAGCCGTTTCAGAATCTATAGGTAACGGACACACACACATACACAGAGACAAAGTTCCATTTATAAATAAGTTTAGATTTAGATCTAGGAAGACAAGCTTCCTAACAACTTCACCACATAAAGGTGACTAATTTGTGTGTATCTTTGAAAATTTATATCAGCTATCATAGTCTGTCACAATTTTTCAGGCCTGGATGCACATGTCTGCCAAACTTGCCCATGTTGTGCCAGGGGCTTGAATTCAAAGTTGCTCTCCTACCAAACAATTAAAAGTACCTCCACAGTATTTGTCTATATTTCTGAGATGAGGTAGTATTCATATTATTCAGCCTATTGTCCTCATCTTCGTTGCCATTTGTACTTTGGTTGTTGTAATAAAGGGTTCATTTGAAATTCCTAGTACCTAAAGACGATTGAAGTGTACAACGGCCGAAATGCCGTACAAATGTCAACAAAGATGAGGACAATAGTATGAATAATGTAAATACTGTACCTGACCTCCACAGTAGTTTTTCATTCCTTACGCAAGGGCATCAGGGTGAACATGAACCCAGTGACGTTGGCCAGAATCAAAACCCTGTACTACACCAATAACTGCCATACAATCAGTATGTACAATTATATATTATATATATATATATATATATATATATATATATATATACACACACACACACACAGGTGTAAATCTGTGCATATTTCTTATCCATATCTTTTACGCTTTTTTTAAAAAAAAGAAAATGTAAACAAACTAGTTATGCCCCTGGCAACGTGAGCTTAACAGACCCTAATTTTAATTATATTTATAATTATAAATCTGTTTTTTTTTTCTCCTACCATGTTTTTAGTGTCTTATTCCATTTTTAGATTTCGTCATTAATTTAATTAAACAGTTAATAAATAAAAGTATTAACATATCTCATTTAATATCTATAACAAACTTTAAGAAAGGAACACTAATAATAAATAAGTTAAATCAAGAAAAGCCCAGTATGATATATGCACCTGGCGAGTCATGTCGAAAACTTAGGATAATACACACACACACACATATATATATAAGAGACAATGAATGTCTATTATGTTTAATCATGAGCCGTTCTAAACATCGTATTTTTGTCTTTATTTTCAATTGAAATTAAAGCAAAAATACGACGTTTAGAACGCCTCATGATTAAACATAATAGACATTCATTGTCTCTTATATTTAATAGCATATGTCTAGAAAATTACTTGCTGCCTCGATATACTAAATATATATATATATATATATATATATATATATATATATATATATATATATATGAGGATAAAGAAATAGGGTTGTTCCAACGAGAATAAAGCAATAAACTTCATTCGCCCAATTAAATTTTTAATCATCTGAAATCCCCTCCAAGGCTCTATATATATATATATATATATATATATGTGTGTGTGTGTGTGTGTGTGTGTGAGAGAAAGAGACCCTTTTCTACTGTCCATCAGCATGGTTGCTTACTTCCAGGAAAGTGACTTCTTGGAAAGACTATAGTGAATCCGTTGCTAGGTCAGTTGCTAGCAAAGTCGATTTACTGTGTCATACGAGACAATTTTTCTTTTCAAAATCTATCTTACATAAGTCTACCATTAGTCCAAGCCTAGAATATGCTCCAGTGCCTCTACTCTTGATGAGATCCAAAGAAGAATTGGCAATATTGTTGGTTCTGATCTGGCTCATCAGCTTCAGTCTCTTACCAAAAAGGTTGCCTCTGTGTATTTTTTATAAATACTTTCATGGTAATTATTTGAATGAGCTCTTTGCTATGGCACACAGACTTTGAATTTAAGCGCAATACTAGGTTGGCAGTAAGATCTTATTGAGACCATAAATTCTGCACTAACAGTCCCCCCCCTCACACTTGTGGAACTCCCTTCTGGCTCCATGCTTTCCACCCCCATTTAATCTCTCAAAAATTTAAATGCAATGTCAATCACTATGTACTGGCCTTCTGATTAATTTTTTTTCTCTCTGCTCTTATTAATGTTCCTAATTCTTTCACACTTAGTAACCCTTTGCGTCTTAGTGGTTTTATTTCCTTGGCTGGGGTAAAAAAAAAAAAAGCAAATAAATAAGCATAATAAAAGTACATATGAGTTCTAGAGCCATGTACCCCATAACTAGAGAATTTCCAGAGTTGGGGAGCCGAGTATAATATCAATCAGCGAAGTGACAAATTTTATATTTGTATTAATCCCATTAATGCTCTATTTGAGCACTTTATTGCTAAGACTTCTTTTATGTGCCATGTCCTTGCAGGACGTCGGCGATCCTGGTCCTCCACATCTCCCGGTTCCTCGTAGTTCTTAATAAGTTTGATCACTTTGGTATTTCTCCCAAACCTTGTTCTACCATCCATTAACTAAAGCTCATCAAGTGTTATGTACCGTTTTCCTCTGTCCCTCTTACCCTGTCTCGTGAGTATCAGATTTTCTAAGCCTTCTTTCCTCATTACATGCCCGAACTATTTGAACTGCCTCTTTCTGATGTTAAGTATAAGATTCCTTTTTATTTCCATTTTCTGTAAAACCTTGTGATTGCTCACATGTTCAAGTCATAGTATGCTCAGCATCCTTCTGTAGAGCCACAACTCTGTTGCTTCGAGTCTCTTCTTCATCTTTGAGAAGAAGAATGTCCAGTATTTGCTGCCATACAGGAGGACAGATATCCCGTGACAGTTCAGTATCCTTTTCTTTGTTACCAATGAAAATTTTCCTGTCTCTTAATACTCTGCTTAGCTTTTGGAATGCGTCTTCGGGGGGTCACACTTTCCACCCTCTTTTAGAACACTTCTTAGATATTTAAATTTCTTTATCTGTTTGATTCTAGTATCCCCGACCTGTAATTAGCATTTTAGGCTTCTTTTTTGTTAATAACCATGCATTGACTTTTTGTAGTTTATGCTTAGTCCTTTCTTCTCGCTTTCCTTTGCTACTTTCTGTAGGAGGTTTTGTTGCTTCTTTTGGTGTCTGCTATCAGCATTGTGCCATTTGCATATCTTAGATTGTTAAGATTGGGGCCGCCAATAACGAATCCTTGTAGGACTTCTAGCTGCAAAGATTGCTTGCCTGAATTGTCCTCTCCTTCACACTTCTAGCTGCAAAGATTGCTTGCCTGAATTGTCCTCTCCCTCACTCTTCTAGCTGCAAAGATTGCTTGCCTGGAATTGTCCTCTCCCTCACACTTCTAGCTGCAAAGATTGCTTGCCTGAATTGTCCTCTCCCTCACACTTCTAGCTGCAAAGATTGCTTGCCTGAATTGTCCTCTCCCTCACACTTCTAGCTGCAAAGATTGCTTGCCTGAATTGTCCTCTCCCTCACACTTCTAGCTGCAAAGATTGCTTGCCTGAATTGTCCTCTCCCTCACACTTCTAGCTGCAAAGATTGCTTGCCTGAATTGTCCTCTCCCTCACACTTCTAGCTGCAAAGATTGCTTGCCTGAATTGTCCTCTCCTCACACTTCTAGCTGCAAAGATTGCTTGCCTGAATTGTCCTCTCCCTCACACTTCTAGCTGCAAAGATTGCTTGCCTGAATTGCCTCTCCCTCACACTTCTAGCTGCAAAGATTGCTTGCCTGAATTGTCCTCTCCCTCACACTTCTAGCTGCAAAGATTGCTTGCCTGAATTGTCCTCTCCCACACTTCTAGCTGCAAAGATTGCTTGCCTGAATTGTCCTCTCCCTCACACTTCCACTGACAACAACTTTTGGTTTTATATCTTTTTTATCACTATTAAATATGTTTTTTCTTTCTCGTATAAAAATTAAAAAATATGTAATTTTCAAATTTTTATATGACAAAAACACATATTTTGGCTATATAAATAAATAATTTTAATTACATTGAGCCCTCTGATTGGATCAGTTTTAATATTTAATTTTTAACAATGAATATTAATAGAATCTCCCTTGGGATTTTACATACATGCCTTCTCCTTTTGGATTGAAATATAAATATACTAGCGGTATAGCCCGGCGTTGCTCGGGTGTAATGAAAACTTTATATATATATATATATAGATTTTCTGCACTATTGTAAGAACTGCAACCTTGAAACTTCTGAATATCGTTTCTTATGTCTTTGAGTGTATCAAATTTGATTACCACTCCTTCTATAACCTGATTTTTTTGATTATCGATATTTATTGGGGGTACCTCAACACAAAACCTAGCTAAGAACACTTGCAGACGCTTATAGTAGAACTGTGTAAATTTTCAAGAAAATCAGTTCAGCTGTTTTGGAGTCTATAGGTAATACACACAAAGTTCCATTTATGAATAAGTTTAGATGTGTGTGTGTGAGAGATAACATTAGATAAATCTTTATATATCAAGAACAATTTTTGGAAAAAGACGTATAACAAAGCAGAAATACTTTTCATATGACATATTTCATCGTTTAGGACTTAAACTAAATTTGTTTACGTTGCCTAAACATGCTCACAAACGAGATGCTTGGAATATTAAATTTAAAATGTTAATAATCTTGCTGATTGCATTGAGATTCTTTTCATTGCCATCACTTTTGTTATTAAATATCCCCGCGTTGTGATAACAGAAGATCTGTCAAGAATTGTGAAACGTAAGAACCTGGATGCAAATTTATTGTGAATGATCTTGTGAATAAAGCACTTTCTAAACATTTTCATAGATTGTTTTCTCTTCTAATTATAGTAGCATTTTTTAAGTCAAAATTGTGATCCCACTCATTATGGTGAGGAAATCCGTTGTATAGTCAGTTCTTCCCAAGGCTGCACATCCACGTGCAATGCATTCAGATGATCTTGTAACCTCTTCCTAGGATTGTGTTGTGGATGCTTTCCTGGCTTCAGTTACACATTGAAAAGTTGTTTGGGAATCTTGTTAGCCCCAGTTCTTATGGTGTGTCCCGCTCATCATATTGATGTTGACGATTATTATTATTATTATTGTTTCAGTCTTTGGAGGACAACAGCATTGTCTGGAATCTTTGGAGGACAACAGCATTGTCTGGAATCTTTGGAGGACAACAGCATTGTCTGGAATCTTTGGAGGACAACAGCATTGTCTGGAATCTTTGGAGGACAACAGCATTGTCTGGAATCTTTGGAGGACAACAGCATTGTCTGGAATCTTTGGAGGACAACAGCATTGTCTGGAATCTTTGGAGGACAACAGCATTGTCTGGAATCTTTGGAGGACAACAGCATTGTCTGGAATCTTTGGAGGACAACAGCATTGTCTGGAATCTTTGGAGGACAACAGCATTGTCTGGAATCTTTGGAGGACAACAGCATTGTCTGGAATCTTTGGAGGACAACAGCATTGTCTGGAATCTTTGGAGGACAACAGCATTGTCTGGAATCTTTGGAGGACAACAGCATTGTCTGGAATCTTTGGAGGACAACAGCATTGTCTGGAATCAAAGACTGACATTTAATGTTAAGTATACAATGCAGATATTTTTAGTGGATTTGCTCAAATCATTACCTATGCCTTTGATACATTCATGTTTCAGAAGAGTACAGTAAGGATGTTATGACATTGACCATGTACACACTTTAGTTATGGTAAGGCCTCTATTTGACCAAACTCTACTTGTAAATTTATCAAATTGCCTTCTGAATGCATGAAAGCATCTCAACGTCCAAGGTATTGTCTTTTGATACAGTACGTCCAAGGTATGGGCAACAGTGAACAATCTCCAGCCTGCAATTTTTCACAAGTACTGTTGGCCTTTTGTCGGGTACATGAGGTGGAGGAGTGAACATCACTTTTGTCTTTCTTAGGCTCATCCTCAGTTTGAAAACATCACAAGAGGCAGAGAAACAATCAATTATGAGTTGCAAATCTTCCTCTGCATGTGCTAAAATGTCTGCGTCATGGGTAGACAGGATAATCTCGAACCAGGCACTCAAAGTTCTTGGATTTGATGTTGAGTTTTGTGAGTTGCAACACTCTTCCCGGTGTTCTAAATCTCAAAGAGATCCTACCTCACATTCATCAAACGAATAAGCAATAAGAACGCAGCAAAGTAGATTCAGAAAAGTAATTCATGTAAGAATGCCACCTCTTGTTTTACCCCATTGTTCACTGCAATCTCATCTGAAAGTGAGTCGTAGAATATGAGAATCCGTCCTGACAAGCCATCACAATTTATGGTGTGGCATGTTCACAAAAAAACCTGGTCCAATCGTACAACTCGATGGTCAATGCATTTCTCCTGCTGCTTTCTTACTGAGAAAATCATATGCACAGTACCCCTACACACTAGAAAACCACTTTTGTGCTTTTTAATAAATAGAGGTCACGTTGTTTATTGGCTTAGTTCTTTTGCCATTGAGAGATTTCAGTGGAATAACAAGAAATGTGTTAGGACTAAAAACTGGACCCGAAAGACACGACAGAGACTGAATCAGGTCCTGGTTGAAGAACTTTGTTCGAGATGCTACACCAGGAACTATGTCAGGTGAATTGAGGAGTGCTACTGGTACTATGCAACCCAGTATCATCTGCCACATAGGTTATTAGTGATTAATCATGTTCCCCCACCCACTACTAGAAGGAGGGTGGCTAGTCTCCCAGCAGAATGAAAATAAAAACTTGATGAAAGGCAGACAAATTTTCCAGTGGAATCAACAGCCAGCTTGCTTACACACACACACACACACACAAATTATATATATATTGATTAGAATCTGATTTTTTTTTTTATTTTTTTTTTTTATTATCATTTCACCCCAAGCAAGGCAGAAATGCCACAAATGCACAGGCGGTTACAATTTGAGAATAAGAAAAAGGTACCGGGGATGTCAAAGAAAAGATAAGAGATGGATGGGAATCAAGGAGATAAAAGATAGCAATTGATGTTGCATTTAAGCTTTTGGAGATTGTAGTTATCAAGGAAACATGCAAATGGGAAGTGAGTTCCACAAATAGAAAGTGCAAGAAAAGAGACTGTTAGAGTAGAAGAGGTGGTTACATTTAACTATTTTGATGGTAAAAGGGTGGAAACTTGATGTCAATCTACTAGCATGAGTAAATACATGGGGTTGAGGAAGTGGGGGTAAAAAACAACTTGTGATAAGATAAGGAACAAATATGAAACATTTATAAATTATATATTTCACTTTGTGTTTAAACTTCATCAGAAAATGAAATATGGAAAAAAGAAAAGAAAACCCCAGTTTATAAGTCTCAGAAATTCACTTGCTTTTGTCCTCCAGGACACATGGTTTAGTGGATATAGAGGTTGGTTAGTTCCAGTGACTTGATCCAAAGGCTATATCAGTGGTGAACAAATAACTTAGAGAGCTAAATTAAAGGGAGATAATTACATGCCTACCAGAAGTGACATTGCACATGGAATGAGAATTATATACCCCAGTGATTGTAATAAAGGGTTTGGTCCGAAATTCCTAGCACCTGAAGAAGGCCAGTGCGTACAATGGCTGAAACGTCGTACAAATGGCAACAAAGATGAGGACAATAGTCTGAACAATGTAAATAGTGTAAATTCTGCCTCATCACAGAAATATAGACAAATACAGAAAAGAAAATTCTGGTATTTTTCATTTTTTGTGGTTTTAGTGTTACTTTGGTTAAGTAAATTGCACATGTATTCATCTTGTATGGTGGCATTTGTGTAGTAATTCTTGTGTTTGTCTATTGTAATTTTAGTTTGTCTAAGTGAGATCTGCTTGATAACAATGAGCCAGAAATAAAAAATGCCCACAAGAAACAAAAACAGACAATTATGGGGAAATTTTAAGAAAGTTGTCAAGATTTTAATGTTAAAAAAAGATTTTTAAACAACCAAACAGTTGATGATATACATAATACTTTCATCGGTAATAAAAGTCAACATGATGAGGAGAAAAATAGAGTTAAGTAAAAAAAAAAAAAAAATAAAAATAGAAATAATATTTTAAATTTAGTATTTAAACATTAAAAATGAAAAAAACGAAACAAAAAAACACAAACCAAAAACTAAAAAAAACGGAATTTTCATTTAAAAAATTCCTAAATCAAGGGAAGTAACTCTTCAAATATTTTAAATACAATATTGTTGATTGTCTTCATCTTTTGGTGATACGACTAGAGTCGAAAGAAGGTATTGTGTTATCAGAAGTGTGTGTAGTGGTGGCGGGGAGGGGGAGGCTTGTATATATATATATATATATATATATCATCAAGATCATCGATAAAATGAGACTTCTTCTTGGACGTTGACCGATATAATATTAGAAACATTTCTTGGTCTTAAATCCACTACCATTCTGTATGTACCTGATAATGAAACTCCTCAAACCGACACTGCCAATGCAAATTTACAGCCAATGTTAACAGCAATAAAATCTGTATAGACAAATGTTTAAATATTTTCATATCAGTGAAGATTGAACATTTTACAAGTATAATTGAGGCAACATTCAAATTACAAACTTTCTTTTCTAGATGTAACAAACAAAATAGATTTTGAAAGAAAGATATTGAAAGAGAGAGGGAGGGATTTAGAAAGAAAGAAAGGTATTGAGAGAGAGAGAGAAGAATTTGGGAAGAAAGAAAGAAGGTATTGAGAGAGAGAGAGTGATTTAAGAAGAAAGAAAGAAAAAGTATTGAGAGAGTGTAAGAGAGATTTGGGAAAAAAAAAGAAAGGCATTGAGGGAGAGGAATCTGGGAAGAAAGAAAGAAGCTATTAAGAAAAAGGGATTTGGGAAGAAAGAAAGCAGAAATGTATTGAGAGAGGGATTTAGGAAGCAAGAAAAATGATATTCAAGAGAATAAGAGAAGGAGGATGTGTTGGGGTGTTGACCAAATCTTGTTATTGTCAGAGATTACCTTCTCAGCCAAAGTTCTAAGACGCATGCCTTCACTTTTGAGACTATCAATGGCAGCACTGAAGATTTTATCCTCGGGAAGTTCACCTTTTTCTTGAAGCTCAAAGTACCTTTCTACCAATCTGCAATGAGAAAGACGACCAGAGGCTAATAATCAATTACGATTGGTGAAAAGATTTTATTCAGTGTTGGTCTAGTAACATTTCTAAAAGCTATGACTGTGCAGAGTACTAGGTCAGCAAAAAAGACATACATTTCTTTAAATAATAAGGAACATGGCATGTGAAGTGGGGGGGGATGCTAGTTTACAAGTTTTAAAAAGTAAATAACTTCATTTCAATGAGAAAGAGAAACTGATCAAAAATGAGAAATGAACAAGGGTAGTGATAAGAGAGACACCGACTCAAGACACCATGGGTAGCTAGCCAAGGCACAGCAGTTCATTGTTCAGTTAACTAGCACGTTGGTTGGTTGTTGGATTTTATGGCATATCAACTCCTATTTGGGTCATTTTATCCAGAATCCTTGTGATTGTTTCTAATTGTACATCTGCATATATATATATATATATATATATATATATATACACACACACACACACACACACACACACATATGCAATATTTGAAAGTATTAAGTCTGCATATGGAATTTGAAGATTTTTATGTATTATCATTTTTAAAGATGATTTAGCAGCAATGTCTGCCTTGTCTCCTCCTTGATCTTGATAATTTGTTTAAACTAGGTACTTCCACTAATTTGTGGGAAAAAAACAGCATAGCCTAATGCAAAAGGCCACAAACTTAATGAAAATAAAGTTTTATCATCAAAATGTTGATGTTATTATTAAAAGGATGGATCAAATTATTTTTTGAATATTTTTAATCCTTTCTGTTTTGTTTACATCACTGCCTTCCAAAATTTAATATTCATTATTTTTTTTTTCACTTTTTTTTCTGTTGAAAACACATTAATTTGAAAATTCTTGTACAAATCAAATAACTATCCAATTTTAATGAAATTTTCAGAACTTATTCACAAATAAATGAAATTATTTTTGAAACGCTTTTTTTTTCTTTTTTAGAAAATATTGGTAAAAAATTTTTTTTTAAAATGTTACCCCTACCACTTACTTAATTTCATTAAATTTTGCACAGAACCTTATTTCATGAAATTAGTTTTTTTGTCATTGGAGATTGTAAATCCCCTATTTTTTTATTTTTCAGATTTGTACCATTTAACTGAAAATCTGTTCTGAATTGAAAAATAATGAATCCAATAAAACTATGACATTACTTAATTAGAAAAGTTTTAGTTGCTTTTGTAAATAAGTAATATTAAGGACATTATTGTCTGAAGAAATAAAATTTTTCTGATGAATGATGAATTTTTACAAGAATTCTTTCATTTTTATTTTTTACATTTTAATTATAATAATAATTTATAATAGTTTAAAATCGTGTAAAATTCTGTATTGGGGTATTTATTGGATGTGATATCGTAATTAAGTGGAAACGGAATTTACGAGTCCAAAATTGCAAAGAATAATAAATGTAGTTACACTTCCCTATTTTTAAAATAATTTTTAACTTATTATATTTTTACCTTATTTTCATGTATGGTAGACTGAAATTGCTATTATTATAAAAAGGTTATGTAATTTAAGAGTTTTGTCCCTTCACTTAGATTTATGAAAATTGTCGTTTTTTTGGGCATGCGTACAACCTGTTATCGCCTAATCAGTCAAGAATCCATCAAATCTTCGATCAGATGAACACGACCAATCGTTAATAATTTGCTGTATATTACTTTTTTATGCTATAAGTAATATTTTTCTTAAAATCAGCTTAATTTAACTTTTAATTTTACTAAAATAAAGTTTCAGAAATCTTGAAATATTAAAAATCGAATTTGTTTGTTTACAAATTTCTTAAAAATCAAAAAAATGGCCGTTTTTTAAGAAAATTTAAGAAATCGAAATTAAATGTGACTTTCAAATATATATAATTTTATCTGAAACACACTAGAAATTTTTACTTAATGGAAATAATAAATTTAATTATTAAGCTTTTAATTAAATCTAAAATGAAATCTTCAAAAATATTTTTTCATTTTAAAAATTTAATTTTAAAATTAGGTATCGAAAATTTATGCTGAAAAGTGGAGGTACCTAGAATCATAATATTATATTTCGATTTTTGATTATCCATGGTAAGTAGCAGGGAGTAATGAGGTTAGGCTTCATTCATTAACTGCACCATCAGGAAACAACATGCCATAGTGCACAGTGGGCAAGGGAAGTCAATTTTACTGCTGGATGTTGGTACAGTAAAGTTTGTGCAAATTGGAAGCCCAAACAAGCACATGGTGCAGATGTAGCTTTGTGAGTAACTGATAAAAAAATCTGTTTTTTGGAATGAATAAAAGAAACTCGTAGAATGATACCAGAAACGAATCACCATATGAGAGAGGAAGGAAAGACTATATTCAAAAGTGATTGTCCTATTAGTCTCTTACCTCTTTTTGGCAAAGTATTCGAGGCTATTATCAACATTTACATTATTCGGACTATTGTCCTTATCTTTGTTGCCATTTGTACGACATTTCGGCAGTTGTATGCTCTGGCTTTCTTCAGGCCCAGTGGTTATAGATACCGCGTCTGTGTGATAATATTGAGAGGCATGTCCATTCAATACTACCTTCATTGTGCAATTTGAAAGGAATGAGGTAGTATTTACATTATTCGGACTATTGCTCTCATCTTTGTTGCCATTTGTACAATGTCTATATCCATTGGGACATGTCTCCTTAAGAACACATGGCTCAGTGGATATAGACGCTGGTTAGTTCTTGACTTGACTCTTAGAGTTGTGAGTTCAATACCAGGCTACAGCAGTGGTGAACACGTAACTTGCAGAGTTAGAGGTAGATAACTCATGACGTCCAATCAAGGATTTACGCAAGGAATGAGGATGATATACTCCAGTGATTGTAATAAAGGGTTCAGTTCGAAATTTCTAGCACCTGAAGAAGGCCGAAGAATACAATGTCTGAAACATCGTACAAATGGCAACAAAGATGAGGATAATAGTCTGAATAATGTAAATACTAACTCATCTCAGAAATATAGACAAATGCTATTAATGTTGAGATAGTTAGACATCTAAAATCTCACAACCTTCTGACAAACAATATGGCTTCTGCTTTGCCAGGTTTAGCACTGATGTGTTAATGGCCATCACTATATATATATATATATATACACACACAAGGCTCATGATAAGAAAAGCAAAGTTCAAGCTGTTGCTCTAGATATCTCTAAAACATTTGACAGTTTGTCATGCTGGCATTCTGTACAAGCTCCAGAGCTAAGGTATTCCTGGACGATTGTTTGATTTAATCTAATCGTTCCTATAAAATTGTGAAATGAAGGTTGTCTTGAATGGTTAAGCTTCCAGATCCTTTCATACTGGTGTCTCACAAGGCTCTATTCTAGGTCCTACACCTTTTCTGATTTTCTTTCTCAATGATCTTCCTGATATAATAAGCTCCCAAGTAGGCACCTAGGTAAATGGCACCACCATTTAGTCCAGTCTCAATAAGAAACCTACCAAAGATGACAAAGTAAACCTGGCTGCTGCCCTTCAATCTGTGACAAAATGGGGTAGGAAATATCTCATCAATCTTAATGCCCTCCCCCAAAAGGTGTTCTCCTTTAAGCACCCTACAGAAACTTTCCTACCTACCACCAGAATGGATGATGCTAATCTCCTAGAGAGCAAGACATTGTGCCTCCTCAACCTCAAATTGAATGACTACACCAAATTTATAGCTGTATCTATTGCTAGGAAGGATGAGTCTATGTCAGGCCAGGAAATATTTTTTCGTCAGAATCCATTTTAAACATTTATAAATTTACTATTTTTCTATACATTAAGTACTGTTACCATATCTGATTGGGTGCTCCTGCTATTCATCTTAAGGTTCTTGACAAAATCCGAAGGTGGATTTGCAATGTAACTGATCCTGACTTGGTAGCCCCACCTTCACTCACGTTCTCACCAATGTGATGTGACTGCTTTCTACAAGTATTTTCATGGCTATTACTCTGTTGATAGCTACAATCTCCAAAAGTTTAAATGCAATGTCAATTGCCATCTTTTATCTACTTGATTCCCATCCGTCTCTTATCTTTTCTTCAACATCCCAATAGCTACAATCTCCAAAAGTTTAAATGCAACGTCAATTGCCATCTTTTATCTCCTTGATTCCCATCCATCTCTTATCTTCAGCATCCTCTGTACCTGTTTTTTTCTCAATGTAACCCCCTGTGCACCAGTGGCGGTCCTGCCTTGCTTGGAGCGAAATGATTATAAAAAAAAAAAAGTAAAAAAGAAATAAACATTGTTATTAATCAGTCAAAGTTGAAATAATGATGTTGTATGGAAATTTCATTTACTTTTTGATTTACACACATAATTTTATGATAGAATATATTAAATAGTCAAGTGCCATCCGTGATACAAACTTGACTGATCGGGCAGAATATTCTGCAGTAGACTGATTTCCAACCAAGGCTACAGAACCCAATCTGTCCTGCCATTTAACCCATAGCTGGAGAGAGAAGAGACAGTAATAGTTTTCCCAAGGGTATTTGCGTCTAAGTGAATGCAAGGAATTCAACTGAAATTCGAACTTGACTTTTTGATTTCTCGTTCTGAGCTGATATCCACTGCACCACAAACGTACATTTAAATATTACAGGCTTAAAAAGACTGAAAACAGTCTTCCTGTCTAAATTTTCTCTGCTGAAATGATGTGTGTGTGTGTGTGTGTGTGTGTATATGTGTTGGTGGGGGTGACTGGTCTAATATGCTTATGTTTTTTATGCTGTCAGATATGACAGTTCATCTAATAAATTCAGATTCAAAATTTTCATTAAAATAAACAAGAAAAACAAACACACAAAAACTAAATAATCTTACTGCTAAGAAACTCAATAGAGAAATATAAATAAAAATTGAAAATGGTTTTGTTCATATTTAACAATTTTTTTTAATAAGTATTTCAGATTACTTTTTTTTTTTAGGGGAAATGTTTTTAAGAATATTACTGAAGCACTTTCTGAGGATTTCTAATAAAGTCTTGTTTTGTTCTAACCTTGAATTTTCACCTTTGATAAAAATAAACCAAACAACAGAGGAGACTTACTTTTGACAAGTTGTTTTTATATTTTCCTTCGTCAAATCTACAACGTCAGGATTGCCATACGTAGAATAAAATTTCCTACAAAAAAAACGAAATCAAATCAAAATATTTTGTCATATTCTTGACTTAAGAGTTTTTTTTCCTTCAGAATATTTGAAGAATATAACCAATTTACATAAAACAAAATGCCTATATTTCTCTACCAATAGAGAAAATTATTTTTAACAGTATTGTTAGCAAGTACAATTTATGTTCAACTTGTTTTCCATATAATTTTCTGAAATATTGTCTTCATCAATCATTTTTGCCAAGACATTCTACAAACTTCACAGATTGGATTGACTGATTTGTTTTTTTTTATGGCTTATCAACCTTTTGTAAGCTATTTAAAACCAGAAAATATTTTTAGATTATAACAAGTTTTGGATATAACGATTATTACTGATACAAGTCCAACTAATTAACCCATAGATGGAGGAAGAAGAGGTAGATTTCATACTTTTTCAAATGATATTTGTACATAAGTGAACACAATGAACTCAACTGGAATTAGAACTTGGTTCTCTTTTTTTTTCTAATTTTGAGCAATTATCTATTATATCACCTGTACAGTCAAGCTTACAGCACTGTGTATTCCCAAATGGTCCCTCGTCTAAATAATGATGAGGCTTGGCATTGCTTAACTTTGGTGATTGTATGAGAATTAATGTTTCAACGTGATATGGCCGCAAGCCCCTAAATTCCTTGCATGCTGACTGTTCCCCATGTTAATTCCAATCTGGATTGTTCACAAAACACTTGTCCCTCCAATTTGTAGTCAGAAGCACACAAAAGCATGTTGGGATTTTTTTTCTAACCAATAAGGAGGGGCCACTTATCAGCACTATCTAACCCAGTCTTAGTCTGTCATGTGTTGGAAGTGGGAACTTTTCAAATTTACTTTTGTCTCTTTTTCTTTTTTAATCGTTTCACCTCGAGCAAGGCATTCCACTGCCACTATTGCGCAGGGGGTTACATAGGGTCGAGGAGGTGATGAGAAAAGGATGGTTAGATATAGGAAATGTCAGAAGGGGGCGATAGACAGGTAAGGGTACCGAGAATGAGGGTTGGCGAAAAGAAACTGTTGGAGTAGAAATTACGGTTACATCTTATCTGTTTCACTGTAAAAGGGTGGGACCTAGTTGCTAATCTAGTATATCGTGTAAATTTGTACCTAGGTGGCAACCAATGACCTAAGTTTATCGAAGCAGAAGCCGTGAAAGTACTTATAGAAGAGGCACAGAGAAGCCACGTCATGCCGGTGAGAGAGTGGTTGCAGCCGGTCCTGCCAAGTCGGGATCGATCACGTTACAGATTCTCCGTTGTATCTTGTTAAGAAGCCCGAGGAGAGTAGCAGGAGCACCCAACCAGATGCGGCAGCAGTATTCAATACATGGGCGGATGGTAGATTTCTCAACCGCAATCCTTAGTTTGTGAACTTCTAGGCATATTACTGTTGTTTTGCTTGGCATCTATTGTTTGCTTGGCCTTGATCTTACTTTCTGGCCTTGATCTTTACATTTTCTTGTTATTGATTATGGTTACTCACTTCACATGTCAGCAGTTATATTAACCCAGAGGCCTTTTATTTGTGGGAAATTCAATATGTTGATCCCTGTCCATTATTGTTATATAATCTCAAATATCAATCATTGGTGACCATGTAAATTTCACAAATGTTTCAACCACAAAACAAGTTTCCACTAAAAACTGAAATAAACGTGCAAGTCTGTGTTGTAATTTTAACTGGTGACTCTTGATGTCAAACTCAGGAAATGACTGCAAAACACTTGCCCCTCCCTTTTCTTTGGCAGAAAATTTGGAATTTTAGATTTTTAAGACAATAGCCTGGTTCTTGGTTTCATCCAACTCAGAATGCTGCTTTTGCTTGTCTGAAATGGCTTTTGTGTTTCAACCCTAATTCTTTGTTTGTGAACTTTTTGCCATATGTCAAACCACCAAAATTCTGGGAAGATGGAATCGTTAAGTTGAAACAAAAAAAAAAAAAAAAAAAAAAAAATAAAACTATATCTCGCACTTTTTGTCTCCCATAACTCTCACAAAGTCAGGTAATTAACTGCAGAATGACGTAGGCAACAAATTTCGGCCAATTTACTTCCGGCTATTTACTTCCTGTAATGAAAGTAATACACGTAGAAATAAAATCGCGTATTACTTTCAGTAGAGGAAGTAAAATGCCGGAAGTTTCAGTAAGGGAAGAAAATCGACTGAAATTTGTTGTCCTACGCCGAAAGTCATTCGGCAGTTAATTACATGACTGCGTTAGAGTTACGGGAGACAAAATGTAATTTGTTTTTTTTATGGACGTTCTGATCAAAAAAGGTAGGTTTCTTCAATAACTAATTGTTGATTTTAGTTCAGCATATAGATTTGCACAGAAATAATGCTATTTTGGATAAATTTGAAGTCCAGATATTTATACAGGGACTCAGGCAGCAATTACAAGTAATCAATCCATATTATTTTTAAACTTTGAATCATATTTATTCTTGGCATATTAAGTTTTTGTAACTGTTTCTAAAGTTTTGTCTTTTAACCATTCTGCCTCACCTGCTATCCTCTTCCACTGCCTTCTATGAGGCACGACACCGTTTTTGGAACTGCTGACCTACATATATTTGAGAATGAACAAAAAGATGGTACATACGCTCTGATAATATCTTCTGGGTACAGAAGATTTGGAATTTCTTTATTAGGTTCTTCTCGGTTCAATTTTGGTTCAACAGCTGGAGGAAAAGCACGGTAGACATCATACCAAACTGGTTTCTCTGCATCTGAAATGGCTCCCGACCGCAACAGACCAGTGAATCTAAAGAGAAAAAGATTTTAGACTTTCATAAAGAATTTTTTATTTGAGAAAGTTTTCAATTCTAGAAGAATAAATAATAATAAATATCTGTGACACAATCTGAAATCAAGAAGATATTTTCTCAAATTCTCAAGTCAGATATTTTCATATTTCACAATATTTTGCAAAGTTATCTTCATTTTAGTTGTTTTTGGCACATTTTTTTGGCCTACATATTTTCCAGCCTTTCTCTACAAAGTATCTTTTTAATAATTAAAAAAAAAAAAAAAAAAAAAAAAAAAAAAAAAAAGGTAAAAAAAGATTATCAGTTATTTTGTCAATACAGTTTTTCTTTTTTCAGGTCCAATGTTTACATGATCAGTAAGACATGAATGCATCAACATTTGCGACAAATGAGAACAATTTTGTTTGGTTTTCTCATTCTTTAACAAAAGTCTTGAGATTCTGTCAGACAATGGGAGTCTAAATTAAAGAGAAGAAAAAAACGTGGGAGGGTGGGGTCTTGAATGCTTATGCCATTAAGTCAGTCAGTCTCCAAAATGAATCAGCTGAAACATTGTACTGAAAATAATGTATGATGTTGGTGCAAATCTTGCACTCAATATTTTTCAAGGAAGCCAAGTGATGATTTCCTAGACACCAAGTGCAGATCTGTGCTTCAAACAATGTCGGAATGGAACGTGCACATGTGGAAAAAACTATATAACAAGCAAATATATAAATACTTACTCCAGAGAGGAGACAGTTTCATACATCCTCATGAGAATGTAGAGTCCATGTGTAGAGCAAAAAGCATGTGAAAAGTGAAGATAAAAATAATCTTCAAACATGGCTTTACAAATTCTTATTATTGAGTATTTGTTTTCATTTTAGTTGAAAGAAATGAATTACAAAAGATCCTTGCAAAGCAAAGTCCCACAAAAATACTTTGTTTCCTACAACACAACAGAAATAATTGAGTCAGTATAACAGAAAAGTATAATGTGCATATTTAATGTAAGCCAAAGTGTTCAACAGTCTGGCATGCTGGCCTTCTGCGGGGCTATGGTATAACTGGACAATTGTTCGACCTAATCCAGTCATTTCTTTCAAATCACACAATTAAGGTAGTATTGAATGGATATGCCTCCCAATACTATCACCTAATGCAGGTGTCCCTCAAGGCGCTATTCTGGCTCCTACACGTTTTCCTTATCTACATTAATGATCTCCCCGATGTAATAAGATTCCAAGTAGGCATATACACTGACAACACTAAGTGTTACTCTCACCTCGATCAAAAATCTGCCGAGGCCAACAAAACAAACCTCACTGCCAAGCTTGAAAAGGAACTTCAATCTGTGGTGGACTGGGGTAAGAAATGGCTCATGAATTTTAATGGTTCTAAAACGAAGCTGCTATTTATTAACCATCACAGATAGTTACTCCTACCCCCCATTAGCATGGATCAGGCTAGTCTCCCTGAAAGCAAAACACTGCGCCTCCTTGAGTTAACTCTCACAGCAGACTTCAAGTGGAATGACTATGTAGAATCCAGAGCTAAATCTGCTGCTAAGAAAATCGGTTCTCTGTGCAGGGCCAGGAAGTATTTCCTGGCTGAAACAATCCTGCACATATATAAATCTGCCATATTTGGTCGGGTGCTCCTGCTATCCACCTAGGGGTCCTTGACATAATCCAACGGAGAATCTGTAATGTGATCGATCCCGACACTTTCTGACCGGCTCAATGTGGCTTCCCTATGTCTCTTCTACAAATACTTTCATGGCTTCTGCTCAGATGAACTTAGCTCACTGATACCCCCTGTATATGAATTTACTCGAGCCACAAGATTTGCATCTAGGTCCCACCCTTTTACTGTGAAACCAATAAGATGTAAATGTTAATTCTACTTTAGCAGATTCTTTTCTTGCACTTCTCACCTGTGGAATTCCCTTCCATTTACTTGCTTCCCTGACAGCTACAATCTCCAGTAATTTAAATGTAAAGTCAATAGTCATGTCTTATCTCACTAACTTGCATCCTCTCTCTCATCTTATTTCTGCAGTATTCTCATCCCTATCCTACCCACTTTCTGACATCCCCTGTATTCTGTCACCACTCCTCATAACTTCCCTCCTATGTAACCCCCTGCACAACAGGGGCAGTATAAAGACTTGCTTGGGGTGATATGATTCTTTAAAAAAAAAAAAAAAAAAAAAAAAAAAAGGTCACATATTTACATTGTTTTATAAATGTGTGTAATTTGTCAGCAGTCAACAAATAAGAACTGTGTCATTGTTACCACAAATGTTTTTGTTGACACAACTCTGTTCGTATGTTTTTACGTGGAGCTTACTTTAAAATCATGAGGTTTCACAAGAAGTTACTAGATAAAATATGTGTAAGGTTAAATTTCTTATGATTTTATTTTTTTCTAGAAATGTTTCACTCGAGAATGGATAAAGAATGTTAAGATTAAAATATTGATATTAAAAAAAAAATAATACCCCACTTATTTAAAACTTTATTGTTTAGGTGAATAAGAACAAACGCACACAGCCAAAATTTATATTCACAAAATATACCAAATGTGGAGTTGAGATTATATATTGCAAGAGTACAAAACAGTTTGTTGAAATAGGATGCTTGAAAGTGAGTTTAAAAGGTGTGTTTAGAAAAGATGTTGAATGTTTTGATTTTGTGTTAAGAGTGCAAAATTCAACCATTAGTATTTGCGTAGATTTCTGTGGCATTTAGTTGGCGTTGGGGAAATCTCACTGAAGATTAATAATATTGAATGAGTGAATAAGAGTTGAAATTGAAGTGAGTGAGTGGAATAGAGTTGAAAAGTAAGTTTTTCACTTGAGGATTTATGTTGAGCCACATGGTGAACGAAGTGGGTGATTGTGCTTCTGTCTATTACGTAGCGATTTGCGTGGAGGTCTACTTTCTGGCTCAAAGTGAAGTTTTTGCCGAGTTTATTCCTTTTAGACTGGCAAAGTGGATCAAAATGAAAGTTGAAATTTTTGGCACAAAATTAATAACATGTTCTCAGGTGCCTTTAGTTTATTAACCAATCAGCAAAGAGACTAAATCCAGCTTCTGTGGTTAAGAAATACGAGTTATCGTTCTGAAGCAAGTTGTGTGAATGTAAATTTTTTTTTTACCTTGACTCATTACACATACAATATGTAAATTCGAACTGCTTTTTTAATAAACTTTGCAAGGTGGATTCCACACATAAGTAGCGTTTTTTTTTGTATCTCTGGTGAATTCTCTTCACGTTCTTGTAATTTTGTTTTGGTTTTTTGCAATATTTAAAAAATTAAAATGCATATCCTTTCTAGATATTTTTTTTCAGATATTGTTTTGTTTTTAAAATATTCTAAAATTTTCATCTTAATTTAAAACATTCTCTGTAATCAGCCCCTGTTAACAACGACAAAAAACTCATAAGAAACAAAAAAAAAAAAAAAAAAAAAAAAAAAGAACGAAAAACAAAATAAAAGCACCAAAAAGTTTTAATTAGCAAAATTCAATTTAAAATATTTTTCCGAAAACGAAATCCATATGAAGTTATCTCCCTTTTTAATCTCGAACCTAAAAATCAACCTGAAATAAATTTAATTATTCAAATATTTATTATTTCATAACAAAGAGGTTACATATTAATTTACAGGATTTAAATTAACTAATTAAAAAAAAAAAAAGGCCAAAAGCCAAAGGTTAAACTGCCAACAAAATGCTTTTGTCTACTGTAACAAGAATTTTCTTGTCTGTAAGGATTTTATTTTGTGCGTGTGTGTATAAGAGAGAAAAAAAACAAAAAAACGAATTTATTCAATCGAATCTTATTTTAAATTTTCCTTTCTACATTTTTTGTTATTTTAAATCTAAAGAATAAACATTTTAAAAGGATTCTTCGAAAAAATCTCTTTAAGGCACTAAAAAAATATCGTGAAGGGCATACGAGGGAACAGAAAAGTAGGTAACTAAGTTTTAAAATGAATTTTGATAAATGAAAAATCTTTCTTGAAGTTTTCATTGATGCTTTAATTGGAAAGCTAAAAGATTAAAATTACTATTTCCAGTAAGCAAACTGGTGTATAGCAAACAGAAATTATATTGTTTGGCTTTAGAATCTCAACTTTTCGAGAGTTTTAATTTGTTGTTGTGTAAAATAAAAATGTTATGAGTAGCGGATGAAACATTGTTCAGGAATTGTAGTAATTAAATAATTGGAAAAAATCTTGTAACTTTTGGGTTTTAACAATTTTTCTCTTTTCAAGTAAAAAAAAAACTAAACAAAAAAAAAACAATTATTACAAAACAATGGTAAACAAAAAAAATAAATTAAATAAATAAAACGAAAACACTACCACATGTTCTCATTGTAAGACATGCACAAACAATAATTCTAATAATATAATATATACATGTAACCATTAAACAAAAACCTGCGATTACTAAAAAAAAATAAAAATAGGACAGAAATTTTGCAGTAAACAGTTAATAATGAAAAGAAGGAAAAACGTTTCACCTTGAAAGAGAGGTAACTCCCAATGATAATAATAATATATGTTAGACATCAACACGTGTTGTTAAAAATGCAAACAACAATTAGAAATCATCGACAATAATTTGTTATTTCATCAATCAAGTTAAAATAAGAATTTCTCACGAACTGGACAGTTTCATGAGAAAGTCAGACGTTTACCTGATGAAAATACTACCAATTTTCTCTTTCCGACTGGCAGCCATGATTAAAGCGATACAATGTGTGTGGGGGGTGTGACTGTGAACCCTCCGCGTAAAGGTAACCCGCCCCCTTACGTCATTAAGACAGACATCATGTCGATATTTAAAAAATAAAAGCTATATTTAATTCTTTTATATATGATAATACGCACTATTTTGTAACATTAGAATAATTAAGTTACACGAATGTCATACGAAGCCAGGAAAAGGATTTTATACGCAGGATCCAAAAATTCTCCAACCGCTTTTGCCCGGAAAGAAAGCAAAAAAAAAAAAAAAAATTGTTACTCCCTATTTTGTTTGTTTGTATAACGTTATATCAATTCCTTATTGGTTATTTAATGCTGCAGTTTAATTTTCTTGGGAGCTTGGAAGTAATACAAATATTATATTTTAATTTTATTCTGCTTTCACAATTGAATGGTGGACCGGTTAGTTTTTAGTGGTTGAGTTGGGTTGAGTTGGGTTGAATTTGGCCTTGTTTAGTTTTCCAATATCAGAAATATATATATATATATATATATATATATATATATATATATATATATATATATATATACCCCTCTACACTCTACCCCAGGGCCTTCGCCATTTGGAAAAAACAATGTCGCTGACGTGACGTAGAATCTGTATTATAGATCCTATGTCGAAATGTACATCCGACACCTTTGAATTTTGAAAATTTTCTCTAATTTATATATATATAAATTATATATATATATATATATATATATATATATATATAAAAGAAAGAATCAAGATGTATTTATGTATTAAAATATATCTTTTCATATTAACATTAACAATTCTGTAGTGTATTTTACAAAATGAGTAATATATCTCGTACAAGGTTGACTAGAAAAGTTTAGTAATTTTATCTGGTACAAGGTTGGTAAGAAGAGCTTAGTTAATTGAATGTGTGAAAACAGTAACAGATTGAAGTTCGACTATACTTTAAAAGATCTTCATATTCACAAAAAAAAAAAGTTACATATTATTTAAAAATCTTTTGGTTCGAAGATTTGCATTAAACTTTTCAATTTTAGATTAGTATATATAGTTTTCACTTGATAACTTAATAACATAACCGCGGCAAGGCTTTGAAGAATTTAAAAATTATTTTTGAAATAATTGAAACTTTATAAATTATAATTCAAAAAGAAAAAAATGAAAACTTATTTTAATTCATTATTCATCGAAAATTTTTTTTTCTTCTTTTGTCCTTAATATTTTAAAGTAGTTGAAAACTTAAATAATGTCATGGTTTTATTGCATGTTTTATTTTACTACTCGGAGCAGATTTTCGGAAAAACGGCCAACTGTATGGAAAAAAATGATTTAGATTCCCCAAGGAGTCCTGCGTTTATCTAATAAAATAGATTTTCAATACAAAATATAATTTTTTGAAATTTCATGAATTTACGTATGGTGGTGGTGGGGGGGATAACAGATGTAAAGCAAATTATATTTTTATTAAGATTGTCTAAAAATAATGATTTTCTAGGCATTATTAGTTTTATTAGCTAAACGCAGAACTCATTGGGAAATGTAAATCATCTGTTATTTTTTCAACCAGTTAGCCCTTTTTCTGAAAATCTGCTCCGAGTAGTAAAATGAAAAATGCAATAAAACTATGACATTATTTAATAAGATAAGCTTTTAATTGCTTTAATAAATAATATAAATTAAGGGCATTATAGTCTAAAAAAATCGATTAATAATGAAATTTTAAAAGAATTGTTTCACTTTTTTAATTAGAATAATTTTTAAAGTTTCAAAAATATTTAAAAAATATTTCAAAGACTTGTAGATATTATCTTATTAAGTTATTAAGTGAAGACTATGTTTATTAATCAAAAATTGAAAGTTTAATACAAATCATCGATCCATCGTATTTAAAAAAAAAATTTTTTTGTGTGTTTGATATTTTATTTGTATGTTAATTTCTGTGAGCACATTCGATCGCTCAAAAATAGCCGAAAAATTGGAAAAAAAATCTGAAAATTTTGGATTCTAATCAATATAATTTCTGTTTGAAAGACCTCAGAGTATTTCGCTTATATAGTAAATTTAATCATTTAGGCTTCTGTTAAAAATAAAATAAAAGTTTCAAGAAAACTACATTCAACACACACACACACACACACACACACTGGAATTTCATAAGAATAAAAGTAATTTATTTACAAAAGTTAAAATACAGATATACAGGTAAACATTCAAAACAATATTGATTCAGTTTTGGAGAAATTTAAGAATTAATTCAAACCAGACAGAGAGGAAAAAATATAGTATTGTCTCCAACTACTTTGCGAAACCGACTCCCGAGAGAACATTTCTCCGATCACTACAATCTTAATTCATGTCTTGGGTTAACTGTAATGTGATCGATCCCGACTTGGCAGCTCAGATACAGTCACTTTCTCACCGGTGCAATGTGGCTTCCCTGTGTTTCTTCTACAAATACTTTCACGGCTTCTGCTCAGAAGAACTTAGCTCAATGGTGCCCCCATGTATATATTTACTCGAGCCACAAGATTAGCAACTACCTCCCACCCTTTTACTGTGAAACCAATAAATTGTAAACGCAAATTCTACTTCACCAGCTTCTTTTCTCGCACTTCCCGTCTGTGGAATTCCCTTCCATTTACTTACTTTCCCGACAGCTACAATCTCCAAGAATTTAATTGTAAAGTCAATAGTCATCTCCTATCTCACTAACCTGCATCCTCTATCTCATGCTCCTTTCTCTGTCCACTCCCATCAGTTATCAGTATTCTCATCCTTCTCTTACCCACTTCCTGATACCCCCTATAACCTGTCACTCTTTCTCATAACTTTCCTCCTATGTAATCCCCTGCGCAACAGTGGCAGTAAAATGCCTTGCTTGGGGCGATATGATTATATATATATATATATATATATATATATATATATATATATTATTTTCTCCACCTGTTCGCATGAACTGTGCGTCTTACACTATAACACACTACCTTGAGTGGCTCCCGAGCATTGTACATTGTTAACGTCACTGTAAAAAAAAGAAAAGAAAAGACAGGATGCATGGTTATCAACAAAAGAATGAGCACCAAATTGCAAATTACAAATCAACGATACTAAAATCAAATAAGTACAAAAGTTTAAATAACTGGGAAATGCAAGACAATTTTTCCCGTCAGAAAAAAAAAAATCTTACAAATTAATATGTCTACCATTTGTCTGTAGGTTGATGGCAAGACCACACAATCGGAGTGGGAGACTATATGCGTTTAAAGCAGCCCAAAACCTCTTGTTTCTGTTATATTAAGCGTACGGTGGCAGAACAAAGAAGAAATGATGGAGGAAATAATTGTATTAACGAAAAAATACAACAAGTGGTAAATCAGTGTGAAGATCTCTCGTTGAAAGAAAGAGATAAGTCGTCTGTGGAGGCATACGGTAGGAGAGGGAGGGCGAGTTGTAACTTACTGCAACGACGGTCTTTGGCGGGTGTAATTGACGATGGGAGGTAGTGTCCTGACAGGCATTGTGAATCATGACTTGTATACCGACTGACTGTCAAAGAATTTCTTTTGATAGGTTTTTATATCCTTTTCTTAGGTCCAGGTCGGCTTTGGTTTTTATTTTGTTTCTTTAGGCGGGAGTGGGTATTATTAATGAAAATTCTGGATTGTATTTTTCTTTGAGTGCGTAATTGAAACGGAAGCTATGCGCTGAGCCTATGCGCAGTTGACGATTTTAGTTCAGCTTTGGGTTTCGGAGTATTCCTATCTGGCAAGTGGTGGAAATTTGTGTAACAGGAATCAGAAGATCTGGTTTTTGATGGCAAAGGTCACACAATCGGCCAGGGAGATGATTTGCGTTTAGAGTATCGAAAACATTTGGTTTATCCTTGATTGCACTCATCACAAACAAACGAGATAACGACTGTGGAATTCCCTTCCACATGATTGCTTCCCCGACGGCTACAATCTCTAGGAGTTTAAATGTAAGGTCGATAGACACCTCCTAACGCACTAACCTGCTCCCATTCTATCAAACACTCTTCCCATCTGCCCAACCCTCATCCTCGGTATCCTTACTCATCTGTCACCCTCCTTCTGACATTCCCTATGTCTAACCACTCCTCCTCTTTACCTTCCCCTATGTAGCCCCATGCGCAATAGTGGCAGTGGAATGCCTTGCTTGGGGTGAAATGATTAAAAAAAATCATAATAAAAAAACTGCCTATGGCGAGAAAACTCAGTGTTTTAAGGATGTCCTTGAACGATGTAACTTAAATTCCAAAATCTTTGCAGAACATATGGTCTTTTTGGTAAGTTCGTCTTTGGTTTCATGCCTTCAAATGTCTTCGATTTTCTTTTTTCATTTCAGTAAAAAGCTGCGATCAAATTGCATAAAACCTCTTTTGGGTCCATTGACTCTTTCTTTATTATTGATTCTTCGGAAAGAAAAAAATTCTAGCTTTCAGTGAATCGTCTGACATCACAAGCACACACAAAGATTTATGTATTGCAATACAAATAATCAATGATAAATACAAAGAGAATGTCGAATATTTATTTCAAGGTCGATCAATTCTTTGGCGAAGCTGCTGCTTGCGTTTTTAACATTCGTTCTTTTCTCTCATCTGTTCTTTTCAAGTTAGCTTCTTCTACCCCCCTCGTCTATACCTTTCTACTTTCCTTACCCCATCCGTACCCCATCGTCTATGCCCCTTTCTACTTTCCTTACCCCATCTGTACCCCCTCGTCTATACCCCTTCTACATTATGGTCGTTAGGATATTTTTTTTTAATTTGAAGAATGATGCCGCCAAGGCTAGCTGTGTGTCACATCACGATACTTGGGAACGCAGTTAATCGGAGACCGTCTACACAAAATTGGTTATCGAAACTGAGATATTTTTAACTGGGTCCCACCTTCAACGTTATGAGCTGCATTTATCAAAACTTGTTGACATATTGCGTCCAGTGGGTTGTGAGGCCTGTGCCTGGTATTCCCTTCTCAGACTGGGTGTCATGATGAGTATAATGGGCTCCATACATCTGGGATTCGGTGTCACTGTTTTTGGCATGCTGCTCTTTCATATAAACGTAATAATGATAATATTATCTATTACGATTTATAAGCCAATCTATCTATCTATCTATCTATCTATCTATCTATCTATCTATCTATCTCAGTATGTTTCTCTGTGCCTATATTGAAAGTGATATAGCTACTTACGCTATGAACTCCGTATTTGAAGGTTAAGTGGACACAATACATTTTATGTGAGATGCTAATATTATTGCAGCTGCATTATTACAATTCGGTAAGCAGCCGCTGTGCACACGCAGGCCGTGTCACATATGTGCACAACGACGATATGGTCTGCTTGCATTTTGGGCGTCCATGTTTTTCTAACCATTTACCTGCTTGACCCGTTCTAACCAGAGTCCAACCCGCGAACCACGCAGCTCGTTTCATTATTCAACTTACAAATGAAGTGTTGTATATTCTCTCATGAATTATTTCCGGCAGAGGTTAAAAATCTAAGGTGAACCATTCTGAAAAACTCGACGGCAGATATGTAATTTATTTACCCTTATACCCACAAAAGACAAACTTGTATAAACAGAAAATATCTATCTATCTATCTATCTATCTATCTATCTATCTATCTATCTATCTATCTATCTATCTATCTATCTCAGTCTGTTCATATCTATCTATCTATCTATCTATCTATCTATCTATCTATCTATTTCAGTCTGTTCATATCTATCTATCTATCTATCTATCTATCTATCTATCTATCTATCTATCTATCTATCTATCTATCTATCAAAATGACAAAAGTGGAAAACTTAAAATTCCCAGCATCCGCCTGCTTGTTCGCATGTGTAGTCGCACCAACATGACAAATTTATTCCGATGATATCCTGAATAACAAAACTACATAAGAGCTGTCGTGTTTCAGTGCTATATTAAGTACTTCAACACCTCATCAGGCGGTGCAGCAAAAGAATTCAACGACTTTGAAAAAGACTTAACTAGCGTTGTAAAAAACATAAAACTCCATAAAAAACAAGACATATTTTAAAAGAAACTAATAGAAGATATAACTAAAATAAAAAAATACAACAAATGTATTTGTCACAGCGGACGAAACTAGAAATTAATATGAACTAAGCCCCATACACACAATGAATTACTCAAGGACAACATAACTAAAACATACAAAAAAAAAAATCACCCAAAATAATAGAAAACGATATCAACACGGAAGTCATCGCCCAAAAATTAGAATAAGTTGCATCAGTCAGGCGCAAGCCTTTATCACACTAAAGGGCCACAAAGAAAATTTCAAAACTAACCCAGCATTGCAGACTCATAAACCCAACCAAAAAATAAGAAATACTAGAAAGGATTCTGAACTAAGGAAGAAGTAAAGTGTAAATCACAACCCCCCCCCCAAAAAAAACTAAAAAAACAACCCCTCCAAAACCCCCCAAAACAAAACAAAACAAAACAAACAAAAAAAAAAAACCACAAAAAGACAACACCCCCCCCCCAAAAAAAAACAAAACAAAACACACACACACACACACACACACACACACACACACACACACACACAAAACTTATGACTGGTTAAACAGTATAAAAAACAAACCTAATTACCAATTTGTACAATTAAGCATAAAAGAATTTTACCCGTCTATAACAGAACTCATGCTAGATAAGGCAATCGCCTTAGCCCAGGAACAAGTAAAAATAAACACTAACGAAATCGACATCATTAAACACCAGATGTGGCCAGATGTAAAGAGTGATGCGGTTGCAGAAATCTTTTTTGACAACTATGACTGGATTTTTCTATTTTTGTTGAGAGTCCTGTTGCCAGACACAGGATCTTCCAATAGCCACTCACTTGTTCCGGGTAGCACTACCTTCTTAAGGCATTTGATGTAGGACTCTATGTTGAGTCTGAGGTCCCGTGGAAAGATGAACAGAGGCATAACGTCGCCATCATTAGTGATCACCCCAAATACATTTGAAATCACCGTTAGACTCATCCAACTCTTCCCGAATCCTTTGCACTGTCCTCAGATTGAAAGCAAACACTCTGAAATGGTTTCATTGAGTTTTCCGGATAGAATGCCAAGCAGAAGTGAATACCGTTTCCAAATTTTCGCCAAAGTGAATTGCATCATGGAGCTTTCTTTTCACAGACAATGCCCAGTACTATACTTTGTAGTCGACAAAATAAAAAACAAACAAACAAAATAACGAACGTGCATGAAAAAAATTTAATATACCAAATAGTAACAATGTATACATTACACGATATATATATATTAGTCATCCACATACAAGCCCGTTTCGCTGTATCACAGCTCATCAGTGTGGCTATACATATCCACTTGCTTCTGGCCGGGATCGAAACTCAACCGATTTGGTGTCAGTCGGAGTCTCTACTCCCTAAGCCATAACCAGAAATTTTGACGTCTTGTATGTAAGCAGTGTATACAGACGCCGGTCACCGAGAGAACTCAATTCATTTCTGAAGAGTCACGCATTTCGAAGCACTTTATGTGCTTCTCATCGGGTGATGAAGTTGGGATGAAAATTAAATGGTGAAAACGGTTTATTTGTGGTGATATGATGTTTAAATGAAAGTGGGGTTGGGAGCTTATTCTGATTCTGTCGGCCGTATTGTAGTCTTAGAGATATGGGTTAGGAGAGGTGGATTAGTTTAAGACAGATTCCTTTTAGATTTTATCTGGGTTTTGGTGGAAGTGGCGTTGCTGTTAATGAGAGCGATGTAAATTTATGTGGTATAGGGACTATTAGAATGGTCTAGTCGTCCGTTCGTGGGTCTAGTGATACTGCTATTGAGTTAGATAAGGGAGTGGGGTAGCTTAGTTTTGGGCAGGTCGCTTTTTCGTTTAGTTTAGGTATTTTGTATTGGAATATATGTTTTTTTGTTTTTTATGCAGTGCCGATAGTTTTTATTTCACTACTATTTACAGGTAGATGAAATTATTGTTGGTGTGGTGTGGGATTTATTTTCTTTTATTTTTACGTTTTTTGTTCTATTTATTTAGAGGGTTGATTATGTGTATTTATTGCATTATTTGGGTGGAGGGTTGTGTGGATGGGGTGTTTTTTGTTTTATTTAAATTTTAACGAGAAATATTTGTGATGTTTGCATAATACTGCTAGTTAGTCTCTACGGTTTAATAGTTCGCTACTCATTATTTTATGGTCCCATACCGGGTCCATATCAATAATGCTAATGTATTTTAACGTATATATCAGTTTATAGCTATAGCATAACATACAGCATAATACAAATAAACAGAAATCACGTTCTAGAAGGTTTCATAATGTTAAAGAAAAAGCTCCAGGAAGCGCTAGAAGACCACAGAAAATCATATACGATTTTAGAAATTTCGTGTCTGTAATCAGAGCTATAATAATCAAGAACTGGCAAAATAACGGATACCTGACGATGAGCAGAGCGTAATTGACTGAAACAATGTATCTATAATCACAGTTGTAATAATGAAGAACTGGTATCAAAGAGGAAAAATACCAGACTAATTAGCAGATGTCTCAAATATAACGGATGCCTGAAGATAAACAGAGCTTACTTGCATGAAACGTTGCGTGTATGATAATAGCTATAATTATCATGAACTGGCGCCCCAGGGACAAAATAACACAGCAATTAACAGCTATATGGTAAATAACTGATACCTGAATATGACAAGAGCGTATTTGGCTGAAACATTGCGTCTATAATAACAGTTATAATTAATAGCAACTGATATGACGACGATAAAATAATACAGTAATTAAAAGATATGTAAAAAATAACGGATACTAGATGACCGGAGTGTACTTGGCTGAAACGTTGTGTATATAATAACAGCTATAATAATTAAGAACTGGCATCACAGGGTTAAAATAACACAATAATTAACATCTATGCCATAAAATAATGGACACTCGGAAATGAAAATGCGTCAGTCAGTTAAGTGCCACACATGATACACGATTGGGCGATCCTGCCTCGAAAGGTTTTCCCGCAGTAAGTTGCTATCACTTTCTGTGGCAGACTGGTTGCCAACCAAGGCTAGAGAACCTAATCTGTCCGGTTATTTAACCCATAGGAACAGGTGAAGAGGCTCATCCCTTGTTTCCTGTTTAGGATGCGGTTTCCGGTTTTCTCTTTTCCAATCTTTTCACTCTTTTCTTTTTTAGTTTATTTTTTTTTTCAATTGGAGTAGATAGACTAAACTATCGCCCGGTTCACACTTCACCCACGTCTATTGAACAGGTAAAGAGTCTCACGCCTTGTTTCCTGTTTAGGATGCGGTTTCCGGTTTTCTCTTTTCCATTTTTTTCACCCTTACGTAGCCCCCTGCGCATCAGTGGCGTTACCGCCTTGCTCGGGGTGATATGATTAAAAAAAAAAAAGGTAGAGGGAAGAGACAGATTAATTCCTTCCCCAAAATTATTGGCGCGTGAGTAAATGCAACGAATTCAATTAGAGTTTGAACTCCGCTTTTGGTTTTCTCGTTCCGAGCCGATATCCACTGCACCACCCACACGCATGTGCCTGAAACCGCTATAATAATCAAGATGTGAAAAATTGTCCGAAGAAATTACATCATATCAACGTTTGATTAACTAATAAGTTGGTCAGTCAACTTCGCATTGAAATTTCTAAACGCCGTTTATTTCAATTTTTTTTTTTAATCGTATCATCCCGAGCAAGGCGGTAACGCCACTGATATGCAGGGGGCTACGTAATAGCGAAAAGATTAGAAAAGAGGAAGCCGGAAACCACATCCTAAACAGGGAACAAGGTATGAGCCTCTTAACCTGTTCAACAGACGTGGGTGGTGTGTGAACCGGGCGATAGATAGATCTATCTACTCCAATTAAAAAACAAAAAAAACAAAACAAAAAAAAAAACATGGTGGTGGATTACTAAGTTTTAACTTAGTAAAAGTCCAGTCAAGAGATTTCTGCTTAAAATAAAAATAAAAGAAATAAAAAAAAAATTAAAGAAAGCCAGTTAAACATGAAAAGCTTAAAGTTTAAAATTAGGCAGAACAAAAGAAAAGACTTACTTTAGGAATATTTCAAACAAAACAGATTCCCAACTCGACACGAGAGTCTTTATGAATTGAATTTTGATTATATATTTGATATATTTGATTAAAAACTAATATCAGTCTATAAATAGAGGAAACTGAAAGATTAAACTGGCATAATAAATAAATATTGTATGAATAAGCGTTTCATATGATCGAAAAAGTGTCACCCCGAATGAAATTCGATTCTAGAAAGACTGGATGTTCAAGTAAAAGATTGAGTATCAAATGAAGCTGCTTCCTGCCTGGGTTGAAATTAGATCCGTTTAAGACAGATAAAAATAATCTGTCTGTAACCCTATTGAGGTGAGCAACGTTTCAAGGAGAAAGAGTGAAAACTACAAGACCTGTATGGGTGAACAATTCAGTAGCATTTTCTTTCGAGGGCGTCGCTGGGAAAAATGACTCCATTGAATTTTTCTTTATAATTCCGAATGCGCAATATAACAGTTCAGTGAAACAAATCTTTCAATGTTTAGTCATCAGAAAAGATCATTTAAATATCAAATATATATATATATATATATATATATATATATATATATATATATATTATGTTTTAGAACATGTACATAATTTTTTCTATATATGTCCTCTACAATCATATGGTTGTTTCGACATTATCCAACGACATTATCCAACGTCTCCTTAGGAGGAATGAGCAAGAACTGAAATAATCGCCACCTATATTTGGTTCATTGTTATTGTGGGGTTGGTTGGGGTTATTGATAATAAAGGGAACATGTCTTCCGTGTTGACCGTTAGACTTTTGAAGAACTTGGTTTGTGAAGTTAAATGGTTGATTAATGGCATTAGCTGTTAGAATGTACGTTTTTATTGGTCGGGTATATCTTTTGGTTAGAATTTCGAAGAACGTGGTGTGTGAAGGTTGATTACTTGGTCAGTTGTGCATGTGAATGCGGTTTTTTTTTTGTGATTAGGGAACCCATCTTGTTTGTTGACCTTCAAAATTTTTAGGACAGTGGCGTGGTTAGCTATATATATATATATTGATTGTTTAATACTTAGTTTTTGGTCCTAATAGGGTTAGACCAGTACAAATTTGTATTAAAAAGTTTTCTATACAATTATATTGTAGAACTTTTGTTCTACAATATAATTGTATAGAACAAGTGTAGTTATTTAAAATAGCCTGAAGAAACCACTCATCGTGGAAACGAATGTTGCGAAATAACTAGTTTAAAAATGAAATATATATATATATATATATATATATATATATATATATATATATATATATATATATACTTTCAGAATGAAAGGCAAATTTTGTTGATATATAGATTGTAAATCATAAAATGGACTGTTGACTTATGCTTGAGGGTTTACTATTTGCCCATAGCTGGAACCATAACAGGTGCTGCCACCAAGGAGAGAAGGAGAGAAAGAGAGAGAGAGAGAGAGAGAGAGAGAGAGAGAGAGAGAGAAGAGGAGGAAAGATAGAGCGAGTGGATAAAAGAAAGGAAGAATGAGAAAGACATAGAAAGAAAGGACGGGAGAAGAAAGAAAGTGAGAATGAGAGAGAAAAGGAAATACAGAGAGAGAGAGAGAGGGGGAGAGGGAGGGGGAGAGGGAGAGGGAGAGTGAGAAAGGAAGAGATGGGGAGAGGGAGAAAGTAAGACGTTGAGGGAGAGACAAGATGCGGAAGGATAGAGAGAGTGGATCAAAGAAAGAGATAGAAAGATAGAAAGAGATGAAGAGGTGAAAAGATGATCTAATGAGAGAGAGAGAGAGAGAGAGAGAGAGAGAGAGAGAGAAGAAAGAAAGAAAGTGAGATCGAAAGAGAAAATGAGAAAAACAGAGAACGCGCGCGCGCGCGAGAGAGAGAGAGTGAGTGAGAGAGTGAAATTAAAAAAAACACCGGGAGGATAGAGAGAGTGAGAGTGAGAAAATAAATGATAAATAGAGAGATAGATATGAATAGACCCTGATAGATAGATAGATAGATAGATAGATAGATAGATAGATAGATATGAACAGACTGAGATAGATAGATAGATAGATAGATAGATAGATAGATAGATATGAACAAACAGAGATAGATAGATAGATAGATAGATATGAACATAAAGAGATAGATAGATAGATAGATAGATAGATAGATATGAACAGACTGACATAGATAGATAGATAGATAGATAGATAGATAGATATGAACAAACAGAGATAGATAGATAGACAGATAAATAGACAGATAGATATGAACAGACTTAGATAGATAGATAGATAGATAGATAGATAGATATGAACAGACTGACATAGATAGATAGATAGCTAGATAGATAGATAGATATGAACAAACAGATAAATAGACAGATAGATATGAACAGACTTAGATAGATAGATAGATAGATAGATAGATAGATAGATAGATAGCTAGATAGATAGATAGATATGAACAGACTGACATAGATAGATAGATAGCTAGATAGATAGATAGATATGAACAAACAGAGATAGATAGATAGATAGATAGCTAGATAGATAGATAGATATGAACAGACTGACATAGATAGATAGATAGCTAGATAGATAGATAGATATGAACAAACAGAGATAGATAGATAGATAAATAGACAGATAGATATGAACAGACTTAGATAAATAGATATGAACAGGCTGACATAGATAGATAGATAGTGTGACCTGGAGAGAGGACAAAACAAAAAGAAAGTTGAGATCAAATACAGGAAGAACTAGAAGAATTGGACAATGAAATGCACGGAGAAGAGAGAGACACACAGAGAGAGAGAGAGAGAGAGAGAGAGAGAGAGAGAGAGAGAGAGAGACAGAGACAGAGACAGAGACAGAGAGAGAGAGAGAGAGCTAGCTATAAAAATATCAGTTTGCCATCTGGGTACACCTCGTCACGATGTCACCTCGTGCTAAATTAGTTTTGTAGCGTTGGGCTCTCGCACCTTACCCAAACAAAGACGAAAAACGGTCAATTACTAAAAAAGGACTCGGCAGATTTTACAGAAAAGCACAAACTCATTCAAAAAGGCTTTTCCGAAATTTCCCACTCTTGTGATTTTACCAATATGATTCAGTTGATCTTTACCCCCCCCCCCCCATATATATATATATATATATATTAATGCAGGTTTCATTGAATAATATAGACAAGTTTTGTCTATTAATTTTGTGTAGGATCCGTTCATACCGTCTGATATACTTGATGGTGATGTCGTTAAAAGACAACAAAAAATCACAGTATTTGTTGAATTTTTTATCAGGTCTAAGCTTTCGGCTCACATAAGCCATTATCAAAGAGTAAATAATAACACACAGTAAACATAGAACATTTAAGCTATTAACAATAAAGATAATTGAATTGAAAATATAAGTCCATCCCTACCGTGGCGGATGGCCGAAGACAGTGGTGTTGTGGTCCCTGGTCTGATTACAGACATTTGAGTACGTTGTTGGAAATATCGAAATTGATTGTATTCAAACCAGGTTTAAACTGTTTAATGTAGAGTGCTTCGAGGATTTTTAGTTTCTGCTTATTATTTTCTTGTTTGAGTATGTACGTGTTATCAACAAGCGTTTTTCTCAGAAATGTGCGTTGATAACCGTGTTGTTCTAAATGACGGAATATATTTGAATTTTTATTTAAGTGCAACGTCAGACGCCGTGAGAGCGAATTTGTGGTGTGGCCGATGTAGATATTATTGAGGTTGTTAGAGATACATTCTCTAAATGGACATATGAATTTATATACTACATTGGTCTTTTGCAAATCACTAACGGTGGGGGAAGAGTCGTTGCGGACAAATGAATTAGATGTAGTGGATTTAGTGTAATATATAATGAACTTAATTCTTTTGTTAGGGTCTGTTGGAGAAATATTAGTATTTATGAGTTTTTTTAGGATGTTTTCATCTAGTTGGTAGTTGGAGTGCATCTGGCTACGGTATAAGAGAGTGATATGTTTAGGATTGGTTGGGTTAGTATCATGTGTTGTTTTTTCCATGTTAAGCTTTTTAAGAAAGTAATGTATTTGTTCATCAACTATGTAGTTGGGAAAATTATTATTGATGAGTGTCTGTTTTATGTTTTTTAGTTCACTGTAGAAGATCTGATTTGTAGATGAATTGACTTTTGCACGGTATAATAGATATATATATAATATATATATAATATATATATATATATATATATATATATATATATATATCCCAGTCTGTTCATATCTGTCTATCTATCTATCTATCTATCTATCTATCTATCTATCTATCTATCTATCTATCTATCTCAGTCTGTTCATTATCTATCTATCTATCTATCTATCTATCTATCTATCTATCTATCTATCTATCTATCTCAGTCTGTTCATTATCTATCTATCTATCTATCTATCTATCTATCTATCTATCTATCTATCTATCTATCTATCTATCTATCTATCTATCTCAGTCTGTTCATTATCTATCTATCTATCTATCTATCTATCTATCTATCTATCTATCTATCTATCTATCTATCTATCTCAGTCTGTTCATTATCTATCTATCTATCTATCTATCTATCTATCTATCTATCTATCTATCTATCTATTTATCTCAGTCTGTTCATTCTATCTATCTATCTATCTATCTATCTATCTATCTATCTATCTCAGTCTGTTCATTATCTATCTATCTATCTATCTATCTATCTATCTATCTATCTATCTATCTATCTATCTATCTATCTATCTCAGTCTGTTCATTATCTATCTATCTATCTATCTATCTATCTATCTATCTATCTATCTATCTATCTATCTATCTCAGCCTTTTCATATCTATCTATCTATCTATCTATCTATCTATCTATCTATAGTCATCCGCAGACAGATCTGTTTCGCTGTATCACAGCTCATCAGTACGGTTAGACTCCGATTGCTTTTAACCCAGGATTGTAACCCGACCGAATTATATATATATTCAATTTGTAAACGAGTTATTACACGACCTAGGTTTCTACCATGAGTGACGTCTCCAGGCGAGTTTTAATTTGAAGATCGCCTGAAGACACCGCTCATGGTAGAACCTAGGTCGGGTAATAATTCGTTTACAAATGGAGAATATTCAAACGTTCTACAATATAATTGTGTTTAACACTTTTTAATACAAATGTGCACTGGTCTAATCTTATTAGGACCAGAAACTAAGTAATTAAACAATCAATATATATATGGCTGACACACTAGTCTGCTCGAGCGAATAGCCAGTCCTTATCGCAGAAGCCTACCCAAGCAAATGTGTGTTTGTTCAATATCCACAGATCATTGTACTGTATGCATGATCAGAGGATCTGTGAGATAGTAACAGTTTAAACAACGCTTGTACGCTCAAACCCTCGGTCACGATGACTTGCGACTTTGTGCAAGCTCAACCAACAACGGCTTTCGAACTGTTGCATTTACAAATTTCACTCACAGGCTTGGGTCAACTCATGGTATGGTTTTCCGGGAGGGTGTTACAGAGTAAACGGCACAGTTTATGGGAAAAATAACTGTTAATACTCGACTTGAAAAGGTTGTGACTGTACTGAGCAAGAAAACATTCTCTTGGAAGTTGGTTCCACAGACCAGTGGTTCGCATTAAAAAGCTGTTCTAGCGGAACATACTTTTCAATTAAAGAATATAAATAAAATGAGGTGGTTCATTACAATCTGCGTAGTATGGCAGGTCTTAGCCGTGAAAGTTAGAACTGGTGGAAGTAAGTGTCGTGGACCCGGTTAAGAAGTCCAGCAAGAAATCATAAACAACAACCAAAATAGGAAATAAGAATATATATTATAAACACAAAATACAACTACTTGGGACTTTGTTAGTAGAACGAATAAATAGGGTTAGGAAGTAATACTATAATTGGGACTCGCAATAGTCGTACGGTAGCAGTCTTGGCTATCGCTGTCTATCGCTCTCCGCTGATCTGTTTATGCTGATCTCCTGATGATCTCTCACGCTGATCTCGATCTGATCTCCTCTTGTGAGGGGAAGTATATGTAGTTGTAGAAAGAGTTCAGTCCATTGTAATGGGTGATACCACCATGACAGTAAAGAATGTAGTTCGTCTGAGCACTTTCCATAGAAAAAAGCGAGGTTTGCAATGTTTCGTCTAGGGGAAAAGGGGTGGTAGAGCAGAAAATAATATTATTATATACGAGGGTCATTCAATAAATAAGGTGAATATTTCGGTATAAGGACATCTACGAGGGTCATTCAATAAATAAGGTGAATATTTCGGTATAAGGACTTCTAATACAGATAGAAGCTTACTTTTTTAATTTTTTTTTCTTGTACTTCTTTTTCAAAGAGATTTAATTTTTTTTGCAGATTGAAAAAAAAAAATCCTGAGAGTTTTGGAGGTTAACAAAGATGGCCGGCCAAGAAGCATGCTCCAGGATTGAACAGAGGTCAGTTATCAACTTTTTGGTTGCTGAAGGGTGCAAACCAGTTGAAATTCAAAGGAGAATGTGAACTGTGTATGGTGCCACATGTTTCAGCCAAAAAAATGTTTACAAGTGGGCTAAATTGTTTAAAGAAGTTTGAAAGTGACGATGAAGTCAAAAGTGCTTTGAGCGATTAGCTGAGACATCAGTCCAAAGATTTTTACGCTGAGGGAATACGGAAGCGTTTGCACAGATGGGAAAAGTGTGTGACACGACTGGGAGACTACGTTGAAAAATAAAAATAAAAAGTAAGCTTCTATCTGTATTAGAAAAATACACCTTAGAAAAGTTCACCTTTTTTTTTGAATGACCCTCGTACTATACCAACATTGTATATGGAGCACAATGCGAGTCAGTATTTGGCACAGTTCACACGCTTATAGATCAACCTGTGGCAAATAAAACCGTATTAAAAATATGACAAATTTTAGTAAAAAAAATAAAAAATGTTATATATATATTTAATTAAACGTTATTTTTATTGGATACTCATATTGAAGTAGATGTTCAGTTTTTATTATTAAACAGCATATTTATTTATTTACATCTATCGGCCTGAATATTCGAAAAATATTGTTAGAAAAATATGCTTCCCTCGGCAGGATTCGAACCTGCGTTCTTTAGACCCCTCGGCAACATAGTACCACCTAATCAAACAAAACCCAAATAGTGCTTTTGACGGTTTAATAATATAGATAAATTAAAATTATGCTAGATTTAATCAATATTTTAAATATATATATATTCAGTTTGAGAAAGGTGTGAGTTTGTGACCCTGGGTTTCACGCTCTTGCGATCGTCAGACAAGCTTTATATATGTTAGCTCTATCACTGATATTGAGCACTTTCAAATAAGTACCGCTCATATATAGTATGTAAGTAATATAATATATATAACAGACTGCATATATATATATATATATATATATATATATATATATATATATATATTTCCATTTGTTCAAAAGTTCAAAATTTCTACAAAATAATTGTATTGAACACTTTTTAATACAAATTGTGCACTGGTCTAATCTTATTATGACCAGAAAATAAGTAATTAAACAATCAATATATATATATATATATATATATATATATATATATATATATATATATATATATATAGAGGCTTTCTTTTTTTTCCCCACACGCATACACAACTCTCTCTCAACACACACACACACACACACACACACACACACACACACACACACACACATATATGTATGTGTGTGTGTGTATCTATATATGAATAGACACACACATATATATAAATAGACACGCACATACACACACAGACATATATATATATATATAGACACACACACACGCACACACACCACCTGTCCTCATCTGTATGTATTTATGTATAACTGACCACCCCGAAGAGTAGGTTGACGCGTAAAGCCGTTGTTATTTATCTGAGGTAAGAATTCGACAAACACCTCACATAATTCTCACCTTGGGTAATCTCAAGTGTGTCTTCAGCAAGCATTGGCCGCGACGCGTAATTGTCGGAATTCAACAAACACTTCCTTCAGAATAAAGACCAAAAGACAGAGAACGTCTGATACAACCATCCACTTATCGCCGCCATCAATTAAAATAAAACAAACAAGAAAGAAAAATTAAAAGAAACGTTAAAATATACAAACTGCGCCTAAATTTCAAATTGCACAAAGACTTCGATTTAGCTTTTCTTAAATTCAAATTCATACAAAATTACTTATCAAAATTAATTTAAATCATAAAAAAACTTTAATCGTCCATTTTCAAAATTTGTATTAAACTTAACATAGTCTGGCACAAGAATATCATAATGGAGCGCCTAATGAAAATCGCATTACTATACTAATTATAGTATGCAAGAAAATCATTTATATAGATTGCTAGAACGCCTAGCGCAACTTGATGGTTAACTAGATATTGTCAGTTCTAAAGTGAAATGAATTTAAACTTCACTGAATTCCCTAAGCTTCCTCTATGTGGGTAGGGGTCGCAGGTTCGAATCCTGCCAAATGACACGCATTTTCGTAATAAAAAATTATCATAACTCATCAGACTGGTAGAAATAGATATATAATACTGTTTGATTATAAACAGAATATCTACTTAAATACGAGTATCGATCAAAAATAATGTTCAAACAAATCATTTCAAATTGTTGGTTGTTTATAACCGTTTCGGTAATCTTCGTTAATTTCCGTAACATGTTTACATTTGTTGACATTACATTTCAAAGTAGAAATGGTTATTACGATGAATTCGAAAATTGTGTTATAGGCTTAATTTGACTTCGTTTAGACTGAAGAACCGATGCGTATTTTGGTAGCAATTACTCTTAGACATGTATTGTTTTCACAATAGAAACTTTGTGTCTATTACATCTAATTATCTTTTTTTCTAATTTATCGAATTTCATATAAGCAAAAATGCTTGTTCTGTGTGAATAAATTCGCCATAATTCATGTCGTATTGTTCCAAGCTTGAATGCTTATAAAATACTATTCCAAACGCGTTATTTTCCTCTGCTCCCGTTCAAAAGGTTAGGGAGGATTCTGAACCGGACGATAGGTGAACCTATCTACTCGTATTTATTTTCAATAGAGAAATAAATACGAAATAGAATTTCAGAGTTTAGGTGGAAACGTTAGAAACATGACGTTGAAATAGATTTTAGAAGGAACTGGAAAAGCAATCCTAGGCAGGGAAGAAGGGATAAACCTCCAGACCTGTTCAAAAGATTGGAGAGGAGGGTGAATCGGGTAAGAGGCGAACTTATCGACTCCTATCGCTGAGAACATTTGTTTATTGACCGTTCCATTTCCATTTCCCCAAGTTTTAACTGACCCGGTTATTATTATTATTACTATTATTAATGCAATATGGGATCAGGAGAGAGAGAGAGAGAGAGAGGTCCAAGAAGTCGCTATCGTATTTTAACTGTGTTGTCAATAAGGCTGTCGTTTGTACAGTCCCGACACCTCCCTCGAGTTTAAGTTCATCCGACTATTTTCCTAAGTTCTTCACAACCCCGTTCCCAGTACTCTAATAACTATTGGAATGGCTGTCAGCTTCATGTTCGATAACGTTGTCAGTTCGATTCTTTCTGGACACGACTCACTACTAGATCTCTGCTTTACCTCCACCCCTGACTCTTGCAACTCTGCCCCCTCGGAAACTCTGATCATGCGATAGTTTCCGTTAACGTCTCCTTCCACCTCCACTCCACCCAAGAACCTCAGACTAGCAGAATATCTTACTGCTACCAAAGTGTTGATTGGGACTCGTTCGGCGACTTCCTGAGTGACGTCCCTTGGAACAAAAGCATTTAACCTTCCCGTTGAAGACTGTGCGGTTGAGGTCCCCTCTTGAGTTAAGGCTGACATCGATGCTTTCATCCCTGCCAGGAAGTTGAGACTTAAATCCCACTCATACTCCTGGTTTTTCCTTGCCTGCTCAGCTGCCATCACCCACCGAAATCACTTCTTTCGACTTTACCGAAGTCACGCGTCGAACCATAACAGGCGCTTTTTTTTTCCTCGGCTCGCAATGAGTGCAATAAGATACTTAAAGGAGCTAAGCTGATGTTTGCAGCCAGAATGAAGCTGCGCATAGCATCCTGTAAGTTCGGCTTTAAAGACCACTGGAAGCTCTGTAAAAGCCCTCAATCTCACCTCTAATCAACGAATTTGAGGTCCTCACCTCTTCAACAGACAAGGATGATTGCTTCGCTCGCAGATTCTCCACTAACTCGACTCTGGACTCGTTTGGAGCATCTGTACCTGACTTCCCTCCCCGAACCCAGGCCCAAATGACTGACATACTAATTACTCCCTCGGTGGTCTCCAAAATAATTTCAAAGCTTGACCCCCATAAGGCGAGCAGTGGCGACGGAATACCAATCATTGTCCTAAAGAAATGTGCTCCTGAACTCTCCTCTGTTCTCAGTAATCTCTATAACTACTGCTTCTCTGCTTCTTGCTTTACTGCCTGCTGGAAATCCTCCTCCGGGGTTCCTATATATAAAAATACTGGAGAACTCTCTGACTCCGCTAATTATCGGCATATCAGCTTCCTACCGATCTTTGGCAAAGTGTTCAGAGCCATCATCAACGCCGAGGTGGTACAACATTTCTCAGTCCACAGACTCTTTTCTAACAAACAATATGGTTTCCGCATCACAAGGTCTACTGCTGATATGATCACGACCATCACTGAATAGACCAGGCCCTCGAAAAGAACGGCGAAGCCTGAACTCTTGCTCTTGACATCTCCAAAGCGTTTGACAGAGTCTGGCATGCTGGTCTTCTATGCAAGCTGCTGGGCTATGGTATACCTGGACAATTGTTTGACCTAATCCAGTCATTCCCATAAGCTGAGGTTACCAGAGATTCTTTCAATTTCCACATTTTTTTTACTTTAATTTCCAAAGATTTATACTTTGTTAGTTTTTCAGATTTCTTTATTATTCAGTGAGGGAGCGGCATGCCAACAGAAGTTGAATTATACGAAGCCAAAATGTAACCTTCATAACACCCAATTTAATAAGGGTATACCGGGCACACGCACCACAACTAAATGTGCGCGACATGGTGCTGATAAAAGGATTTTATCTAAGCAGCACGTAACTTTGCGGATGGGATCTAGCCAAATACGCCTTCAGGTCGGATAGGCTAGTCCGTTCAGATGTTCACCAATCGAGGGTGTTGCCAAATATGGAGATGTGACTCCTAAGCTGCCTCATTCATTATTCTTCGTATTAGTAAAGTTTTTAAAAATACACTTAGTTTCTTTGCAAACAAAGTGTTGTAGCTGTTGGTGTTGATTATGATTATATGGATACTGATCAGTGTCCTACTGATTTCAATATTGCCGATAGTTTCAAGAACACAGCCCACTGAGATTATGAAACAAGTCAGACGAAATGTCAAGAAGACGCTTATAAATGTGAATGTAAACAGGTGTCCTGTAAAAGGAAGTGTCAACTCAAAAGAAGAGGTGTCATGAAAAGTGTCATCAAAAGAAGAGGTGTCATGAAAAGTGTCATCAAAAGAAGAGGTGTCATGAAAAGTGTCATCAAAAGAAGAGGTGTCATGAAAAGTGTCATCAAAAGAAGAGGTGTCATGCAGAAAGAAGTATTAAATGCCGACACGTGTGGTTGAACAATGATCAACAGATAAAAAATAATGGATTATTCCACTGGCGATTAGGCAACCACTAAAATAACTATATAAGCACCAGACAGAAATCTGGGGCGAAGAGCGAATAGCGAATCTATCGAATGACCTAACTGTGAATCTACTGTGAACCAAGATATACAACGTGTGATACCAACACAACACACCGGTAACCTTGTAGGCTACAATAAAACAAATGCGGTTACAACAACAGGGTTATGAATGTCCTTTCAGTGACTTAAAATGGTATTTTGATGGCCGGGCAATAGTAGAGGAATACCGCAAAAATGATGTCTTAAAGGTCAAATAGATATGTGACCCGAAGATGCCGAATTGCTGTAGCAACCAATTACGGATTTAGTTGGGTTCTTTTGCTTATTACTTTTTTTTCTGAATTTTTTATAATGTTTAAAATAAATACTTTTTCTGTAGATATACTTATAAATCTGATTATACTACAAGAAGGCAGTTTTAAAACAGGTGTAAAATTTATTCAAGTTTTAGAAAGTCTGAAGAGAACCTTTGGTAGCTCGCTATTTGCGAGTTATAATACAAAGTTTATGTTGTGGATTCTGGTTGAGAAACCACACAAAATAAATAATAACAAAAACAGATATGGAGATAGAAAATGTAAGTTATATTGAACAGAAAATATACAAACTGGAACACGGGTTAGTCAAGTCAGGAATACTGTTAGTAGGAATCAATATATACAATCTTGTAGTGAAGAAGTAAGTCCGAGTAATGAGTATATATTCTTATTGACCAACTAGCGGCGATACAGCTACTCAACTCCTGCTACACACTGCCGTTTTCTGTATAGGCAGGATTATTTGTACACATCAGGCGAGTCCATTCTTATTTGCAAAAGGGGGGTGTTTCCCAACAGCTTATAACCTTGGAGGTTCTTGATATGCTATGCCGGTTTCTTTGTGACATTTCAGTTAATAATGGGGTTCCCATGACGGTTCCCATGTCTTTTTTAAATTTACTTCTGAAAAGTAAAAATGATTAAAAATTATTAGCATTTGGAACTCAAGTATACAAAAATAAATCTTTTATGAGATAACCCCCCCCCCCCACTTCAATAACTCTCTGCATCGTACTCACTTTTTGTCTCTTTAACCCTCTTTTATACTCTCTTGTTTTCTCTATCCGGCGCTCAACAGTCTGGGTTTAATAGGATTAGCATGACACGCAGCATACATAGATAGCATATCAATATATATATATATATATATATATATATATATATATATATATATATATATATATGAGCGAAAGTGTGCCAAAAAACAAAAAAACTGATGCTGAGGTAGAAACATATGATACCCAATGTACCCATCATGGCATCCAGTGTGATAAAGGGTATACCGGGCACACGCATCACAGCCAAAATTTTCGGGACATGATAAAAGAGGGTTATAATATAAACAGCGGGAAACCTTACAGGTGGAACTACATTCAGAAATACATTTAGTTCGGATAACGTAGTCTACACAGTCCCAATTCTTCGATTGAGTGTATTCTCAAATATGCAGATGTATCTCTAAAGTCATCTTCGTTGCCTAATCCTGCAAACTTTAAGGAAACCCTCTCGACTCACACCCATGACTACACCCGCTCATAAACATAGATGCACAGTGTGTCACCGCACGAGGAAAATGATGGATATTCATTGTCACCCACCTTAATTTACCAAAGAAAAACATGCGCATGTTAACACATCTTTCTTGGATATACGCATTTTCTTCTAGGTTCCAACCAGAGACCTAAGGTCAGAAATGGCTTCATGACATCTTCTGGGTGAGAACTTTTGTGCCTCCATAAAAACAAGTTCAAACATATTTTTACATAGATAAAACCTTTTGTAGGGTGAGAGCTGTACTTAAGAGTACAATATTTTGTATTTATTTATGGTTTACCAGGAATCTCGCCAATGAGTCTACTGGACACCTCTTCAATCAAACTGAGGGCTCCAACTACAACTGTAATTGTTGATGTTCTCATGTGTTACATTGTTTTATTTTTAGATTTCCACTTCAAGATCCTTGAATTTTGATCGTCTTTTTGAAGATCTTCAAAGATATATTATAATCTGCAAGGACCTAATAAGAGTGCACATTCTGTTTTTGTGTTTTTTTTATTACGATGTCTGGACGATTAGCTTTGACTGTATTGTAAAATCACATAAAATGTTTACAGGTTCGATCTCTGTAACCGGGTTTGGATGATGTTTATACGAGTTTCTTGCATATTTTTCCAGCGCAGATATTGTGTCATTGATTTTTTTTAACCCTCTAGGGCCATTCGTATCATATTTGATACAGTATGAAAACAAGCCTTGAAAGAAATATTTTCCTGAAAAATTTTTTAAGAGAAATATTTTATAAATTTCAAATGAAAGCAGTACTGACTGCTCAGTCAATGAATACCAAATGTTTCCTTATAGGGAAATACCAAATGTTTCCTTATAGGGAAATACTGTATCAAATATGATACGAATGGCCCTAGAGGGTTAAGTTGGTCCTAAGACTATAGAAGCTGATACAAAATGTGTAGCAGGAATAAAACCTTTATTAAAATTATTGTTTTTTAATTTCCTTTGTTTTCTAGTGTATATTCATTTTCCGGCCGAAAACCAGAGACCTAAGGCCAGAAACGGTATTTTCCACTGAGGGTTTTTTTAAACCCCCTCAAAGATCACACACATTTTACATAGATAAATCCCTTCGTAAGATGTGTACTGGACTTGTAAATTCATTTTTTGTATTTCTTTAAATATTGAGCTACCAGGAATCTCTTCAATGAAATTATTGGAAGATTTTCCAATCAATCTGACGACAACTGGAATTATTGATCTCCTCAGGTGCCATATTTTTTAGATTTTCCCTTCAAGATTCTTGTATTGTTTTTAAAGATCTCCACGGATACATTGCAGTCTGCAGGGATTGCTATATCAACAAGAAGGTACATATTGTTTTTGTAGTTTCTGATTGAGATGTCTGGCCGATTAGCTTTGATTGTTCTGTCTGTGTGTATTGTAAAGGTCCTATTTCTATAATCAGGTCTGGGTGGCGTTTATACAAATTTCTTGCATTCTATTTCCGTAAAAGTTGCAGATTTTCCAATGCTGATATTCGCCCATACTGTCATACCGAGTTTGATATTCAGTGGAAGCCAGTACTGCGCCAGCGGATGCAAGATGTTCAATTGTTTCTGAATATTTATCGGAATTTCAGGCTAACATAATTGGTCTTGCTTAGTAATTTCTATTACGGATGTGCGTTGTGGCGCAGTGAATATTGACTCCGAACAAAAGATCGGGGTGCCGAGTTCGAATTCCAGTTGAATTCCTTGCATTCACTTACGCACAAATACCCTTGAGAAAAGTATTAATCCGTCTCTTCCCTCCAGTTATGAGTTAAATGGCAGGACAAATTAGGTTCTTCCTTGGCTGGCAACCAGTCTACCGCAGAAAGTAATGGCAACATACTGCGGGATAATCTTCTGTCCAGTCAGTCATGTCGCTTTCGAGACATGATCGCCCAAATCGTATATCACGTATGGCACTTAACTGACTGACTGAATATAATATTTGGAAACATAATTAAAACTTCTACTGGGCATAAAGTGGGGAATCGGTTTTCTATTGTTATGAAGTAAGAAATTGATCCCCCACTAATTATACTTGATATAATAATGTAATATAATCTATCTCTTCTCTCCCCAGTTATGAGTTAAATGGCAGGACAAATTGGGTTCTATAGCCCTGGATGGCAGCCGGTCTCCCGCAGAAAGTAATGGCAACTTACTGCGGGATAATCTGCCCAGGCAGTCATGTCTCTTTTGAGACATTTTTTTTTTTTTAAATCATCTCACCCCAAGCAAGGCATTCCACTGCCACTATTGCGCATGGGGCTACATAGGGGAAGGTAAAGAGAAGGAGTGGATAGACATAGGGAATGTCAGGAGAAAGGTGACAGATGAGTAAGGATAGCGAGGATGAGGGTCGGGCAGATGGGAAGAGTGCTTGATAGAATGGGAGCAGGTTAGTGTGTTAGGAGGTGTGTATTGACCTTACATTTAAACTCCTGGAGATTGTAGCCGTCGGGGAAGCAATCGTTTGGAAGAGAATTCCACAGTCGGGAAGTGCGAGGAAAGAAACTGTTGGAGTAGAAGTTACGGCTGCATTTTATCGGTTTCACTGTAAAAGGGTGGGATCTAGTTGCTGATCTAGTATCTCGTGCAAATTCGTATTTAGGGGGCACCAGTGATCTAAGTTCATCGGAGCAGAAGCCGTGAAAGTATTTATAGAAGAGACACAGGGAAGCCACGTCTCGCCGGTGGGAGAGAGACTGCAGGCGGTCTGCCAAGTCGGTATCTATCACATTACAGACCCTCCTCTGAACCTTATCGAGAAGCCCGAAGAGAACAGCAGGGGCACCCGACCAGATATGGCAGCAGTATTCAATGCACGGGCGGATGGTAGATTTGTAAATGTGCAGGATAGATTTAGACGGAAAAAACTTCCGGGCCCTACACAGAGAACCGACTTTCATAGCAGCGGATTTAGCAATGGATTCGATATAGTCATTCCATTTGAGGTCCGCTGAAAGTGTGAGACCAAGGAGGCGTAGTGTTTTACTCTCTGGGAGGCAAGCCTGGTCCATGCTAATGGGAGGTAGGTGAGATTGTCGATGATGGTTAATTGACAGTAGCTTCGTTTTAGAAGCATTAAAATTTACTAGCCATTTCTTACCCCAGTCCAATATGGATTGGAGGTCTTTTTCAATCTCGGCTGCGAGTTTAGCTTTAACGCCTACACCAGATTTTTGTTGGAGGCGAGAGTAAACTGTGGTATCATCGGCGTACAAACCTATTTGGGTTCTTATGGAATCAGGGAGATCATTAATGTATATCAGGAAGAGTGTAGGACCTAAGATGGAGCCTTGGGGGACACCTGCGTTTGTATGGTAGTTCTGAGAGGCATGTCCGTTTAATACCACTTTCATTGTGCGGTTAGAGAGGAATGACTGGATTAGTTCAAACAAATGTCCAGTTATACCATAGCTCCGCAGTTTACATAGAAGGCCAGCATGCCAAACTCTGTCGAACGCCTTAGATATATCCAATGCAACGGTTCGAGCTTCGCCATTCCTGTCGAGTGCCTGGTATATGTACTCGGTGATGGTCGTTAGCATATCAGCAGTAGACCTGGTGAAGCGGAAACCATATTGCTTGTCCGAGAGGAGCCTGTGTGCTGTGAGATGCTGAACCACCTCGGCGTTGATAATGGCTTCGAACACTTTGCCAAAGATCGGAAGAAGGCTGATAGGGCGGTAATTTGCAGGGTCAGAGGGTTCTCCAGTGTTTTTAAATATAGGAACTATAGAGGAAGATTTCCAACAGGCAGGAAAGCAGGAAGCAGATAGGCAGAGGTTGTAGAGCTTAGAAAGGATAGAGGAGAGTTCAGGGGCACATTTCTTTAAGACTATGGTTGGGATTCCGTCACCACCGCTCGCTTTGTGAGGGTCAAGTTTTAAAATTATCTTAGAGACAAGCGAAGGTGTAATGTGGACATCATTCAGTTGTGCCTCGGTTCTAGGTGAGAAGTCGGGTGTAAAAACTCCAGATGAGTCCAGACTCGAATTGTTCGAGAATCTGCGGGCAAAACATTCAGCCTTATCTGCTGGGGAGGTGAGGACCTCAAATTTGTTGATTAGCGGGGGTATTGTGGACTTGCTCTTGTTAAGTACTCTTTTACAGAGTCGCCAGTAGTCTTTAGAGCCGAATTTAGAGCATGCTATGCGTTGCTTCATTCTGGCAGCAAACAACATCTTAGCTTCGTTAAGTATCCTTTTACACTTATTACGAGCTGAAGTGAAAAGGCGCCTGTTTTGTTCCGACGCATAGTTACGATAGAGTCGGAAGAAATGATTCCGGTGGGCAATGGCAGCCGAGCAAGCGGGTGAGAACCATGGAGACGAATGAGATTTAAGCTGGAATTTCCTAGCAGGGATGAAGGCATCGATGCCAGCCTTAACCCAGGAGGAGACCTCGGATGCACATTCTTCGATGGGAAGACTAAAGACGTTGTTCCAAGGGATGTCACAGAGGAAGTCTCGGAACGAATCCCAGTCTGCTCTTTGATAGCAGTAGGATATTCTACTTGTCTGTGTTTCATGGGTCGGGCGGGAGTGGAGTGAAATATTGACGGACACTATAGTGTGGTCAGAGTTTCCAAGTGGGCAGAGTTGTCTGGTAGTGCAAGAGTGTGGGATGGAAGTGAAGCAGAGGTCTAGAAGTGAGTCCCTTCCGTTAGGGTTGTCGGAGAAACGCGTGGGGAAGTCCACTACTTGCGTAAGGGATTGGGTGATTGAAAAGTTCATGGTGTGGACACCAGCAGCATCAGTGACAGCGTTCTTCAGCCACTTGGTGTGGTGGGCGTTAAAGTCACCAAACACGAATACATGGGCAGAGGGATGGGTAGAAATGGCTTTGTCAATATTGTCAGAAATGATGTCAAGTAACGAACAGTCAGGGGAGGAAGGAGAGCGGTAGAGAAAGAAGAGATAGCTAATCGAGCTGAGAAGTGAGAGGCGGAAGCACATGAAAGAATGATCTGGGGATTTAAAAGATGACACCCTAGCTAAAGGAAGGTGTTCGCTGACATAGACACCAAGCCCATGCATATGAACATTGGAGTCCTTCCTGAAGAGGGGAAGGTAGCCAGGAACGCAGAACTCGGATGAGGGGATAAAAGGGTTAAGATTAGTTTCACATAGGGCTAATATATCAGGTGAGTTATTATGGAGGAAAGAATCTACGCTGGGGAAGTTGGTGCGGATGCCGCGTATGTTAGTGAAAGAGATGCAGACAGGTTTGGGCGTTTTCAAATGAGCTGGTTTAGTTTTGTTATTATGTTTGCTTTTTTCCATAGTAATTCAGTTAAGGAGTGGTCTTAGAATAGAATCAGTCGGTCAATCATTTGCAACTTGTGAAGGATGGAAACTGGCGTGGCCTACAACATAATTTGGCCTCGGGGTTGCCCACCGAACGTTCATTCAGGGACGCCCGTCCATGCGCGATATGGCACTACAAGAACCCCGGTATTATTCAACTGTTGATCAGAGCAGCCTCTCAAGACGCTACGCAAGAGTTCGGGCTCCTAACTACCAGTTGGAAGCAGCAACCAGGAAACTGCCAACCCGGTACCCTCAGAATATAAAGACGTTGCCACCATACTACGTAACTGCAAAGAGCTTCCAGCTGAACTAACACCAAGACCAGAGAAAGGGGATGAACCGGGAACCCCTTCCTGAACAAGAAACAAGGTGATCACCTCTAAACTCATTCAAAAGAAGGGGGTGGAGTGTGAGACCGGGCGATAGTAGAAACTATCTACTCCAATTAAAAAAAAAAGAAAAAAAAAAGAAACAAAGAAAAAGTGACTGAGATTTACAAAGTTTTAACTTAGTAAAAGTCAAAAATACCCTTGAATAGCAAAATTATTTACACAAATTAAGTGACGAAAAAAACAAAAAAACAAAATCAAAGACAACCAAACGACGAAAAAAAATAAATAATAAATAAATAAAATAATTTCCAAGAAATTTCACAAAAACAGACTGAATAATGGACTGAATCCCGGTTGACTTACCACAAGCAGCTAACACTGTAAAGTTGATTTAATTCAATTTCTGAAGACAAAAATAGAAATTAAACCGTTTTTTACAGAATATAGTCGAGTTATGTTGCTTGCGTTCGCTTGCCAAACCGTTAAGAATTCAATCTCTCGAAGACAGAAATTTAAATCTTCTACAAGACAAAACTAATGGAAATAATTGAACCGTGATGCTATTTAGCATGATCGCCCAAAGCGTGTATCACGTATGGCACTTAACTGACTAACTGAATATAATAGTGGAAATATGATTAAGGCTTTTACTGGTCATAATTACTACATAATAATATAATACATCACTTCCCCCTCTAGCTATGAGTCAAATAACGGATAGATTGGGTTCTATAGCGTTGTTTGGCAACCAGTCTACCGTAGAAAGCAATGGCAACCTACTGCGGGATAATCTTCTGCCTAGTCAGTCATGTATCTTTTGAGACATGATCGCCCAAAGCGTGTATCACGTATGACACTTAACTGACTGAATATAAAAGTTGAAAACATGATTAAGGCTTATACTGGTCATAAAGTGGGGGATCAGTTTTCAATTGTTATGAAGTAATAAACTGATCCCCCAATAATTACTACTTAATAATATAATACATCACTTCCCCCTCTAGCTATGAGTCAAATAACAGGATAGATTGGGTTCTATAGCGTTGGTTGGCAATCAGTCTACTGCAGAAAACAATGGCAACCTACTGCGGGATAATATTCTGCCCAGTTAGTCATGTATCTTTTGAGACATGATCGCCCAAAGCGTGTATCACGTATGGCACTTAACTAACTGACTGATGCTGTAGCAAGTGAGATGCTTTCTCGTTTTGGCATCCATTCGTTTAATGTCACCTATAGTTCAATTAACTATATTGAAACTGTATTTCACCACAGGTACTGCCAAGGTGTTCATGGCTGATATTTTGTTTTGTGAATTCAATTCGGTGTTCAACACCAGCCGCTCACACCTGTGGTATTCTTTTCTTACTTTCCCCTTCATTTGGATATGCTGTATTCCATTTCCTTCGCTTATTCCTAGACACCTTCTTAGGCTTCGTCTTGTTCCAATTCTCTAATCTTTGTGAAAAAAACCTTAATCTATTGAGTGTGTTCCTGTAAATCTCCATTTTTTGAATGTTACTTTTGCACATTTATCTTATTATCCGAAGTCCATAACTATGTCGCCATTGAAACATTTTACAGTGTTGAGAGGACCTTTCAACTTATTGGCAAAGGGTTTGAGAACATCCATGTAAAGTAGGCGATTAAATATTTTCATGTTTACTATGTATCCATAGCTATTATTTTTAGTTCATATGAAAGAAAGGACAAAGGACAGACAAAACTGAAGATTCAAAATTGAAAGATTCCTCGTCGGATATTCAGGCGGGTGGAAGTGACAGTGCCTTTGGTTTGATTTAGGTGTAATGTGGTTTTCCACATTCCCATGCTGTGTTTAAGAAAATTAACTATCACAATGGAGAATTTGTACATTTTCAAAGACTTAAGGGCCCAAGAACGTGGCACACTATCAAAAGCTTTACGGTAATCTATCGATGCTCTACTGAGACTTCTACCCTTATTTCTGTAATTTTCAAGAATCGTTTTGTTTATCAATAGTTGATCTTTGCAGCAACATGAACCACCCCGGTATCCCTTCTATTCCAAGGGAAGAATGTTGTTTTCTTCGAGAAAAGATTAAGTCAAAAAAGATTCGTCAGGAAAGACGCGATTATTATTATTCCAAACTATTTTCTATTTCATTGACATTTGGGTAATGCGATGACTTAAAAATAGAACTGTTCTGTTTCTGCCCATAAAAAAATAATAAAAAGCAAATTTTTGGTGGTTTTGTTCACTTTGAAATATCTAAAAAGCAAAAATAAATCTCTACAATTGAAGTTAGAAATAAAAGAAGAGAGATAAAAAAAATGGTATGTAAAAAGAAAAATTAATTTGCTTTGAGTCTACAATTAAAATGATGAAAAGTTTACATTTGGATTTAGTGTGAATACCAAACAAACACTAACCTCTCGTCTTACGTGCAAGAATGCGTTCTGTTTTTAGCGGCTCGCCCGTGAGGGTTGTCGATGTGTGATAGTGGGAAATGGGGGGGGGGGGGGAGATAGAGAAAGAGAGAGAGAGAGAGGACGGACAAATAATAGAGAGGAAGAGGGGGAGCGAAAGAAAGGGAAAAATAAATGAAAGACAGGAATATGAATATAAAAGGTGTGAAATAAAATAAGAGAGGGAAAGAAGGAGAGCAAGAGAGAGAGAGAGAGAGAGAGAGAGAGAGAGAGAGAAGAAAAGACAAAATTTAAGTATAAAAGAAGAAAAAACTGAAAGCTGCTTTTCTAAGACATGACAAACGAACGAGGTTCGAACGCACGACTTATATTAACGGTCTCTTCTCCACAGAAAGGCAACGGGAGAAATAGAGGAAATGAATATGCTAATAAAATATGTGAAAGAAAGAAAAATAAGAGGAGTGCAAAAAAGATAGATAGATAGATAGATATGAACAGTCTGAGATAGATAGATAGATAGATAGATAGATAGATAAGGAGAGGGAGATGCGAAAGAAAAAAGAAAAAAGAATGCGATGGAGTAGAAAACGGCGAAAGATGAAAAGGAAAGATATTGACAGTGAGGTATATATATACCTCCCTGTCGACATCTTTCCTTTTCATCTTGAGGTAATTCTAAATATATATATATATATATATATATATATATATATATATATATATATATATATATAAACTTATTTAAAAATGGAACTCTGTCTATGTGTGTGTGCGTGTCTGTGCGTGTGTGTGTCCGTTACTTATAGACTCCGAAACGGTTGAACCGATTTTCTTGAAAATTTACACAGTTGCACTATAAGAGTCTGCGAGTGTTTTTAGCTAGGGTTTGTGTCGAGGTACCCCCGATATATATCGAAAATCGATAATCGAAAAAATCGGGTTATAGAAGGAGTGGTCTGATTTTAATCAAATTTGATACACTCATAGACAAAGACATAAGAAACGATATTCAGAAGTTTCAAGGTTGCAGTTCTTACAATAGTGCAGAAAATCGATAATCTATATATATATAAAAGGAAAGATATTTTTTGTGTGTCTGTTTATCTGCCTGTATGTGCGTACTTTTTCAGCCCTTTTATTTTAGTTTTTGCTTCGGGTTTGGCTCTAAATAGGTATAATTGTAGTTTTTCGTCTCAGCCATGATACCATTTACTTAGAGGACTTATTTAGCCGTCAAAATTCAGTTTACGACGAAAAAAACTTATTTGATATCGATACCAAGAAATCAAAATTTGACTTACATCCATTCATTTTTCTTTCAGTCTACAGTTTCGCTTTAACTGGAAACAACTATTGCTTTTTAGTCTTTCGTGCCAACGTCCAAAGCGTCTGAGCTCCAGGACCATGGATTAGTTTTAAAGCTTTCATTACACCCGAGTAACGCCGGGCTATACTACTAGTATACATATATATATATATATATATATATATATATATATATATATATAAATTGTTAAACAATAAATTTCGTATCACCTCATTGTTTAATAATTTATATATATTATTAAACAATAAATTTCGAATCACCTCATCTGGGGAATAGTCTGAAGGGATATATTTATTTATTTTTAATTCTCACTTCGGCCAGTAAATAATATTAAGACGGGTCTCCATGTAATGGTAAGGCGGAACGAAGAAATAAAATGAATGAATGAACGTTTGTTCTCAAAGAGACTTTTATATATTATGTCATACATAATAATACATATATACAAACAAGTTTCTACATGTGGACACACACACACACACACACACACACACACGCACACACACACACACATATATATATATTACATCTAACGCAAAGCAAAATATCAGAAGGAAAAAAAGGGAAAAGGTTTACGTATAAATTGAAGCTGCCTTTGTTCGGTCATTGTTATGTCTCCAGACTTGGAGGAGCCAAATTCCTCTATATCCCAAAGAGATACAGCAGGCTTTATCTATGTCGCAGGAGTTTTATGTTCCAGCTAAACATGGTGGTAGGCAGAAGGGAACAACCTTCTTCCGTTTAGCTGAAAAAGTGTGACTAGCGTTTGGGTGATGTCACGAGCGGCTGTCATGTGACCACTTGACTTTACCTGAACCAAAGAGAGATTAGCACCTTTAGTATCCTTAATAGGCGCCTATTCACGACTGCTCCTAATGAGTGTAAGAGAATCTTGAATAACGCCAAACGGTTGTTTGCTAAGAGAATGCGTCAGCGCATAGCTGACAACAAGTTCGGCTCCAAGGACTATTGGCGGTTGTGCAAACGGGTGCTGAACAATAGTAAAACCTCAATACCTCCTTTAATCAATGAATTTGAGGTTCTCACGTCATCTGCGGACAAAGCTGAGTGCTTTGCTCGCAGATTCTCATCCAACTCCACATTTGACTCATCTGGAGTACACTCACCCGACTTCCTTCCTTGCTTCCTCTGTCCTCTCTAAACTATATAACTACTGCCTTTCTGTTTTCTGTTTCCCTGCATGCTGGAAGTTCTCTTCAGTCGTTCCTGTATTTAAGAAATGTGGTGAACCCTCGGACCCATCCAACTATCGCCCCATCAGTCTACTACCAATATTCGGGAAAGTGTTCGAGGCCATAATTAATGCTGAAATAGTTCAACATATTACTGCCTACAAACTCTTCTCTGACAGGCAATATGGCTTCCGCTTTGCCAGGTCCACGGCCGACATGTTAACAACCATTACGGTGTACATGCTCCAGACCCTTGATGAGTCAGGCGAGGCTCGTGCTGTTGTTCTGGACATCTCCAAGGCTTTTGACAGGGTTTTGCACTCTGGCCTTCTATGCAAGCTACGGGATTACGGTATTACCGGACGCTTGCTTGATCTAATCCAATCTTTTTTTAAATAACCGCAAAATGAAGGTCGTTTTAAATGGGCATGCCTCTTCATCCTGCAAATGCTGGTGTCCCAAAGAGCTCTATCCTGGGCCCGACGCTTTTCCTTATTTTCATCAATGACCTCCCAGATGAGATCAAGTGCCAAGTAGGCATCTACACAGATGACACCACAAATTACTCCCGCATCAGTAAAAAACCTGTCGTGGCGGACAAACATAATCTCGTTGCTGACCTTGAACGGGATCTACACTCTGTGGTGAATTGGGGCAAGAAGTGGCTTGTCAATTTCAATGCGTCTAAGACCAAGCTGTTGTCTGTCAATCGTCACTGGCAACCTCACCTGCCTCCCATAAGCATGGACCAAGCGATTCTCCCTGAGAGCAATACACTGCACCTCCTCGGCCTTACCTTCTCTTCTGATCTCAAATGGAACCACTACATCGAGTCCACTGCTAAGAAGGTTGGGTCACTGTGTCAGGCCAGGATGTTTTTTCCCCTGAATCCATCCTGCATATATACAAGTCAACCATTCGTCCGTGCATGGAGTACTGCTGCCATAGATGGTCAGGCGCCCCTGCCGTTCACCTCAGTGTTCTCGACAGGCTCCAAAGGAGGATCAGTAATGTGATAGGTACTGACTTGGTAGCTCGACTACAGCCACTTCCCCACCGACGAAATGTGGCCTCCTTTGTCTGTTCTATAAATACTTTCATGGCTTCTCCTCTGACGAACTTAAGTCACTGGTGCCTCCTCAACAGGTGTTTACTCGTACAACCAGATTGGCACCTGGGTCCCACCCATTCACAGTTAGGTTAGCCAAATGCAGACGACAATTCTACTCCTTCAGCTTCTTCTCTCGCATTTCCCGCCTGTGGAACTCGCTCCCATATTCTTGCTTTCCTGACGGCTACAACCTCCAGGAATTTAAATGCAATGTCAATACCCATCTATTAACCACTTGACTCTAGCTCTTTCCCCACCCCATATATCCTTTCCTTTCTCTCCACCTTTGAAACTGTCATCACACCTGAATTTTCAGCTTTCTATTGCTCCTTTCTAAGTGGTGTGTCTTCCTCTTCACTCTCTTCTAATTGATCTTTTTACACTTATGTAGCCCCCTGCACATCAGTGGCATTTCCGCCTTGCTCGGGGTGAAACGATTAAAAAAAAAGTCGATTTCGGCAGACGAAGATGTCAGTCGTCTGTCTTGATAACCTCTCTGTGGACTTAGTTGAAACTAGAATTTTCATCAGACGAAAGGCACGAGACAAGCGTCAGGGTAGGGTGGAAAGTTTTTGTCTTTAAATAAATTTGGAATATTAAACTTACGACATTAATTTATTTTTTTTACTCTATGAAAAATTAAAAATTGATATGAATAAAAAAAAAGTAGGGTAAGAATAAAATTAAAAGAAAAAGAAAAAGAAAAAATGAATAAATGGAAAGAGAGTTCGGAAGATCATAGAGAGGGAAGAGTTTATAAACTGTAAACGGGAAGTGTATAGAGGTTATAGAGGGCTCAGAATCAGAATTAATTATACTTCCGGCAATTAGAAGAATTAGAGGGAAGTGAATATATATCGATATATAGTAGCTAATTGAGTTAAACCTATATTATGGACATTTGAATTTGGTTTTATGCCGACATTTAGACACTGATTCATTCCTCTGATTCAATAGATTGCTTTCATTATTGTATTTTATTATTTTAATTTTGTCTTGTAAACATAAGCTACACCTATCTCTTAAGAGTATTAGAAGTACGTGCGGAATATATAATCTCCCAAACTATCAGTGGGCTTTGGCCATTCTCTTTCAATTCCCAAAATTTTCTGAAAAGATTTATCGTGTACTAAAACATCAGACAGCTCTTTGCAAAAAATTAAGACAGATATTACTTAACGGTGGAGTTTAACTAAATTTGCTTTCGTATTGATAAAACTTTTGACATGAGCAAGCTTAACTTTACAGCGCAAATGAAAAATAATTCTGCTTGCATGAAATAGAAAGCAAATAGATCTCTTGTACTTATAAGATATTCCATTGTTATAATAACATCAAGGAAGTTTTTGCTTATTGGAGTAATGCCGTCTGTTAACAACTGAATAACTCATCAATAAGAAGGCAAAATAACGCTGGTGACAGATAAATATATATAGCCACACAAAGGAAATATATATATATATATATATATATATATATATATATATATACATTTTGCTTTAAATCTAAAATCATTATATTGAGTCAAAAGCTAAATCAACTGCTAGGAAGGTTGGGTCACTGTGCATAGAATTCTGCTGTCATACATGGTCAGGTGCCCCTGATGTTCATCTCAGTATTCTCGACAGGCTCCAAAGGAGAATATGTAACGTGATAGACTTAGTAGCTCGACTCCAGCCACTTTCTCACCGGCGGGAAGTGGCTTCCCTCTGTCTATTCTACAAATATATTCATGGCTTCTGCTTTGACGAACTTAAGTCACTGGTGTCCCCATCACAAGAATAGGTAAATCCCAAAACCCCGATCCTATTAATATTACTTTTATTAATATTAAAATTAGTCAAGGTGGAGGGTTCGGTGTAAATAGTATGTTTTATTTACAGAGTTAAATATATAAAAACTAAAACAAAAACTTCGAAATTTAATTCAGTTAGATGGCCATTTCAGAGAGGAAATTCTCACTTCATCAGCAATGGTAGAAAACAAAAACTTTAGTAATTCAAATGTGTTACAAGATTTCTATACCGGAAGAAACCCCAAAACATATCAATACAGAGGAAGTTAAAATGGGGTGTGATTTTTGAATTTGTCCGCACGATGTAAGAAAGCGTGGGGGAAAGCAGACAGAGATTCCTCGTCTTAGAAGACTTTACACCTCGTCTGTAATAGTCAGGGGTTCAAAAGTTAAAATTTGGCCTTGTCACTGGGGTAGAAGTGGTAGGGGAACAGAAAGGAAAAAAAGGGCAAAGGAGTGGGGAGAGGGGACGGTTAACTGAGAAGTAAGCTATAAAATTTTTTATCAATTTTTTATTGAATTTCTCCAGGTAGATTTCCATAAGAGCTTCACACAGTAAAAGCGACCAAGGAGAAAAAATATACTGAACCGAACACCCTTGAGAATGGCTAAAGTACTCGCCGAAAGCCTTAGGAATAATAAAACTTTAGGCAATTTTTATATTCTTAAACTTAATAAAAGATTGATTAAATTATTCTTGTCTACCGTATTCAATGAAATATAGTTTTAATGTATGGCATATCTATTGGGTAACATTTCTCAATATCAGTGATACAGCGTGTGTAAATGCTTCATGCATGAAACGGATTGTCCCTACCAGTGTCCACATTTCTTAAGGTCGTATTGAATGGGCACGCCGCCACATCCTACTGAACGAAGGCTGGAGCCCCTCCCCCACCCCACAAGGTTCTATCTTAGAACTGACACTCTTCCTGATCTTCATAAAGGATCTCCCAGACGTGATCAAGTCCCAAGTAGGCATCTACGCAGATGACACCACAATCTACTCCCGCATCAGTAAGAAACCCGGCGAGGCGGACAAACATAACCTTGCTGCTAATCTTGAGAGGGACCGACACTCAGTGGTGGACTAGGGTAGGAAGTGGCTTGTAAATTTCAATGCTTCTAAAACGAAACAACTGTCAACCATCACAGGCAACCTCTCCTGCCCCTCATAAGCATGGACCAAGCGAGTCTCCCTGAAAGCAATATATTGCGCCTCCTCGGCCTTACCTTATCTTCCGATTTCAAGTGGAATCATTATATTAAGTCAAGAGCTAAATCCAGTGCTAGGAAGTTTGGGTCACTGCGTTGAGCCAGGAAGATTTTATGCATAAGTCCATCTTGCACATATACAAATCAACCATCCGTCCGTGCACAGAATACTGCTGTCATATATGGTCAAACACCTCTGCTGTTCATCTCAGTGTTCTCGACAGGCTCCAAAGGAGAATATGTAACGTGATAGATCCTGACTTGGCAGCTCGACTCCAGCCACTTTCTCACCGGCAGGTTGTGGCTTCCCTCTGTCTATACTACAAATATATTCATGGCTTCTGCTCCGACGAACTTAAGTCACTGGTTCCCCCGCCACTAGAATTTACTCGTGCAACCAGACTGGTAACAAGGTCCCACTCATTTACAGTTAGATCAACCAAATGCAACCGACAATTCTTCTCTAATAGACTCTTTTCTCGCACTTCATGCCCGTGGAACTCCCTTCCGTATACTTGCTTCCCTGACGGCTACAACCTCCAGGAACTTAAATGCAATGTCAATACCCATCTCTTACCCAATTGACTCCAGTTCTTTCTACATCACCCCGTATATCTTTTTCTTTTCCTTTCTCTCTACCTTTGCAAAATGTCTTCGCACCTGTGTTTCCATCCTTCTCTTGCCCTTTCTCTGACAGTCCCTGTAACGGATCTGTTTTCTCTTCACTCTCCTTTTGTCTAAACTTTTACTCTTATGTAGCCCACTCACATCAGTGGCGGTACCGCCTTGCTTGGGGTGAAACGATTAAAGTATATATATATATATATATATGTGTGTGTGTGTGTGTGTGTGTGTGTGTGTGTGCGTCTGTTTGTAAAAGATGTCGCTAAAAAGAAACCAAGAACGGTGTAAAAACCAATCAAATATAAAAAGACTAATCGGGCTGATTTTGTTTGTTATGGTTAATGTTTTTAATTTTTTGTAAGCTTTCGGTGACAGTCTCTTCTGAGTTCCGTGTCCTAAAATAGCCAATCAAGAAGCCGGTCTTTTCGTTGTGGTTGTCCGTCCAGTTTTAGAAGAGGGAGTGGGTCACCGGACACGACGCGTATTCCGTTGGTAAAATCTGAGCCCATTTTTGTTTTTTTATTTTGAAACGAATTGCTCGTCATATGACAAGTCGTCAAAGAGTAAGCCGCCCGCTCTACCCTGGCCCCGTTCCTTGACACCCACTCTCGTTCCGTCCGTTTTCCGTCTTTCTTATTTATCATCAGGGTTGGACGAGCAAATGAAATGCTTTACTTGTGACTATTGTAACAAAGCAACCAGAAACCAGTAATGACGGGGTTGCTTTTAATTTTAATGGCGAGAAAGATGAGTGTAAAAGGTTTTTACTTTTAAGGCTATTTAACAGAAATATATATATTTGAGAGGGAAATAATATTTGACCTATGAACAAGAATGACAAGAACAAATATAAAAAGAGCATTTTTCCATAGTTATGGATTCCTGGGTAAGACGATAAGCTTCATCCAGCAGCAAGGCTTCTGATTGGGATGTTTTGAGGATTGTGGAACAACCTTTTAATTGCTGTTGTTCCCACTCAGACCCGGGGTTGTAGCTCCTGTTGGGGTCCCATCTGTGGGTAAATAGGGAATCTTCAACAAAAAGAAAACACAATGAAAATATAAAAATATATTCTTTAGTAAAAATACTAGCAAGACACTTTTTATATGAAAGAATTTCCAACGATAACTATTCAATACCAATATACCAATAATTACCAATTATACTTATTCATACTAAAATTACCAATTATACCAATTTATGACCATCAGTACATTTTATCTTTAGTTTAAGGCATAAAACTGTGTTCAAAATATTTAAATTTCGCCATTAAATAATTCATTATGGCTGACATGCCGTAAGCAAATCCTTAATCGAGTCTGACAGATCGTAAAACAATGAGAGTCACCATGTAAGTTCGAATATAAGCTTACACTTTGTATTCATTCGGGGCAGAAGATTATCCTGCAGTAGGTTGCCATTGCTTTCTACGGTAGACTGGTTGCCAGCCAAGGTTTTAGAACCCAATCTGTCCTGTTATTTAACCGATAACTAGAGGAGGAAGAGATGTATTATATTATTAAATAGTAATAAGTGTGAGATAAGTTTATTACTTCATAACAATATAAAACTGATCCCCCACTTTATGACCAGAAGAAGCCTTATTCATGTTTTCAACTATTATATTCATTCAGTCAGTAAGGTGATATACGTGATACACGCTTGGGCGATCATGTCTCGAAAGAGACATGACTGACTGGGCAGAAAGTTATCCCGCAATAGGATGCCATTACTTTCTGCAGTAGACTAGTTGCCAGCCAAGGCTATAGAACCCAATCTGCCCTGTTATTTAACCCATAACTGGAGGAAATAGATGGATTAATACATTTCCCAAGGGTTTTTGCGCGTAAGTGAATGCATGGAATTCAACTGGAATTTGAACTCGGCTTTCCGGTTTCTCGTTCCGGGCTGATATCCCCTGCACCACATCTGTATGGTCTCTTTGTTTAAAATGGTAAATGCTGTCATAATCCTTACCTTTAATTCATCTTTGGTGTTACAACGAGTTTTGTTGGTCCCTTTCTTAACTGCGCCCCTTATAATCAAGAGGATTGCAGTCATTGTATGATAGTCATGACTAGGTTCTCCTAATTGTATGGCATAGTACAAAGTCCTGTTGTCTTCCAGTAGCCACCCTCTTGAACCAGGGTATACTTACCACTTCAGGGCACTTGATGTAGGCCTCTGTGTCCAGTCTGTGGCTCTGTGGGAAAATAAATGGAGGCATCACCAGTGATGACTCCAACACGTAATCACCATTGACACCCAAACGCTGGGTACTCCAATACGGACATTGAAATGTTCGTATTGTAGCAGCCGGCGCGAATGCATGCCGTTTCCAAGGTTCTGGAACTGACCTTACTACACTGTACAGTAGACAAAATAAAAATGAACAACACACATGAGCAAAATAGAAAATATAAAATGGCGAAAATGTACACATCACACACACACACACACACACACACACACACACTACATATCACTACACACACACACACGCACACACACACTACATATCACTACACACACACACGCACACACACACACTACATATCACTGCACACACACACAAACACACACACACGCGCACACACACATACACACTACATATCACTACACACACACACACAAACACACACACACACACGCACACACACACGCACTACATATCACTACACACACACATATATATGCACATATATATATATATATATATATATATATATTTAAAAAAATAAATTTAGATATTCTACAATTTCATGGGAAATACGTATTTCGCAGCAAACGAAACAGTTAACCGTTGTATCATTTGGGTCTGAAGAGCAGGCGTTTTTTTTGTTTGCTCCGAAATGCCCATGAAATTGTAGAATATCTAAAAAAATTTCTAAATTATATTATTCTGTTGAATTAAATAAATTTAACATTGAGTTCTTTTGAGTCCGTCTTTATCGGAATTTACCTGACTTATATACCAAGTATTCTACGTCATATATATATATTTAAAAATAAGCAGACACAATGTTTGAAATTTATTTAATCTGACATATATATATATATATATATATATATATATATATATATATATTAAAGCAAACTTTCATTTAAGCATCTTTCATTGGATATAACCAACAAAGGTAACTTAATAAATCTTTTATTGAGTTTTTCCAGCATTCTAACATTTTTCCGTTTTTAGGAGTTAAAGAATAAAAAAAAAAGTTAAAGAATATAAAAACTGTTCATAGTTTTTATTGTTCCAAGCGCTTTCGCTCAGTGCTTTATCCATTCTTAAGGGTGTTGTATTCAGTATATATATTTTCCGTGTGTTAAACCAAAACTGTCCTTTTTCAGCAGTCACGTACCATGCGCGGCTGGGTTGACGTGAGGGTTACTTGTATTTTTAGAAAACACTTTGCTGCTGAACAGTGTCAGATTAACAGAGGAGGAATGGCGTTTAATCAGTAGGGTTTCTTTAATAGTAAGATGTCGACGATTATGTGATTTAAAAAGGAATTTTGTGTTATAAAACAAACATTTTCTTTAGGGATTCTTGTAAATTATTAGGCGTTTACTTAATGAGGTAGTAATATGTCCAATATTGGTAACTGATTTTTGACAAGAAACATAGTCTTGTATTAGGCATTGAAATTGGTACACTATATCTATCATCGCTAGTTTTGATTTGCTGGGATCATTTTGGTTAGTAACGCCAAGGTTAGCGGTCTTCCATTTTCTTTTTTTTTTTATTCGTTTCACCCCAAGCAAGGTGGTACAGCCACTGATGCACAGGGGGCTACATAAGAGAGTAAAAGGCAAGAAGAAAGTGAAGAGAAAGAACCAGTTACAGTGGGTGACAGACAAAGGACTAGAGAAGGATGGGAACAGATGTGTGAAGACAGTTGCGAAGGTAGAGAGAAAGGAAAAGAACAAGATACACGGTTGAATGAGAAAGGACAAGAGAAGAACTAGAGTCAGATAGATAAGAGATGGGAATTGACATTGCATTTAAATTCCTGGAGGTTGTAACCGTCAGGAAAGCAAGTTTAGGGAAGGGAGTTCCACAGGCGGAAAGTACGAGAAAAGAAGATGATGAAAAAGAATTGTCGACTGCATTTGGTAGGTTTAACTGTAAAATGTGGGACCTTGTTGTGAGTCTGATTGCTCGATTAAATTCTTGTGGAGGGGCACCATTAACCTAAATTCGTCGGAGCAGAAGCCATGGAAATATTTGTAGAAGAGACAGAGGGAAGCCACATCCCGCCGGTGAGAAAGTGGCTGGAGACGAGCTTCCAGGTCTTGACTGATCATATTACAGATTCTCCTCTGGAGCCTGTCGAGAACTCTGAGAAACTTTACACGATTTTTAGAGTTTATGGCAGAAAAAGGGTGTTGAATAAATGTCCCCATGTCATCCTGCTTATATATATATATATATATATATATATATATATATATATATATATTATAAACTCTCCCGTCGATTTCGACGTATGAGTGTCTAACTCAGACTGCCACACAAAGAATTGTTTTGAGTGGTGAAGGCTTGTGTAGCCCCATCCACACTTTTTGGAACTGCTGATACCAAACAATCGGTGCAGAAGTTCGCCACAGATCGCATGAACAACCGACCTCAGTAATTTAACCCATAACTGGAGGGAATGGACGGATTAATACCTTTCCCAAGGATACCAGTACGCAAGTAAATGCAGAGTCTTCGACTGGCATTGGCTATATATATATATATCCTTAATTGACTTGCATATTTTTAACATTTACGGACATGGTGGAGGACCAAAACAATGATACAGCATCTTATTTTTTGACTAACCAGAGGACATCCCCAGAAATTCAAAAGTTGATCCTTTTCTGGGTTTTCAAAAAAAAAAAAAAAAAAAAAAATATATATATATATATATATATATGGGTTGTTTTTGTTTTAACCCTTTGGAGAGTCGCGAGTTTGACTGTTTGTCTGATACCTGTTTTCCCCCACTCTCTCATTGTCTCCCCTTTTTCTCATGTAACGAAAGAAATAATAAGTGTCGTCTATGAAGGCTATCAAAAAGCAGACAACACAAAAATCTCTTAATGCTATCATTCTATTTTTAATCTCAACATTTCTTCTCCCATACAGTTAGAAATCAAAGTAAGATGTTTCATTCTATCCATGCATGCAGACATAACAATAAGATCTTCAAAAACATTTCTTCCGAAATTCAAGAGAACAACTTAAAAAAAAAATTAATTGCGGAAAAAATTTTCCGATTAACTTTTCACATTCAATACTAAATCTTCTTTTTATTATAAAAGAAAGATATCTTTTTATTTTTTTGATGTTTTTAGCACTCTGTACCTTCTCATCTATTAATGATGGGGATTTCAATTTTGTTTAGCACAAAGCCAATTTCATAAACACAGTCGAGGTCCCTACAATGGTGATATTAACAAAACCTGTGCTACTTTGAAATAGGTACCTCCACTAAATCGCTAAAAAAAAAAAAAAGAAAAAGAAAAAAAAAAGCATAGTATGAATAAAAAGGCCCCAAACTTAATAAAAACGAACCTTTTCCATCAAAATGTTTATATTATTATTAAGAGAAAAGATCAAAGTAATTTTGAATTATTTAAAAAAAAAAAATGTTTTTAATCCCTTCTAACACGTTCGAAATTTTGGCTGAAAATCTTGTTTTGATTTAGCGGGTAACCAAAACGTTACAAGAGTCGAAAACGTAATCTCACTTTTTTTTCCGGTGACAAACACATTAATTTGGAAATTCTCTTAAAAATCAGATAATTGTCCGATTTTAATGAAACTTTCATTACTCATTTACAAATAAATGAAATTATTTTTGAAATTATTATTTTTTTTTAAATCATGCTAAAAATATATATATTTTTTTGCATCAGTTACCACACGTTCACGTAAATCCATGAAATTGAAAATGGTAAATGGTTTTATTAGTTAAAGGCAAGACTCATTAAGGAATATAAATCATCTATTTCTTTTTTTTTTTAATTTGGCCTTTGTTTCTGAAAATCTGCTCCGAATAGTAAAGTAAAAAATGCAATAAAATTCTGATATTATTTAATTTGATAAGTTTTTAATTGCTTGAATAAATAATAAAAATTCAGGACATTATACTCTGAAGAAAATTTTTTTTCGATTACTAATGAAATGTTAAAAGAATCATTTTCATTTTCTTTTTCGTAATTATAATCATTTATAAATTTTCAAAAATATTTTTAAAAGTACTACAAAGATTTGTTGCGGTTAGATTTTTAAATTAATAATTAAAGATTATAATGCCTATCGAAAATTGGAAAGTTTAATATTTGGTCTTCATCATTTTAAAATAATTAAATTTTGTTTTGTGTATTTGGAGTTTTTTTGTATGGTAATTTCTATGTGCAAATTAAGAGGTCAGGGTTTTCTCCCCTTACTCGAAAGGTTTTTATCTTATCTTTTATCTTATCAATCAAGAACCTGTCAACACATTTTGATATACGGCGGATAGGTCAAAAAGTTCAACTCTGTGATTAAAAAAATAGTTTTATCCTAAATTTCACGCTAGAAGTAATACTTGTGCAAATCGGATTAATTTAACATTAAATTTGCTAATTTTTCAAAAATAATGTGTCACAAATGTATATTTTATTTTTGCAAGATTTTTAAAACCGAAAATTAACTTTTGTTTACAAATGTGTCTATCGCTCAAAAATGGCGGTAAGATCAAAAAAATTAAAAAAAAACTCAAACTTTTATATTCCAATCAATATAGTTTCTGTTTCAAATAAACCAGTGTATTTTTCTTACTGGAGATAGTAAATTTAATCATGTAGCTTTTAATTAAAACTAAAATGAAAGTTTCAAGAAAACTTTTTCATTTTTAAAAATTCAGTTTAAAAATTAAACGTCGAAAATGAGTAGTGGTACCTACTTTGAAATGTTGTAGACATAATATATTAATAAAATAAGTTAAGTTAATACTTACCGAATTAGCGTTTTATGTTAGTTTTGAAGACCTAATTTTAAGGGGGTCTCATCATACACGAGATATAAAATTAGCGTATGTATAGATCAGTACATACGCTAATTTCTCGTATATGTTGAGACATCCTTAAAAACTAACTTAAAAACTAGGTCTTCAAAAGTCGCATGATACGCGAATATTTACGGTAAATATAGTCTTTAAAAAAGATGGTCTGAAAACTCTATTTATGTATTAAATACAGAGCTAACACATTTACAGGACAGAAATGTTAGGAGAAACGAAGAAAGACAAATTTCAACGTAACCACTGGTTGAATAAAACGATTTCTGTAATCCTGAAAACAAACTCAGACTGCGCCGATCTCTCGTCACAACCGGCCCTCTGGCCAAAAATCAACACGAAAGTGAAACAAAGAGTAATATTTTTGTTTAGAATTTGAGAAAAAAAAAAAAAAACAGAAGCAAATATTGGTTTCACTTCTACGCCACACAAAACTGAAAACAAAACAATAGCACAAAAAGAAAAAAAGAAAAAGAAGAAACAAAAAAGTAAAACGTTGACTCAATTTCTAAAAAGCGAAAACGAATGGCGGAAAAAAAAAACATAAACAAATATGGAGAAATACCATTCGCTAAAGTCAGACATGCGCGTACATACAGAGGGAGGGAAAGAAAGAGAGATTGATAGATAAGGAGAGGGAAGGAGAGAGGTGTGAGAGAGAGTGAAAGAGAGATAGATAGAGAGAGAGAGAGAGAGAGAGAGAGAAAGAGAGAAAACGCAGCATATAAAAAGTACTGAAGCAAAACTCCACAAAATCGTTAACCACCCCCAAAACAGCCTAGTATGAATACAAAGACCGAAACTTAATAAAAACGAACTTTTTCCATCAAAATGTTTATATTATTATTAAGAGAAAAGATCAAAGTAATTTTAAATTATTTTAAAATGTTTTTTTAACCCTTTCTAAGACGTTCGAAATGTTGGCAGAAAATGTTGTTTTTATTTGAGTTGGCGGCTAACCAAAAAGTTACGAGAGTGGAAAACGTAATATTATATCAGTCACTTTTTTCCGGTGGAAAACGCATTAATTTGAAAATTCTCGCAAAAATCAAATAATTTAAATAAATTTTTAAAGTCTATATAAAAATGTAAAAAAGCGAATGGAAGCTTTGAAAATGAAAAAAAAAACAAACAAGAAGTATATGGATAAATGCCAATCGCTAAAGTCAGACATGCGAGTACAGAGAGAGAGAGAGAGAGAGAGAGAGACAAAGGGAAGTCGAAAGAAGGGGAAAGAAAGAGAGAGAGAGAGAGAGAGAGAGAGAGAGAGAGAGAGAGAGAGAGAGAAAACGAAACTTTTGCTTGGTCTTAGATTATAAGAAATAAAAAGTTATATTATTTGAAGTCTAAAATAAATGTAAAAATCCTCTCCAAAATGGCCATTTTTCCTTAATCATTGTCAGTACTTAAATATACACGACGATTAGAATGATATCAGAAATAAATGAAAATACTAAAAGTATGTATAGTTATTTTTCATAGATTGAGCAAAAACGTTTGATAAAGGGCACAAAGAACTGCTCGTTAACCACGATATATTTGGGAAGAATATTAGAATAATCCAGAACCTATAATGGCAGCAAACCAACTGCATAAGGAGAGAATATGAGTTCAGTAGAAATACAAAAATAGAGACTCGTGTAAGTTTAAAATGTGTCTTTTCCTCGGATTTATTTAACCTATACAACGAGGCAATTCTTAGAGACTGGTGTCAGTTACAAATGAGTCTTTTCCCCGGATTTATTTAACCTATACAGCGAGGCAATTCTTAGAAACTGGTGTCAGTTATAAATGTGTCTTTTCCCTGAATTTATTTAACCTATACAGTGAGGCAATTCTTAGAAACTGGTGTCAAATAAATGTGTCTTTTCCCCTGATTTATTTAACCTATACAGAGAGGCAATTCTTAGAAACTGGTGTAAGTCAAAGATGTGTATTTTCCCAGGATTTATTTAACCTATACAGCGAGGCAATTCTTAGAGAGTGATGTCAGAAATGTGTCTTTTCCTCGGATCTATTTAACATATACAGCGAGACAATTCTTAGAAACTGGTGTAAGTCAAAGATGTGTCTTTTCCCCGGATTTATTTAACCTATACAGCGGGGCAATTCTTAGAAAATGGTGTAAGTCAAAGATGTGTCTTTTCCCAGGATTTATTTAACCTATACAGCGAGGCAATTCTTAGAGAATTAGAAATCCTACCAGCATTTAGTAGCGTCCACAGTCAACAAATGATATATAAGGTATGCAATTGATACAATGTTGATAGCAGATACTGAAACGAGCTACAAAAGAAGGTAGTGACGGAAAGCGAGAAGAAAGGACTAAACATTAATTGTAAGAAGGCTGAAAGTACGGTTGTCAGCAAAACGGGCAGCCCAATATGTAAATTACAAAATGGAGATATCAATATCTACCAAGTACAACAATTTAAATATCCGAGTAGTGTTTTAACAAGAGAAGGAAAGTGCAACACCCAATCCGAAGGCGTATTGAGATAGCGAAAGTGCCTTTCAAACGCTGAGTAAAGTATAAAGAAACAGGAAAATTTGTGCCCGAAATACTTCAGTTATTCTTTGCTATTTACTTTTGTTTCAAGAATTTTTTGTTGCTTACTTATTTTTTTTTATTCTTCTGTAGAATCACACTTCTGTGGCCTCTAGTTTTTTTCTTTCCTTATCCATAGGGAGATTGTCTAACATTCATTGCCATATCTGAGGATGAATACCAAATAGCAACCCATCAATTTTTTTCTTTGTTTCTAAGGAATAAATAAACTCCTCCTTGATTTGAAACCGGGAGAATCATATCTCTAAACCAACGAATAAACAGAGGACAGTGCTTTAGCATAAAACTTTACATTTAGATTTAGTCAGTCAGTTAAGTGCCATACGTGATACACGCTTGGGCGATCATGTCTCAAAAGAGACATAACTGACTGGGCAGAAGATTATCCCGCAGCAGGTTGCCATTGCTTTCTGCGGTAGACTGGTTGCCAGCCAAGACTATGGAACCCAATCTCTCCTGCTATTTTACTATCAGGGGAAGAGTTTGATTAATTTTTTTCCCATGAGTATTTGTGCGTGAGTGAATGTAACGAATTCAACTGGAATTTGAACTCGGCTCTCCAATTTCTATTTCGATATCTACTGCATCAAAATGCACATCCATTTAGTTGAGTAATAAGAAGGGATTCGAACCCGAGACCTTTCGCACCCAAAGAGAGAATTATAGAATCGTATCTATACCCACGAGTAAGCACCAGAGGATAGTGTTTAAGTTATATTTAGATTACTTAAGTTATAAGAAGTAATTTGAACCCTTGCACACAAGTGAGAATATTACACCTGGACAAATGATCAAAATAAATCAACACCTCCATGGTGAAACAATAACTAGCGGAACCCGTGGAATTTCCACGGAAAGATAATTATGATTTCCTGGAAAAATTTTACTTTGTTAAACTACTTACACGAGTCTCTATTTTTGTATTTCTACTGAACTCATTTTCTCTCCTTATGCAGGCGGTTTGCTGCCATTATAAGTTCTGGATTATTCTAATATTCTTCCCAAATATATCGTGGTTAACGAGCAGTTCTTTGTGCCCTTTATCAAACGTTTTTGCTCAGTCTATGAAAAATAACTATACATACTTTTAGTATTTTCATTTATTTCTGATATCATTCTAATCGTCGTGCATATTTAAGTACTGACAATGATTAAGGAAAAATGGCCATTTTGGAGAGGATTTTTACATTTATTTTAGACTTCAAATCATATATTTGTTGCTACTAGTAAGGTTTTCAAACTTAAAGATATTGGTTAATAAAATAACGATAACACAGAGTGTAATTTTATTAAAATATCTATAAAAGTAATGTCCATAGAAGCTACTTTACTGTAATCTTATATTAAGCGGCGTATACACTGACCATAACCAAAATACTGTACTCTATTCTGTGTGAGATTTTGAAAGAGAAAATGTTTTTTTTATTATTGAAAAATCATGACTCCTCTGTCCACTATAAACAGAAAAGACCAACCGAGTAATGGCCAAAGGTGGAGAGGTCAGAAATTTCGTTATTAGGTCGCGGGATTCGACAACAAACCTACCTATTTTTACTAAATTGTTCAGCACACACACACACACACACACACACACACACACACACACACACACACACACACACACAATTACTGTTATGACCACCAGTTTAAGCTGCTACTGCTACGGTAACGCTACAGGCTTTCTCCTCCTCCTACTCTCTCACTCTTTACTATCCCTCCGTTTGGCAAAGGTGAGAGAAAGGCTGAGGAGAGTAGCGTTTATAGATCATAAAAAGATAGAGGAGAAGGAAAAGCTCCTGTAGAGAGTAAGTGTGTTATCTTTCTTCCGTGGCGTAACGGACGGAGGAACTAAAGAACTAAGAAAGGAACAAGTAGAATTATTATTTAATGTCGAAGTCTAAATATTTTGAACAGACTTTCATGTCTACAACTACAGATAAAATGTGTTGTTGGTTATTTTTCTTTTAATACGAAGGTCATTCAATAAATAAGGTGAATTTTTCGGTATAAGGACTTCTAATATAGATAGAAGCTTACTATTTTTTTTTTTAAACGTAGTCTCCCAGCAGTGTCACACAATTTTCCCATCTGTGCACAAGCTTCCGTATTCCCTCAGAGTAAAAATCTTTGGACTGATGTCTCAGCCAATCGCTCACAGCACTTTTGACTTCATCGTCAAACTTCGTGCCTCTCGTGAACGCTTTCAAGGGACCAAACAGGTGAAAGTGTGAAGGGGCAAGATCTGGGCTGTAAGGGGGATGAGGGAGCAGTTCCCAGCCCAGCTCGTTGATGGTCTGCATCGTTTGGGCTGCTGTGTTAGCTGACTTTCGAGTAGGCAAGGTCATCATGGACAATTTTGTGTGCTGTCCCAACAGATAGGTGTAAAGTCCTTGCAATGTCGTCCACTGTCACCCTTCTGTCAGATTGAATAAGATTCGATCACCTCAGAAGACCTCACTTCTGTAGTCCTCCCAGGCATGTCTTCATCCTCAACATTGCTCAGTCCTTCTTTAAACAATTTAGCCCATTTGTAGACATTTTTTTGGCTGAAACATGTGGCACCATACACAATTGACATTCTCCTATGAATTTTAACTGCTTTGCACCCTTCAGCAACCAAAAACTTGATAACTGATCTCTGTTTAATCCTGGAGCCGGCTTCTTGGTCGGCCATCTTTGTTATCTCCAAAACTCTCAAAGTCTTTTTTCAGTCTGCAAAATAAACTAAATCCCTGTAAAAAAAGGTAAAGGAAAAAAAAAAAAAAGTAAGCCTCTATCTGTATTAGATGTCCTCATACCGAAAAATTCACCTTATTTATTGAATGACCCACGTAGGTATTTTTAATAATTCTGCTATAAATAGGTATTTTGTTTGGCGTCTTCACTATTTGCTGATAGCTGGACCCCGAACATGTTTTACCACCCCAGATCAATGTACACCTGGGAAAAATAGCAATTACGAAGAGGTTGCATGCTCCTCTAAACCTCTGATCTCCCGGTCAGAGGCCTTGCTTCCAGATATAATTATCATTATGAAGACAGGTGCAAATACAGGGTTCGCCATAAATAAGTATATATTTTCTTTTGTTTTTAACGTTATTGATACCTATGCATTTTTTCTATATCCTGTGTCATTCGAAAGCTGAAATCGTATATTTTATTTGATATACATTTTGATATAAATTGTATCTCATTTCCATTTCTATTTCAGATATACATTATGTCTACACGGTTAACAAATGAACAAAAGATTGCGGTTATGAAGTGGTTCTGGAAAGCCGAGAGCGTGACATACTCCGCCCGATTTTTTTTTCTATGGGGCATTCTCAAAGACAAAGTCTACCCTGTAGCATCACTGAATTGAAGGAACAAACCCGAGCAACCATTGCTCAAGTGCCGTTGGAGCTGTGCCCCATAGCATGCCTCTCAGTCCCTGAAAGATTATCAAAGTGCATTGAGCTCCATGGAGAGCGCACGGAGCTTTAATAAACATATGTTGCAAATAAACTTAAGTTTACCCTTTGTTAGTTTCTAGATTGCACTTGCTTATTTCTTTTATGTTAAATTTATTGTGTTGAAATAAAATTCTATAGTTACTTATGACGGATCTTGCAGCTGACGAATACGAATTGAAAAGCAATCCATGTAGCGAAAGGAAATCAGAAATCACATATTATGTTATTTTTTTTTATCACGGTTTGATTGTAAGTAAATACAAACACTGAAATTTCTATTCCATTTCTAATGATGAAAAGATTACCATAATTCTTCTAATTCTGACACGCGTCTTTCCAAATGCAAATAATCCCAGAAAAAAGAAAAGAAATCAAACAAAATCAAAGGATGTTTCGAATCGTTCGCAGGTTTTTAGCGGCGAGTGCATTTTACCTACAGTCGACCGCAACAGGTGCAAGCGTTTAGACAGTTTGCTTCAGGGCTTTTCTCTGTACAAATCTCGATGTCACATTAGGCGATAAGACTTGGGTAAACAATGGGCGCTGACCGCTTTTTACATCCTGAAGCCGAGTGGTGACGGGATTGGGGATGGCGGAATTAAAGGGAAGAGGATGATGATGATGAGGAGGAAGAGTAAATAGCTATTCCAAGATGAAATAAACGAAAAGACATAGAGAAAGAGAGAGAGAGAGAGAGAGAGAGAGAGAGAGAGAGAGAGAGAGAGAGATAATATATACATATAGAGAGAGAGAGAGAGAGAGAGAGAGAGAGAAGAGATAATATATACATATAGAGAAAGAGAGGGAGAGAAAAAAGAGATATAAATAAATTTTCACAGAATGAGATCGAAGTGGTAGAATATATATATATATATATATATATATATATATATATATATATATAGAGAGAGAGAGAGAGAGAGATTTAATGTTGAGTTATGATAATATTTAGCGCCAAGATTGATGATTTTTTTTCAGTAGTTTTACTGATTAAAGGTATTTTTAGCAAGCAGGTTTTTTATCTTACAGTGCTCAATATCGAGGCAGAGATAAAGCGTTGATAGGATTAATGCAAAGAGTTTGTCATTTTAACTACGCAGGTTATATCTATCTATCTATCTATCTATCTATCTATCTATCTATCTATCTATTGTAATTTTGTTATTATAATGGTTTATAAGAGCATTATATCTACACAAAAAAATTCATGTTTCAGAACATGAAATTTTTGTGTAGTGATATAATGTTTTTTAAATCATTGTAATAACAAAATTGTAATATTAAGCTCTACTCTCTATATTGAGCCCTTTTTATAAAAGTAAATGCAATGAACAGTAGGTTTTTTAATCTATCTGTTCACTTCTTAATATATATATATATATATATATATATATATATATACAGTACACACATATATATGTATATATATGTTTAATGCAAAGAATTTGTTAGTTTAGCTGGCAAATTCTTTGCATTAAACCTATCAACGATCTTTCTCTACACTATATATATATATATATATATATATATTCTCGAAATGAGCACGTGAGTCTCTGTATGTGATTCTTTTCTGGATGATTCTGAGTATTAACTGATGTATCATTTGGGTCTGAAAAGCAGCAGGTTTCAGCTGCAAAGGATGTATTATCCATGAAATTGTAGAATATCTAAAAGTTTTTCTAGATTATATTTCTCTGTTAAATTAAATAAATAAATTTAACATTGAGTCCATTTGAGTTCGTCTCTATTGGAATTTACCTGACCAAATATATATACCAAATATTCTACGTTTTATATATATATGTATATATATATATATATATATATATATATATATATATATATATATACACTAGGCCACGCCAGTGTTTTAAAAAATGATGTATTTCATACTATTTTTGTATTTATTGCCAAATGAATAATTGTAAATGAAAATAGAATGGTCCTTTTTTTAATACTGCACAATAACATGTGCGTCAAATGAATTAAAAAATATTTAATAATTTCCTATATTGCAGTTGCATCAATGAAAGAATGAAGAAAATTTAGGGGGATTCGGACGAGTTCATCTTTGCTTCCTTGCCTTGTAAAAGTTTGCAAAGTAATAATAACAAAAGAACCATTCTATTTTCATTTAGAATTATCCACTTGGTAATAAATACTAAAAATAGTATGAAATACATAATATATTTTAAAAAGCTGGGGTGGGCAAATAATTATGACCGGTAGTATATATATAAACTTATTTTATTTATATATTTATATATATCTAATCTATGAATGGAACTTTGTCTGTGTGTGTGTGCGTGTGTGTGTGTGTGTCCGCTACCTATAGACTCTGAAACGGCTGAACCGGTTTTCTTGAAAATTTACACAGTTGTACTATAAGCGTCTGCGAGTGTTCTTAGCTAGGTTTTGCGTCGAGGTACCCCTGATAAATATCGAAAATCGCGTTATAGAAGAAGTGGTCCGGTTTTAATTAAATTTGATACACTCATAGACAAAGAGATAAGAAAGGATATTCAGAAGTTTCAAGGTTGCAGTTCTTACAATAGTGCGGAAAATCGATGCTATATATATATATATATATATATATATATAAAAGGCAAGATGTTTGTGTGTGTGTCTGTTTATCTGCCTGTATGTCTGTATTTTTTTCAGCTCTTTTATTTTAGTTTTTGCTTCGGGTTTGGCTCTAAGTAGGTATAATTGTAGTTCTTAGTCTCAGCCATAATACCATTTACTCAGAGGACTTATTTAGCCTTCGAAAAGAACTTATTTGATATCGATATCAGGAAATCCAAATTTGACTTACATCCATTCATTTTTCTTTCAGTCTACGGTTTTGCTTTAACTGGAAACAACTATTGCTTTTTAGTCTTTCGTGCCAATGTCCACAGAGTCTGAGTTCCAGGACCATGGATTAGTTTTAAAGCTTTCATTAGACCCGAGCAACGCCGGGCTATACTGCTAGTATATATATATATATATATATATATATATATATATATATATATCTGTGTGTGTGTGTGTGTGTGTGTGTGTGTGTGTGTGTGGAGAGAAAGAGGACAGAGAATAAAGTGGGTGGATAAGTAAATATAGAAAAAAGAGCAAAATACGTTTAGGCGTTAGTCTGAAATAACCGACTGGTGTATAAAAACGTACTAGAAAGAATATAATTAGGAAAAAAAGAAGAACATTGAGGAACGAGAATTGTTTTGGGTGTATGTGAGGGTGAGAAAAAGCGTCTGTAGTCAAATACAAACGAGTGGGGTGCTGAAAAGAAACGAATCAAGAGTGGAAGTAAAAAAATAAAAAAAAACAAAAAACAAAAAACTCAAAAAGGAAAAAAAATTAAAGGGTTTGGTTCTTCATGACGTATTAACAGTGCAAGTGAGGTTGTGGATGTTTGTCTCCGCTTAATATGACAAATAGGGAAGCAGTTCTCACCTGAATGAACTTTCTGCCTCCCCGTTAACATAGTAAAAGACTGGGTGTCGAGACCCTTGATAGATGTTTGAGGATCGGACAATTTACAGAGAGAGAGAGAATCTCATGCCTTTTCAAAAGTAAAACGGAAAATTAAAAATCCTCTGCCAATCGTTTTCTTGATAATTCACTCCTCACCTCCCCCTTAAAAATGCAAATGTCTTTATGGAAAGAAGGACGAAACTACAAACTATGCAGTATACGGAACGAAAGGAAAAGAAAAATACAGGTGGAGCAACAATACACTAGGAACTGTGCAAATAATATTTTTATACCATGTACTCAATAAAAAGGCCCAAACCTAATCAAGGTAGGGGTTAGTAAATGAAATTGTTGTGAGTGTGTACAAATAGAAAGTAAGAAGTGCATATTATGGAAATAAGTAGGGTAGACCCTAGATTTGAAGGGGTTAAGATTGTAGTGATCCAATAGGCACCCTCTCGCGAATCGGTTTCACAACGTAACACTTCTCTCTTTAATAAGGGAACAAAATTGAATGAGGATGATTCGAACCTGTGCACATGGCTTAGCGGATCCCAGATGTAAAAATCCGTACGGAGAAATATAGCTAGTCATAGTGATATAGTAGTAAGAGGCTAGCAACGTTTTGCCTGTGGGGAAAGGGGTTGTAGGCTGAAAGATAATTCATCACTCACAAGGCTGCAGAAATGTTTTTTGAACTCTATTACGGCTTGAAAGTGAATATTGGGTAGTCCTGGCACAGATGTGGCAAAAATATTACATTTTTGGTCTGATTTGGTTCTTGTAAAGACAAAGCGTAGCAGAATGAATCCGACACTTTCGGAAGCGGTACAAGGAACCGAACATTTTCCATACATCTTTAGAAATGGATCGTATATACGTGTTTAACATATTACCTTGAACGACGGATGCAATTTACAAATACATCAGGCCATAGATAAAGTCAACAAAAGTGACACCCGGCTTGAAAGGCGATCGGCCCAGTCGGTTGTAATTGACAGATACATCCGGCCATAGATAATGTTAACAAAAGTGAAAATCAGCTTGAAAGGCGATCGGCCCGGTCGGTTGTGATTGACAAATACATCCGGCCATAGATAATGTCAACAAAATTGAAAATCAGCTTGAAAGGCGATCGGCCTGGTCGGTTGTGATTGACAGATACATCCGGCCGTAGATAATGTCAACAAAAGTGACAATCAGCTTGAAAGTCGATGAGTCACTTCGGGTGTTATTGGCAGATACATCCGGCTGTAGATAAAGTCAACAAATTGACAACATGAAAAAGAAAAAATGCAAGGAGTGAAAAGGCGTGGCGATGTGGTCGCGTGGAAATTTGAAGACTATATAAAATCACGAATTTTGGCTGAAGAAAAAAATAATCTCAATGTCTTCCGACCCCGACATTTCCTTTGTGTGCGCGAACTATCTTCGATGGCTCTAAGGCTCTACACAAGCGTCACCGCAGAAGAAAAAAAAAAAGATTATATTTTTATATATACGTGTTCCTCGTTGTTTTTCAGCGCTAGTATATAACGTGTTCCTATTGAAGTCTGCAGCGAGCTTGTGTCCCAATAGACGTTCCGGACAAGGAGCTTTATTGAGAATACACACTTTCATAATTACTGAAAAAAAAACTTTCAGAGTTTGCTCTCTATCTCTATCGTTACTTGGTTGTTTTTAGAGGTACGGAGTGTTCAAAACCAATTCCTCTCCTACTGAGATCAAAGGAGCGACCACCTGCTACGCTGCGCACATCTAAACTTTTGGAGGTGCACCGTAGTATTATATATTGGTGTACTTATATAACGTGGTATTATATAATCATATAATTATGAATTAAATGTAGATTGCAACACGGAGATTCCGAAATCAATTTTCTCCAAATTGCTTTGTTAAAAAAAAAAAAAAAAAGTGTGCAGTGCTCTACCTGTGTGGGAGCGATATAGATCCAGGTGAAGAGGACCCAAAGTTTTATTATTTTGAGTTCCCTAATTCATATTATATCGATTCATATTGATTATATTATGCTCTATAATATTTATTGTATTGAGCACTGTTTATAAAAAAATCGTAAAACTTGGCTCCTGTGGAGGCAGTGCACATTCGAGTAGAAGGAGCAGTACAGGAAACCAGCTGTAGTGATGAATGTGGGTTCCACTTGAGGTCTGGGGGAAGTTTGAATTCCAATAGATATTCTAGAAAAGAGATCTCATTGAGGGTACACCCGTTCATCATGAGTTGGGTGAACCTAATTTAGTTTTTGAGGTGTTAAATGCTACAAGCCAGTTCCCCCAACATTGAGCTATACGCCCTAGGTTAGAGGGGCAGTAACAGAAGATGTCTTTAGCGATGGCTCGTATATATGAGTTCGACCTGTTGTCTGTTTTCATCTTGAGTCCCAACAGACAAAAACAGAAAATGATTCTCATCGAGTGTACAACCGTTCATCATGTCTGGAGAAACTTTGGTACATTACTAAGTTGTTTTTTGAGGTGTTGAATGGTACAAGTCAAATTCTCGCTCATTGAGATATATGCTCTAGGTCAGAGAATCAGTAACAGAAACTGCCTTTGACGATATATCGTATATATGAGTTTGACCTGTGGTGTTTTTTGTCTTCAGTCCCAAAAGACAAAAAAGAAAAGGATCCTCATTGAGAGTACAACCATTCATCATGAGTGAAAAAATCTAGGGTTTGATCTTTAGAACATTAGTAATTTAGTTTTCGAGGAGTTGAATGTTACAAACCACTTCCTGTCACCTTCAGACATAATGCACGAGGCCATAAAAATATATCTGGTGCATCTATACACACCAGTATTGCAACATTGATATTTACTAATGATATTACAACATTCATGTTTAATAATATTGCAACATTCATGTTTACTAATGATATTGCAACATTCATATTTACTAATGATTTTCCAATATTCATATTTACTAATGATATTACAATATTCGTATTTTACAATGATATCGCAACATTTATATTTACTAATGATATTACAACATTCATGTTTACTAATGATTTTACAACATTCATATTTACTAATGATATCATAACATTCATATTTTACAATGATATTGCAACATTCATATTTACCAATGATATTACATTATTCACATTTACTAATGATTTTACACCATTCATATTTACTAATATTGCAACATTTATATTTACTAATGATATTACAACATTCATATTTACTAATGACATTGCAACATTCATATTTACTAATGATATTACAATATAACAGCATTCATATTTAATAATGATATTACAACATTCATATTTAATAATGATATTGCAACATTCATATTTACTAATGATATTGCAACATTCATATTTACCAATGATATTACAACATTCATATTTACTAATGATATTGCAACATTCATATTTACTGATGATATCAGTCGTAAGAAACTATATTTACCTCCGTGCACTAAAATAGCGTTAGATTTAGTGGAGGAAGAGTGATGGCGTTTGGTATGATTTCATTTGATGGTACGGGACTTCTTGTTAGACTACACGGTAAAATTAACGCAACTGTATACAAAAAATATTGAAGAAACATGTACCTAATTTTAGAACTGCAATTAATCAACCAGCTGTATTCATACATGATAACGCGCCATGTCACACAGTGAAGTCTGTTAAGTCATTTCTTTCTAAGGAAGATGTTACTGTTATGGAGAGGCCTGCTCAAAGCCCAGACATGAATCCTATTGAGAATGTTTGGAAGTTACTAAATGAAAGAGCTAAGGAAAAGAATCCAACAAATGTCGAGGAACTATGGACTAATTTGAAAGGAGAATGGGAGAAAATATCCGTTAATGAATGCAAGACATTAATTCGCTCATGTAGCAAATGATGTCAAGCTGTTATTGAAAGTAAAGGTTTTACATATCAAGTACTAACGAATTATGAACGCTATTTTCATTTGGATATGATGTAGCCATTATAACAGTATGATTTTGTTAATCGTTCTGATGTTTTTTTAATCTATTTTTTTCGAATGTTATATAATTATTCTTATAATTATAATTATATAAGTTTATTGATCTTTATATTTCGGAATTATAGAATTTACCTTTATTTCCTTTTTTTTCTTCGATAAAATCTATGAAGCTTTAAAATAAAAAGTTCTTTCACAATTAACTTTTTCTTAACATCGTTCTGATCTTTATGCTCGCTACTGTATCTTATTTTAAACATTCGAAGGCTATTTCAGATCACTGAAAGTTGGTCGAAAAAATCGAATATATAAATAAATAATTGAAAACAAAAAATACTAGAAACTTATGCAAGAACTAAAAAAAAAACTGTTGGAAAAGGGATAATGGTAGTGCTTATAATAATTGGAACTGTGCCAAACTCAGTAAAAGTTACTGAAATAAGGGTTAAGACTGTCAAAAAGAAAGAAAAAGGAAGAACGAACAAGACAACAATGAAAACAGCTGCTTTTTTTAAATAATCACTTCACCCCAAACAAGGTAGCAATGCCACTGGTACACAGGAGCCACAGTGAGAGAAAAATAAGCTTCAGGGGATGTCGAAAAAAGGACAAGAGATGGATGGGAATCAAGTAGATAGAAGATGACAGATGACGTGGCATTTAAACTTATGGAGATTGTAGCTATCAGGAAAGCAAGTAAATGCAATTGAGTCCCACAAACGGGAAGTGCGAGAAAAAAATCTCTTAGAGTAGAAGAGAAAGTTACATTTATTTATTTCGACGCTAAATGGGTGATCTCACCTATTTGTAATTACATGCCATGCAGCACGGGTAAATACATGTGGTCAGTTAAATCTTACGTTGGAAGAAAAGTCAGCTAGGTTTAGACAAATGTTTTATTTTCAATTTACAGACAAATATCAAAGCAGATATTGAGCAGATGTGTTGGGTGCATTTCTTTTTTAAATTTTGTATTTCTAAAAGGGAGACAAAATGACGCCCTTGTGTTACACGCTATTCTGTCACGTTCGGCAAAGCGACAAAGATAGCCAACGAGATATATGTCTTTGACATTTTGGGCCAACACGAATTATCCCAAAGAACGACGAATTATTTTGGCAAATATAAACCGGAAGTTAAAACCGACCAGAAGCAAATGGTTAATCCTCAGTCTCTTTTTAAAGTCAATTATTTGTCACTCGTTTGCTCTGCAACTATCAAAGTTTAATTAATCTCTCAAGGTGAAGGAAGGTGACTTGTTTTTATTTTTCGAACGGCACATTTTCAATATTTCTAGTTTCGAAAACGATCAATCGGCTTAACTCAGGTATTGAGACTTGAACCAGCTAAACCCTGAAACATGAACACTTACTGATGCACTACATTTTGGTAAATATCTTCTTTCATAATTGCGTAGAAGAATTCAGTAGAACGTTTACCGATCAGGGCTCTCCACAACTTCCTATTCTTAGTAGGTTTTAGCAATGTTTGTTTTTTTACTCTCTCTCCAACTGACTGTTCTATCAATAATCGACACAAGATTCTTAATCTATGTAGTTTTTCTTTGCCCTTCATGTCTTCAATATGCCTTGTGTGTGACAGATTTTCCAAACCCTATTTCCTCATTATGTTCTTCAGAAATTTCAGCTTTCTCTGATTCTAAGTGCCGTTTTCGTTTTTATTTTCACTGAAACTTCCTCGTTGACCACATGCTTCGTTCATTGTATCCTCATCATCCATCCAGGATTTTCCGGAGTATACCATGGACCGAACATGGAAGCCTCCTTTTTATTTGCGAGCAAATTGTTAAGCTTTCACTTCCATGTAGGAGGATTCATATTGCATAATATTTGAGCATTCATTTTGTTTCTAAGAAAATGTTCCTGTTTATAAACTGGTCAGACGATTATCCCGCAGTAGCTTGCCATTACTTTCTGCGGTAGAATGGTTGCCAGTCAAGGCTATAGAATCCAATCTGTCCTGTTATTTAACCCATAACTGGAGGGAAGAGACGGATTAATACGTTTCCCAACGGTATTTGCGCATAAGTGAATGTAAGGAATTTAACTAGAATTCGAAATCGGCTCCCCAATTTCTCACTCCGAGCCGATATCCTCTGCACCACAACATACATTTGATATACGTTACAAATTGAACTAAGCCCAACTGATTATTAAAAGATGAACAGTTTTCACGGATTTTGATGCAAAATGATTAAAAAAACATACACACATATGAAATAGCTTCATGAATTATTTAAATCAATATATTATTGTAGAAATAATATCAATGTTATAAATGATCCTTGTCTAATGCCACAAGATAGCCAAAGAATGGATCAATCAACACGTCGTCAGTCAAATGGCAATAAAAATAATATACTAAATGATTAAAATATTTTTGTTAGAAAACTTCAGACAGAATAAAAGTTGGGGAAAGCGTCGATCGAAATGTTGTGATCTAAACAAAACTGAAAATACTCAGCCAAATACTTTTTATTTGATCTTATGGAAAAAATACTGACCGTAAAACGAAATTTATCGGCGCTCAATTTTCTATGGCGTTTTAAAAAGTGAAACTGTTTACAATAGCCCAGATTTGTTGGCAAACATAATTGACGTCCGTAAATATCAAATATATATTCAAGTGGCCATGAAAAAATAATAAAACTTTATATATTTGTTGAATGTGGGACTGGCTTTTTACGCTGACATGCCGAAAGCCTTTGTTAAAAATGCAAACGTACACAGAAAATGGCGACGATAGTCTAAGGTATGAAAACAAATGTATACAAAAATAAAACATATGGACAGAGAAAAGGAAATGTCGGCTGACGTTAAGAAAAATATTTGGTAACTAACTGTACATTGGAGCTGATATTTATCATGTTCAAAGCTGCAGGAAGATTTATATTAATGAAGGCGTGTATATCTAAAAAAGAAAAAAAAATGACGAATTTGGTCATTTTCTGTCGTTACTGTAATTTTCCTAATTTATCCAAGTCAATGGCGAACATCTAAAAAATAACATTCAAATATGAGCGCACAAAACAAATGGCTTGTGAGATGGAGAAAACTATAACAGATCTGTCTTTGATTCTAGCAGTCAGTATTCAATCTCTATATATAAAAGACAAGATGTTTGTGTGTGTGTGTGTGTGTCTGTCTGTATGTATGTATGTCCTTTATACAAATCCACAATTTTTATTCGATTCTCACCAAACAAATATTCTTTAGGCTTCCGGTCAGGTTAGGGGCTACTTATATTTTCCGATCCCCCACTCCCGATATTGGAAATCAATACTCCGATATCCTATCAGGCCTGACCAAGATCAGGATTTCAGCCCTTTTATCGTGGTTCCTGCTGCAGAATTTGCTCTAACTTGGTAAAATCTTAGTTTTTAGTCTCAAACATTGGTAGATACTCTCAGACGACTCATTTTTCCCGATATCGGAAATCGATACCCCCGATATTCTATCGAAACTTATCAAAAACCGATATTCAGCCATCAATATGGCTCATTTTCTCCAATTTTACTCCCGAGGGGTACGGTAAGTTTTCATGGACTTAATTAGGTTAGCTTATCCTTGAATGACTTATTTGACTCCTATATCGGAAATCGATACCCCCGAAATCACATCGGGTCTGATCAAAATCAGGTTTTCAGCCCTTTTATTTTAGTTTTTGCTTCGGGTTTTGCTCTAAGTAGGTATAATTGTAGTTCTTAGTCTCAGCCATGATACCATTTACTCAGAGGACTTATTCAGCTTTCAAAATTCAGTTTGCGTCGGAAAACTTCTTTGACATCGATATCAGGAAATCCAAATTTGACTTACATCCATTCATTTTTCTTTTAGTCTACGGTTTCGCTTTAACTTGAAACAACTATTGCTTTTTAGTCATTCGTACCAACGTCCAAAGAGTCTGAGCTCCAGGACTATGGATTAGTTTTAAAGCTTTCATTACACCCGATCAATATATTGCTAGTCTAAGGTAAATGGAGAACGCTATTTTTCAAAGCAGTTTTTCTTCTCCATCAGTTCAGTACTAGAAATCAGTTTGTACACCTGAGAAACATTTTTCTGAAAATTGTTTTTATGTAGAGATTTAAAAAATTTCAACCGACTGTAGCATTGGTTGCTCGGTCAAAGCATGCCAGACGTTTCCTTATAATGAAACGGCTAATATTATCATTACGTTACCATGAATAATGTCATTACTAATATTACTAATAATATAAAGGCTGACGGTCAAATCACGTTGAAACACCGGTTCCCGTACAATCACCGACGTTAAGCACCGTCGAGCCTGGCCAGTACCTTGATGGGTGACCACTGGGGAATCAAAGGCTCTTGGATGTGTTTGAAGTGTAATATATAAAATTGGAGAGCTCAGTTCTAATTCCAATTGGGTTCGTTATATTCACTTAGAAATATTATGAATATGTGTATACATGGGTTAAATAGTAAGACTTGTATCAATAAACCATTATCATCTCAAAAAATTAAATAGCTATTACAATCTGGCTTTAAATAACCTAAAAAGGTTTGATAAGCCGTAAAAACAAATCAACCAACATTATGATAACCATTTTCTTTCAGCTTGCATCAAGGGCGATTGTATAATTTGTTACCCCCAAAGAACATTTCAAAACTGGTCAATATCTTCGAAATATAAAGGTTGCAATAAATGCTTATTATTTAGTTCTAATAACAGTCAAACACAACAAAGAAATAAGATAAAAAACTGCATTGGAAAAATAATTAAGAAAATTGTATTTTTATTTTGTAAATAAACGTTTTCAGGATAAAGTTAACATTATAGGCATCCAAAAAGAATCATTTAAATTTGACTTATAGTCTAACCCTAAAAGTAAATACTTATCGTATTGCTGAACAATAAATAGAATTTAGGGAAGAATACTAACTCAATATACCATACATTTGGGGGTCATCAAAGAATTATCATATTGTAGATTTGCCAAACCAATCAGCGGCGTATCTAGCATTTAAGTCAGTCGTAGATTTGAACCACATCTTCAAAATATAAAGAAAGATTACCAGAAACGACTTTGTTTTGACTGCAGGCAAAAAACAAAAAACAAAAAAAAAGAACAAAAAAACAAACGAACAAACAAGCAAAACAAAAACAAAACAAAAAAAAACAAACAAAAAACAAAAAAAAACAGCAAAAAAAATGAAAGATTTAAAAAAACGTTTTTATTTTTAGAAAGTAACTTTTACGATAAAATGTCATTAGATCAACATTATTACCGCTATGAAAAAAAAATCCCCAAACAATAATTGGTTCATGACGTGTAAGCTTAGCTATGGAGCATTACAGTGAGGATTGAACTCACTACTCAGTCGTAATTGATTTGGTGAAACAATTTTGCTAAACATTTACACTAAGTCGAAGTCAATGTAAATGATCCGTGGTTTATGCTTAACTTAAGCAAATCACCATGGAAATGTGTGTTGCATTGCAAATAGCAGCGTATCTCGCGTTTGTGGTGCTTGGAGCAGTTGTAGATTTACCGACTTTTGAAACAACATCCCAACATTTGAACCACATCTTCAAAACATAAAGAAAGATTTCCATTACAACTTTGTTTTACAGGAAGAATAAAAAACTACAAGAATAAAACAGAAAGTTGGAAAAGTCATAGTCAAAAAAAAAAATAATTTTAGAAAGTAATTCTTAGGATAAAATGTCATTGGATGAAAACTATTGGTGCTTTGAAAAAAAGTCAATTTCAGAATTTTCTGAAATTGTTAATACGTCTAAAAATGTCGTTCATCGTGTAATTAGCAGGTATAAAACCGATAAAACGTTAGATGCAAAACCCAAAACCGGCACATCTCCAAAAACTTCGCAAAGAGAAGATTGAAGAATTGTTAGAATATTTACAAAAAACCGTTTTGAAACTGCTACATCAATTGCCCGTAAATTTAATGAAGACATAGACAATAAGATCTCAAGGAAAACGGTTGTTCTCAGGTTCAAAAATGCAAGATTGCATGCCCGTATTCCAGATTCGAAGCCTCTCATTTCAAAGCAAAACCAAAGGGCACGCCTGGAGTATGCGAGAGAACATGTTGTTTGGACTGATGCACGATGGGATAGAGTTCATTTCAGTGACGAGTCCAAGTTTACTTTATTTGGTTCTGAGGGAAAAATTTACGTACGCCGTAGAACAGGTGAAAGAATGTCTTCTCACTGTGTCAAGAAAACTGTTAAGTTTGGTGGCGGCAGTGCGATGGTGTGGGGAAAGATTTCATCTGCAAGAGTTGGCCCTATCATCCGCGTACATGGCAATATCAATGCTGAGATTTACAAAAGGCTTCTTCAATATTACACCATAATCTTTATGAATCTCCTATTTTCATGCAGGACAATGCACCTTGCCACAATACTCAGAAGATTATGGCTTTATTTGAAGAAGAAGGAATCGCCCTAATGAAGTGGCCAGCCCAGAGTTTTCACCTGAATCCAAAAGAAAATGTTTGGAAGATAATTAGAGAAAGGGCTCAGAAAAGAAACCCGAAAAACCAGGATCACCTATGGGAGTTATTGAAAGACGAATGGGAGGGAATTACTGCTGATTTTTGCAAGAAATTAATTAGAGCATGTGGTGGACGATGCAGAGAAGTCATTGAAAATAAGGGGACGTTTATCAATTATTAAATTTTGTTGGTATTTTGTTCATAATCAAGTATTAACAAAATCGTTTTGTCCTGTAGTTTATTTCCTTTGTTCCATCTAATCCTTATTTTTTAAAAAAACTATTATGTAAATTTTTGTAAACTTTAATCTTTATTAAAAAAAACTATTATGTGAATCTTTGTAACTTTGTATAATATTTATGCATTACACCCTAATCTTTATTCGGTAAAAATTTCAGTGCTAATCATGCATTACTTTTTAAGTAATAAACATATTTATGTCTTTGTTGTTTCCGTTCCTTTAGGATGCTCCCCGAAAGAGCAATACAAATGAAGAAAGACTTTTACGTATGTTTTATTGATTATGCAAAGGCATTCGACAAAATACAACACAAAGAATTGATGGAGATGCTCAGCAGCCTCGACATTTTTGGGAAAGACATCAGAGTAATCAAGAATCCCTACTGGCAGCAAACTGCCTGCATATGGACAGGTAACGATTTCAGCAGATTTACAAAGATAGAAAGAGGCGTAAGACATGGATGTGTCTTTTCACCGGATCTGTTCAACTTGTACAGCGAGAATATTTTGAGGACCCTAAATGATACGCCAGGACTTGTTATTGGAGGCCACAACTTGAACAGCATAAGGTAAGCAGATGATACAGTGCTAATTGCAGACACGGAAAGAAAACTACAAGACCTCCTACAGAAGGTAGCTGTGGAGAGTGACAAAAAATGACTACAAATAAACTTTAAGAAAACTGAATGCATGGTAATCAGCAAAAAAAAAAAAAAGCAACCCAAAATGTCAAATACAGGTGGGGGATACTAGAATCAAGCAAGTACAAAAATTTAAATACCTAGGAAGTGTTCTAACAGAAGATGGAAAGTGCGACACAGAGATCCCAAGGCGAATTAGCATGGCAAAGGAAGCGTTCCAGAAGCTGAGTAAAGTATTAAGATACAGGAAAATTTCAGTAGAAACAAAGAAAAGAGTGCTAGATTGCTATGTGATGTCAGTTCTTCAATACGGCAGTGGATGCTGGACAATATCATCGAAAATGAGGAGAAAACTTGAAGCAGCTGAAATGTGGTTCTACAGAAGGATGCTGCGGATATCGTGGACCGAGCATGTGAGCAATGGTGAGGTGTTGGAAAGAATGGCAACGAAAAGAAAATTAATAGTGAGCATCAGGAAGAGACATCTGAAGTTCCGGGGAAATGCAATGAGGAAGGAGGGCTTGGAGAACCTGATACTGACAGGCCAGATTGAAGGAAAAAGAGACAGAGGAAGGCAGCGGATAACATATTTGCAGGGCCTGATCAGGTGGATGACGGAACGGAGGTTGCGAGGTGTAACAGGAGCAAACATACTAAGAACCACAAGGGATAGGGAGACGTGGAGAACCATGATCGCCTAAGTCCTGAAGCGACAGGGCACATAGAAGAAGAAGAAGAAGAATTATGGCCGCTACTGTATATATGACTTTTGTTTTTTCTTTTCTCTTTTATTTGATTTTCTTTCTTCTTTTATTTTTTCTTACTTTTTTCTTCTTTCCTTTTTTTCTTTTTTCTTACTAAAACACATTTTCAATTTTTACTCTATTTTTTGTACCAAACCCTTCTACCATTTTTATTTTCAATTCTAAAACTACAGTTACAAAGACATATAACTCCCACAAACACAGAAAAAAGAAAAGAAATCCTGTTGGGAATGGGAGGGGATTAGTGTTTCCCTACTTAACATATGACCAGATGAAGCAACGTTAGATAAAACTGACACATATGGAAAGAGAGAAGGGAAAAATGACGCAACTAATTTTGTAGGCTACTTTATGATACTCAGCCAGTCAGTTAAGTGCCATACGTGATACACGCTTGGACGATCATGTCTCTTTCTAGACATGACTGACTGGGCAGAAAATTATCCCGCTCTAGGTTGCCATTGCTTTCTGCGGTAAACTGGTTGCCGACCAAGGCTATAGAACCCAATCTGTCCTCCTATTTAACCCATAACTGGAAGGAAGAGACGGATTAATACCTTTCCCAAGGGTATTTGCGCGTAAGTGAATACAATGGATTCAACTGGAATTCGAACTCGGCTACCCGGTTTCTCGTTCCGAGCCGATATCCACTGTACCACAACGCACATCACATTATGATACTAATTCGCCTAAATGCATCCCTCTCTCCCCCAAAAATTATTTCACCCGAGCAAGACAATAAAGCCACTAAGACGCAAAGGTTTACTGAGTGTTAGCGAATACGAGAAAAAATATTAAGGATAGAGAGGAATAAAGGAACAAGAATTAAAAAGACAGATATGAAAGTTATCATTGTATTCTTGATCGATCTTCTATTATCAGAGTGTGGGAAAGATACAAGAGTGTGGGAAAGATACAAGAGTGTGGGAAAGATACAAGAGAAATGAAATGCGCAAGATTACAGAACCAAAATACATTAGAAATTATTTTTAAATTTAAAATTCCCAGCGTCTCGCTTTCGTGCGCATAGGTAAAAGATTAGATTAAAGAAGCTCATAGATTTTTAGAAACTTATTTTGAAAAATATTATCCTTGACTCAACAGCAATTTCTTCCCCACTTACGAAAAGTAAAAACGAAAATTTGTAAGAAAGAAAAACAAAATACTCATATTTTTTTCAACCACGCACCGAAAAACAAATTATACAAGTAATTTTTTTTTTATAGAAAACCGTTGAGAAAATCAGATTTATTTTTTATCATCTATGAGAGGGAGGTTGTAGTCAAACAGAAGAAAGAAACTACGAATTTAGGTTCCTCTACTCATTTATAAAAAACAAAAAACAAAAAACAAAAAACAAAAAAAAAACAAAAAAAAACAGTATATCATGATATAAAGGGCTCAAAATTAATAAAAACAAAGTTTTATCATCAAAATGTTTATGTTATTATTTAAAAAAAATTAAAATCCTTTCTAACACGATTGAAATTTTAATTAAAATTTCATTTTTTGTTTTGACGCTACATTTACTTAAGACGACTATTAAGAAAATGGAGTCGGTCGAGTAAAATGATTTTTGGGGCCAGTAAATTTTCCCTCGCTCTCGACCGCCTGTCGAGTGATTTATTTTTTGAATCTCAAAGGCTATATATATATATATATATATATGTGTGTGTGTGTGTGTGTGTGTGTGTGTGTGTGTGTGTGTGTGCGTGTGTGTTTTGAAGATTTCTAAAGAATTAACTGATTTTATTTTTTAATACTTCCATTGTTATTTTAGTGGAGGTCAGTATTGTAGTAGGTATTTAAACAATTTATTTCGTCTATCGGTCTATGTGTAAATTCTCTCCGGTAGAATATGATGCTGTGTTCCCATTTGCAGGAGGAACGCACCACTAGATCTGGCGTGTTTTCCCGCTCGGCTACAAAGAGCCTCACAGCAAAGCAACGTTCTATTTTGCCACTTGAAGAAACTGACTCGTTCAAATTATCCTGAAACACATATCTGCTTAGCAGGGTAGGATGGACACTCTAGCCTTGAGTGGTAACCAAAAGAAGGGAAAATAGAAAAAATAGTCAACCTAAGATCACATATATTTTGCATAGATAAAACCCATCGTAAAATATGAGATGTACTTCTGAGTACTCGGATATCGACTGGGAACGACAAATCGAGGAGTCGAGTTCGAATTCCAGTTGAATTCCACGCATTCACTTACACAGAAATACCCTTGGGAAAGGTACCAATCCGTCTCTTCCCTATAGTTATGGACTAAATAATAGGACAGATTGGGTTCTATAGCCTTGGCTGGCAACTAGTCTACCGCAGAAAGCAATGGCAACCTACTCCGGTATAATCTTCTGACCAGTCAGCAATGTTTCTTTCGAGACATGATCGCGCAAAGCGTGTATCACGTATGGCATTTAACTAACTGAATGAAGATAACAGTTGAAAGCATGATTGAGTCTTCTACTGAGCATAAAGTAGGGGATCGGTTTTCTATTGTTATGAAGTAATAAACTGATCCCCCACTAATTACTATTTAATAATATGATACATCTCTTTCCCTTCTAGCTATGAGTCAAATAACAGAACAGATTGGGTTCTATAGCCTTGGCTGGCAATTAGTATACCGCAGAAAGCTATGGCAACCTACTGCGGGATAATCTTCTGCCTAGTCAGTCATGTCTCTTTCGAGACATGGTCGCCCAAAGAGTGTATCACGTATGGCACTTAACTGACTTCTGAGTACACATTTTTGTATATATTTAATGCATGGGCTATCATGAATCGTTTCAATGAGTCTATCGGAACTTTTTTCCAATCATTCTAAAGCCTCCAATTAAAACTAGAATTAATCATATGCTACGTTTTTGAGATTTTCACTTTAAAATTTTTGTAGTTCAAGAGATTTTTGAAAACTTTCAAAGATAAATTACTGTCGACAGAACTGCCACGTCAGTAAGAAAACACATTTTTGTGGTCTTTGATCGCAATGTCTCGGCCATTATTATTATTTTCATCATAAATATTTTTCGGTTTCTGCGACGGTCACACTACCAAGTCTGCGGGAAGATTTAAAGCTGGTAGCGGTATCATTTCATGATTTGTTTTTTGTTTTTGATTTTTTTAAAACTCTAACATTTTTAGTGTTACATGAACAACGTTCTTCTTTGTGTGTGGGCCGTATTTATCATAACAATTTTTCTGTTTCTCTTAAGCTAAGATTTCCAGGGATTTTTTCAATGTATTGTTGTGCTCTTTTTCTTTTTCTTTTTTTTATCATTCCAAGTACACCATCTAGGGTTTGTCTTGCCAGTGTTGTTTCATCTGTTCAAGAGCTTTATTCCTGTCTTCCTTTTTAAAATTTTTTACTGTAACAATTTGTTTTGGGGTTCTGTTTTCGTTTTCTACAAAATCTATTAAACGTAAATCTTGTTTGTATTTACTTCCTGCTATCAAGATTGAATATTTTTTCTTTCTCTTTTCGTGTTGTCTGAATAATTGTATCATCCAGTCTTTTTTTTCCAAACTCACAATCTCTTTTTTTTTCTGCCCCAGTGAGGTGTTTTCTGTGATTTTCTTGATGCGTTTATCACTAATTATGCGTTCATTTTCTCTTTTAACGATTCTGTCTTTTCTTTCTCTCCTCGTTTTCCCCCTTCTTCTCTTTTCCGTATCCACTTCTGTTGACTTTCTTTTCTAAGGTCATCGGACATTATGAGGCAGGGTACTCATCAACTTGCCAGTTTAATCTTCGTAAAGACCCTTCTCACCTGCTTTTCCTCCTTCTCTTTTTCTTCTTCTTTTTCTTTATTTCTTCTTCTTTTTTGTTTTTCTTCTTTTGTTTTTCTTCTTTTGTTTTTCTTCTAATTCTTCTTTTCTTTTACTTCTTTTCTTTTTCTTCTTTTCTTTTTTCATCTTTTTCTTCTTCTTTTCTTTTTCTTCTTTTCTTCTTCCTCTTCTTTTTCTTCTTTTCTTTTTTCTTTTCTTTTTCTTCTTTTTTCTTTTTCTTCTTTTCTTCTTTTTCTTCTTCTGTTCTTCTTTTTCTTCTTTTCTTCTATTTTCCTTTTCTTCTTCTTTTCTTCTTCTTTTCCTTCTTTTCTTCTTCTTTTTCTTCTTTTTCTTCTTCTTTCTTTTTCTTTTCTTCTTCCTTTTCTTTTCTTCTTTTCTTTTTTCTTCTTCTTCTTCTCTTCTTCCTCTTCTTCTTCTTCTCGTACTTTAATAAGAACTTTCTTTCTTACCGTCACTCATTCAATCTTTTTCTTTTTCTTATAACAATGTAAATGTTCTTTTTCTTGTCTTTCACCCACGTCAGGCTGCGATCAGTCACAAAGTCCAATCAAACCAAGAATAAATAAACAAACAAAAATACATTAACAGTTAAAAAGTAAAATCCTATAATAACCCACCCGACCTTCCCATTTTTACCCGACGTGTTCGGTATTGTCGGTTTTATGTACCCGGCTGTGTTTACATTTAAGGCTTGCTTAATCGCACGCGCATGATGTCACACCGGGGTGCGGTTCAATACCCGTTGGACATCCGTGTACACATTCTCTCTAAAGCGACCACACGGACCCATTCAAACATACAATGTTTAATCATTTAGAATGCTTTTTTTTAAAAAGATGAGATGAATTTGAAGGAAATGAACATGAATTTTAATCACCGGCGCTTGTATTGTCCCAGCTGTTTAAACAAACAGTTACATTCACGTTGTCGCTGTGTAGCACATTTGCTGGTATCTTCTGCTCCGACAAGCTTAGCTCCCTTATGCCACTTTTGCATGAATTTACTTGAGCTACTTGACTAGCAACTAGGTCCCACCCTTTTACAGTGAAACCAATAAAATGTAACCTCAACTTTTACTATAGTAGCTTCTTTTCTCGCACTTCCCCCTTGTGGAATTCCCTTCCGTATACTTGCTTCCTTGACAGCTACAATTTCCAAGAATTTAAATGTAAGGTCAATTGCCATCTTCTAACTCTCTGACTCACATCCCTTCCCTCATGTTCTTTCCCCCCGCCCACTCTACTCTCATAGGCTCTCTTTACACCAGTATTCTCATCCTTCTCTTACTCATTCTCTGACACCCCCTATAACTTGTTCCTATTTCTCCTCAATCTTCTTTTATGTAACCCACTGCCCACCAGTGGCTGTAAAACTGCCTTGCTTGGGATGAAATTACTATAATATATATATATAGTCATCTGCAGACAGATCTGTTTCGCACTATCAGAGCTCATCAATACGGTTAGACATTGCTTCTAGCTAAGATTGAAACCCGACCGAATTGACAGCATGCTTAGTCGGTAATTTTACCTCTGAGCTATGGGTGCTCGGTAGAGGAAGGGGGACTTTAGTGTAGCCGAGAGTGTTCAAATCGTAGATGCGTGAGTAGCTACTTTTTTCAAAGTCCGCTATTCCTCCATAGTGCTCAATCGGTGTGTGAGAGCGTAAATAGTCATCCGCAGACATATCTGTTTCGCTGTATCACAGCTCATCACTATGGTTAGACATCCGATTGCTTTTAGCAAGGATTGGAACCCGACCGAATTGGCATCAGTCGGCGATTTTACCTCTGGGTGTTCGGTAGATGAAGGCAGGTATATATAAAGTCAGAAATTTATTCGCATAAGGAGAGTCAACTTTGGACTCGAAACACATGTAGCGACACAAATATAACTATGGACACTTAATGTATTAAACAAAAGATAAATAATATTAATAATTAATCTGCACTTTAAACAAAACATCCACGACTTCTCACACTTTTTTAATCTATACCAATTTCTCTCGTTAGAACAACTCCTATTTATGTTTTCAATATATATATATATATATATAGTATCTTGATGCTTCCAACCATTTTACATTGCTTTTTTCTTTCACAAAAGTTAAATGAAATCAATAAAGACCTGTTCTTAAGCACTGCGTATAACAAGTGGGTGCAAAAACTTCCATCGAAAACGTTTTCGTTGCATACGTGCACATTACTAAATTAGTGTCAGCATAAGAGAAAGCCTCATTGATTTAACAAAAAATAATTTTATTTGTCAGTGTTAACTGTAAAGTTTCTTTTTTTAATTCATATTTTGTTCCTAGACCTTCAGTTGAAATTTGTTAAGAATAACAAATGATACGTAGAATGATTATAAACAGGCCAGAGTAAATTGTATTGGAAATACAAAACTGCTTTTCTCTGGTATTTGTCTATGTTTCTGAGATGAGTTAGTATTTACTGTATTTACATTATTCAGACTATTGTCCTCATCTTTGTTGCCATTTGTACGACGTTTAATAATAGATCATTCTATTTGTCTATATTTCTGAGATGAGGTAGTATTTACTGTATTTACATTATTCGGACTATTGTCCTCATCTTTGTTGCAATTTGAACGACGTTTAATAATAGATCATTCTATTTGTCTATATTTCTGAGAGGAGATAGTATTTACTGTATTTACATTATTCGGACTATTGTCCTCATCTTTGTTGCCATTTGTACGACGTTTAATAATAGATCATTCTATTTGTCTATATTTCTGAGATGAGGTAGTATTTACTGTATTTACATTATTCGGACTATTGTCCTCATCTTTGTTGCCATTTGTACGACGTTTAATAATAGATCATTCTATTTGTCTATATTTCTGAGATGAGGTAGTATTTACTGTATTTACATTATTCGGACTATTGTCCTCATCTTTGTTGCCATTTGTACGACGTTTAATAATAGATCATTCTATTTGTCTGTATTTCTGAGATGAGGTAGTATTTACAGTATTTACATTATTCGGACTATTGTCCTCATCTCATTTGTACGACGTTTAATAATAGATCATTCTATTTGTCTATATTTCTGAGATGAGGTAGTATTTACTGTATTTACATTATTCGGACTATTGTCCTCATCTTTGTTGCCATTTGTACGACGTTTAATAATAGATCATTCTATTTGTCTATATTTCTGAGATGAGGTAGTATTTACAGTATTTACATTATTCGGACTATTGTCCTCATCTCATTTGTACGACGTTTTAACCTTTGTTTATCTCCGGCTTTCTTCAGATGCTAGGAATTTCGAACCGAACTTTTTATTACATTCACTGAGGGTATATCATTCTCATCCCTTGCGTATACCCCAGTGATTGTAATAAAGGGTTCTGTTCGAAATTCTTAGCACCTGAAGAAGGCCGGAGGGTAAAACGGTCGAAACGTCGTACAAAGGGCAACAGAGATGAGGACAATAGTCCGAATAATGTAAATACTGCAATGTTGTTCTCTGGTTTTCTTTTGTAAGAAATTGTTGTTTTTTTTAATAGTTTGCATTATAATTCTTAGTTCCATGTTATTTAACTTAATCCTTTCGATAACCATTCAACGATAATTACAATTATCTGTTCATTTCTTTAAATATAACTGGCATTTCTTTAAATATAACTGGCATTTCTTTAAATATAACTGGCAATATATATAAAGTGCAAGTAAATAATTCAGTACTAAGAGCATTTCAGGCCTTTGATTTGACTTAAACTTTAGGAAAGATAAAACTATGCAATAGCAATCCAGTACTATTTTCTTTGTTTCTAGCGAAATTTTCCTGTCTCTTAATACTCTACCCAGCTTCTAGAATGCGTCTTTCGCTATGACAATTCACCTTCGGATCTCAGTGTCGCACTTTCCGTCTTCTGTTAGAACACTTCCCAGATATTTAATTTTTTATCCCTGCTTGATTTTAGTATGCCCACCTATATTTGGCATATTGGGCTGCTCTTTTTGCTGATGACCATGCATTCGGTTTTCTTGCAGTTTATTTGTAGTCCTTTTTTGTCACTCTCTTCAGCTACCTTCTGTAAAAGGTCTTGTAGCTTACTTTCCCGTGTCTGCTATCAGCACTGTGTCATCTGCGTACCTTATGTCGTTCAGATTCTGGCTCCCGATGACGAATCCTGGCATATCATATTGGGTCTTGAGAATAGTCTCGTTGTACAAATTGAATAGATCCGGTGAAAAGGCAATCCCCTTTCTATTATGTATATCTGCTGAATTCGTTTCTTGTTTGTATGCAGGCGGTTTGCTCCCAGTAAAGTGTCCTAAAAAGTTAAACTGCCTCTTGTGATTCTTCTTCCTTTTTGCTCCCATTTTTCTTAAAACTTTCTCGTTACTCATATGTCCAGTCCATGGTATTCTCAGTATCCTTCTGTAGATCCACCTCTCAGTAGCCTTCAGACTCTTCTTCATCTGTAAAGAAACTGTAAAACTTTTACTGCCACAGAAAATAACCGATATTACAAAACATCTTGGTACTCTTTTCTTTGTTTCTTTTTTTGATAATGCAATGGTTAACAATTTTTTGTGTCATAATTTCCCATATTTTTCGTCTTTTGCAATTCTTAATTATGTTCACCCAGTACAAGAGTAAAAAACCACTGAAGGTTACAAAATGAGGGTTGAAATTCGATACGTGAAGAAGATTAGATTGTTGTGATTGGCGGAAGCATCTTTTTTGGATACGGTTTTTCGGAAGATGCTATCCGAATGAAACTTTTTTTCTTACTAATGGTAACTGCAATGCTAATATGTCTTCGGCTATATCGTGTTGAATACACCGGTCCCCGTCCGATCACCGAAGTTAAGCAACATCGAGCCTGGTCAGTACTTAAGTGGGTGACCATTTAGGAATACCAGGTACTGTAAACGTAAGGACCAAGAATGGTCCACCGGTCCTCCAGGTTTGAGGGTTGGGTGCAGGGCTAACAACCCTGCCTTGTAAAAAACAGTTTGTTACAGAAACAGCAGCAAAAAGTTGCTGACCTACGCACCATCTGTGTTTGATGGATAAATGATGATGATGAATGCTAATATTAGCAGTTGTCTTATAAGGAAACATACGCCATTTATTGACCGAGAGACTTGTGCAACTGCCGGTTGAAATTTACAATATCTTTCTCTTTAAACAGTTGTTTTTTAGGAAAATAGGTTTCTCAAATCTAGAAACAGTTATTGCTATTGATGGGGGTTTTATTCCTAACTTTTTGTTTGAAGTTGTGTGGGAGCAAATATTTTGATCATGTCATTTTCTTCTCCGAGTGACATGTGCTATCCATTTTAACTGTTGCTGTTATTGAAAGTAATCAGCTTTTGTGATTTTTTTTATTTTTAAATTTGTTTGTTTGTGTTGATGTAACGCCAATCTTCGGAATTCGGAGAAAGACGGTCCTCGTGAAGACCTACCGGCTTCATTTGCTCGCAGCTACCATTAACCATCGACCTGAGAAAGCGGTTGGATACAACTGACTGTTTAATTATTTCTGAACGAGTTTGGTGACATGCATGGCATCCATATGAAGGGAATAAGAATGATTCGACCCTGTTTATGCGGTGTGATCGGTCTTATCTGCAAAGGTCTGAATTGGTGGAATGTGGCTCTGAGAATTGCAACTTGTTAGGGCGCAGCATTCTGTTGCATTAATGACATAAAAATCCAGTGTATCACATCCACATAGGCTGAAATGGAAAAAAGATTTTCATCTACATAGCAGCTATTTTGTCACCATTAGTCATACAACTGAATTCTTCCTGGATAATATTTTGCCGTACTAAAACCTCAGAAGACTTAAAAAGTAGAATTCTCGCACTTGACACTTGAAGGTAATGCATAAGGAATGGAGAGTGTCAAATTCACCAAGCTCTTTTCTTTATGATGTGTCGTTGGCATGTGGGGGGTGTAATGGACAACGGTCGGAATAAAAAACCGATGTCGAATTCTAGTTGGGTAAATACTGTTAGGAGATGTAAGAATTCAGCCCCCAACTTTTGGTTAAATAGTAGGACTTTCATATAGAAAAATATTGTTTTTCTCCAAAATGAAATTGCTAATGCAATTTTCACTAGCAAAAAATAATTTTTCTTAGAATCTAAAAACATGTTTCGGTTTTCAATAATTAAAGTGTTGATAAAAAATCAAATCACTTAATCAATCAACCTTGATGTACCCGAGAAAATTTCAGTTGTTTTTTTTTTCTAATTTTAACTACAAGCGTCTTTTTCCTTAAAATTTTCTCTTTACAGATATCTCCCCACTTCTATTTTCAAAATTCTTTTGTACCTTTGTTGCGTTTTTGTTACTTTGAGTTTTTTCTTCCACTGAGGAAATTTCCAGCGTCTGTGAATATATAGAATGACTGATGAAAACCTTTCTTCTCGATTCTTTGTTTAACTTTTGGAAGGGATCGATCGCTATTTCAATGCGACTGTAGATTTCGTTGTCACATTTGCCACCATATGTTATCACAATTCCAAGATCAGTCAGTCAGTTAAGTACACGCTTCGGGCGATCATGTCTGACTGGGCAGAAGATTAGCCTGCAGTAGGTTGCCATTGATTTCTGCGGCAGTCTGTCCTGTTATTTGACTCATAGCTGCAGGGGAAGAGATGTATTATAGTGTTAAGTAGTAATTAGTGGGTGATTAGTTTATTACTTCATAACAATATGAAATTGATCCCCCACTTTATGTCCAGTAGAAACTTAATCATGTGTTCAACTATTATATTCAGCCAGTCAGTTAAATGCCATACGTGATACACGCTTTGAGCGATCATGTCTCGAAAGAGACATGGCTGACATGGCTGACTGAGCAGAAGATTATCCCGCAGTAGGTTGCCATTGCTTTCTGCGGTAGATTGGTTGCCAGCCAAGGCTATATAGAATCCAATCTGTTCTATTTAACCCATGATTTGAGGAAAGAGTCGGATCAATACCTTTTCCATGGGTATTTGTGCGTAAGTGAATGCAAGGAATTCAACTGGAATTCGAACTCGGCACCCGATATTTACTCCACCACAACGGACATCCTAGGTAGTCTTTTTCTTCCAAGGTATTTTTTTAAAAATTTTATTTCTTGATTCTTTAGTGTCGTAGGAAAACCAGATTTACTTCAGCCGTAGCAGAAGTAGTGAGTGTTTTTTATGGACACGACAGCCTAACGGCGTCCACTCCTTTACAGGCTGGTTTGAATTCAAAGTTTTTCCTTCTACTAGATCGGTTGCTATCCACTCACTCTGTCCTCCTTTTACCTAGAACTTGTGGAAAAGAGATGGATTCATGCCTTTTTCACTTAAGTGAATTTAATGGACTCGACTGGAATTCCTCAGTCCGAGTCGTTATCCATCACTCCACTGTGCTTCCATATTTCTGTAAATGTGGGATCTGGACATTTCCAGTTCGTAGCTTCGGCTGTTTTCCTTTAACTAAAGACCATAACAAGAACGAAACAAAGGGAAACAGATTCGTTTTGTGCGCCTTTTGACAAATAATGCCCTTAGAAAATATTCGCCTTTTCCCCTCATTTTCTATGAACTCTTTGAAATGAGGCCTCAATTCGATCAACCCAAGAAAATGGCCATTGTGAACATTGCCAGTCAGACGAGTGACACTACCCCACTCTTTCAGTCACCAATTTATAATGCCAATAAGACGTTGACAAATATTAAACCGAGTCACTACAATTTGTACAATTTGCTACAATTTGTATCTGTGGAAAATGATTTATGAAAACGCGGAAAATGATCGAACTATGTACGATGTCAAATACAATTGTATGCATTATATTTGGTCAAATTAAAGACCAACAACTAGACATTGAATAAAAAAAGGATTTGCATAGACGTTCGAATATATGATCACAGGTGAAACATACAAACAAATATAAAAATCACAAATACGACTAAAGTATTAGTAATAAGGAAAAACACACACACACACACGCATATATATATATATATATATATATAATTATTAGATGATGCAACGTTGCCAGTCTGAAAGGTTCTTAGAAAAGATAAAAAATAAAAATTAGAAATGGATTGAAATATGGAAGCCGTATTTATGTAATTAAAAAAACAACTTCACACACACACACACACACACACACACACACACACACACACACACACACACACACACACACACATATATATATTATTATTAATAAAATAATATATAAATATGCAACTCAAAATATAATGTAAAAACAATCACCTGTCGGATAAAATCTGGAAGCAAAAGCTATAATTTAATTTATATGACCTGTCGTATTTAGGCTTATTTTTAGCTTGAACTTTTGTGTATGCTTATCTATCTATCTATCTATCTATCTATCTATCTATCTATCTATCTATCTATCTATCTATCTCAGTCTGCTCATATCTATCTATCTATCTATCTATCTATCTATCTATCTATCTATCTATCATCTCATTCTGTTCATATCTATCTCATTCTGTTCATATCTATCTATCTATCTATCTATCTATCTATCTATCTATCTATCCCCCCTCCCCCCTCACAGATATTTACATTGATGGCAATACACATACTTCCGCATTAAGTGACATTCTCATTTTCCCAACCCGTCTTGATGGCTCCAAAGAAATTTATACATTCTTATACCTTCTTGCCTAAAGCTATACGTATTCGCCTGACAAGCTAACAGTGCACATACATACATACATACATACATACATACATACATACATGTTTATAGATACTTTTGAGTACACATACACACACTCACACACAAATGCCTATATATATATATATATATATAGGTGGATATATAGCTATGAATATGTATGATCTAGTAGGGCCTATGTGTAATTACTTTCATAAAAATGTGCGTGTGTGTGTGTGTGTGAAGGGTTAACCTTCATGCACACACTCACACACGCACACACACACACACACACTCACACACGTGTGTATGCTGATATATATGTGCATGTTTTTGTGTGTTTATATTAAATCTAATGCGGTTGCTATCATATATGCATGACACCTACTTGAAACTTTACGTAACACGTTGCAGACCCCCACCCAAATAAAAAATATGCAAATTTAAATAAACATGTACTCAGGATCGAAATAGTATTACTAAAAATTCTTCCTGTTTTTAATCGACTTATTTATATAAAACATGTTTGTCAACTTATTTATGTAGCCTTAGGTGTTTACACACCTACCCACAAATGCAAATGTTACATATATGTACGTAAATACAAATTCTAATCCTAGCATTATATATATATATATATATATATATATATATATATATATATATATATATGGTTTGTGAGTGCTGTGTTGTGTTTGTGTGTGTCACAAAGTAATTCTCCTTGCACAAACTATAAATTCCATGACACTTCTTTTAATTTCTTACACGCCTCCACCTTTTTGGCGCTCTCTACTCACTTCCTTCCCTCACAATTTTTCTTGTCTTTATTGACCGACAAGATTTTTTGGAGCCGCCTATATAAGGGGACGTTGTCATGATCAATTCGCGTTCTTTTCCGGAATTGGTCATTAAAGCTGTAAACTATTCCGGGGCCAGCAGTACCAATTTGACGAGTGACTCTCAGGTAAGACACTTTCAACAGAATTTATTATTCATGACATTTATTAGAATTATTCTTTTTAGAACTCTGTACGCATTAATCCTGAATTTCAGTCATATTTTGATCTTTCATTATTCTTTTTTTTAGTACGAATGTTTCTATGTAATAATTATTTTTATTTTCAATTAGATAATCTATGGAAACCATCCCTGAAAAAAAAATATTAAAAATATCTTTTTTAAATTTAGAAACATTTAAAAAAACTTATGAAGCCCACCAAATGTTTTATTTTCGAATTCTTTTTCTAGTACGAATGTTTCTATGTATTAATTATTTTTATTTTCAATTAAAAACACATTCCTGAAAAAAATAAATAAATAAAAATAAAAAACTTATGAAATAGTTTAGCTCACCAAATGTTTTATTTTCGAATTCTGCCAAAAAAGTTCATTTACTGTGTCAGGTTAGACATTTTTTCTTACTAGAATTTACGCTTCAATTTCTAAAATCGGGCTACCAAAAGAAGAACGGTTGTCAGAAGAATTACCATGAAGGTATTTATTGAAAAGGCACAGGGAAACTACGTTACGGCGGTGGAAAAATAAAACTGAGATGCCAGGTCAGGACCGATAACGTTGCAGATTATTCTTTGGAACCATCAAACCAAATGTCGCAGCATTCAATGCATAGACGAATTGCAACGATTAGAAGGAATCCATTGCTCAGTTGGCTGCTAAAGAAAGTCAGTTCACCGCGTTTTTGCTAGAATCTATCTTACCCATTTGTAAGTCCACCATTCATCTATGAATTGGATATTGCTGCCATATGTGGTCTGATGCTTCTGTCTTGTATCTAGAGATTCTTGATGCATCTGCAATATTATCAGTCCTGCCACTGCTGTAATGTGATTTCCCCATGTCTTTTCGATAAACATTTTTATGGCAATTATCGTTCGACTTTGTTATCTCGACTTTACGAACGCAGTACTAGAATGGCAGTTAGGCTTCTACATGTTACACTTACAATTTCTGTAGGGTTTCTTCTCTCGCAGTTATTGCTTGGAGAACTTTCTTTAGGTTTCATGCTTTTCAATCAATATTGATTTTCAAAAATTTAAATGTAGCGTCAATTATTTTCATTTCCCTTTTTAAAAATCCATTTCATTAATTACACTTTCTCCCCAATAACGTTTTCCTCTCTTATTTTCGCTCACAGTAACTCAGTAGCTTTATGGCCTTACTGAGGGCAAAATGATTAAAAAATGTTTCAGAAAGAAATGTCGCGTAGTTAATTTCAATATATTTCATTATCTATCTATCTATCTATCTATCTATCTATCTATCTATCTATCTATCTATCTATCTATGTCTATTCATATCTATCTATCTATCTATCTATCTATCTATCTATCTATCTATGTCTATTCATATCTATGTATCTATCTATGTCTATTCATATCTATCTATCTATCTATCTATCTATCTATCTATCTATCATATCTATCTATCTATCTATCTATCTATCTATCTATCTATCTATCTCAGCCTGTTCTATATCTATCTATCTATCTATCTATCTATCTATCTATCTATCTATCTATCTATCTATCTAATTCTCTTCATACCTATGAAAACTTGGCAGGAATAGAAAATCAAGTTTCCCTTTTATATCATCTATCAGCCTTTGAATTCGAATAACGACTAAAATTACTCATGTCTACTTGTTAGGATTTTTTTCTTCTGTGTATTCGTGTGCCAAACATGCAAGTGGAGGTAAATAGAAGTAGGAAGAATGTGTAGCTTCAATGTCCTGAATGGGGAGGGCCAGACTTGAAAATGACTGTTCATATCTTTCATTTATTTTCCGCTGTATTATTTATTGTATATCTTATTTCATTTGAAAATTTCTTAAAAACCGGCGCCGCCAATGCTACGGACTTTTAAGCTAGCTCCTGCGGCAGGGATAATTGGGCCTCTGATTCAGCTGAGAAAACAGCAATGATAATTTAGAAGAAATGGCTTTGTATTCTTCAGTTCACGACATAGAACTTCAAAAACTCACAGTTGGGCTTCAAGATCAGTTCCAACCAAATGACCGTATTAGACCAAAATTCTAATTCAGGCCGAAAATTGAGTTCATAAAATCACAATCTTTTCAGAATTTCTTCAAATCACAAACTCCGCTGAACTTCAAAACCTCACGTCACAAAACCTCTCACACTAACTCTGATTCCTTGGCATTTTGAAGAAATAAAATTGATTTCCTTAATTCAGAAAGTTTTGGAAATATTTTGAACTGAATTTAAAACAAAAAAAATTAAATTCACAAAGTTTTTATGATACATTTATGATACTCAATATAAATTAAAGCCTTTTGATATCACTAATGTTTTTCAGTTATTTTAAAATTTGAATTTCTAACTGTTCTGTCCTCATCCTGGTCCAAATCCCAATGCTGGATGTTCAAGCATCAGATGAAGGGAAAAACCTGATTCCAAAAAAGGCCTAATATGTCTGTGTAGAACAAATGTGGCCAGTGTTAAAGGGGTTTCAGATGCACAGGCGGCCCGACAGAATTTACCGTTTATTTATTTAGAAGTAGTTTTTATACCTTTTTGTATTTGATACTGAAATTATTTGTTTCAATTCTTTAAGGACAGCTAAGGTAATTTCCTGAAAAATGTTCTCCAGATTTACCTTCTATATTCAGACTATTTTGTTCCGATAATTTCGATGTAAAAGTTGGAGCACAATTAACTACTGCTATTCAAAATTGTGTTCTTCTCTATGTTGGTTTGCTTCACTTGTGCTTGACATTTTTACATACTGAAAAAAATAAAAAATAAAATTCAAATGTCGCCGCTGAAGCGAATGATGATAAAGTAACTTCAACCAAAGACATTTTTAGGAAGCCGGCAAAAGCCGGCAATTGGTAAATTACAAAAATATAGTTGCTGAAAAAGAAGTTGAGTCGAGATAAATGAATTTTAAATGTCAGCAAATTTTCTTCTCTTTGCTCAAGCTTATTTCAGCAAAGCCGTTCGTAATATTTCTTTTAAGTAAAAAGGTTAATATTTAAATAAAAAGTCTTCTACATAAAGGTTAAAAAAAGGACTCATTTCAGCAGACATTTGTAATGTATAAGGTATTGCAACATTAACGCATAAAATATTTTACGCTTTGTTATTTTCTTTGCTATATTTATTTTAAAAAATTTTTTCTTATTTATGTTGTTTGTATCAGAATGTTTCAATTGCTATTCTCCTAAAAGCATTTCCACGTATGTGAAAATACCCTTGCTTATTTGTGCGTAAGTGCCTCTTTATTTTACTTAAAAAAATCAAATCATTCCTCGATGTGTATGGCTTATAACGTGACAATTCAGATATATTTGAGACGTCCAAATTAAAGAAAAGAGTTTCATTCTCTGATGTGAATTGTGGAAAAAAAAAAGAAAAAAAAACACATGCAAGCATATTCACGCCAATTTGGAAAACAAAAATATTCGGAATTGTAAGGAACTGTTGCAGACATAAAACAGAAAAAAAGTACTTCCCTAAGAAGATTTAATCTTTGTGATTCTTTCTTGACCAAACAAACAAAAAATAAAAAAATAAAAAAATGTCAGATTTTCAAATCTAGATCTTTATTGAACAGTTTGATTCTTATTAAAAAGGCCCGAGTGGCTTTTAACGACACATCTAAGATAATTTAGAAAACTTCTACTTTGACAGGAATTCACAGCTGATTCTGCGCCAGAAGAAATTTTTCTTTTAACAGGAACAAAATTAGATTAAATTGAAAAAAAAAATCACTTTAAGTGGTGGAACGCTTGAATTTTACTTTAACTTGTATTGTTATAAATTCGATTTTAACTCACTTTTTATTTACTTGTTTGTCATTCAAGGTTTGCGTAGACCATAGTTAGTTCAGTACGAATTTAGTAGGATTAGATGAATGGTTGATTTTATTTTGCGGAATATCGACTTCTATGGGCTATTTAATGTCGAGATCTAAAAGTTGAATACAATTTATGGCTTTAACTACAGTTAAAATGTAATTTTCTTAAAAAATGTATTGTTGGTCATTCTGCTATAAATAAGTATAAGCAATTTCATGGTTTTAACTAAATTTATTTTGGTAAGATTGATTTTGTTTAGCGGCAAGAAGATTGCAATATGTATTGATGAAGTTGTGTATATCTAATTGTTGATTTTGTTTTGTTAAATAATTATCACAGAACGTTTATCTTTTATTTGTTTTTATTTAAAAGATTACTGACCGTGCTGAACCACAGTCATGTTGAACCAAGCTTTCCTCTTGGGGCTTTGTCTACTACTGAGCACTGAGGTATGTGCTCGCTTCTATTTTCCAACAGTCCCACTTCCATTTTATACACCGAAACCATGGCCGGGAAACGGTGGCCAAACCAACAACGGAGGTCAGACAAACAATGGAGGTCAGACAAACAACGGTTGGCAGCCAGGTGGTCAAACCAATAATGGTGGACAAACAAATAACGGTGGACAAACCAACAACGGTGGAAGAGACGTACTGATAAACGGTACAACAGGTAAGGATACGTGTGTATACACACACACACACACACACACACACACACACACACACACACACACACACAAACATATATATATATATATATATATATATATATATATATATATATATATAATGTAAGTAAAGTAGTGAGCCAGACAGAGCTACCTAGGTTTCACCTAAACGGATCGTCAGGGAAAGCTGGCTAACAAGGAAAGAAACAAATGACATGTATAAAGGAAATTCAATCAACCCACGTGACCAAGAAAGAAGACATCAAACACAAATAGGGGAGAACTTTATTAAGAAAACAAATTTTATATATATTAAATTTAAAAAATATTTTTTCATATATATTAAATTCATATACAGGGGGCACCAGTGAGCTAAGTTCATCGGAGCAGAAGCCATTTGTAAAATGGAAGTGGGAATGGGAAGCCATTTGTAGAAGAGACATAGGGAAGCCACATTGCGCCGGTGAGAAAGTGATTGTATCTGAGCTGTCAAGACGGGATCGATCACATTACAGATTCTCTGTTGGATATTGTCAAGGACCCCGTGGTGGATAGCAGGAGCTTCTTTCTTGGTCACGTGGATTGATTGAATTTTCTTTATACATGTCGTTTGTTTCTTTCCTCGTTAGCTATCTTTCCCTGACGATCGGTTTAGGTGAAACCTAGGTAGGTCTCTCTGGCTCACTAGGTATTCTTTACTTATTCCGCTCTACCTAAGTATTAAGCGCTTTTTGTTAGTTGATTACTAGTGTCGGGGTTTTTTCTTTGGGCTACGTGCTGACTCGGTCCGAACTCTTTTGACTGATGTTCATGTACTGAGCTCTTGCTTTTTTAAAACCATCATTTTTCCATTCTTCGTAGATCCGAGGAATGTTTTTCGACACGAGTATAGTTATTATCTTATATGATTTGAACAGATTCTTAGTAGTACAAATCTTAATAATAGAGAGGAATAAGCGAAATTTGGATGACATTTTTAAACTAAAAACCAAAATAAAGGATCGGTTTCGTCCAGGATCTATTAAATTTATTTCTGGGAATTTTATGTAAGGTTGGAAAAAAAATTCCCAGGAATAAACTTGAAAAGATCTGGGACGAAATTATTATTCCTTTCTATCTATCTATCTATCTATCTATCTATCTATCTATCTATCTATCTATCTATAAAATTACGTTACCTAGATATCGAGCACATTATGACAAAACCTCTGCTTGCCTAAAATGACTTTTCACCAATAAACTACGCAAAAAGTAGAAATTTTGACACTAAACATCATTACAGTTTAACATTAAAATTATGTAGTTTGTAATTTATTTGTTTAAACATTATTTTTAATGGATACTTGTATTTGAGTAAATACTATGTCTTTATAATTAAACATTATATTTATTTATATCTACCTGCCTAAATAATCGAGAAATCTTGTTAGAAAAGGAATTGAACCTGCGTTCACTAGGGAAAATCGTCATTTGATCTGACGTGCCATAGACCACTCGAACACGAAAAACTCTCAGTTAGACAAAGTCCCCAAATAATAGCTTTAAATACACACTTTCCTGATTTTTCGTAATATTCATATCTGCTCTGTTTTCATATCCTAATATAAACAAATATAATCAAAGAAAATTTATTTACGAAAAAAATTAATTACGAAATGGATTAATTCCGACATATTTTTAATTTATTTGCTTAAACATTTTTTTAAAGGATACTCGTATTTGAGTAGTTGATTTTTTAAGCGCCGCTTAGATGTGGAACAAGGCCAAAAGTATGGGGTACCCAGTGAGAATTGAACTCGCTACTCAGTTGTAATAGGTTCTTGCAAGACAAGATTACTAACCATTGCACCACGCCGAGTTGCTCAGACTCCGTTTGTTATATAATTAAACAATATATTTATTTATATCTATTGGCCTGAATAATCGAGAAATCTTGTTATTTCGGGTTTTGTCTAACTTTAAGTACTTCGTGTTCGAGCGGTCTACAACACACCAGATCAAATGACGGTTTCCTCCAAGGGACGCAGGTTCGAATATTGCCGGATGACGTATATTTCTTGTTGTGGGGTCTCCCTTTTTTTCCCAGTATAATAGACTCGTCTACAGTATACATATACTCCTGTCATAGTGAGATACATAAGATAACGTCAGATCCGAGAGACAACGTCAAATACCGAAAGATACCGGAAGATACCGAGGTTTCACGGAGAAGTCAGCGTCAGTAGTTCATAGTAGCTCTGAGCTCCACTCAGCCAGAAGATGGGTACACAGCACCCGTCAGCTTCCGACGTGGACTTACTAAACACACTACGGCTTCACTTCAGAGACTTGCATATGTACTTCTTATTAACTGTATTCCTGGATAGTAACCTGCTTTGAAGTTTGTATTCTTTACGTTTAAAATTCTTATTTTTCTATCTCAAATTCTGGTTGTTTCTTTATTTTGTGCGATTCCTAATCCTGGAATCCACAACAATTTGGCGACGAAGGATTCGAATTCGAATCCACAACATTTCCCTAAAAGGCTTCTCGATAATAAATATGGAAATAAATGTTCATTATTTAAAATCAAATAACGTTTTGTGTTAATTGTTTATCATTTTTTTTTCTAATTGCAGTTGGAGATGGATTACCATCAAGTAAGTCATTTTTCTTTTACACTGACTTGCGAAATTTGATTTCGTCTTTATGCTTCAGAATTATTTTCAGCGATTTTTATTCAATTCTACTCTTCGGGTCATCTAGTTCTTTTTATTGTTTTTGGAATACTATTTTTTGCAATGGATCGCATATTGTGCCCGCGTTCGAATTTAGTGTGTCTGTGTGTGCAAGTCAGTGTAAACAATTTTCTGGCCGACGAAAGGTGACGAAAGAGATTTAACGTGCGAGTGTCAAAAAAGGTAAAAAAAAAAAAACAACAAAAAAAAACACGCACTCATATGAACCTTCTGACCTACTCACCACTTATCTATATGTACACGATATCTTGACTACCATAAAAACAAACGGATATGTAAAGTCGCAAGTTTATTCGCCTGAAGAGAGCAACTTTAAAATCGAAACACGTTTTGCGACACAAATACCATTATGGACAATTTATATATCATACAAATAGCAAGTAATATTAATAAGAAGAACAACAATAAATGTACTCTTTACACAAAACGGCTTCCCGCACTTTTTCTTCTATACCAATTTCTCTCGTTGGAAGAACTCCTATTTTTATATCTATTTTTCATATATATATATATATTATTTTTTTCTAAACATATACTGGTAAATATAAGAGACAATGAATGTCTATTATGTTTAATCATGAGCCGTTCTAAACATCGTATTTTGGGTTTAATTTCAGGTGAAAATAAGACAAAAATTCTCCAACATTTGGATAATCTTTTAATAAGTTGGTTTTTAAGATTTCGGCTCACATGTTTCATCTTCAGAGAGGTTATAGGGACGTTAACATAAAGACATCCACCATTAAAGATTTTATCTTGTGTTAACATAAAACATTGCTATGCGATGATAATAGACACCGAATGGCGGATACCAGGTCGTAAAGTTGTAATGCGGTTCTATGACGTTAAACTGCTCGAGAGACCGAAATATTAACAGAACCATATGTCTAAATGCAATGTAATGTGTTGTGATCAGATTGAAATGTGATTTTATTAAGTGTGGGTTGTTTTGATTTAATGCAGATTGCCTCTAATATCTGAAGGTTCTTTTTACTGTGTGTATATGTGAGTATTATTGTGTTATCGACTAAAATCTGTCTAATATTACCTACATGGCTATATATATATCCGAGTGAATGAGGAAAGAAAAAAATTTTTTTTCAAATTCAAAATATTAATTTAATACAGTGCTCGATATATAATATGTAGAGCTGTGAATATTTATTATAAATTATATTTTAGAACATGTACAACTTTTTTATATATTCTTATTTTTATAAACTACAATGTCTCATCAGGTGGTGTGGACAGGAATGAAAAGGCTTTCCATTCCTGTCCACACCACCTGATGAGACATTGTAGTTTCAATGTCGAAACAAATGTACGATTGGTAGCGAATATATAAAAAAATTGTACATGTACTAATATATATATATTTATATATTATACGTGTGCGGCTATCTGTTTTTATGAACTTTTTAGTAAATGTCTATACATGGCTGTGTGTTTTCAGAAAGATTTCGTTGTTTTGAAATTATTTAATAATGTGCAAACTGAAAAAATCAAAACAAAACAGACTATATACTTATAAAATCGGTTATCAACTTTTTTTTCCCTAGATGCGTGCGATGGCAGCCGATTCGCCAATAAAGTCTACTACAATGCTCATCCGACCGACTGCACAAAATACGTGACGTGCGCTCAACTGGCCAGTGGCAATTTCCTGGGAACCGTGATGACATGCAACTTTGGCCGATTTTGGAATGACCAAACCTTGACCTGTGACCATCCAAGAAATGTCAAATGCAAAACTGGTAGGGGTTCTTTACACAAGCAAAATACCAATTTCTATATCGCTTCGAGTATTTTTGAAAGATTCGTAGCATTCGCGCCTGCAAGTATGTAATCCGCTCTAAAAATGATAAGTTCTGTTTTTAATCGTTTAACCGCAAACAAGGCGATAATGTCACTAAAACACAAGAGGTCTACAAAAAGAGAACGTGGTTCAAGAAGATGATGATTAACGATACATTTTAATCTTTGAAGATTGCGTTATAAGGCAAGCAAGAAATAGAATAGAAACCGTTGGCGTAGAAGTGGAGGTTGCATATATAAAGCATATATACCTAGTTCGACAGTATAACGGTGGGACCTAATTGCCAATCTAATAACACGTCAAAGTTCATATAATCGGGACACTAGTGTAAAAAGCTCTTCAGCGCAGCTGCCGTGAAAATATCTATAGAAAGGACAGAGGAAAGCAACATCACGTGCACTACCGGTCATAATTATTAGCCCACCCTAGTTTTTTTTTTAAGAAATGATGTATTTCATATTATTTTTAGTATTTATTGCCAAATGAAAATAAGAAGGCTCTTTTGTTATTATTAGTTAACACATCTCGGAAAATATTCTCCCCGATGTCCGAATTTTTGTCTGTCCTCCTATCTTCTACTCCCACCACTTTTCTCTCTCTTTCTCTCTCTCTCTCTCTCTCTATATATATATATATATATATATATGTAAATTTGTTTATATCAATCTATATATCAGTAGGTTTCTATCTATCTATCTATCTATCTATCTATCTATCTATCTATCTATCTATCTATCTATTTTGGGTATATACTGTAGACTAATGGTGAGCAATTCATTTATGCTAACTACAGCCTGTACGTGCCTGTCTTGATATATTTTTCGTATGCAAGATAAGTAAATATTTGTATTTTTCGAAACTCTTTTTTGAAAGATCCCTGCGTCTCAATGCAAGAATCTAGTGTGTATCCCACCGATCCGAGTTCATGTCTGATGTGGGGTATTTGCAGCTTCGGAGCTACAACATCCATCCGGTCATGCCCCGATGTGAAAGCCATGGGTCAGTACAACAATATGATCGGCCAGTGTAGCAATTCTAAAGAGTGCACATCAGTTGTCATACCGCCAAGTAAGTATCCACGATTCTCTCTTTCATTTTGGAAGCACTTTTTACAGGATATCTATCTATCTATCTATCTATCTATCTATCTATCTATCTATCTATCTATCTATCTATCTATCTATCTCTGTCGGTTTCTGTCTAGCTAGCTATCTCAGTCAGTTTCTATCTATCTATCTATCTATCTATCTATCTATCTATCTATCTATCTCTTTTGTACAGCTATTTCCGAACAGGCGCTTTTTTATGCCGCAGTCCCCCGGGAGGATACTCCCTCGATCACTACAATCTTGACCACTTTAATCTAGCGTTAACTGTTCTTTTTTCTTACATATCCACTTAATTGGCAATTCTTGCCACCTCCTATTTAGCCTATACAATCCTATTCAGTAAGACACTGCCTTGAGTGGCTCATGGGTGTTTTAATTGGTGTAATTTGCTAAAAAACTATTTCAGCTTGAATTCAAATCTTTATTAGCGTATTATGAGCCTTCTATAAATTCTCGTGATATTTATATTTGTGCTTAGAGGCACAATAATATTGCAATCTAAGAATTTATTTCCGTGCTAAAAAAATAATCAGTAATTTAGAATTAATTTATAGCTTAAACAAATAGCTTTTTTGTTAAATTTAAATTTTACATTTTGTACTTAAAACAATTTAATACATATGAATTTAAAATTTAAAATAATTTATAAATTAATTAAAATTTATCAAAAGAGTTTTATTTTTATGTCAGTTTTGATTTATCAAAAAGAGTTTTATTTTTATGTCAGTTTTGATTACTTTTTTAAATATTGCTTCTTTGCATATCATGTCTGTTTTCAAAATTATTATGTCTTTATGTGATTGCCTTGTTTAAGTACTCTCGGCTTTCATAACTCATTATCAAAGTCTCATCGGTTTTTACAATATTGCTAGTTCGCATGTATTATTTACTCTTCTCCCCCACTTGAGAGAGATGTGACACAAGGTCTTTTTTTAATGTGGGGAACCTGAGCGCGTACGCCCAGGTACTGGTCAAATATTACCTATCCACCGCAGTGGATAGGTTTATAACCGGTCTAAACTGGTCTTTTTTGGTCATTTTGGACCCCAGCCTGACGGCCGGAGCCCAAGCGCCATGTTGCTAGTTCGCATGTTATAAAATTACATATTACGTCCTAGACTTGTAGATTTTAGGCACAACATTTGAAAAAACTTTCAATAATTTAAATATTTTACATTGATTAGTTCTATACTAAAGATAATTTCACATATTATTTGCCGCCACACACACACACACACACACACACACACACACACACACACACACATATATATATATTCTGAAATAGTTCAGAATGATTCCAATATCTTGCTGGAGTCAAAAAGTATAGATTCTCAACCAGATAAAAACAGGGCAAGTAAGCCTGATAATGTTATAATCTTAATAACTGTTAATCATACACGGTAAATGCTACATGGTAAACTTACGATTTCTCTTCTGTGAGAAATCATTGCAATCCCAATATAGACCTGCAAATACGTACGCACGCATGCGCATACCGACTTTATTTAACACTTGCTTAAAGGTTCACGCGGAGAGCGAATCTAAACTTAATTGAATCTAAAGAATCTCTGGTCCTGTTTAGAAAACAGCAACGATAATTTTGATAAGAAAATTTAGAATTTCTCAATTCACTCCATGGAACTTCAAAACTTCGCTTTAGTTCTGATTAGGGTTGAAAGCCCAATTCCGAACAAAAGACCGATTCTTGTTAAAATTCCAATTCAGGCCGAACATTGAATTCTTGAAGTCACAAACTCCGTAAAACTTCAATTGAATTAAATTCTTCACGTTACAAAACCTCTCACTTTAATTTTAATTCCTAGGCATTTAAAAAAAATAAAATTGATTTCCACAATTCACAAAGTTTTAGAGATATTTTAGATTGAATTTAAAACAATTACTTTAATTCACAAAGATTTTTGTGTTACTTAAATTCAATATAAATTATAATCTTTTAAAATCACTAGCGTTTTACCTTTATTTTAAAATTTGAATTTTTAATTGTTCTTTCCTCATCCGAACACAAATCCCAACACTGGATAATCAAGCACCATACAAAAGGCAATTTTCAATTACGTGAATATTTTGATTCCAAAAAGTGAAATAGGGTCTATGTAAAGCAAGGGTGACGAGAATTAGAGGGGATCACAGACGGACGAACATACAGAATTTTAAGTTTATACGTTTAGAGAAGATATATATTTCTCATATGGTACATATGAAATTGGAATAATATTTACGTTTCAAAAATATGTTAAAAATATTGTTTCTTTTTCAGCGCGCCCACCTTGCTTGCAGTATCCAGTATGCAATGCAGATCAAGTGGTAGATACAAGTACATGCCAGTGCGTTTCACGTTGTCCGTACGCCCCTGCTTGCACTGAAACAGAGAAACTAGATATTAACACCTGCCAGTGTGTTTCCCGTTGCCCTTACGCTCCTGCTTGCAGCGAAGCACAGAAATTAGATATTAACACCTGCCAGTGTGTTTCCCGTTGCCCTTACGCTCCTGCTTGCAGCAAAACCCAGAAATTAGATATTAACACATGTCGGTGTGTTTCGCGTTGCCCATACGCGCCTGCTTGCAGCGAAACCCAGAAATTAGATATTAAGACATGTCAGTGTGTTTCCCGTTGCCCATACGCGCCTGCTTGCAGCGAAACACAGAAATTAGATATTAACACCTGCCGGTGTGTTTCCCGTTGCCCTTACGCTCCTGCTTGCAGCGAAACACAGAAATTAGATATTAACACATGTCGGTGTGTTTCCCGTTGCCCATACGCGCCTGCTTGCAGCGAAACACAGAAATTAGATATTAACACATGTCAGTGTGTTTCCCGTTGCCCATACGCGCCTGCTTGCAGCGAAACACAGAAATTAGATATTAACACATGTCAGTGTGTTTCCCGTTGCCCATACGCACCTGCTTGCAGTGAAACACAGAAATTAGATATTAACACCTGCCAGTGTGTTTCCCGTTGCCCATACGCCCCTGCTTGCACTGAGACACAAAAGCTGGATATTAACACTTGCCAGTGTGTTTCCCGTTGCGCTTACGCCCCTGCTTGCACTGAGACACAAAAACTGGACATTAACACCTGCCAGTGTGTTCTCCGTTGCCCTTACACTCCTGCTTGCACTGAGACACAGAAACTGGACATTAATACCTGCCAGTGTGTTCCCCGTTGCCCTTACACACCTGCTTGCACTGAGACCCAAAAACTGGACATTAATACCTGCCAGTGTGTTCCCCGTTGCCCTTACACACCTGCTTGCACTGAGACCCAAAAACTGGATATTAACACCTGCCAGTGTGTTCCCCGTTGCCCTTACGCCCCTGCTTGCACTGAGACCCAAAAACTTGATATTAACACCTGCCAGTGTGTTCTGCGTTGTCCTTTTGCCCCTACCTGTACTCCGTCTCAAAAGCTTGATCTTACCTCTTGCCAATGCATTCAGCGATGTCCCTTCATCACTTGTCAGAATAGCGATATTTTCGATCCAACCACTTGTAGTTGTGTTCCACGCTGTACCAACCGGCCTATCTGTCGTATTGATCAGCGTCTTGATTTTACCAGCTGTCAGTGTATTGACCAGTGTTCTCAGCCACCCGCCTGTAATCCTTTTACTGAAAGACTTGATCCCCTCAACTGCAGATGTTATAACATTTACTGTCCTAACACGCTACCCTGCCTTAATGGACAACGCTTAAACATCTCTACTTGTGTATGTGAAAGAGCGGCGATCATTTCAACAACTCCTTCAAAACCCACAGGACCAGGTAAGTTTTCTGTATGACCATTTTAAACACTGTAGGTTAATGGCTAACCGCTGGGTGTAACTCAGATAGTGTAGTGGTTCGATACTTATTTCCTCATTTACATGGGACTATATTAAAGTCATATGGGAGGTGGGTTACAGTGCAATGGTTATCGGCTCGGAACGAGAAATCGGTGAGCCGAGTTCGAATTCCATTTGAATTCCTTGCATTCATCTATGCGCAAATACCCTTGAAAAAGATATTAACCCTTCTCTTCCCTCTAGTTATGGGTTAAATAACAGGACAGATTGGGTTCTATAGATTTGGTTGGTAACCAGTTGACGACAGAAAGTAATTGCAACCTGTTGCGGATAATCTTCTGCCCAGCCAGTCATGTCGCTTTCGAGACACGATCGCCGAAGCGTGTATCACCTTATATGCACAATGCTTCAAGCAAAATACAGAACTCTCATATATATATATATATATATATATATATATATATATATATATATATATATATAAACCTAGTGAGCCAACAAACCTACCAAGGTTTCACGTAAACGGATCTTCAGGGAAGGTTGGCTCTTATTCTTAGTTTACTTATTCTGCTCTGCTTACGTATTGAGCGCTTTTTTGTTATTGATTACTCGTCTCGGGTTTTTATCTTTGAGCTACGTACTGGCTCGGTCCAAATCGCTTTGGCTGATGTTCATGTGCTTAGCTCTTTCTTTTTTTACAACGATTTTTTCCTTCCTTCAAGTGAATGTAATGAAATGGACAGGATTTCAAACTTGGCTCTTTGATTTCTCAATCCGAGCCACTATCTATTACTCCGCTATATACAGCGTTTGACAAAACATCGGCTCAACAATACCTATGCAATCCAGAGACATTTGGCACTTGTATATAAATTTCAAACTTGCTGTGCTGACCTTAGTTATAGTTTCTGGAAAATAGCGTTTAATCTGGCATGATCAACAGTTTGAACAAGAGCAATACGCTCAAATCATCAAGATCAATACGCTCAAGAGCAATACGCTCAAATCATCAAGATTAATAAATTCAAGAGCAATACGCTCAAATCATCAAGATCAATAAATTCAAGAGCAATACGCTCAAATCATCAAGATCAATAAATTCAAGAGCAATACGCTCAAATCATCACTAATGATGATTTTTGTCTTTGTGCTAACACGGACAATCCACTTCATTCAGAATTTCACTCACAAAACTTGGTCAAACCTGTGAAATGTTTGTCAGGCATTTCTCAACCCGCTGTACGCTACGGTTGTCTCACCTGGCTGATAACTCCCTTCCGTATTCTTGTTCTTCTGATAGCTACAATCTCCAAGAGTTTAAATGCAGCGCCAACTGTCATCTCTTATCTCCTTGACACCCATTCTTCTTCTCATTTTACACTTTGATCTCATGCAGCTCTCTTCACACCAATGTACCCGTCCTTCTCTTACCCATTCTCCGACACCTACTGTGACCTGTTCTCCTCTCTCTTCACTCTCCTATTATGTAACCCCCTGCGCATCAGTGGCAGTTCTGCCTTGTTGGGGGTGAGACGATTATTTAAAAAAATATCACACTTTTCTGACAAATTGATCATAGTGAAATTCGAACCAGGGTTCTTTTTTGTCGGAACGCTAAAGTTTTAAACACTTGTCGACGTTGTCGTTTTTTTCATCTTTTCTTTTCGCCTAATGCCCACTAAATAATAATACATGAACTGGGTAATGATCAAGAAACATCGACTATAATTTGAAGATTCCAGTTTTACTACGCGAAACTCATTCATCCAATCATTGCTTTTGTTTCTTCTTTTAGCTTGCCAACCAACAGTGAGTGTGGACTTTAAAGATCTCGGCGCATTAACTTCTCGTTTCCTTCACGTGATCGGAACTCACATTAAATACGAACCCACAGCCTTGGACAAATACGTGGGCACTTTTGACGGGAAATGCCAGGTTGCACTCACCCGCTTTACATTTGCAAATACTAATCCGCCGTTCGCAATCTCTGTACGTTATCGTCTCAACAACACCTACGGAATCCAGAGACCTTTGGCACTTGTATCTAACGGTAACAATATGGTCGAGTCAAGCATCTTGATAGCGGCAACACCAAGCTATGTTGAGTTTGGCCTCAAGACCGTCGAGATGGGATATAAATCTATCAAGATTCAAGTATCGGTGAGGAAACTGCATTCTTCTTAGAAATAGTGAACAGAAAGGATTGAAATGTCCTCTCTGTTTTCCAGACAGACAGACATATATATATTTCAATCCTTTCTGTTAACTTAAATGATGGATCCTACCAATCATTTCTCAAAGAAAATAGTTCCCCCACTTATATTAATATTTCATCCAACCAACCCAAAAATATTATAAAACAGATACCCAATATAGTGAATAATAGAATCAACCAATTATCATCCAACATTAAAACTTTCAACGCAAGTAAAAATATTTACAATAAGGCCCTTCAAAAAAGCGGATATAAGAACAAGTTAACATATAATAAACCTACAATAGACTCGGAATCATCCAAAAATAAAAATAAAGGAAACTGTAGAAAAAGAAAGATAATTTGGTTTAACCCCCCTTATTGTACACTAACTAACATCAATATTGGTAAATATTTTCTCAAGTTAATAGACAAACATTTTAATAACAATAACCCTAACCCTCTACGGAAGATTTTTAATAGGTACACCCTTAAAATTAGTTATTCTTGCACCCCGAATATGGACAGCCTCATTAGTTCCCATAATAGGAGTATTCTGGTGAACTTGCGCAATGCTGAATCTAGGTCCGGAATTCTAAACGAATGCAACTGTAATTCTGTGGACGCCTGCCCGGTGGAGGGAAAATGCAAATCCACCCAGGTGATTTATGAAGCCCGCATTTCTCCATCTAACAAAAAAAACGACTTCCGGACCTATATCGGTATGTCCGCCGGTCCTTTCAAATAAAGACTGTATAACCACAGGTACTCCTGTTCGAACCCCGGTCAGAGGTACCAGACAGCCCTTTCGCGGGCATTCTGGAAAATGAAAGAAGGGCTGGATCATGAAATTAGCTGGAAACTGATAGGTTCAGCCCGTATTCCGAGGAATTTTCGTGATAGGTGCTGTCTATGTTTACTGGAAAAGATTTCAATATTAAAATACCCCCACCAACACCGACTCCTGAATCTTAGGAGGGAATTCATCAGTAAGTGCCACCACAAGGCAAATTATTCGAATACTTAAATTTAGAATTTAAATCCCCGTTGACTAGATGTTAGAATATAAATTAAAAGGATTCAATTGAAGTTTTAATCTTAATTTTACCCTAACGTTAACCTTAAAAAGTATTTTAACCCCCCTACCTTCCTATCCCAAGCTCCTTTAATTGCCTATCTTTAGAAAATATCGATTCTTTTACTAAACCCCTTTTTCCTTGGTTAACATATTTTTTCTCTAATATTTTTTCTCTAATATTCTTTCTCTAATAATTTTTAAACTGATAACTTCCTGTAATTGGCATTTAACTCGCTTCTACCTAAAAGGTTTAATCAAATAAACTTAAAAACTTTTTAAAAATCTTATATTGAAACCCATTTCTTCTCGCCTAAATACACCTCTTCAAACAGCCCAAAATCTTAATTTTAAAAAGTAATTTAACTCATTTAGTTGTCTATCTTTATAAAATATGAACTCCTATTCCTCCCCTTCTTAAATATACCATTTCAACACCCTGTAACCCCGCGACTACCAGCTCTGTCTTTTTCCACTTTGTGACCGTTGTTAACCAAAAACCCCTCTACACTCTAACTCAGGGCCTTCGCCATTTGGAAAAACAATGTCACTGACGTGATGTATAATCTCTATTAGAGATCCTATGTCGAAATGTACATTCGATACCTTTGAATTTTGAAAATTTTCTCTAATTTATATATATATATATATATATATAGAGAGAGAGAGAGAGAGAGAAAGAGCAAGATATATATATATATATAGAGAGAGAGAGAGCAAGATAGAGAGAGAGAGAGAGAGAGAGAGAAAAGAAGATTGTGTGTGTGTGTATGTATGATTTTGTTTAAATTAGAATGTACAGAAAAATAAAAATGCACTCGGATCACAGCGAAAGTCGTTTTAAAATTCACTAATTTTATTATCTATCTATCTATCTATCTATCTATCTATCTATCTATCTATCTAAATCTGTTCATATCTATCTATCTATCTATCTATCTATCTATCTATCTATCTATCTATCTATCTTCTCAAAAATTGATAGATATATAAGTGATAAAATAAATGTATTGATTGTCTCTTTCCAGGGTTCCGACTGGGAAAGCGCCGGTTTGATTTATACTGGACAGGAAATGATCGCTCAAGTGGGTGAAATCTACAAGAGAGTGCCGCTTTCTGGTAAGATATATATATATATGCTTTTCTTTCAAGTAATTCAGACTCTCTTTACAGCAGAAACAGATGTAATGTTGTCAGTCAAACAAACTGGCCTCTCACCCTGTCTTAGCTGTTTCTTTTTAAAGAAGCCGTTTTAAAGTTCAAACAACATTTCGCCTTACATTATTTAACCTGTTCGGACTGTTGTCCTCATCTTTACTGCTATGTTTGCGACATATGAAACAGGGAATATAGAAGTTCGTCAGGTGTAGTTAATTGATCCAAAGGGTTGTGAGTTCAATACCTGGTTAAAGCTGTGGTGAACGAATAACTGCAGCCTATACTCGCCCATATTCTGGGACTGAATTTTAAGAATAAATTTAATAAACTTATGTATTGCTTTTAAATGCAGGAAGCACGATTTGAATTCGTTGTATCCACATACATGCAAATACCCTTGGGAAAGGTATGAATCTGTCGCTTCTTCATCCAGATATGGGTTAAATAGCAGGACAGACTGGGTTCTATAGCCTTGGTTGGCAATCGGTCTACTGCAGAAAGTAATGGCAACCAACTGCGGGAAAATCTACTACCCAGCCAGTAATGTCTCTTTCGAGACATGATCGCTCAAGCGCGTATCACGTATGGCACTTAACTGATTGAATATAATAATTGGAAACGTAACTAAAGATTCTACTGGACATAACGTGGGGGATCAGTCTTCGATTTTTATGAAGTAATGAAGTAATCCCCTACTAATTATTATTAATATAATAATATAACCCGTCTCTTCTCCCTTCCGCTATGGGTTAAATAGCAGGACAGATTGCGTTCTATAGCCTAGGTTGGCAACCATTCTACTGCAGAAAGTGATGACAATCAAGTTCGGGAAAATTTACTAGCCAGTCAATAATGTCTCTTTCGAGACATGATCGCCTAAGCGTGTGTCACGAATGGTGCTTAACTGACTGGAGCACTAAAATAATCGGTCTTCTTTTTGCCAAATCAGAAGTTGTTAAAAAGAATGCAAGTTTTCGTATATTTAAATCCTACCGTTGATATATCAAGTCACATATCACTAGCTTCATGTAAGAACCATAGATTACGTGATAGGTTTTCCAATGTCAACTTATTTTTATTAAAAAATAGCAGTATAGCCCGGTGTTGCTCGGGTGTAATGAAAGCTTTAAACTTAATCCATGGTCCTGGAGCTCAGACTCTTTGGACGTTGGCACGAAAGACTAAAAAGCAATAGTTGTTTCCAGTTAAAGCGAAACCGTAGACTGAATGGATGTTACCAAAAATAATAAACGCAGTTCTTAAGTTTGCGATGCGGTTTTATGACGTCACACCGCGGGATAGCGCGAAATGACAACAAAACCATCTAGTCAAATGCAATGTAATATGTTATTTCCTGTTTTAAAGTTGATTTTATTGAGTGTTGGTTGCTTTGATTTGATGTACATGGCCTCTAATTTTTGGTAACTATTGCCGTTGCCAAGCGGAGTTTTATGTCAACACAAAATAAAATCGTCGTTGATGGCGGATTTTATAATATTTCAGTTTAAACAACCTCTCTGAAGATGGCTCATGTGAGCCGAAAGCTTAGAAGAAAACCAATAAATAATTATCCAAATGTTGGAGAATTTTTGTCTTTATTTTCAACTGAAATTAAAGCAAAAATACGACGTTTAGAACGGCTTATGATTAAACATAATAGACATTCATTGTCTCTCATATTTAACAGTATATGTTTAGAATATATATATATATATATATATATATATATATATATATATATATTATCGATTTTCTGCACTATTGTAAGAACTGCAACCTTGAAACTTCTGAATATTGTTTCTTATGTCTTTGTCTATGAGTGTATCAAATTTGATTAAAATCGGACCACTCCTTCTATAACTCGATTTTTTCGATTATCGATATTTATCGTGGGTACCACAACACAAAACCTAGCTAAAAACACTCGCAGACGCTTATAGTACAACTGTGTAAATTTTCAAGAAAATCGGCTCAGCCGTTTCGGAGTCAATAGGTAACGGACACACACACACAGACACACACAGTTCCATTTATAAATAAGTTTAGACAGTTTAAGAATGCAAACCATATTTGTGCCACAAGAAAATGTGCAGTCATTAAGTTTATTACTAACAATCAGTGCCGGAATTGCATATGGGTTGGGATAGGCTGGACCCTAGCAGCCTCAACGCTCTAAGTTGTTTATACATTACTGCTGTAGTCAGGTATTGAACACAAAACTCTTTGAATCTATTCACTGGATCAAACCAATGCCTATATCTACTGGACCATGTATCCTTGAGGACTTACATTATTTACAATGTAAATAAGTTAAATACTACCCCATCTCAGAAGTATAGACAAAGTGAGATAACTACATGGCTACCGGATCGTACATGGAATGAGAATGATATGACCCAGTGATCTTAATAAAGGGTTCGGTTCAAAATTCCTAGCACCTGAAGAAGGCCGGATCGTACAACGGCCGAAACGTCGTAAATATGGAAATAAAGATAAGGCCAAAAATCCGAACAGTGTAAATAGTGTAAATACTGCCTCATCTCAGAAGTGTAGACAGAGTGAGATGACTACATGGCTACCGGAAGAGGCATCGTACATGGAATGAGAATGATATGCCCCAGTGATCGTAATAAAGGGTTCGGTTCAAAATTCCTAGCACCTGAAGAAGGCCGGATCGTACAACGGCCGAAACATCGTAAATATGGAAATAAAGATAAGGCCAAAAATCCGAACAGTGTTGCCTCATTTCAGAAGTGTAGACAAAAACTGAAACATTTTGTTTGTTAAAAAGTAAGAAATCAAAATTGTCCGATTTTATTTCCAAGTGAAAATCAATAACAACGAAATTAACTTAATGGCTGTTTACATTTTCGTTTATTTTATCTCTTTGGATGATTTCTACATTCTAACGCCTCGTCGAAACATTAGTTCCTGTATGATCACCGAAATTAAGCAACATTGAGCTTGGTCAGAACCTAGATGGGTGACCAATTGAGGATACCAAGTGATGAAAACTTGGATATACGAATAATGTATTGGATAATGGATAATATAAATTGGAAAACTGAGTTCAGCTTCCAGTTGGGTTAGTTATATATGCGAATACTCTTGGGAAAGGTATAAATTCACTTATCTCCCCCCCACTATGGGTTAATTAGTAAAACTTATTACCTCCGAAACAAATTCTTGCCATCTAAATATATTTTTTGATTTTAAATAACCCCCAAATGGTCGAGAAACCATAAAAAATATCAATTAGTCATTTTGAATGTCCATTTCTTCTGGTAATATATTGATTTCCTACAATAAATATTTTTAGGTCAGGGTGATAGGTTCATTTTTTTTCGGAATTAGACTAAAAAGTAATCTATCAAAAACGAAACAATTCAGACAACCAAATCTTGGAATGATGACAATCACTCAAAATATCAGATAGTGATGAAGGCCTAAGAATGTGTCGACAGAAACAAAGTAATAATTTCACACAAAAAGATATCAATGCTCTCTTTTTTTCTCTTTAGGAACACTAGTTGGTCTTTCGAACAATCTGGTCATCGGTGCAGCCAAAAACTTTGAGAACTTCAACGGAGAATTGGACTATGTAAGTAAATATTTCTGTTGGTATTTTAAAAGTAAGTGTGTCATCATTTTTCCCTACCAAAAGTTTGGTCGAATAGGAATTTACAGGAGGTCACGTTCGGTTGTCTTAAGAATTTTAAGGTAAACTAAGAAACCACTTCCAATTGTTTCTTGTTAAATAAATGACATAAAATATAAGTTCAATTTCGCAAAATAATCGATGAAATTTCAATAAACTGATGTATTTGAAAAATACTTTGACAGTGTTTACTTTATTCGGACTATTGACCTAATCTTTGTTGCCATTTGTACGACGTTCTTAAGGACACATGGCCCAGTGGATATAGAGATTGATTACTTCCTGTGACTTGACCCAAAGAGTTGTGAGTTTAATACCAGGCTACAGCAGTGGTGAACAAGTAACTTGCAGGGTGAGAGGGAGATAACTCATGACTTCCAATCGTCGCATTACTACTACACAAGGAATAAGAATGATATACCCCAGTGATTGTAATAAAGGGTTCAGTTCGAAATTCCTAGTACCCGAAGAAGGCCGGAGCATACAACGACCGAAACGTCGTACAAATGGCAACAAAGACGAGGACAATAGTCCGAATAATGTAAATACTGTAAATACTACCTCATCTCAGAAATATAGATAGATACTAAAAAATAATTTCTTAATTATTACTTAATTTTATAGGACTTCATGATAAACGATGTTTTTTTTTTCATTTTTCCTTTTTAACAGCAAATAATAAATTGTTAGGGTTTCTTACTCTTCAGCATGCAGAATACAACTGACCATACGTAAATATTTCTTTCTGGAGGCAAATTCCAACTTTTTCAAGCGCTTGACCTTGTGATTTGTTTATATTTCTCACAAACACAGGAAGAACTGGAAATAAGTATTTGCCCTTTTAATCATTAAATTGCTGTTTTTTTGTTTTTTTTTTGTTTTTGTTTTTTTATAGTGGGTGAATTTTGTATGTTAAATAAAAAACTTAATTTTTCCGTCAAAATTAATGAAAATTTATTGTATTAGTAAAACATAGCAAAAGATCTTTTTAAAATCTCTCGTGCTGTCGTTGGATCATTTTGTCTACTCTTTGGAACATTTTTGTATACTCGGGGATAAGCTATTAATTTTTTTCTCTTTTTAGTAAAGTTTATCTACTTCCTGTTTCGAATAGCACTCAAGATAGAGGTTACTGAACGACAACTATAATATGAATATAAAAGGAGGTAGTAGGAAGTGAAGATCATGTAGCTACGGAGGATAGATTCACAGTGGTTAAGATTGTTCAGGAAAGCATCCACGCGAAAGTTTGTTGCAAAAAGTAGCAGTTCTTATGAAAAAAAAAAGCTTTCCTTGTTGAATTTCCTCATTCAATTGGAATACGGGGGAAATGAAGGTGATTCGACTTCGTAGATTTGGCATGGATAATTCCAACCGTGAAATAGTGAAATAACGGAAATGATGATATGTTGAACATTTCTTATGGAATATTAGCGATAGACAGTTTTTTTTTCTGCAGGAAAAAAATGTAAGTAGCGTGAAAAATCAGTGCCTAAAAAAATTTGAACTTTAGTGAGGAATGTGTAGCTTCAGCCGATATACGGTAGCAATACTTTATTTTTGGCTAATCTGCCGTTTTGTTTTTAAAATAGGGAATATCAGCACGGAATGAGAAATCGGGGAGCCGAGATCGAATTCCAGTTGAATTCATTGCATTCACTTACGCGCAAATACCCTTGGGAAAGGTATTAATCCGTCTCTTCCTTCCAGTTATGGGTTAAATAATAGGACAGATTGGGTTCTATAGCCTTGGCTGGTAACAGTCTACCGCAGAAAGCAATGGCAACCTACTGTTGGATAATCTGCCCAGTCAGTCATGTCTCGAAAGACACATGATCACCCAAGCGTGTATCACGTATGGCACTTAACTGACTGACTGAATATAATTGTTGAAAACATGATTAAGGCTTCTACTGGTCATAAAGTGGGGGATCGGTTTATTACTTCATAACAATATAAAACTGATCCCCCGCTAATTACTACTTAATAATATAATACATATCTTCTCTTTCTAGCTATGAATCAAATAACAGGACAGATTGGGTTCTATAGCCTTGGCTGGCAACCAGTCTACCTCAGAAAGCAATGGCAACCTACGGCGGGATAATCTTCTGCCCAGTCACTCATGTCTCTTTCGAGGCATGATCGCCCAAGCGTGTTTCACGTATGGTACTTAACTGACTGATCACAGAAAGAGTCAGGTTTTTTTCTGAAGTGATAGAACGAGCTGATCATTTTCCCGGCAATAGATTTTGTATATATGGATTCCACATGAGCCTTAATAGACGGTAAAGGACTGGACCTCGTTGAAAGCTTAACTCTACAGCGTGACTGGGGAAAATTGAGTGTCCGAGTGATTAATAAGAGAATTAATTTTTTATTTCATCGTTTCACCCCAAGGAAGGCGGCACCCCACTTATATGCGCAGGAGGCTACATAAGAGATTAAGAGTTTAGTTAGGAGGAGAGTGAAGAGAAAGATGAACCAGGTACAGGGGGTGTCAGAGAAAGGGCAAGAGAAGGATGAGAACAGGTGTGAAGACAGTTGCGAAGGTAGAGAAAGAACAGAATATACGGGGTGATGTAGAAAGGACTGGTGTCAAATGGATAAGAGATGGGAATTGACATTGCAATTGAATTCCTGGAGTTTGTAGCCGTCAGGAAAGCAAGTAGATGGAAGGAAGTTTCACAGTGCGAGAAAAGAAGCCGAGGAGTAGAATTGTCGTCTGCATTTGTTTGATCTAACTGTAAATGGGTAGGACCTTGTTGCTAGTCTGGTTGCCCGAGTAAATTCTTGTGGTGGGTGGGGAAACCAGTGACTTAAGTTCGTCGGAGCAGAAGCCATGAAAATATTTGTAGAAGCAACAGAGGAAAACCACATTCTGCCGGTGAGCCCTTTACCTATATGTAGATTAATTCATATTGTGTGTGGGCTTAGCAATCGACTCTCAGAAAATGTCCGAGTTACTACAAAAAATAATTGGGACCCATTTTATCCCCTTTCATTGGGTCTTCATTTATCATTTTGATTGGAAACAATGATTGGATAAAAAAATGGCAACAAAAATCTTTGGCATTATTTAAAGCAATTCCTTTTTTTTTACAGGTGAGGTTCTTCGAATGCAATCCAGATCCTTAAACCATTGAGCAACCATTTATTTACTCTGAAATACTTTCTAATGACAACCATCAGTTAAAAATAAATGTAAAGAAAGAAATCTGCTATTTCGGGATTGATTGACAGCTTTAACCTCGCAAGAACAAAGAAAACGTGAAAAATATTAAAAGTAAAAATATAATTAATAAAAGGTCACGCATTGAACACAACAAAATTACATTCAGAACATTGAACCTGCTTTTTTACGAAATTTTTTGTATTAAAAAAAAAATGTGATTGCACTAAACACAAAATTCTATTTTTGCAAGAGTTTTCCCCGTTATCTTTAAAAAGCTAAATAGCGCCCCCGTCAAACATCCGCTCACTTTTTTTGTAAATTTTTGACGCCTTTTCTCTGTAAGTATTTTTATAATAAAAAAATTCTTCATTCACTCAAATTCTATAGTTGCTTACTCAATTATCAACAACAGAATTTATACCTTTGCGTGTGTGTGTCTGCGCAAGTGTGCGACTCTGTGTATGTACGCGTGTGTATGAGTGACTTTCCGAGCGTTTGCATCAGTGTATGTATGTGTGCATGCCACTGTGGGCATATATGTGGGCATGAGTTTGTACCTCTATGTGCGTGAATGTGTGTTCATGCCTGTATGTGCCTGTGTGAATGTGTGTGCATTTCTGCGTAGGTATGTGCGTGTATGTGTGATTACTTGTGTGTGTGTGTGTGTGTGTGTGTGTGTGTGCCTGTATCAATATATTCTGGCGCTTGAGTTTGTGTGCATAGATGCATATGCGTGCTCATCGATGTGGGTGCCTATATGTGCCATATATATATATATATATATAATGTATCGAGGCAGCAAATTATTTTCTAAACATATACTGTTAAATATAAGAGACAATAAATGTCTATTATGTTTAATCATGAGCCGTTCTAAACGTTGTATTTTGGCTTTAATTTCAGTTGAAAATAAAAACAAAAATTCTCCAACATTTGGATAATTTTTTATTAATTTGGTTCTAAGCTTTCGGCTCACATGAGCCATCTTCAGAGAGGTCACCAAGGCGGTAACACAATAACATCCACCATCAGCGACGATTTTATTTTGTGTTGACATAAAACTCCGCTAGGCAACGGCAATAGTTACCAAAAATAACAAACGCAGTTCGCAAATTTGCAATGCGGTTCTATGATGTCACACCGCGTGATAGCGCGAAATGACAATAGAACCATGAATTCAAATGCAATGTAATGTTTATATATATATATATATATATATATATATGAGAGAGAGAGAGAGAGAGACAGAGAGAGAGAAAGGGAAAGAGAATAAATCCATTTTCAGAACATTAAAAACATTTTCTCTTTGTTGTCATTTTTTTCATTAATATCATTATTGCCGTTGTTGCCGTTGTTGTTGTTGTTGTTGTTGATGATTATATTTCCGTTTGTCTCTCTTATCTTTTGAGTGCGTTAAACATGTAGGGATAAGAAATGGATAACTAAGGGTATTGTGGAAAAACCCAACTAAGAAGAATTCACAAGTCAGTGCGAAAAGCAACTTCTGAATCATGACTGGATTAAAAACAGCAAATTGATATCTGATGTATTTTCACACCTGGATGTGAAAAGGCTTGCTGGAGCCGGCATCATAAGAAGTTTCACTATTTAAGCCACGACGCTAGCTTGTCAACATTTAGTCGAGATGGGAGCGGTTAGCTGAGGACCTCGTGGCAATGTAACGAAAGAAAATTCAAGAAGCCGACCAGGACACAGGGCACGTCACAGTTTCATTCGACCTCTTCTTCCAACGTCATTTTCACACCACGTCGCTAAAGAGGACAACACAACCAAATGTACGTGTTAGGTACCATTCCTTTATTTAATTGTTTTCTCTTTCTCTCAACCTGTCGTGACCTACTAAAAAGAGGAAGGAACAAAACCTTTACATTCTGCTACTACACAACCACGAACTCTAAACTTCTGCGGACATTTGAAATACATACATTATTACTACGAACCTTTTCTACAACTCCTGATGACCTAAACTTTCTAACTGAACATTAATTTCTACGAATTCTCGTTATTAATTTCTTTTAATAAATTTCTATTTTCAAATGAAAAATGTATATTTTATTCTTACACTACAATTACACACAATTCTACATACTCTAACCTGCCGACAACCAACCTTCTGATAACGATGAAAATTTTCTGATAATTCTGATGATGATAATTTTGCATAGATCCTGTAAGCTGTAGGGAGTTCGGTTATGTCTGACACAAGGCCGAATAAAAGAAACATTAACCAGCCCCTATATCTTCAAAGACATTCTCAGTTCCTTTAAATATAGCTACAATATCGATGTTGCACTCTTTCGATATCGCTCAACGGAGGTCCTAGAACATTAAAAATGTCTTGCAGCTCCGACCAGACAAGAGATTTGTTGACAGGGTGAATTTTTTCCCATGCAACCGCTTCTAGTTTTAAAATTAGCCTTCAGCCAGATTGTTACCCATGAGTGAAAGACAAAACGATTTCTAGGTGTAAACCAAATTTTATTCTTGGGTTGTAACTGCTATAAGCGATCGAAGTTGAAATTATGAGTAGGTGACGAGAGAAGATAACAGTCTAATGGGTATCGTTTTCCCAAACCCGTTTCTTCTACCTGTGTGCCTCTTCCGGGTTACTACTCAGTTTTATAACTTACATATTTCCTTGTGCTGTAATCTACGTCTAAAGAAAAAAAGAAAGAAAGAATTTATCTCCTCTTTGCTTGGGCCGCTTGGGAAGACCACTTCACGATACTGATAACCAGCGGTTCCAATAAAATGTCATGTATCCATTTTCGTGAATTGTTCAGCTGTTTTCCATTTGATAAGATCTCATCTGACTGATATTGGTAGATAATCACTTTTTCCCCCGAAGATTATCTTGTTTTGAAAACCCGTTAACATTCGATAATTATATAAAGTCGTCAGATTTGAATGCTTTCAAAATACGAAAAATATTTTTCTTGATAAAAATAAGAAGCATTTCTTGCCATTTGATCATTTCATCTTTTATTTTCTTTATTAGTCTTGAATATAAGTAATTGTTCCCGTACTTGTCATATTATCAGCACCACTGTCACTTTAATATTGTCACATCCATCTCAGAATTTTACTCTTTTTTTTTTTTTTTTTTTAGAGAAAATGGTACATTATGAAATTAAAAGTTAAAAATGCTCTGATGTTACTCTGATACTAATAAAAAAAAAACCAGTACTACAACCACGCTCTCCCGTAGACTTACATGTCATCTTTCTGATCAAAGTACTATTAAACAACATTTCTCTGAAAAACATAAACATGTAGGTAATATCAGACAGATTTTGGTCAACAATACGGTGATCCTTACTCATACACACAATAAGAGGAACCTGCAGATATTGGAGGCCATGTACATCAAACCTAAACAACCAACACTCAATAAAATCACCTTTAAATCCGGACATAACACGTTACATTGCATTTGACTACATGGTTTTGTTGTCATTTTGCGCTATCATGCGGTGTGACGTCATAGAACCGCATTGCAAATTTGAAAACTGCGTTTGTTATTTTTGGTAACTAATGTCGCTGCCTACCGGAGTTTTATGACAACACAAAATAAAATCATCGGTGATGGTGGATGTTATAATATTTCAGTCTAAACAACCTCACTGAAGATGGCTTATGTGAGCCGAAAGCTTAGAAGCAAATCAATAAATAATCATCCAAATGTTGGAGAATTTTTATCTTTATTTTCACCTGGAATTAAAATACGTTTAGAATGGCTCATGATTAAACATAATAGACATTCATTGTCTCTTATATTTAACAGCATATATATATATATATATATATATATATATATATATATATATATATATATAGGGTTGTTCCAACGAGAGAAATTGGTATAGAATAAAAAGTGTGAGAGGCCGTGAACAATTTGTTTAAAGTGTATATTTATTGTTGTTGTTATTATACATGTTATGATACATTAAGTGTCCATGATGGTATTTGTGACGCTAGACGTGTTTCGAGTCTAAGATTGACTCTCTTCAGGCGAATAAATTTGTGGCTTTACGTATTAAGTTCCTTTTTTTTCTGAGTGAAAAGTTGTTATTTATAAATAAGTATGTAGAAAAAAATTTGAGAGTTGAATTGAATCTCACACTTTTATTCTCTCTCTCTCTCTCTCTCTCTCTCTCTATATATATATATATATATATATATATATATATATATATAATAAAGTGAAAGAACAGGTAGATTAAACCCCACTATTTAAGCATTTATTTTTTTATAAAACGTGCTTGATTTAAACGTAGAGCTTAATATCTGGTTTTCTTAACTACGATACACCTTAGTATGCCAGAATTAGTTAATCCTAACCTAAACATTTACTCATGAGGTAGTACAAATCTAATTAAAAAACAAAACAAAGTAAAATTTAACCTGCTGTTCAAAATTATTGTCTAACCATTTAAATAATGTATGTTCCCACTATGTATCTTACCCAAAGAAATTAAAAAATGACATTACTTGACTGCCCACTCTGCTTCCTTTCGCGACCCAAATCTTAAACTTCATAGTTATTTAATTCTCATTTTTTATTGAACAATATTGACACACCTAGAAGCATATTCTCCAATTACAACCACTTCATTTTCTCAATGATTATGAATTCATCTTATATTTTCGAAAGAAATCATCTTTAGCATTTATTTTAAAATATTACCTGAAGAAGAACAGTATTGTTCTGAAACATGATCATTTTTGTATACTGATATAATAGCACTGTAATAACAAAATTAATATATATATATATATATATATATATATATATATATATATATATATATATATATATATAAGTAAAGAATAGGTATGGCTGAAATAAACATAAACAAAAGCAAAATAAAACAATATTTTTTAAAAGTGCTCAATACAAAGTAGAGCAAATAATATTTATTTAGAATTTATAAGATAAATATGTTATAATATCTTCTGTGTGAATGTTTTTGTGCTTATTTGTGTGTATTTATGCCAAACGTTGAATACAAGTAGATCCATGTATGTGTTTATATTCTGTACGTTGTTTGTTTTTGCGTGTGTATTTACGTGCGTATATATTTGATTATGTTTATTTGTTCATGAACTGAAAAATGTCCGGGTCTGTTTTAACGTTTTTTATGTCAGGCCCATGTCATCTTACGAATTTGTATCCAATATTTTAGTCTTTACAGACGTTTTCCAAACCTGTCTTTAAAACTTAACGGATAAATTAACATGTCGATAAAAACTAAACTAAAAAAAATTATATATGTATATATAAGACGTATATGTATTTGTGCGTGTGTATGCATATTAGTATATGTTTGTATGTGTATATATTTGTCTATTTGTTCATATGGGGATATCTGTGTATTTGCATATGTAAGCGTCTATCGCTTTTCCTCGTTTGATATTTGAATAAATTTACAATAATCTAAATGTAATACTTTGTTAAACTTAGAATTTAAAATTCGTAGTTTCTAATAGTAATTTGTTATATATATATTTATATATATATATATATATATATATATATATATATGATTTATAATTTTTATTGAAAAGTGAAGTTAATAGTCGATCAATTATGCTGATCTCTTTTGAATGAAACGTTAACATTAATGGCTTAATAAATTGTTTTTAGAGTCTGTTATTATGTTTTTAAAATTAGAAATTACTTAATTTTGATTGGTCACCACTGACTACGTAATAATGTCACCTTGATTAAGGGGGTTTGGGTAGTTTTGAACCTTTTAAATATATATATAGTGTATCGAAGCAGCAAATAATTTTCCAAACATATACTGTTAAATATAAGAGACAATGAATGTCTATTATGTTTAATCATCAGCCGTTCCAAACATCGTACTTTGGCTTTAATTTCAGTTGAAAATAAAGACAAACATTCTCCAACATTCCAATATTTTTTATTAAGTTGGTCCTAAGCTTTCGGCTCACATGAGCCATCTTCAGAGAGGTTACAAGGACGTTAACACAAAAACATCCACCATCAGCGACGATTTTATCTTGTGTTAAAATAAAACTCCGCTAAGCAACGACAACAGTTACCAAAAATAGCAAACGCTGTTCGCATATTTGTAATGCGGTTCTATGACGTCATATATATTGGAGGCCATCTACATTAAATCCAAACAACCCACACTTAATAAAATGACGTTTAAATCTGGTCATAACACATTACATTGCATCTAAATATATGGTTCTGTTATCATTTCGAGCTCTCATGCGGTGTGACGTCATGTGATATTCTTTTGAATTCCTGTTCTTTAATTTTTCTGCTCCCCCAGGCTTTGGGTAGAAAGATCGGAGAGGCAGAATGGATTTATTTATTAAATCAGAGCTATTTGTTTAATTGTGCACTTACTCTCTGAATCTAAATAATCATTCTAGAAAAATACGGCACATGCTAGATGTGATGCATCTGTGGTGTGTTCATACTGGCAACAGTGGCTAAATTAACATATTTACAACTGTAGATCAGGTTCGGGACGGTCACAAACACTTCTCAATTTCGACGCATTTTAAAGGCAGCAGAAGTAAACTTCCCAGCATCTATAATACAGATCAAAATACATGTGGCCCCCAGGTTTACTTGTTAGAGGACTACCGGCATGCATGTCTGTAGCCAAACTTTTACCTACACAACAATATCGTTCACGTCTCCATTGAGTCGCAGAGGTTCACCCAAAGAGCTGGATGGCGCTCTGACGTTTTCACACTAAAAACACGTATAGAGCTAATTCCCCTAATTCTACTATTCTACACTCTTAAAAACACGTATATAGGTATTTACATTTATTCTATTATTCCACATTCTGCAAACACGTATACAGATAATTCCACTCATTCTACTATTCTACTCCCTACACGCATGTATATAGGTTATTCAATTAATTTGCTAAAAAGAGGCATACCTTGATGTGAAAATGTCGGAATTTGATAAAAGCAAATATTTATGTTATTTTTAAGACAACATTTAGCTTGGGTAGTTAAGGTAAAAAACACATTGTTCTGTAAATTTTCAGAACTTATTCAAAAATTCATGAAATTAGTTTTTAGAAAATATTGGTATTTTATTTTCACATAAGTTATCTCTACTTGACTTGAAATTAAAAAATTCTACCATCTTCATATTTCTATTTATATTAAAAACAAAAGGACTCCTTGGAGAATGTAAATCAGAAATACTTGTTACAAAATAAAATGTTTACATTTTTCTTGATAAAATCCATCAGAGGACGAAACTTTTCGGCCAAGAGAAATTTTTAATTTGTATTTATTCACATACCCTCCACACATATATTTGTTTGTCTATATGTGTGCGCCTGAATATTGATATGTATCTATCACAGCCTGTCATTATCTATCTATCTATCTATCTATCTATCTATCTATCTATCTATCTATCTATCTATCTATCTATCTCAGTCTATTCAGATCTATCTATCTATCTATCTATCTATCTATCTATCTATCTATCTATCTATCTCAGTCTGTTCATATCTATCTATCTATCTATCTATCTATCTATCTATCTATCTATCTATCTATCTATCTATCTATCTATCTCAGTCTCTTCATATCTATTTCAGTTTGTTCGTATCTATCTATCTATCTATCTATCTATCTATCTATCTATCTATCTATCTATCTATCTGTCTCTTCATATCTATTTCAGTTTGTTCATATCTATCTATCTATCTATCTATCTATCTATCTATCTATCTATCTAGTCTATCATCTCTTATCTATCTATCTATCTATCTATCTATCTATCTCAGTCTCTTCTATCTATTTCAGTTTGTTCTTCTATCTATCAGTTTATTCTATCTATCTATCTATCTATCTATCTATCTATCTATCTATCTATCTATCTATCTGTCTTAGTCTGTCTATCTATCTATCTATCTATCTATCTATCTATCTATCTATCTATCTATCTATCTATAGAACATTCCTCTTTTCTTGTATTGTCCCCTTACCTTGAGAACAGAAATCTTTGTAAACCTCCTCATACGTATTATTGTTCTTTCAACGTAAGAAATTGCATGAATAAATATCTAAGATGATAAAAAAAAAAACAGTCCAAAACATGCGAATCCAGTTTGATACGGCCATAAGCGGATCGGTTTATTTGTTATTTTACAATTCTTTAATAAGTTCGGCTCACAATGCGTCCATTCAGTTCGCGAATAGGTCGGAAATTGTGGAAATGTTCTCCGTGATGTCCTCTCAACTTCCAAAACTGTCTCAACTATAAAACAAAAACATACACACATATGTATATATATATAAAAGAAAATTCAGCACATCATCTAAAGTGGTTATAAATTATAATTTATTTTGACAAACTAATAAGCTCCCCCTCAGACCACGATTTTATATCACAATGCTCTGGATAAGAACCATTGAGCTATGAAGACAGATATATCGCTTTTATATATTATATATTTTATTTATTTTCTATTAAATAAATCATTTGAGATTATTTTCTCAGTTTACAGACTTGGCAACACTATCTATCTATCTATCTATCTATCTATCTATCTATCTATCTATCTATCTATCTATCTATATATATATCTATCTATCTATCTATAAAGCATCAACCTGATAAAACGAGCGATATTCTTCAAAACCATCATTACTTTAAAACATTTATATGGATGTCTTATTTGGTGCCATATCTGAAATATCTAAACTGTCAGCATTATACAATCACTTTCTAAGATCAATAATTGAAAAAGCTTTGAAAGAGTAAAACATGGGATCTTTTTTTACTATTATGGACTGGCGCTACAAAATCACAAAGCAGTGTACCAAATAATACAGGCCACTTCACTTGAGAAATACCAGTGGCAGCAACAACTATAATAGATAGCACATGAAACTCGAAGAGGATATCATGACGTGATCAAGATGTTGGTTTTCAACACAACTTCAAACAAAAGGTTAGAAAGAGAACCAGCCTTAGTCCTCGAAAGAGCAAGGTTTTGAAAACTTATTTTATTGAGAAATGTTTTTTACAGAAAGATTTTATTTATTTCAACATAAACTAACGCTGGCTGCTCGGTCAATAAATGTCTAATGTTTCAGGGAGAGCTAATATTATTATTAAATATGTAGCAAATACACATGCTACACTTTGATCTCAGTCCAAAGGCCAGGATCTGAGGACAAGTCATACTAGACTAACACTGGCTGCTCGGTCAATAAATGCCAAATGTTTCAGGGAGAGCTAATATTATCATTAAATATGTAGCAAATAATAGCTGACCCTCGGGTAGGCAAGGTCATCATGGATAATTTTGTGTACTGTCCCAACAGATAGGCTCAAAGTCCTTGCAATGTTATCCCTTCTGTCAGACTGAATGAGTTCATTGACTGATTCGATCACCTCAGGAGACCTCACTTCTGTAGGCCTCCCAGGCCTGTCTTCATCCTCAACACTGCTCCGTCCTTCTTTAAACAATTTAGCCCACTTGTAGATATTTTTTTGGCTGAAACACGTGGCACCATACACAGTTGACATTCTCCTATGAATTTCAACTGATTTGCACCCTTCAGCAACCAAAAACTTAATAAATGACCTCGGTTCAATCCCGGAATAATGCTTCTTGGTCGGTTGTCTTTGTTAATCTCTAAAACTCACAAAGTTTTTTTTTTCAATCTCCAAAAAAATATTAAATCCCTTTGAAAAAGAAATAAAGGAAAAAAATAAAAAAAAGGAAGCTTCTATCTATATTAGAAGTTCTTATACCGAAAAAGTCACCTTATTTATTGAATGAACCCCGTAAAAGTCCTTATATCGAAAAAGTCACCTTATTTATTGAATGACCCTCGTAAAAGTCCTTATACCGAAAAAGTCACCTTATTTATTGAATGACCCTCGTAGAAGTCCTTATACCGAAAAATTAACCTTGTTTATTGAATGACTCTCGTATTATCATTAAATATGTAGCAAATACATACTATACTTTGATCTCAGTCCGAAGGTCAGGATCTGAGGATCAGAGCAACATTGGCTGCTCGGTCAATAAATGTTTAATGTTTCAAGGACGGCTAATATTACCGTTAAATATGTAGCGAATACATACTACACTTTGATCCCAGTAAACTTCTTTCCCTGAAAAGATTTTATGAATTTCAACAGAAAGCAGTAGGAGCCATTCGGTCAATGAATACTAAATGTTTTCTTATAGAGAAATGGTGAACTTTATCATTACTACGTACCTGCAATTTACTAATTGTTAGAGGCTTCTTAAAGATTGTCCAAATGACTGCCTCGGCACACGGTGGGGTTGTTAGACTTCCAGAATACCGGTAAAAATGATACATAGCTTCTCCTTTAAGTTCAATCAATTCGGCCAAGTTAAGCCTGACTTTGATGCCATCTTCTGCAAGTTTAATAGTTAATAATTATTTTCAAATCATTTTTAAAAACAATTAAAAAATAATTTGGAATAAATCTTGTTGTCCTATCTGGGTTGACGCAGTGCCATCTTTACTTTTCAGTCTTGACAGATTTAAAAATAAAACCAAATTACGCAGCCTTAGGGTGATTACTTCTTTTTTTTTACAGAAGCAATTTCGCAGCCTTATTTTCATAATGATACGACTAGCAGTATAGCCCGGCGTTGCTCGGGTGTAATTAAAGCTTTAAAACCAATCCATGGTCCTGGAGCTCAGACTCTTTGGACGTTGGCACGAAAGACTAAAAAGCAATAGTTGTTTCCAGTTAAACCGAAGCCGTAGACTGAAGGAAAATTGAATGGATGTAAGTCAAATTTTGATTTCTTGGTATCGATGTCAAATAAGTTTTTTCGTCGTAAACTGAATTTTGAAGGCTAAATAAGTCCTTTGAGTAAATGGTATCATGGCTGAGACTAAGAACTACAATTATACCTACTTAAACCCAAACACGAAGAAAAACCTAAAATGAAAGGGCTGAAAAAGTACAGACATACAGGCAGATAAACAGACCCACACACAAACATCTTGCCTTATATATATATATATACATACATACATACACACACATATATATATATATATATATATATATATATATATATATATATATATATATTTATTATCGATTTTCTGCACTATTGTAAGAACTGCAACCTTGGAACTATGAGTATATCAAATTGGATTAAAATCGGACCACTCCTTCTATAACCCGATTTTTTCGATTATCGATTTTCGATATTTATCGGGGGTACCTCGACACAAAATCTAGCTAAGAACACTCGCAGACGCTTATAGTACAACTGTGTAAATTTTCAAGAAAATCGGTTTGGCCGTTTCGGAGTCTATAAGTAACGGACACACACACACACACACACACACACACACACACACACACACACACACACACACACACACAGACAAAGTTCCATTTATAAATAAGTTTAGAATATCCATGACACATGTTCAAACGAGATTAGCCAGTTAACTACCATACGTGACTGACTGGCCAGAAGATTGTAACGCATGAGGTTGCCATTACTTTCTGCAGTAGACTGGATGCCAGCCAAAGCTATGGAACCTAATCTGTCCTGTTATTTAACCCATATCTGGAGAGAAGAGACGAATTAATACCTTTCCCAAGGGTATTTGCATGTAAGTGAGTGCAAGGAATTCAACTGGAATTCTAACTCGGCTCCCCGGTTTCTCGTTCCAAGCCAATATCCACTGCACCACAACGCGCATCAGATTAACTATATCTTAAATCAGCTAATATTCTACAAATAAAGTTTCAGAAAAATATTTTATTTTTGAAATATTTTTAATAATGAGAATTACATTATAATGAAAGACGACTAAAATCATATACCAGTATTTTTAGATAAGTTTTTGAATACAACTAAACATTTTGCAAATTGTGAATATTGAATTTAAAGGATTAGCTTAAAATTTAAACAAATATGCTTCAAGAAAAATTAATTTTTTAAATTCATTTTTAGCCTTAGGTATAACACTTTTTGTGGAGTTCCCAGTATGACTATAGACTATTTTTGTCTTTTTGTGGTAAAAACAGTTTGATTTGGAAATTCTTGCAAAAATTAATGCTGAATTTGAATAAACTTTCAGGGTTTATTTACATATTAATTAAATTATTTTACAGATGTTTTTTTCAGAAAATGTTGACAAAAAACAATGGTCCCACCAGCTGAAAGCTTAACCGTCTTGCTATATCTACAGGATTTAATCACTCACTTTCCCTACACATCACTCTCCGCCTTCCATAATACCCACTAAAAATAACGTTCAAGTGATGCTAATCTGTTGGATTAACAAATAAATAACTATCACTTCTTTAGAAATTTTGTTTATGTTACGATAGGAATCTGAGCAGATAAATATATTTCGAGAGTTTGATAAAGATTTAGGATATAAGGAATTATTCGACTTTACTTGATTGTTGACGGACTTCGTGACCAAAAGGTCAAAACCATATCGAATCTAACGACGGTTTCCCATGCTCAGGGGACGTACGTTCAAACCCTTCCGTAGAGCACATATTTTTCTTTGATAAAATGTTTCGAATATTTAAGCTGGTAGATGAAAATAGGTAAAGGCTTAAACAAATACATGAAAAATATGTCGGAGTACATCAATTTCGTCACGGATTTAGTAAACATTTCTGAAATAAATTGTCTTTGTTTATATTTGTTTTTTGTATTAGAATACGAAAACAGATTAGATATGAATTCTTCTAAAAAACAGGAAAATGTGTGTTTAACGTCAATATTTCGGTCTTCATGGTCGTGCGGTCTTAGACGCATTAGATCAATTGACTGTTTCCCCAAGAGTACGCATTTTTTTTCTGACAAAATTCCTCGATTATTCAGGCCGGTAGATATAAATAAATATATTGTTTAATTATTCAAAAAACTAACCTCCACACAACAAAAATAAAAAAGAGTATTTACTCAAATTGAAGTATAAAAATAATGTTTAAACAAATTAATTAATTAATTAATTTATATATATATATATATATATATATATATATATATATATATTAAAAAAGGATTAATTCAATGATGTTGAATGGCCATTTCGATATGAAGATCCCCACGGGGGATAACACATCACCTCAGCAACAGAAAAATCCTTTCAGAAACTGGAGAAAAATTAGTCTACTTTTCCTTTTTAAATAGATTTGCAAAGAAATTAAAAAAGAAAATAAAAAGGAAAAATAAAGGAAAAGAAAAAGAAAAAGATAAAATAAAATAATATCAAATAAAGAAAAGAAAAATTGACATCGTCTGGGTTCGCAAAAGAAGGAAAGAGAATTGTAACTAAAAATTAACAGACAGCCGTGTTAAATCGACGTAAGGTTAAGCAACACGGAAAAAAGGTGGGCGATAAGAAAGATAAAGGAAGGAAGGGAGGGAAAAAGAAAAGAAAAGAAAGAAAATTTTTTAAAAAATATTACAGACGCTGGACATATTCAAAAACCTAACTTCCTAAAAACGTTGAAGTATTAGAAAAAGGCCTTGACTTAAAAAGGCATAATTATTTTTAAAGGGAATAAAAAGATATAGGATTTAAAATAAAATTATTTTAAAAAAATTAGGTCATTTGAATTAAACTAAATAAAGACATCACTAGGTAAAAAAAAAATAAATTCATTTACAATTATACATACATATAAAAGTACACACATACATACATACATATACACACACAATTCTAAGATTAAGAATACATATATACATACACATACACACACATACATTCAATTTCATACACACTTATATACACATACATGCGCATACACACATATATATATATGTACACTCCTATATACAAAAAATTCACACACAATATATATGTGTACACATACATGCACACATATGCATACACACACACATATATATATACATATTACATATGCACTCGCACACATACATATTAAAAATCAATGAATATTATGAAAAAGAGCATTTAAATAGCTAAAAAATTTTTTTCCCAAAAATACATATATGCACACATACATAAATACATATATACATATATATACACATATATGCAAATATGCACATCCACACACAAACATACACATATACATAAAAATTATAAAAAGAAAAATTAAAAATTAAAAATTAAAAAATTAAAAATTAAAAAAAAATTAAAATTTAAAAAAATTTAAAATTTTTTAGAAAAATTTAAAATTTAAATTTAAAATTAAAAAGTAAATTTTAAAATCCGCAATATGACGGCACTTAGTAATAAATTCCTTCCTAAGATTTAAAACTAAGGCCTGATGAGGATACTTCAAAATCAGAATCTTCTCCAATAAACATAGACGACACCTATCACGAAAATTTTTAGGGATACAAGCTGAGCCTATTAATTTCCAGCTGATTATAGGGTCCTGCCCTTCCTCCTTCATTTCCCAGAATCTACGTGATAGTGCCGTCTGGAATCTTTGTTTAGGGTTCGAAAACGAGTATTTGTGATTGTAAAGTCTCTGTTTGAAAGGGCCCGCGGACATGCCAATATAAGTCCGGTAATTGTCTTTGTTGTTAGATGGAGAAATACGGGCTTCATAAATTACATGGGTGGATTTACATTTGCCTTGCACCGGGCAGGCATTCACAGAATTACAATTACATTTATCAACGATTCCGGATTTAACGTCGGTATTATTTAGGTTCATTAAAATATGCCTATTATAGGAATTAATTATATCATCTATATTTGAGGTGCAAGAGTAACTGATTTTTAGGGTGAACCTATTAAAAATTTTATTTAAGGGATTGTTATTATTATTAAAATGTTTATCGATTAATCTGAGAAAATACTTACCAATATTTATATTAGTTAGCTTACAATAAGGAGGGTTAAACCAAATTATCCTCCTTTTTCTACGTAGAGCTCTCTTCCTGTATGATTTTTTAATACTAAAATAAAATTTTTAATATTAATTAGGATCGGGTTTTTGGAATTTACCTTCCTGCTTTTTTCCCTTGGATTGAAGTATCTGAATTATATATATATATATAGTGATACTATGAATTTATAAACCATTGTAACAACTATTACAGTATAACGTTCTACATTTGTATCGAGAACTCTTTATAAAAATAAATGCATGAACAAAAAGGTAAATAAACCTACGAGTTCAACAACTTAGTTACAATATATATATATATATATATATATATATATATATATATATATATAGAGAGAGAGAGAGAGAGAGAGAGAGAGAGAATAAAAAGGGTGAGAGGCCGTGAACGTTTAGTTTAAAGTGTATATTTATTGTTGTTTAAAGATATTATACATATTATGATATTTTAAGTGTCCATAATGGTATTTGTGATGCTACAGGTGTTTCGAGTCTAAGATTGACTCTCTTCAGGCGAATAAATTTGTAGCTTTACATATCGAGTTCCTTTTGTTTCTGACGGCCAAGTTCTTGTTTATGTATAGGTAAGTAGAAAATTAAAATAGGAATAAAGAATAAAGAAATAAATCGAATCATTGAAGTAAAAACTAAAAACTAAAGTAAATCCAATAAATCAAATGTTGGCGTGTTGAATAGTCTGTGTTTTCTAACATCAACATGTGTATAAATGGATAAACAAATAAATAAATGAATGAATCACGTGCTTATCCTAATTTGAAATGATTTTGGTCTGGGGTTCCTTCTTTAGTACTTAAAAATTATCTTTTAGGCGCCTTTGTTTATTTACATGTCTTTTCATTTGTCAGTCGGTTGCTTTTATTGCTTCGACGGTGTTTTGAATTTGGTGTGTGTGTGTGTGTGTGTGTGTGTGTGTGTGTGTGTGTGTGTGTGTGAGCGCTCCTTGATTTCGTCTTTGAATTATTTTAGAATTATTTTTATGTCATCTGGTTCTTTTTCATTGTTTGGGGATATCATTTGAATTTGGTGTGTATGTATGTATGTGTGTGTATCTATGTGTGTCTGTGTTTTGGGGTGTGTCTGTTTTTCTGGTTCTTTATTATTGTCATTTGAATGTGTGTGTATGTGTTTGTGTATGTATGTGTGTGTGTATGTTTTTCGGTGTGTGTGTGTTTTTTTCATGTCGCTTTGTTGAGTGAAGGCTTGTATTTTTATGAATCTTTCTTTCTGCATTATTAATGTTTCATAGTCGGTATTTTGGTAAATAGGCGCAACTTTGAAATTGCCATCACTACATTTATGCATATGTTGGGAGATAAATAGTTTTCTGATGTATGATAATCTTATATTGCTTTTATGAAGGGATATTCTATTATTCAAGCATTGTGTCTTTCCCAACTTGGATGAAAGCACTATCAAATCAAGAAGAATCGGACTATAAAAAACAAGACACCCCAAACAGGTCGTTATTAAGAAAAGAAACCCTGGACAAAACACATACCCAGGAAACCAATATGAGAAACAAAATAGACGTGAACATTTCAGATCACATCAATATTATAACAGATGAAAAGACATGTAAATAAACAAAGGCGCATAAAAGATAATTTTTAATTACTAAAGAGGGAACCCCAGGCCAAAATCATTTTAAATTGGGATAAGCACTTGAATCATTCATTTATTTATTTATTTGTTTATTCATTTATGCACGTGCTGATGTGAGAAAACACAGACTATTCAACACGCCAACATTTAATTTATTGGATTTATTTTATTTTTTATTTTTTACTTCACTGATTTGAATTATTTTTTTATTCTTTGTTATTTATCTTTATTTTTATTTTTATTTCCACTTACCTACATATAAACAAGAACTTGGACCTCAGAAACAAAAGGAACTTGGTAAGTAAAGCTACAAATTTATTTGCCTGATGAGAGTCAATCTTAGACTCGAAACCTGTGTAGCGCCACAAATACCACAATGGACACTTAAGATATCATTATACAAAAATAACACTTTAAACATTCACGGCCTCTCACACTTTATTCTATACCAAATTCTCTCGTTGGAACAACCCTATTTTCTTTTATATATATATATATACATATTTATATAGTGTCATCCGCAGACAATAGCATATCAGTACGGTTAGACTCCGATTGCTACATAACCCAGGCTCGAAACCCGACCGAATTGGAGTCAGTCGGTGACTCTACCCCTGGGCCATGGGGCGTTCAGCGGAAGAAGGCAGTCTTTTTAGCACATATCATATTACGCGCCCAATAGCTAGCGTGGTCCAATTCATTTTACTGAATGAGCGATGCGTACACGCTAGAGTGGCTACTGTTTTTCAAAGTCTACCTTTCTTCTAGAGTGCTCAATCAGGGTGTGAGAGCGTAATTATATATATATATATATATATATATATATATATATATATGTATATATATATATATATGCATTTTACTTGTTTGCAAACACGATATTTATTTTGAGGACTCTGTGTATGCAGAAATTGTTCAAATGGTTGTTCGTCACGATCGCTTTTGGCTAATCTCTTGGCCATTTTCAAGGGTAGAATGGTTTGCAAGTGCTATTCTAACTGTTCTAACTATTAGTAGGTGAATTAATGTTATTTTCAGAAAACGGTTAGTGATTTGTTCTCCTATCTATCTATCTATCTATCTATCTATCTATCTATCTATCTATTTATCTATCTATCTCAGTCTGTTCATATCTATCTATCTATCTATCTATCTATCTATCTATCTCATCTCAGTCTGTTCATATCTATCTATCTATCTATCTATCTATCTATCTATCTATCTATCTATCTATCTATCTACATCTAACAATTAAAATAATATTCATTTAAAATTATTTCTTGAGTATCAGTATTAAACGAAAGGAATCCCAAAGAAAATAAAATGCCTTCCTGCCCTTTTAAATTGGTATTTATGACACTTAACTGAGTGACTTATGGATGTGCAATTGTAGTGCAGTGGATATCGGCCAGTTGAATTGACATGGTCAAGGGATGTGTTAATTATGCACGTGTTTTCTCAACTGGCGATGATTCCTGTGTCGGCCTTTTATTTCGTATTCGAGGCTCCAAACAAGTCATTTGGGAATTCACACTCGGATTTAATTCTGTGCTTCTCATCAGACAATAAATAAAATTCACATTCGTGAAAAGGGCCCGTAAAAAGAATTCGTTATTTATTCATTTTTGGTTTTCCACCGGAACATCTGCGAGGAGCCCAGATGCGCAAAGACCAGTTGTGGTCATTTGCTATTTGGACCTTTGAGAGGAAACATCCGGTTACTGGTATCACCACAGTCTCCGTGTGTGTTTAAATGAGATTGAATTAAACTTTGGTCTGAGGTTAGCAGTTTTAACTTTTGTTTAATAGATAATAAATATATATTACATAAATTATGTTTAAAAAAGAGTGTAAAATCAACATTAGAATTATTACTACTATATTCAAAACTATAACAGGCTTAGTCAATACTAAACAAAAAATAAAAAATAAAGAATAAGCTAAAACCTGAAGGGCGTCTCCATATTTTTGGTGCATCGGGTCTGTACCGATCCTTCAGTATTTGGCTATATAGTGGATATAGACGTTGGTTAGTTTCAGTGACTTGACCCAAAGAGTTGTGAGTTACAATACCAGGCTACAGCAGTGGGGAATAAGTAACTTAGAGAGTCCGGTTAGAGGGAGATAACCCATGACTACCAAAATTTATTATTTTTATTGTTTGATGGATTTATGAAGCCCGCATTTCTCCATCAAACAATAAAAATAACTACCGAACCTATATTGGTATGTCCGCTGGACCTTTTAAGCAGAGACTTTATAACCACAGGTATTCTTTTTCGAACCCGGGTCAAAAGTACTAGACAGCAATTTCACGGATATTTTGGAAAATGAAAGAGGAAGGGCTGGATCCTGTAATTAGCTGTAAACTAATAGGTTCAGCCCGTATTCCGAGGAATTTTCGTGATATATATATATAAACTTATATGTATGGTTAAGTCTTGAAGGCTATCACAATGCGTTTGGTAAAATAAAGGAAGGAAAAGAAGGTATTGGGTATTACCTATTCATTATTCATTAATATTTCGAGATCAAAATTTCATCTTCAGAATAGTAGGAGATTTTGTTTTCACTTTTGTCCTGGACCGTACCTTTCAACAAATGGTCATCCTTCGCTGCTACTGCTGTCGTTAATTGTAGTGAGTGTGTGTGCGTGCGTGTGTGTACCTGTAAGTGTGTTTGAGCATATGTGTTTGTGTGTTTATGGTATGTATATATGAGATTGATAGTTGACGCCGTTTTATGAACTGATGATATCAGCCTGCTTTAATTTATGGTTTATATAAGTACGCGTTGACCGCGTTGACCATGATTTGTTATTTTTGCACCTCTGCCAGAGTGGTAGTGGGCGACCTTTTTACGACTTGGTGAAATATCAATCTGGTTTAATTTAGGGCGTGTAAATTGCTACATCTTTTTTGCCATCTTGTATTCGTTCTCATGTGTTCTCGTGTGTGTCATGTGTGTGTTTATGTGCGTATACTTCTTGTATTCTTTTCGCGTTTATTATATATATATATTTTACGGTAACATGTGTCTGTGTGTGTGTGTGTGTTTGTGTGTATAAATACATGTGTGTGTGTGTATGTGTGTGGGTATGTGTTCTGGTATAAAGTGTGTTGGAGTATGGGAGTGTGTGTGTTTGCGTATGTTTATTTGTGTGTGTTATTCTGTGATTGCGTTTTTGCGTGTATACACCTTACTGATGTGGCCGCTGTGTGTCAGGTGATAGCGTTTATTATTATGCTATGTAATATAGATTGTTGATCTGTGGCTGCAGTTTAGCATATATTAAGGATCTTTTATGCGTAAATTTCCTTGGTTTCGCTCTCTAGCTTTAATAGAGACTATATTATGTTTTTGTGTTTTTGCATTTTTTCGAGTGTAGAAAGATGATGCCTGTCTGTGTAAGTGTTCTTTGATTCTGATGTGTAACGGTTTGGTGATGCTGCCGACATAAAATTCCTCACTTATATATATATATATATATATATATAAACTTATATATAAATATATATACAAAATTATATATGTAAACTTGTATATAAATATAAATATATGTATATATATATATAAACTTATATATGGAAACCTATATATATATATATATATATATATATATATATATATATATATATATATATAAACTTTTCTAAACATCTACTGTTAAATATATGATACAATGAATATCAATTATGTTTAATCATGAGCCGTTCTAAACATCGTATTTTGGCTTTAATTTCAGGTGAAAATAAAGATAAAAATTCTCCATCATCTGAATTTAGTTGGTTGTAAGCTTTCGGTTCACATGAGCCATCTTCAGAGAGGTCACAAGGACGTTAACACAAAAACATCCACCATCAAAGACAACTCCATCTTGTGTTGACATAAAACCCCGCTAAGAAACGACAACAGCCACCAAATAGCCAACGCAGTTCGTAAATTAGCAATGCGGCTTCATGACGTTACACCGCGTGTGAGCTTGAAATGTCAACAGAACCACCTATCCAAATGCAATGCAATGTGCTATGACCAGATCTACACGTGATCCCATTAAGTATGGGTTGTTTGGATTCAATGTAGATGGCCTCCAACAACTGAAGATTCCTTTTGCTGTGTGCATGAGTGAGGATCATTGTACTGTTGACCAAAATCTGTCTTATATATATATATATATATATATATATATATATATATTATCTTGATTGCTAATCATTGATTAGATAGGTTTATTATAAACTTATCTGAGACTGATTTTTACACCAGTTTTAATGAAAGCGGACAATTAAACACCAAAAGTTCATAAAATGTCCACTGATGACACTTATTGTGATTAACGGTTGATTGGTTTGTTTGTTTCGGTTTATCAACCTTTTGCAGGATTTTCAAAGCTAATACCTTTTTTAGCGGATGAGTTAATAATAATTTACAAGTCCTACTACTTATTAAACCCTAACTGGATAGATTCAGGAAGACGAGGATTCATGCCTGTCTCAAGAGTATTTTGGCATAAGAAAATACAACGAACCTAATTGGTATTGAGACTCTACTCTCCAATGTAAAATTCAGAGTCCTCATCCATTACACCACCGAACGCCAAAGCTTACGTCACCCATTTAAGTACTAACCAAGCCCAACGTTGCTTAAATTCGGTGATCGTACAGAAACCGGTGATTCAACGTGATATAGCCGTAAGCCTGTGACTAACGAAGCCTGCATTGTAGACACATACTCTGCCACAATCATCACAGGTCAATTGATGGATTGCGCGATCAGTAATTACCCAGTTCCTAGCTGCTTGTTTGTCAATTTCCCAAGATCTTAAGGCCTTTATGAATTGTATTCCTCTATTTCTATAACAAGTAGCAGTCCCCCTACCCGCCGGTGTTATTTCGTTTGCGTATTCCGCTGATATATTTAAGATGACATCGCCGACTCTTCGCTAACATACATAAATGCATACATCTCTATCTAAACTTATTTATAAATAGAACTTTGTCAGTGTGTGTGTGTGTGTGTGTGTGTGTGTGTGTGTGTGTGTGTCTGTGTGTCGTTAACTATAGACTCCGAAACGGCTGAACCGATTTTCTTGAAAATTTACACAGTTGTACTATAAGAGTCTGCGAGTAATCGTAGCTAAGTTTTGTGTCAAGGTACCCCCGACAAATATCGAAAATTGATAATCGAAAAAATCGGGTTATAGAAGGAGCGGTCCGATTTTAATCAAATTTCACACACTCATAGACAAAGACATAAGAAACGATATTCAGAAGTTTCAAGGTTGCAATTCTTACAATAGTGCAGAAAATCGATAATATATATATATATGGCAAGATGTTTGTGTGTGTGTTTATTTATCTGCCTGTGTGTCTGTATTTTTTCAGCCATTTTATTTTAGTTTTTCCTTCGGGTTTGGCTCTAAGTAGGTATAATTGTAGTTCTTAGTCTCAGCCATCATACCATTTACTCAGAGGACTTATTTAGTCTTCAAAATTCAGTTAACGACGAAAAAACTTATTTGATATCGATATCAGGAAATCAAAATTTGACTTGCATCCATTCATTTTTCTTTCAGTCTACGGTTTCGCTTTAACTGGAAACAACTATTGCTTTTTAGTCTTTCGTGCCAACGTCCAAAGAATCTGAGCTCCAGGACCATGGATTAGCTTTAAAGTTTTCATTATACCCGAACAACGCCGGGCTATACTGCTAGTTACTTCTATTAAAATTTACACAAAGCTCAAGAACAACTTTTTTTTGCTGTTAAAAATTTTACAATAATTTTACATAATTTACAAGAATTCTTTAGGAAAATTCTGATCGAAAACACAAGAATTCTATATAAATCACAATATCAAAAGCATCTCTGTATTTAAGAGGCCTTTTATAACAAAGTTTTCTCTTTTACCATCGATCTTACATTATTTAATAGTAGAAATGGAGTATTGAAAGTTTTTTTTTCCCAATAAAATGATGTTCACGCCATTTTCAGTCGCGCTTGACGCGTGTTGGCTTGAAATGAAGCCTCCTTTTTTAAGAACAAAACAGAAATTACTACATAACAGTCAAAACATGAGGAAGGAATGAGAACAGCAGATACATAGATACCCTTGGGACGATAAAAATTAAGGTCTTTTTTTATATTCCTTATCTCCAATAAAATGGAAAAAAATTAATATGCTGGAAAAATTAAATAAAAAATGAATTACATTTTCCTTTTCAGCCTTATTTAATCACACACACACACACACACACACACATTATATATTATATTTATATATATCTGGTCATAATTATTATATAAAGTTTCGGTGGTAAAACACCATCATCAGGCACAGAAACTTTATAGCTATCAAGTTGCAGTATATAATAATAATAATAATAATAATAATAATAATAATAATAATAATAATAAAGAGATTTTACAGGGAAATAGGTAAAAAAAGAATTGAAGTGACAGCACCCCCCAGAATGGAAGAAGTCACACAGTTCTGGGAAAAGATATGGGCTTGCCCTAAAGAACTTAGCAAGGAAGTACATTGGATTACGCAAGAGACAGAACGAATGAAAAATAAACCCGAACAGACATGGTCTGGAATTACAGAAGATGATGTTAAATATGCACTAAAAAAGCACACAATTGGAAATTCCCAGGTATAGATAAAATTCCTAACTTTTGGCTATATTATTTAAATACAGCATATAAAAAACTAGCCAAAGAACTTCAAGAAATGGTTGACGACCCCACTAAAATTCCTGCATGGTTGACAAAAGGAATTACATTTCTTCTACCCAAGAATGGTGACACAAAAAATCCGAAAAACTACAGACCAATTACATGTCTTCCGACAACATATAAACTATTAACATCTATTTTAACAAAGCAGACATATTTATTCTTAGAAAGAAATGACATGTTACCGCTTGAACAAAAAGGGTGCAAACGTGGCTGTTATGGTTGTAAAGATCAATTGCTGATTAACAAAATGATCCTGGAAAACTGCTACAGTACAAAGAAAAATCTTAGTACTGCCTGGATAGACTATCGAAAGGCATTCGATAGTGTGCCACATGACTGGATTTTAAAGACTTTAAATATATACAAGATATCGCCCGTCATCATCAATTTCATCAAACAGTGCATGTCTATATGGAAAACAACCCTTTACCTCAATCATATAAATGGAACCTATAAGTCTGATGAAATAAACATCAAAAGAGGTATATTTCAAGGTGATTCTTTATCTCCCTTATTATTCTGCATATCATTAATAGCACTAACCAGTCAACTTAACAAGACAGAATGTGGTTATAAAATAGGCCAAAAGAAAATAAGCCATCTATTTTACATGGATGACTTGAAGTTATATGCTAAGAATGATAATGAACTGGAAGGTCTTCTGCAAACTGTAAAATGCTTCAGCGAAGACATTGGAATGAAATTTAATTTGAATAAATGTGCTAAAGCTACAGTTTTACGTGGATCAATACAAGAAACATCCTCAATTAGCCTAGACCCTGATGTAACAATAAAAGAATTGAAACCAGAAGAAGCTTATAAATACCTAGGTGTAAATGAGCGCGAAAACATTCACCATAAAAAAAATGAAAGAAATAGTGCGTAAAGAGTACTATAGAAGGCTACGAATGATATTAAAAACTGAATTAAATTCACAGAACAGAGTTATGGCCATTAATAGCCTTGCAATCCCAGTTGTCCAATATAGCTTTAACATCTTAAATTGGACTCTAAACGACATCAGGCGAATGGATGCTAAAACAAGAAAGCTTCTTTCTAAGCATAAGATGCATCATCCAAAGGCTGATGTAGATCGTCTATACATACCCCGTAAAGAAGGTGGAAGAGGTCTTATTCAGCTGGAATTGTCATACAAGACAACAACTATTGGCTTACTAACATACATAGAAACAACAAAAGATTGGATGTTACAATTAGTAAGGCAACATGAAGAAAGAAAGAAAAAATATTCAATAATAAAAGAAGGCAGTAAATTCAAACAAGATTTACATTTAGTAGATTCTGTAGAAAAGCAAAACAGTAGCCAAGAACCAACTATTGCGGCAAAAAATATGAAAATGAAAGCCAAAGATAAAGCTCTTGAAAAGATGAAACAGCGCTGGCAAGACAAACCTCTGCATGGCCAATATCCAGTACGTGCCAATAAATCCAATGTTGATAAAGTTAATACTCATCGATGGTTACGTGCATCTGGATTAAAGTCTGAAACTGAAGGATTTATACTTGCAGCACAAGACCAAAGTCTTTTCACGAGAAACTTTCAGGCAAATATTATGCATAATAATATGGATCCAAAATGCAGGTTTTGTGATAAACACCAAGAAACAATAGACCACCTAATCTCAGGCTGTTCTGTGCTTGCCCCAAACGAATATAAAAATCGCCACGATAGAGTTGGGCAATATTTACATTGGGCAATGTGCAAACATTATGGAAAAGCTGTAAACAAACACTGGTATGAACATCATCCAGCACCGGTTACAGAAATAGAAGATGTAACCATTCTATGGGATTACACCATCTACACAGACAGAAAAATTGAAGCAAACAGGCCAGACATTATTGTTAAAAACCAGAAGGAGAAAACTTGTCTATTAATTGATATGGCTTGTCCAGCGGATTGTAACATAGCAATCAAGGAATTTGAAAAACTGTCAAAATATAAAGACCTGGAAATTGAAATAGAAAAAATGTGGAAATTGAAAACAAGAGTTGTGCCAGTGATAGTAGGTGCACTTGGAATGATAAAAAATGGAACAAAACAACACATTGAAAGAATCCCTGGAAACCCCAGCTTAAGAAAAAAAATTGTCTTATTAAGTACAGCCCACACACTAAGGAAAACTTTATCTATGTAATGCTGGGGATGATAGGGAAGATAGAAAAACATGAAATGAAGCCATAACAACACGCCACTACCTGCCTTAGGTCTCCCCGCAGACTTGGTTGGTAGTGAGACCAAAGCAGAAATCGAAATATGATGAAAAATGACATAATAATAATAATAATTACTATATATTTATGCTCTACTTTAGTACTGAGCACTTTTTAAAGTAAATATCTAACTGTGGAATATTCTTCCATTAGTAGTCATTACGCTCTCACACCCTGATTGAGTACTATGGAGGAATGATAGACTTTGAAAAAATAGTATACTCACGCATCTACGCATCGTTCATTCAGTAACACTCTCGGCTACTGGCGTATGTTTACATTGTATATAACACGCTAAAGTGCGCCTTCTTTCACCGAGCGTCCATAGCTCAGAGGTAGAATCGCCGAATGATGTCAATCCGGTCGGGTTTCAATCCTGGCTTGAAGCAATCGGATGTCTAACCGTACTGATGAAGTATGATACAGCGAAACATTACTGTCTGCAAATCTCTCTCTCTCTCTCTCTCTCTGTATATATATATATATATATATATATATAAGGATGGTGTTGAAATGTTCTCGCACTAACAAAGCAGGGACTGCTTTCAAAATTTTGATGCTGAAATGAGCTGAAAGCAATTAATAACCTCCTCTTATGGTTATTTTCTAAGCGTGGCTTAGAGTTGGCGCAAGACCCAAAAGATGGAGCACTCATTCGTAATTCATCTAGTGCGACAAGCACTATTACATCACGTCGAAGTTTCCAAATTATATTTTCAGCGATGGCGTTGCTAATATCTAGCTTAAGGCCGAAAGTATGGGGCACTTAGTGAGGATCGAACTCCTTATTCAGTAGTAATAGATCTAGCGATCCCTTCATATGTGCCCTGTCCTTTCAGGACCGTAGGCGATCATGGCTCTCCACGTATCCCTATTCCTGGTGGCTCTTAATATGTTTTCTCCTGTTACTCCACGCAACCCCCTTTCCGCAATCCACCTGATCAAACCCTTCAGATTTGTTATCCGCTGCCTTCCTCTGTCTCTTTTTCCTTCTAACTGACCTGTCAGTATCATGTTCTCCAAGCCCTCCTTCCTCATTGTATGTCCCAGAAACTTCAGCTGTCTCTTCCTGATGCTCACTATTAGTTCTCTTTTCAATGCCATTCTTGCCAAAATCACATCATTGATCACATGTTCGGTCCATTATATCGGCAGCATCCTTCTGTAAAATCACATTTCCGCTGCTTCAAGTTTTTTTTTCATCTTCGATGATAGTGTCCAGCATTCACTACCGTATTGAAGATCTGACATCACATAGCAATCTAGCACTCTCTTTGTTTCTAGGGAAATTTTCCTGTGTCTTAATACTTTACTCAGTTTCTGAAATGCGTCCTTCGCCATGCCAATTCGCTTTCGGATCTCTGTGTCGCACTTTCCATTTCCTGTTAGGACATTTCTAGGTATTTAAAATTTTGTACTTGCTTGATTCGGGTATCCCCCACCCGTATTTGACATTTTGGGTTGCTCTTTTTGCTGATGACCATGCATCCAGTTTTCTTGCTGCTTATTTGTAGTCCTTTTCTTGTCACTCTCCTCAGTTACCGTGAAACCTGTTAGAATTACTTTTTTATTATAATCGTCTAATGTTAGTGTTTTTCAATGGCGAGTATCAAATAAACAGGAAACGAAAAATAGTTCTTACCGTTGGCTTTTCTGGCAAGACTCAAGAAAGTATTCATTTCCGGATTCTCTTTTGAACTGAGCTGTGATAAAATAAATGAGTAAATACATTTAAAAAAGGGACATTTTGAAAACCTTGAAAACTTTTGCTCAGGAAAGATTTTTAATCTGACATTTTCCTGCGAATGAATATAAAGGAACATAGGCACCCACCATATCACAACTTGGGTCGTCGAAGACACAAGCTAATGCCATTGGCAACGGCATAGAAATACATTTTTTTCCCTTTTGAATCTTCCATTAATCCAGGATCATCTGCGTAGCGTATGTTGTTTAATGATAAATGTTGGTAGGTCCTGTAAATCATATAGAATCATCACACTGTTAAATACGTCATGAAAATACATTTTTGTCTCACTCGTCTTTCTATTTTGATGACCTTTTTAAATCATTCTCGGCGTGCAAGCTGTTTATTTACAATACAGATTGTAGATTATTTACTTAAAATCGGGCGGTTTTGTGATATCGAATCAGAGAATTAAATTTTACGGAAGGCGAGGAATTTATTTAAGAAATGATTTTTCGGATTCCAACTCCTTCCTCCTTTTCTTTGAAGAACTACAGTCAGAAATGGAACATAAGACTCTCTAAAAGGGGCTACCGGGTGAATAAACATCTAAAAAAACGATCAGAGAGAGAGAGAGAGAGAGAGAGAGAGAGAGAGACGTGGAGAGAGGGAAAGAGAGAAAGAGAGGAGGAAGAGAGGGGTAATATAGAAAGAGAAAGGAGGAACAAGGAGAGAAAGAAGACAGAATTGAAAAAGAAAGAGAAAACAAGAATGATAATAATAAGAAGGTAGAAAGAGAGAGTAAGCAGAAAGAGAGAGAGAGAGAGAGAGAGAGAGAGAGAGGGAAAAGAGAGAAAGAGAGAAAGACAGGAGGGAGAGAGGGGTAATAGAGAAAGGTAAAGGATGAACAAGGAGAGAAAAAAAGACAGAATTGAAAAAGAAAGAGAAAAGAAGAATGATAATAACAAAAGGCAAAAAGATATATATATATATATATATATATATATATATATAGAGAGAGAGAGAGAGAGAGAGAGAGAAAGAGAAGAGAGACAGAGATGAAGAAAGAGGGAATGAAGAGAAAGCTGGGAAGAAAGAGTGAAAGAAGACAATAGAAAAAGAGAAAACAAGAATAATGATGAAAAAGAAAGCAAAAAAAAACAGAAGAAAAGAGGGAGAGAGAGGGGGAGAGAGAGGGAGAGAGAGAGAGGGGAGAGAGAGAGGAAGGAAGAAATGGAAGAAGGAAGGAAGAGAGAAGAAGGAAACAAGAGTAAAAAACGAAAGTGAAAACAAAAAACAAGCAAAAAGAAGGCAGAAAGAATGAAAGGGAAAGAGAGAAAGAGAGAGAAAGAGAGAGAAAGAGTGAGAGAGAGAGATAGGAGGCGAAAAACCAGAAAGAGAGAGAGTGACAGAGAGAGAGAGAGAGAGAGAGAGAGAGAGAGAGAGGAGGGAAAGAACCAGAGAGCAAAAGAGGAAAGGGATAAGAACGTAGGGAAGGGCGGAGAGAAAGAGAAAAAAAGAAGAGGTGAAAAAGAGCGGGAAAAGTGAGACAAGATGAAGAAAAAGAGGTGGAAAAGGAAAGACAGGATGCCGGAAAAAAGAGAAGGAAGAAAAGTGAGGAAGAAATGTAAGAGAAAATAGACGAACAGAAGAAGAAAGCAGCAGAGGGATAAGAAGATTCAGTAAAAAAAAAAAAACTGAGAAAAAGAAGAGGAAAAGGAGGAGAAGAAAGAAGAGATGAAAAAATAAAAAAAATACAGTAAAAAAGAGAAAAAAGAACAAGGTGAAGGAAAGAAAGAGGAAGAGAATGAAGAGGAGGAGAAGGAGACGGAGGAGAAGAAAGAGAAGATGCAGTAATAAAGAGAAAAAGGAGAAAGGGAGAAAAAGGTAGACGAGGAAAAGGAAGAGGAGGAAAAGGGGATTTGGAGAAAGAAGAGGAGAAGCAAGTGGAGTAAAAAGGAAAGAGGAAAAATTTAATAAGTGAAACACGAAGAGGAGGTAAAGGATGAAAAAGAGAAGAAGAGTAAAAATAGAGAGAAAAAAAAGAGGCGGAAATGAAAGATGAGAAGAAGGAAGGAAGGAACAGGAGAAAGAAGAGGAAAAAGGTGAACTAAAAGGAGGAGGAAAAGAAAGAGGTGGAAAAGAAAAATGAGGAGAAAGAAGAGAAAGAGAAAGAAGTGAAGATGAAGGAAAATAAATGAACGCGAGAGGACACGAGAAAGGAAAGGTGAGATCAAAGGAAATGAGAGGTGAATGCGTATTGAGAGAAAGAAAATATTGGCTACTAACCTGGAAAAAGAAACCAAGAACTGCGAAACCATTTCGATGCTTAGCGGCTTCCTTATTAGTCCGAAAGTTCACGTTTCTATGAACAATGTGCATCTGGTATGAACGATAAAACAAAGAATATACATATTTAATAAGGTATAAATAAAAAGGAAATTAAAATGGAAGGTCAATGCTGATAAAAAACAACAACAAAAAGAAAAAAAATATAGCCTTTTCAATGCTGATGTTCCAGATATTCTAATGAGACAAAACCTCGCGTAACAGAATCTTCAAGCCCACCAGAATCATTCGTTAAAACTCATGCTATTTTTCTAGATCAGTATTTTCCAAACGGTGCGTGGCGCCTTATAGAGGTAGAGGGTAGCCGGTGAGGCGGAAAGATGAAAAGACAATCAAAGATTTAGGAATATTTAAAAAAAAATCCTACACCCAACGGGTCTATGGAAAATAATGGGACTGATTTCATAAAGCATTAATTTCAATTCCAAACTACAAACTACACGATTTACATTATTCGGATTATTGTCCTCATCTTTTTTTGCCATTTGTACGACGTTTCGGCCGTTGTACGCTCCGGCCTTTATCAGGTGCTAGGAATTTGAACAGAACCCTTTATTACGATCACTGGTGTATATCATTCCCATTCCTGAAGAATATATGGCCCAGTGGATATAGACGTTGGTTAGTTCCTGTGACTCGACCCAAAAAGTTGTGAGTTTACAGCAGTGGTGAACAAGTAACTTGCAGGGTTAGAGGGAGATAACTCTTGACTTCCAATTGTGGCAAGGAATGAGAATGATATACACCAGTAATTGTAATAAAGGGTTCGGTTCGAAATTACACTTGAAGAAGGCCAGAGCGTACAACAGCCGAAATGTCGTACAAATGGCAACAAAGACGAGGACAATATTCCGAATAATGTAAATACTGAAAATACTACCTCATCTCAGAAATATAGACAAATAACAAACTAAAGGGTTTCCCCTTCAAAGTAATCCTCCTCCAGCCTAATGCAATTTCCTATCCTTCACTGCCACGCTTCTATGAACTGCTGAAAGGATTCTTCTTGGATGCCTCCTCAGCTACTTCGTCACGGCCCACTTGATGACCTCCATGTCTTCAAAACAGGTCCCCTTGATGATCTTAGGAAAAAGAAATAAATCACACGGAACAAGATCATGTGAATAGAGAGGTTCTTCTAGTACGGTGATGTTGTTCTCGGCTAGGAACTGCCGGATGCTTAGGGCGTTGTGAGTAGGTGCATTGTTGTGGTGAAGCAACCACTTTTGTCCTGTTATAAAAGCATGTGGGAAAATGCAATGGTTGCAGAAAGCTAAGTTTACAGTTATAAACTTCCAAGATATCATGTTATTAGATTATAACACTACCCACTTATTGCACTTTCACCCATAGCTTGCCCAGACCTGCTACTTTTCAGACTTCCTATAGGATGTATATATATGTGCGTTGTGGTGCAGGGGATATCGGCCCGAGTTCAAATTCTAGTTGACATCCTTGCATTCACTTACGCGCAAATACAATTGGGGAATGTATTAATCCATCTCTTCCCTTCAGTTATGGGTTAAATAACAGGATAGATTGGGTTCTATAGCCTTGGTCGGCAACCAGTCTAAAAAGTAATGGCAACCTACTGCGGGATAATTTTCTGCCCAGTCAGTCGTGTCTCTTTCGAGACATGATCGCCAAAGCATGTATCATGTATGGCACTTAACTGACTGACTGAATATAATAGTTAAAAACATGATTAAGGTTTCTACTGGTCATAAGTGGGGGATCAGTTTTATATTGTTATGAAGTAATCAACTGATCCCCCACTAATTACTAAATAATATAATACATCTCTTCCCTCTCTAGTTATGAGTCAAATAACAGGACAGATTGGGTTCTATAGCATTGGTTGGCAACCAGTCTACCACAGAAAGCAATGGCAACCTACTGCGAGATAATCTTTTGCTCAGCCAGTCATGTCTTTCGAGACATGATCGCCAAATTATGTATGACGTATGGCACTTAACTGACTGATGTATGTGTGTGTGTGCGTGGAGGATAACGCTCTTGAATGTTAAAAAATAGTGTATTAATAGCAAAAGACGAATTAAAATATTCTAAATTTATCTTCACGACCTTTCGTAGATGATATCCGTAGATAGAGAGGGTTCGATAGTTGAATTGATTCTCAGTTATCCTTTTTCTTTATTTGCAGGTGTAAGAAATATTACAGGGTGTTCCCCAAAATTGATATTTTTTCTAGTCTAATAACATAGCCAGTTCCCGCTCAAATGATCTCAAATTGTAACAAAATGTATAAAAACTAAGTGGACTCCATGAGAATCGACCCGCAAGATGGATCGAGGAGGAGGAGGTACAGTGATAATGACAACATGCTATTAAAATGGCCATCACGTTCACCTGACTTGACACCTGTGATTTTATTCTATGAAGTTAATTGCTAAGATTCTTAAGTGGTGTAAGATGTGTTGATGGTTTACAGCTTTATATTGTATTGACGCCTTTTAAATATGCTTATGTACATACTTCCTTAATTGCTAAGTTTCTTAAGTGGTGTAGGATGTGTTGATAGTTTACAGCTTTATATTGTATTGACGCCTTTTAAATATGCTTATGTACATACTTCCTTAATTGCTAAGTTTCTTAAGTGGTGTAGGATGTGTTGATAGTTTACAGCTTTATATTGTATTGACGTCTTTTAAACATGCTCGCTTAATAACTAAGTTTCTTAAGTGGTAAATTGCTTAATTGCTGAGTGTTGATCTTAGTTTCTCTTAGTAAAGTGTGACTTTTTCATATCGCCCCAAATCCTTGTAATGACATCACTTTACAAATGTTTGTCAAGTTTTTGATGCGCTACTTCCCTTTGCTTAACTTCTGTGATCGTATGGGAACCGGTGAATTAACGTGATACGGCCGTAGTCTTTTGAATTATTTGACTCTTGAAAACCTGAACTTGTAAACGTCAATATGTTTTGTGCGTATGTTTGTGTGCCTGGTCGGGTGCCCCTGCTATTCTCCTCGGGGTTCTTGACAAAATACAGCGGAGAATCTGTAATGTGATCGAGACCGACTTAGCTGACCGCCTGCAGTCACTCTTTCACCGGCGTGTCGTGGCCTCCCTGTGCCTCTTCTATAAGTACTTTCACGGCTTCTGCTCTGATGAACTTAAATCACTGGTGCCCCCTAAGTGTGAATTTGCACGAGATAGTAGATTGGTAACTAGGTCCCACCCTTTTACAGTGAAACCGACGAAATGTAACCGCAATTCCCGCCTGTGGAATTCCCTTCCGCTTGCTTGCTTCTCCGACAGCTACAACCTCCAGGAGTTTAAGTGTAAGGTCAATAGACACCTCGTAACACACTAACTCGCACCCATTCTCTCCAACCCTCTCCCTATGTGCCTCCTAACTTGTCTATCACTCTCCTTCTGACATTTCCTATAGCCAATCGCTCTATGTAACCCCCTGCGCTATAGTGGCAGTGGACTGCCTTACTTGGGGTGATATGATTAAAAAGAAATGTCTGTATGTGTGTGTGTGTGTGTGTTAACAGATGGACAAAAAATACTTAATAACGTTGACTTCACGGATAAGAACATTCAGTCAGTTAGTTAAGTACCATACATGATACACAGTAGAGCGATCATGTCTCTTTCGAGACCTGACTGACTAGGCAGAAGATGTTTCTGCAGTAGGTTGCCATTACTTTCTGCGGTAGACTGGTTGTGAACGAAGGCTATAGAACCCAATCAATTGACCCATAGCTAGAGGAAAGAGACGGATTAATTCATTTCCCAAGGGTATTTGCGCGTAAGTGAATGCAAAGAAATCAACTGGGATTCGAACTCGGCTCTCTGATTTCTCGTTCTGAATCGATATCCACTACACTACAACGCAAATAAAAACATTAATAAATGCCAACTTAAAAAAAAAAACATTTTTTTTTGTTCTGATATTTTTTAAACGCCCTCAAAATGAATCGAGAAAAATTGTTCATTTCTTTCATGCAATGGGCAAGATATAGATCTTAAAGATAAAATTGAAATCGATTTCCCCGAATTACCTCAAGCGGGAAAGAGCCGCCGTTGATCTGATGCTCTGAGCCTGATATTTCGGACCATGTGTTCCAGTGGAAATGAAATTGTAAAGCTTCGTACTTGCTGTCCGGCTCGTCCAAATATATAAAGGGATTCCGTTTCGCAAATGATAGTTTAACTATGAAGAATCAATAAATGGATAAAACAACAAATCAGCAGAACAAACAAAACAAAATGTTTAATGAAAAAACATTTACTATAAAAATACAAATTTGTGCTTTTTGCTCATTTTTATGTGCCGTATCCATGATAATGGCTCTCCACAATTTCCCATTTTTGTAGTTTTTGTTCTTGTTCTTCCATTTATTCACTCAAACACGTAGGTTACTCACTGTTTACACCTGATTCTCTCGTCATCATACTTGTGAGTGTTAAATCCTCCAGGCGTGCTTTCGTTATTATTTGACCCAGAATTTTAAATTGTCTTTTTCTGATTGTAAGTATACGTTTGCTTGTATTAAGTTGGAAAGAAAGTCTGTTTGAAGATGGAAAAGAAATAAACATTTCTTTAGTCTTAATTGATACATTTAATCAAAACATTATTCCCCCTCATTAGCAATAATATAATTCCATCTGGCGTAATTTTTTTCGGGATTTTTATGTAAAGAAGCACCCAATGTCAGTTCTGACCTATTCACAATTAATAAATAGTTTTATTCATTAAAAGTTTTTAGAATGATCTGAAAACATGATCGGGAAACGAAGCAAAGTCAGGAGCGCAAGGAGGATGAGGCAAAAAAAAAAAAGAAGAAAATAAATTCCAAATTCTTTGCCATAATATTTTTCTGAGTCACTCGAGCAATAAGTGTGTTTTTCATTATCATGTAGGCGCAACATGCCTTTCCGATTAAGCAATGAATGGACCATTTTTCTGGAAATTTTTTTGTCATGCTTCTAATTGATGACCACCTTTCTCCATATTAACTGATCTATCTAAACTTATTTATAAATGGAACATTGTCTGTGTGTGTGTGTGTGTGTGTCTGTGTGTGTGTCTCCGTTAACTATAGACTCCGAAACGGCTGAACTGATTTTCTTGAAAATTTACACAGTTGTACTATAAGCGTCTGCGAGTGTTCTTAGCTAGGTTTTGTGTCGAGGTACCTCCGATAAATATCAAAAATTGATAATCGAAAAAATCGGGTTATAGAAGGAGTGGTCTGATTTTAATCAAATTTGATACACTCATAGACAAAGACATAAGAAACGATATTCAGAAGTTTCAAGGTTGCAGTTTTTACAATGATACAGAAAATTGATAATATACATATATAAAAGGCAAGATGTTTGCACATGTGTCTTTTTATCTGCCTGTATGTCTGTATTTTTTCAGCCCTTTTATTTTAGTTTTTGCTTTGGGTTTGGCTCTCAGTAGGTATAATTGTAGTTCTTAGTCTCAGCCATCATACCATTTACTCAGAGGGCTTATTTAGCCTTCAAAATTCAGTTTACGACGAAAAAAAACTTATTTGATATCGATACCAGGAAATCAAAATTTGATTTACATCCATTCATTTTTCTTTCAGTCTATGCTTTCGCTTTAACTGGAACAACTATTGCTTTTTAGTCTTTCGTGCCAACGTCCAAAGAGTCTGAGCTCCAGGACCATTGATTAGTTTTAAAGCTTTCATTACACCCGAGCAACGCCGGGCTATACTGCTAGTTCGTTATAAATTAGAATTTCGTTATAGACAGCCTATTTCATATCCAACTAAAAACAGCCCATAACTTTTTTCGGGTGTAGTCCTGGAGTATAGGAGGGAGAGCCGTCAACGATGACGTCCTGAAAAGATAGGACACTTAAAAAAGAAAGGCCAACACATTTAGTCGGAAATTCCAGAGAATATAATAAGGCTCTAGCATTTTCGAGACTGTTACCGATTTGAATTCTCTCATCTGCAAAGTTTACAAGGGAAACAGCAGGGTAGCCGAATGACCACTCCAATCCCGAAGTCGAAATCCCTTTTCCTTGATTTGATCAAACGACGTACGAAGCTTTTTGTTTTTTCAACGACGACAATGAACAAAAATACGGCATATGTGACTTCTTTGCTGAGGGAAAGATGGTTTTTCTCTACCAGGAGTTAAAATTGCGGCTGTTGTATCGGTGTATAGTATTTTGAAGCTTATTATCCATTGAGAATATCGTAATATTTTTTAGGGGCAGTTAGCTTGCAGAAGGCGTACTGAAATTCAATCCTTGGAGGTTGTTACTATCTAATAAACACCATATTTATAATTCGGTGGATTTAGGTCAATACAAAAAAGGTACGCAGATGATACAGTGATGATAGCAGACACTGAAATGTAACTACAAGAACTACTAAAGAAGATAGCTGAAGAGAGTGACAAGAAAGCTATGCGTGACGCGTGAAAAACTTTACAAGCTCATCTACTAATGACATTTTCTGTCCTAAAAAAACACAGTTGATTGACGCTGACCTATTTCTAAGGTCACTGCTACTAGCAAGTTCTGAAAGCGAAACTACCCCACTAGCGAATCGGGCTGCTTTCCGACTGCTACCAAGTCCAGACGTTTTAACGAACTTTTGTTAACGCGAATGTTAAAAGATTTACTCCACTCTAAATCAAATAAATAAATATGCATTATTATTTTTATACCTTGCACTCTTAATCTAATTAGTTTTAATTTCAAAGTTCTCGATAAATAAACATCAAGTACCTCGGGTACATACTACAAAGTTAAAATAATAAAAAAAAATATAACGTTTTTGTTAATTTCAAATTGTTGATCAGTTGTTTGATTTTGTTTAGTGGCACATCAAAACCACTATGGGTTATTTAATGCCAAAAAATTAATATTTTGGACAATTTTATGGCTTCAACTAAATATTTTTAAACGTAATTGTCTCTTGTTGATCATGTTGCTAAAAATTTGCATTTTTATGCTTTTATAGTGTTGTGTTCTTGTTTCTACTGTTTACCTGTCATGGGTCCTTACCTGTAGCTCCAGAAGGAACTCTTCCTAACATTATATATTCTACACCTCTCTCTCTCTCTCTCTCTCTCTCTCTCTCTCTCTCTCTCTCTAGAGAGAGAGAGAGAGAGAGAGAGAGAGAGAGAGTACAGTAGAGATACGGATCGGGAACATGATTTACATAATTCAGGGTCCGAAGTTCTTTACATAATTCAGGGTCCGATGTTCTTTACATAAAAGGCATTTAAATCAGATCAGAAAGAGACTGTTAGAGAATTCTAACGGTCTACCTCATGAAGAGGAGGAAGTAATGGACACAATATTTGATACATTCGGTATGCAAAGGCCTCAAGCAGTTTCTGAACCACGGAAATCTAGCATAAAAAGAAAATTTACAGAGACTTTGATGATTAATCCGAAGAGGAAAAATATTAAAGACCCCTGCTTGGGAGGGGGTGTCATGGGTCCTGACCTGTAACTCCAGAATGAACTCTTCCTAACACCATATATACTACGTCTCTCAAGAGAGAGAGAGAGAGAGAGAGAGAGAGAGAGAGAGAGTCGAGTTGGTAGTAGTTCACTCCAAACCAGACTGACAGCCATACTACCACCCTCCACATTTTGTATTGTTATTCTTGTTAATATATATTTGTTATTTCTACCCTTGTGGTCGTGTTGTTCTTTTCGGACCTTAACCTGGTCCATAACAGTCGCGACGAAGATATTGAAAAATTCTATGCGGAGGACAAAAAAAAAAACAAACTTTTGGCCATCGGTCGCCCATAACAATGGTGACTAAGAAACTGAAGAAATGGATTCTACGCGAAGATAAAAGAAGAAACCTTTTTGAACACCAACCATAACAGCGGCGACGAAGATATAAAAAAACGGATTTTACTTGTCGACCACAACAGTTATCGAATTCTACGCAGGAAAAAGATTTTCTCACCAAATTTCAAGAACAACAGGCGACAAAGACCTGAATTCTATACTGAGAAAAAAAAGAATTTTTTTTTACTCAAGTACACAACTCTAGCTTCAAAGTTCTTAAGGAACGATTTTTTCACACATAAAAGCGACCAGTATTCACAACAGCGGTTTTCGAAAACCGTAAACGCAAAACACAGAGGAGCTAAAACAGGGTAATCGGCGTAACAAGAAAGGAAAAAAAAAATCTGTAAGTTGATTTTTTCATTAACCAAAGTGATTTTTTGTTTTTCTTCCTTGTGTAAAGAAGAAATAAATAAGTCATTATTTTTTCCGAACAAGAAAAGGGAAAAAAAATATTTTTGGGCCGCCGTAACTATAAAACTTATGTACGTGAATAACGTATTGTGAAAAAAAAAAAAAAAAAAAAAAAAAAAAAAAAAGAAAGGAAAAATAAGTGAGTTTTTTTTCTCTTTTCCTCGTGGCAACAGATAGCTTGTTATAATTAAATTACGTTGTAAGCATGGAGGACTTTAAGACAACCATGTTGGAACCAATGAAAATGAAATTCGAGTAGTAACATAAAAATGAGGAAAGACAGATTAGACTCAAAGAGAAACAATCAGAAATTCAACAGAAAAATGAAGAAAAACAACTCGATCTACAAGAATTACTACTACGAGCAGTGACAAATAAAGGGGAACATTCTGAAAATGAATAAGCGTTCTCGCAAAATGCGATATGGAGCTCAATCAAAGACTTCACTTATACACCGGACGAAGACAAAATCTTCGCGGCTTACTTCAGAAGATATGAAGATTTATATGAGATTGATTGCGGGAATTGGTCGGACGAGAAAAAAGTGCGTCTACTACTTAGGAAACTAGGGTCAAGAGAATGCACTAAAATCGAAAACTACATCCTACCGAGGAAAACGAATGAGTTGACTTTCGGAGAAGCCGTGAAACCCTTAACGGAATTATTCAGTCTGAAAGGTTCGCTATTCCACAAAAGGTGAAAATGCTTAAATTTTACAAAAAAGGATAGCGAAGACTATATATAACATTCGCTTCCGTAATAAACAAACACTGCGATGACTTTAAGTTATCTGACAATTTTAAATGTTTGATATTTGTCCAAGGTCTGGTTTCAAGTAAAGACGCAGAGATCAGACGGAGAATTCTAACAAAACTTGAGAGTGAACCAGAATTGACGCTACAAAAAATAGCTGAGGACTGTCAGAGATGTATGAGCGTAAAAAAGGACTCGAAAGATATCAAAGAGTTTGGCGTCGCTCACATACGGAAAGTACAACAAAAAACACGTTTTTCAACTCCAGCCAAAAAAACAAAACAAAAAAACAAAACAAAAACAAAAACAAAAAAACAAATAAACAATTACTTTACTACAAAAAGTCAAATGAAACCTCAGAAGAAACCATAACCCAATCCATGCTATTGCTGTAGAACTCTGCATTGGTACAAAGATTGTTCATACCGTTATATGTCTTGTCTGCCGTGCAATAAATTGGGACATAAAAGTTCGCACTATAGAACAAAGAAAGAAAACAAAAGCCGGGTGAGAGCTTCTAGAACTGAATAAGCGGACGGGATAAATATACGAAAATACGTACAAGTGGAATTGTTAAAAAAAAATCATATTACAATTGGATTCTGGATCCGATTTAACCATTATTAGCCTACGCACATGGAAGAAATTAAACAAACTGACCATGTTGAGAACACATAAAATAGCCAGAAAGAAAAATCAAATTTGAGGAGGAGATTATCACAAATGTGATGTTCAACGGGATTACGAAGAAATTAAAGGTGTTTGTTCTAAAAAATACGGAAAATTTATTTAGAACTGACTGGATGCAGAAATTTGACCTCTGGGATTTACCGATAAATACGTTCTGTCAAAAAGTGGAAAGTTTATTGACCGAGGCAGAGAAATTGAAGGAGAAATTAAAGGAGAGTTTCCCCGACATGTTTTCAGCCGGCCTCGGGAGGTGTAAAAAAGTGGTGGCCAAAATCGAACTAAAAGAAAATGTACAAACCATTTTCAAGGAGAAAAGAAATGTATCTTTTGCATCATAAGAAAAGATAGACAAACAGTTGGATACAGTCGTGGAAACCGGTATATTGTCAAAGGTAGAATATAGTCAATGTGCCGCATCTACGGTTTACGTGAAAAAAAAAATCGAGAGAGATACGAGTATGCGCTGACTTCTCGACAGGATTAAATGCAGCGATTAAAGATTATCACTAATCCTCTTCCTAATCCAGAGGAAGTATTCACAAAGTGGAACGGAGGAAAATTTTTCTCAAAGATAAACTTGAGCGAAGCATACCTATAAATACCAGTAGACGAGGAAATCCCGAGGTTATTGTGCATAAACACTCATAGAGGGTTATATAAAAGTTCCAGAGATTAGCATTCGGGATCAAGGTCGCGCCGGCAATATTTCAGCAAATAATGGACGCTTTGCTAGGCGGACTGGATTTCACAATCGCATACCTTGATGACATCCTGATAAATAGCAAAAATATTGAACAACACTGGGAATATGTTCAAGAGGTCTTCACGCGGATACAAGCTTTCGGCTTTAAGGTAAAGGAAAATAAATGTGACTTCTTTATGAAAGAGATAAAATACCTGGGCCATATTATTGACAAAGAAGGAAGAAGACCAGACCCAGAAAGAGTCACGGCAATAAAAACCATACCGACTCAAAAAAAATATAACCGAGTTAGAAAGCTTTTTGGGCTTAGTGAATTATTATCAAGAGTTTATACCTAACATGCACAAATTACGAGTACCCCTAAACGAACTGTTGAAGGAAACTTTTGGGAATGTTCATGCTAATGTCAGAAAACTTTCAACAAAATCATTGAGACTCTATCAGCAGATTTATTTTTAACGCAAAATTGGAAATAATAGTCGCGAGTGACGCGAGTTCCTATGATGTTGGGGCATGTATACTTCATAAAATGCCGGATGGGACACTAAAACCCATCGCACATGCGTCAAGAACGTTACTACCAGCAAAAAAAAAAAAAAAAAAATTACTCGCAAATCGAAAAGGAAGCGTTGGGGATTATTTTTACGGTTACGAAATTCCACATATATTTACGGCAGATACTTTAACTTACGGACGGACTACAAGCCGTTACTGACAATATTTGGATAAAAAAAAAAGGCCTACCTGCCTACACTGCTAATAAATACTAAGATGGGGGGGGGGGGCGATTCTATTAAATTATAACTTCAAATTAGAGTATCTTCCATCAAACAACATCTGCTATGCAGACGGTCTTTCGAGACTAGTATAAAAAACAAAAAACGGAGCCATTAGAAGATTCCGTAATTGCAGCTTTACGATATGAGGGAGATATTAGAACATCATTATGCAGTACAATTCCCCGTCACATTACAGGAAATAAGAAACGAAGCAGTGAATGACGAATTTATAAAGGAAACGAAAACAAAAATTGCATGAAAAGATAAGCATATCCCAGGCAGTTTTTCGTTGTGATAATATTCAGTGAATATCGACTCGGAGCGACAAATCAGGGAACCGAGTTCGAATTCCAGTTGAGTTCCTTGCATTCACTTACGCACAAATACCCTTAGGAAAGGTATTAATCCGTCTCTTCCCTCCAGTTATGGGTTAAATAATAGGACAGATTGGGTTCTATAGCCTTGGCTGGCAACCAGTCTACCGTAGAAAGCAATGGCAACCTACTGCGGGATAATCTTCTGCCCAGTCAGTCATGTCTTTTTCGAGACATAATCGCCCAAAGCGTGTATCACGTATGGCACTTAACTGACTGAATATTCTGCTATATAATGAAAGAGTAGTAATCCCGAAAACGCCACAAAGGAGAACCCTCAAGGATTTCTATAGGGGCCACCCAGGAAAGGACAGGATGAAATCGTTAATGCGAAGCTATGTGTACTGGCCAAACATGGATAAAGATATTGTACATAAGGTGGACAAATGCAAGGGCTGTTCCTTAGGCAGCCAAGGCACCTCCGATCACTCATGGACTAAAACAGATCGACCGTGGTCGGGAATCCATGTAGATTTCGCAGATCCATTAAAGGGCTTCTATTACTTGATTGTAGTAGACAGTTACAGCAAATGGCCAGAAGTATTTCTTTGTAGAAAACCTACTTCTGAGACGACAATAAATTGCCTCCACGAGCTGTTTGCTCACTTCGGAGTGGTGGATTGTCTAGTCACCGATAATGGGACACAATTTACATCTGCGAACTTTCAAGAATTTTGTTGAACCTTTCAGGTGAAACACATCAAATCTCCATATCACCCAACGTCAGACGGTCAAGTGGAGAGGTTTTTAGATACACTAAAAAGAGCACTAAAGAAAGCTTATGGCGTATCAACAGAAAAGGCATGACAACAATTCTTGCAAGTGTATAGAATTACATTGAACAGTACTACACCATCGGCACTATCACCGGCGGAAGTAATGTTCGCCTCAAAAATTAGATCGGTATTCGACACGTTACTGCCGAAACAGACAAAACAATCACCAACATCATTTGTACCGAAAAAAAATTTAACCCAGGGGATAAAGTTTTTTTTTTAAATATTCAAAAACAACACATCCTATTGGGAGTCAGTTACAGTAGAGAAACGGATTGGGAACATGATTTACATAATTCAGGGTCCGAAGTTCTTTACATAAAAGGCATTTAAATCAGATCAGAAAGAGGCTGTTAGTGGCTTCTAATGGTCTACCTCATGAAGAGGAGGAAGTAATGGACACAATATTTGACACATTCGGTATGCAAAGGCCTCAAGCAGTTTCTGAACCACTGAAATCTAGCATAAAAAGAAAATTTACAGAGACTTTGATGATTAATCCGAAGAGGAAAAATATTAAAGACCACTGCTTGGGAGGGGGTGTCATGGGTCCTGACCTGTAACTCCAGAATGAACTCTTCCTAACACAATATATACTAAGTCTCTCAAGAGAGAGAGAGAGAGAGAGAGAGAGAGAGAGAGAGAGAGAGAGAGAGTCGAGTTGGTAGTAGTTCACTCCAAACCAGACTGACAGCCATACTACCACCCTCCACATTTTGTATTGTTATTTCTTGTTAATATATATTTGTTATTTCTACCCTTGTGGTCGTGTTGTGCTTTTCGGACATTAACCCGGTCTATACATTACCCATAGCTGAGACTCTAACAGGTGCTACCATACCGGGTTAGAGTGGACCTGGGAACAACTGTAATGAAGAGGTAGTTCAACAAGTCTCAAAAAGTCTAATCTCCCAATCAGAGTATTTACTGCTAGATACAGTTTATCGTCATACCCAGGATATTGTAATTGTAAGGATATACTTTTTGTGAAGGAAATAAATAACTATGGAGTTATTGAAGACAAAAACAAAATCTTACGTGTATGTCCATTGTTGGTCATTTTAAAGATTCTACTTCTGTCGTAATTGTGAAATATAACTGGCGGTAAATTATTATCCTGAAAGGTTTTGTACGGGACGATATTGATGGGACTTTGGAATGTTCCTGCACATTCTGGATAGTAATCTTTCCAAGAGTTCACATCTGAAAGAAATCATGAGAATCGATTTAATTACAAATATAAATGACGGAACTGAAGGAGACTACCATCACCTTTAAATTTGTTGTTTTTCATTTCTTTTTTTTTTACTTTTTTCAGTGCAATCTTATTTGATGGCCCACGGATTCGAACCCTAATTCAGGATGATCAGTTTGTTGCGATGATGACCGCTTTAGAAAAGACAGCATGGTTATCCTTTGTGGCAGTCACTTAGAACTTCCTTGGAAACAATAAGACGGAGAACTACAGTGAACTTGTGAACAGAATGCTTCTCGCTTTTCGTGATCTCGAGTGCAACATGAGCTTCAAGCTTCATTTTTTTTAATAGCCACCTTGATAAGTTCCCTGACAACCTGGGGGCTGTGAAGGACAAACAAGGAGAACGATTCCACCAAGACCTAAAGGTCATGGAAGAACGCTACCACCAAGGGCGCTGGGACAAACGTATGATGGCTGACTACTGCTGAAGCATTAAATGAGATTTGCCCAGATGAAGTGTACAAATGCAAAAGTTACAAACACAAATTCCTACCTGAATAAAATACACAAATTGATAAGCTATTCCTATAATTTCCTATAATAGCGAAAGATTAAAAAATAAATAAAAATGTCAAATTGCATAAAATCTGGAGCTTGCAAACAAAAACCAACTTCAGATTTGAAATCAACTCAAATTGACTATAGAAAGGTCTTTTTTTAAATGCAACAAAATGAGTGTTCCCCAGGGTAATCGGAAACTTTATGTAATAACTGATAAGACTGCGCTGAAAAAGTAAAAAACAATGAAAAACAACAAATTTAAAGGGGTTGGTCGTCTTTTTCAGGTCCGCCATAAAAGATAGAAAAATCATGGGGAAAACTTCATTGTCACTGATGTTACCGAAGTAAAGGTCATTTTCTTGGTTGCTATTGTCCTAACGTCTGTTGTGATTTTCAACTTATCAACGTTTTATAGGTACAAGGATTTAGATAGAACATTCTACCTTCATGAGTGAGGTAAGTTAACACACTTGCTACAGCAGTGACATGGATTAACGAGATGGATTAATGAAATGTATTGATGAGTATGTATTAACCATATGTTATTCGACCTCACCTTAACTCACCTAGTAACAAATCTTTCTCCCATAGCTCAATGCCTTTATATTGGTAGCCAAAACACGATATTACTTACACTATTTACATTGTTTGAACTGTTGTCCTCATCTTTGTTGTCATATTCACGACGTTTCGGCAGATGTACGCTTCAGGCCTTCTTCAGGTGATTAGAATCTTAAACTGAACCCTTTATTTGGTTCAGCAGAGTATATTGTTCTAGTTCCACGAACCATGGTTTTTCCAGGTGTCTCACTATCAGTTATCTTCCTTTTAACTCATTTCTAGAAGTTTTTGTTCATCTCAGCCATGTATTAATGACACAACTCTTAGGGTCAAATCACTGGATTCAACCAACGCCTTTATTCACTGTGCCATGTATCTTTGTGAACAACATTGTATGAACTTTTAGTACTTATAAACCGAATGTCTCAGTAACCATACTTTTTTTACCAGAGCTCATATTATAATTTTTTTGTTTGTTATTGTTTTTCTCTACCACTCCGTTTTACTGTTTTCCATATTGCATTCATTCCTATGCTTGGCCGAATTAGGAGATTGTTGTGGCTCGCAGATGCACTGATTCTTTAAGTTTTCGTTTTTTCCATTGGTGTTCTCTTTTTTTAAAACTTCATCCCACAGAGGGCAGTGATCTCTCTTTTTAATCGATATATGCTCAGCTACGCCTGATTTTTTTTCCCTTCGTGTTACGGTGTTCTCACTTTACGGCAGCCTTATGTTAAGAAGGGAAGCGCGTTTGTTCATTATATTTCTTACGACAGCTTCATGGCGTACACACAGTTTTTAATCATGTTCTTCTGTATGGGAGGTCTTACTCGGAAGAGGTATCTGCGAATATTATTTAACCCACATGTGAAATAAAAATGCAAGAAAACTATGACATTATTTTGTTAGATAAGCTTTCAATTGTTGGAGTTTTTTTTTTGGGGGGGGGTACGGTTGTATACTGGTGAGATAGCCATAGGCTAACTCATTTTATAGTTCACCAATAGAAGGGTTAACCAATCAGAAGGCTCAAAATATTAAATGCGACGTGTATAAATGGCGACCATATTTACCCGAGTATTGGCGATATAGTCCGATTCAGTAGAGGGTCTGACTCGTGGGTGTTAATCTTTGACGTTGTTTCATTGAACAGATTACGTACTACGCTGTATTCTATATTCATAAACTATGGGGGACATCAATTGCTTTTATAAATAATATACATTAAGGATCCATTAACTGTTGAACATGATGTAATACTATTTATCCCTAATGCAGGTTATTTAAAACCAGAAAATATTGCAGATTGTAAAATATTTTTTCAAGATGATAATAATTTACTAACACAATTCCTAATTATAACACCTGGTATTCCCAAGCAGTTACCCATCTAGGTACTGATCAGGCTCGACATTGTTTAACTTTGGTAATCATACCAGAATTGGTGTTTTAACGTGATATATAGCCGTAAGCCAATTAATACTAACCTAGAAATTTTGAAAAGTTTTTTTTTGGGGGGGGGGGGCAGTGAATGCAAAATGTTGTGCGTTGTGGCGCAGTGGATATCGGCTCGGAACGAGAAATCGAGGAGCCGAGATCGAATTCCAGCTGAATTCATTGCATTCACTTACGCGCAAATACCCTTGGGAAAGGTATTAATCCGGCTCTTTCTTCCAGTTATGGGTTAAATAACAGGACAGATAATGATAATGCCATATTTCAAAAGAATGATAATACCGTATTTCAAAATAATTATAATATGATTTTTTTATGTTGATGTCGTTCAGTAAGAATGTCAGTTGTTGCTGCCAACGTGTTAACCTCATTTTTAGCGAATAAATAAGGATTTTCAGGATGTAGCTTTGCAGCAAGTAAATGTAGGTAAATCCACTCGTTTTCAATGTTTTAAAATTAATTTTTAAAAATAAAAAGCACTTTTTTGTAGCTTTTATTTTAGCTTTAATTGAAAGCTAAATGTATAAATTTACTATTTCCAGTGAATAAAATATTCTGGTGTTTTTTAGACAGAACTTATATTGATTAGAATCTTAACTTTTGCTCTCAGTTAAAACTTTAAAAACATCTATTTTTTTTATAAGTTTTAATTTCATATAGTTTGAAATGTAGTATACGAGCATTTTTTAATCACGATCTTCTTTTTCTAATGCATTGATTGATTAATGACAGCCAGACGTGTCGACAAGTTATGTCGACACGTTAAGTTCACCAGAATTGACATAATTGTCCTAAATTTTCCCTATATGAGGATTTAACTGTGAAACGCATGATATTTTAATGTCACAAATTAAATACCATACTTAAAATACAATCTTCCAACACGCAAAAGATTAAACAATTTCAATTTTCGATTAGTAAATATCGTCTTCACTTATTAACCTAACTGCAACAAGACTTTGATGAATGAAAAAAAAATGAAACTTTATAAATTATTATAATTAAAATTAAAAAAGAAAAACAAAGAAAACAAACTCTTGTAAAAATTAATTATTCATCGAAAATTTTGTTCTTCAGATAATATAATGTCCTTAATATACATATATATTTTAAAAACAAAATAAACGCTTATTTAATTAAATAATGTCATAGTCTTATTGCATTTTTATTTTACTATTCGGAGCAGATTTTCGGAAAAAAAGTTTCTGTTTGAAAAAAAAAATGATTTCCATTCCTCAAGGAGTCCTGCGTTTAACTAATAAAACTAAATACCGCAATAGTATTTAATTTCTTGAAATGACGTGGGGGGTGGTAACAGATGTCAAAAAAAAGATTTACCAAGATTTTTTAAAAATAATTTCAAAAATACTTTCATTCATTTGTGAATAGGTCCTGAAAGTTTCATAAAAATGCGACAATTTTATTTTTGCAAGAATTTCCAAATTAATGTGTTTTTCACTAAAAAAAAAAAAAGAAAGTTTTCTAATATTGCATTGTCCATCGCAATATTGGGCTAAAAATTTGGTCACACGTGAACGAAAAAAACAAAAAAAACAACAAAAAAAAACATAATAATTTGAACCTGTTAGGATTACTTTTGATTTTTTCTTTTTTTTTTATATAATCACGTCGCCCCAAGCAAGGCATTTTACTGTCACTGTTTTGCAGGGGGTTACATAGGAAGAAAGTTATGAGAAAGAGTGACAGGTTATAGGGCGTGTCAAGAAGTGGGTAAGAGAAGGATGAGAATACTGATGAGAGTGGAGTGGATGGAGAAAGGAGCATGAGAGAGAGGATGTAAGTTAGTGAGAGAGGAGATGACTATTGACTTTACAATAGTAAAGTAAATACTTTACTATTACTTTGCAAGTAAATGGAATTAAATACTTTACTTTACTTTTACTTTGCAAGTAAATGGAATTCCCTTCCACTTACTTGCTTCCCCGACAGCTACAATCTCCAAAAATTTAAAGAAGCAAGTAAATGGAAGGGAATTCCACAGGCAGGAAGTGCGAGAAAAGAAGCTATTGGAGTAGAATTTTATTAGTAAAAGGGTGGGACCTAGTTGCTAAGTAAATTCATATATAGGGGGCACCAGTGAGTTAAGTTCACCGGAGCAGAAGCCATAAAAGCATTTGTAGTATTTCTTAATAATAACATAAACACTTTGATGAAAAAAATTGATTTTATTAAATTTGGAGCCTTTCTCTTCATGCTAGGCTGTCATTTCAGCGAATTGGGGGAAGTGCCTAAGTAATTGAATTTGAAAGGATTTTGCTGTTTAGTTTAATTTTCTTTTTTCAGTTATCAAGTTTTATGCTATGAGAAAGAAGGAGAAATTAAGTAGAAAAGAAAGTGAATAAGAAATGGATGTTGATAGTAAGAGAGAGAGAGAGAGAGAGAGAGAGAGAGAGAGAGAGAGAGAGAGAGAGAGAGAAAGAGGAAAGGGAAATTGGGAAAAAGAGAAAGAAGGAGATAGGGAGAGAGAAGGAAAGGGTAATGGAAAGAGAGATAGACGGAAAGAGAAGGGGAGAGCAAAGAATATAGGAAGAGACGAGAAAGAGAGAAAAAAAGAGGGAAAGCGGGAAAAGAGTGAGAGAGAAGAAAAGATAAATATGGTGAGTGATTGAGAGTGAAAGAGAAAGTGAAGTTGAGAGAGAAAGAAAAGTGGAGTGGTGAAAAGGAGAGAGAAAAAGAGAAGAATAGTAAGTGAGAGAAGGAATCGAGAGAAAGAGAGATAGAATGAGAAGAGAATTGGAGAAAGAAGAAAAGAAGAATAGACAAAAGAGAGAAAGAAGGAGATGAGAAAAGAAGGGAAAAGAGAAGGGAGGAAAGATAGAAAGAAGGAAAAAAGACGAGAAAAGGAGAGAGTAAGATGCAAGAATTGAATGAGAAAGCTAGAAAGAAGGAGAAATGAAGAGAAAGAAAGAAACATAGGTAGTGAAAAGAAAGATGACGAGAAGAAAATGGGAAAGAAAAGGAAAGAGAAATAGAGTGAGCGATATTTAGAAGGAAACAAAAAGTGAAATGGAGTGAATGAAAGAGGAATTGTGGGAGTGACAGAGAAGAAGGAGAGTGTGAGAATAGTAGAGAGAGAGAGAGATAGATAGATAGAGAGAGTGAGTAGAAAGGGATTGAAATAAAAAGAAGAATGTCTTACATTCATGAAGTTTAGGTACCCTCGAGGAAAGTTTATCACTAAAGTATTTATAGTAGGTACCTACACTTATTTTCGAGACCTAACTTTTAAATTGCATTTTTGAAAAAAAAGTTATCCAGTAAGCAAAATACGCTTGTGTATTTTAAATAGAAATTATATTGATTGGAATCTAAAATTTTGTGATTTCAAAAAAATTTTTTTTCAATTTTTTGGCCATATTTGAGCGATCAACACATTTGCAAACAAAACTTAATTCTCGGTTTTAAAAATCTAGCAAAAATAAAATATACATCTGCGACGCATTACTTTTGAAAAATGAACAAATTTAAAGTTAAATTAATTTGATTTACGCAAGTATTACTCATTTATAGCATGAAATTTAAAATAAAACTATTTCTCAAACACATTGTGTTGATCTTTCTGACCTTTTCCCCGTATATTTGACACGTAATGACAGCCAGACAGATGTGAGATAAGGTAAGTGTATGGCGATCACAAGTGACATAACTGTACAATTTTTTCCTGTAAGTGGAAGAAACCGTGAAACACATGACCCTTTAATGTAAACGTAGAAATTACGATACAAAAAAAAGAAAACTTTAAATACACAAAAAACATTAAAATCATTTTAAAAATACGATAGTAAGGCGATTTAAACTTTTCAATTTTTTTGATTAGTAAATATAGTATTCACTTAATAAATTAATAACCTAACACCAACAATTCTTTGAAGTATTTTAAAAATATTTTTGAAACTTTCTAAATTATTATACTTTAAAAAGATGAAAATTCTTTTAAAATTTCATTATTAAGGCAATTTAAAGCTTATCAAATTAAATAATGTCATAGCTCTATTACATTTTTTAATTTTACTTTTGGGAGCAAACTTTCGGAAATAAAGGAAAAATATTTGAAAAAATAATAGATGGTTTACATTCCCCAAGGATTTCTGCGTTTAACTAATAAAACAAATTTTCCCAACAAAATTCAATTTCTTAAAATTTTATGAATTTACGTGGAATAGGGGTAACAAATTTAAGAAAGTATTTTTACCAAAATCATTTAAAAAATAAAGATTTCAAAAATAATTTCATTCATTTGTGAATAAGTGCTGAAAGCTTAATTAAAATTTAACAATTATTTGATTTTTGCAAATATTTCCAAATTAATATGTTTTCATCAGATAAAAACTGATTTATGTAATATATTATCCATTGTAAACTCTCGTAACAATTTGGTTAGTCGCAAAAAAAGATTTTTACCAAAATTTCGAACGTGATAGAAATGTAATTGGTAGTCGAAGTGTAATTGAAGCCGAAATGGCAGGTCAGTACAAATAATATTGCAGATTCTTTTTTGGATTTTATAAAGAATCTCGAAATGCATAGAAGAACAATAGACGATATCGGGAAACAGAAAAATACAACTTTAAGCATTAACATTAAACGTAGTAAATAAAAGTAGCATGTGGATTGGAATAAAGAAATTTATTTTACTCACCCTCATAACTCCATTCTGAAAAAAAAAAAAGAAAGAAATTGGTTATTATTATTAATAATAATTTTTATTATCAGAAATAATATGGGAAATTAACATATTTATTTTTCAAAGAAATGGCAACCCAAAATGGCAAATACAGGTCGGGGATATTAAAATTAAGCAGGTACAAAAATTTAAATACCTGGGGAGCGTTATAACAGAAGACGGAAAGTGCGACAAGGAGATCCGAAGGAAGGAGGGCTTAGAGAATCTGATACTAACAGGGTAGATAGAGGGAGAAAGAGACAGAGGAAAGCAACGGATAACATATTTGAAGGACCTAATCAGGTGGATGACAGAACGAGGGTTGCATGGTGAAACAGGAGAAGGCGCGCTTAGAGCCACCAGGGATAGGAAGACGTGGAAAGCCATGATCGCCTACGTCCTGAAAGGACAGGGCACATAGAAAAAGAAGAAGTGGCATTGCAAAAAAAAAAAATGTTTAGAAGAAAATGAGTCTCTTTTTTTTTTTTTTTAAATCACCCGAAGGTTTTTAAAAAATGGCTGTATCTTGTTCACCCCTGCTCCCCGAGGGACTTTCAGTTTCTGGTCAACCTTATGTCACATTGAACACAATAGTATACAGCATGCAAAAGCGTTCAGTATACTTGATTTCATGTAACGAATAATTCTAACAGTCGAAGAATTATTTGGGCTCTACACACGCATATACCCACACGAGATAACACTGTTGTCCATGATTTTATGTTCATTTAAAAATTCATAAATTTTTACTAAAATTTTCTAAAAATAATATTTTCAAAATAATTTTATAAATTTATGAATAAGTTGTAATAGTTTAATTAAAATCTAACTATTATTTGATTTTTGCAAGAATTTCAAATTTAACGTGTTTTTCACCAAAAAAGTTTCATAATATTAGATTATCCATAGGAGAATCTGGTCAAAATTTGGTCACTCGCTGACGAATAAAAAGAAAAACAAAAAAACAAAAAACAAAAAAACAAAAAACAAAAACAAAAAACAAACAAAAAAACAAAAACAACAAAAAACCAGATATTTAACCAAAGATTTCGAACGTGTTAATATTAATTTTTTTAATAATAATAATAATAATAATAATAATAATAATAATAATAATAATATGAACTAGGAAAAGCAGAAGAGCCGAAAGAAAATATAACATTAGAAATGAAAATGAAGTCTTATCAAATAAAGAAAAAATAAAGCAAAAAATCCAACTGAAGGCTCAAAGAATAAGACGCTATGAGAAAAGAGCAAGATTTTACAGACAAAACAAGATTTTTCAAACTGATACAAAGAGATTTTACAGGGAAATAGGTAAAAAAAGAATTGAAGTGACAGTCCCCCCCAGAATGGAAGAAGTCACACAGTTCTGGGAAAAGATATGGGCTTGCTCTAAAGAACATAACAAAGAAGTAGATTGGATTGCACAAGAGATAGAACGAATCAAAAATAAACCAGAACAGACATGGGCTGGAATTACAGAAGAGGATGTTAAATTTGCACTAAAAAAGCACACAATTGGAAATTCCCAGGTATAGATAAAATTCCTAACTTTTGGCTATATTATTTAAATACAGCATATAAAAAACTAGCCAAAGAACTTCAAGAAATGGTTGACGATCCCACTAAAATTCCTGCATGGATGACCAAAGGAATTACATTTCTTCTACCCAAGAATGGTGACACAAACAACCCGAAAAACTACAGACCAATTACATGCCTTCCGACAACATATAAACTATTAACATCTATTTTAACAAAACAGACATATTTATTCTTAGAAAGAAATGACATGATACCGCTTGAACAAAAAGGGTGCAAACGTGGCTGTTATGGTTGTAAAGACCAATTGCTAATTAACAAAATGATTCTGGAAAACTGCTACAGTACAAAGAAAAATCTTAGTACTGCCTGGATAGATTATCGAAAGGCATTCGATAGTGTGCCACATTCCTGGATTTTAAAGACTTTAAATATATACAAGATATCGCCCGTCATCATCAATTTCATCAAACAGTGCAAGTCTATATGGAAAACAACCCTTTACCTTAATCATATAAATGGAACCTATAAGTCTGATGAAATAAACATCAAAAGAGGTATATTTCAAGGTGATTCTTTATCTCCCTTACTATTCTGCATATCATTAATAGCACTAACCAGTAAACTTAATAAGACAGAATGTGGTTATAAAATAGGCCAAAAGAAAATAAGCCATCTATTTTACATGGATGACTTAAAGTTATATGCTAAGAATGATAATGAGCTGGAAGGTCTTCTGCAAACTGTAAAATGCTTCAGCGAAGACATTGGAATGAAATTTAATTTTAATAAATGTGCTAAAGCTACAGTTTTACGTGGATCAATACAAGAAACATCCTCAATTAGCCTAGACCCTGCTGTAACAATAAAAGAATTGAAACTAGAAGAAGCTTATAAATACCTAGGTGTAAATGAGAGCGAAGACATTCACCATAAAAAATGAAAGAAATAGTGCGTAAAGAGTACTATAGAAGGCTACGAATGATATTAAAAACTGAATTAAATTCACAGAACAGAGTTATGGCCATTAATAGCCTTGCAATCCCAGTTGTCCAGTATAGCTTTAACATCTTAAACTGGACTCTAAACGACATCAGGCGAATGGATGCTAAAACAAGAAAGCTTCTTTCTAAGCATAAGATGCATCATCCAAAGGCTGATGTAGACCGTCTATACATACCCCGTAAAGAAGGTGGAAGGTGTCTTAATCAGCTAGAATTGTCATACAAGACAACAACTATTGGCTTACTAACATACATAGAAACAACAAAAGATTGGATGATACAATTAGTAAGGCAACATGAAGAAAGAAAGAAAAAATATTCAATAATAAAAGAAGGCAGTAAATACAAACAAGATTTACAGTTAGTAGATTCTGTAGAAAAGCAAAACAGAAGCCAAGAACCAACTATTGCGGCAAAAAATATGAAAATGAAAGCCAAAGATAAAGCTCTTGAACAGATGAAACAGCGCTGGCAAGACAAACCTCTGCATGGCCAATATCAAGAACGTGCCAATAAATCCAATGTTGATAAAGTTAATACTCATCGATGGTTACGTGCATCTGGATTAAAGTCTGAAACTGAAGGATTTTTTCTTGCAGCACAAGACCAAAGTCTTTTCACTAGAAACTTTCAGGCAAATATTATGCATAATAATATGGATCTAAAATGCAGGTTTTGTGATAAACACCAAGAAACAATAGACCACCTAATCTCAGGCTGTTCTGTGCTTGCTCCAAATGAATATAAAAATCGCCACGATTGAGTTGGGCAATATTTACATTGGGCAATGTGCAAACATTATGGAAAAGCTGTAAACAAACATTGGTATGAACATCACCCAGCACCAGTTACAGAAATAGAAAATGTCACCATTCTATGTGATTACACCATCTACACAGACAGAAAAATTGAAGCAAACAGGCCAGACATTATTGTTAAAAACCAGAAGGAGAAAACTTGTCTATTAATTGATATGGCTTGTCCAGCGGATTGTAACATAGCAACCAAGGAATTTGAAAAACTGTCAAAATATAAAGACCTGGAAATTGAAATAGAAAAAATGTGGAAATTGAAAACAAGAGTTGTGCCAGTGATAGTAGGTGCACTTGGAATGATAAAAAACGGAACAAAACAACACATTGAAAGAATCCCTGGAAACCCCAGCTTAAGAGATATACAAAAAATTGTCTTATTAAGTACAGCCCACACACTAAGGAAAACTTTATCTATGTAACGCTAGGGATGATAGGGAAGATAGAAAACATGAAATGGGGCCATAACAACACTCCACGACCTGCCTTAGGTCTCTCCGCGGATTTGGTTGGTAGTGAGACCAAAGCAGAAATCGAAATATGATGAAAAATGACATAATAATAATAATAATAATAATAATAATAATAATAATAATAATAATAATAATAATAATAATAATTTTCTTCTTTCTAAGCATAAGATGCATCATCCAAAGGCTGATGTAGACCGTCTATACATACCCCGTAAAGAAGGTGGAAGGGGTCTTATTCAGCTAGAATTGTCATACAAGACAACAACTATTGGCTTACTAACATACATAGCAACAACAAAGGATTGGATGATACAATTAGTAAGGCAACATGAAGAAAGAAAGAAAAAATATTCAATAATAAAAGAAGGCAGTAAATGAAAACAAGATTTACAGTTTGTAAGGAAAACTTTATGTAACGCTAGGGATGATAGAGAAGATAGAAAAAACATGAAATGGGGCCATAACAACACGCCACGACCTGCCTTAGGTCTCCCCGCAGACTTGGTTGGTAGTGAGACCAAAGCAGAAATCGAAATATGATGAAAAATGACATAATAATAATTAAAATAATAATAACATAATAAAACACTTTGACGGAAGCTTTTGTTTTTTATTAAGTTTGGAACTTTTTTGTTCATTATATGTTTTTTTTGTTTTTTGTTTTCAGTAAATTCGGGGAAAGTATCTAAGTAAAAGATTCAGGCCGAATAAAGAGAATGAGAAAGGAAATGAATGGAAGAAAGGATGAAAGCAGAATGAAAAAGAGGAGATGGAAAGAAAAGGGGAGAGAGAAGTAAAAGGAAATGCAAGGAAAGATAGAGAGAAAAATATTAAGAAAGAAACAGAAAGTGAAGCGGAGAAAATGAAAGAAACGGACAGAGAAAAAAAGAGAATAAGGGAATGGTCAGTCAGTTAAGTGCCATACGTGATACACGCTTTGGGCGATCAAAAGAGACATGACTAACTGGACAGAAGATTTTCCCGCAGTAAGTTGCCATTACTTTTTGCGGTGGACTGGTTGCCAACCAAGGATACAGAACCCAATCTGTCCTGCTATCCAACCCATAGCTGGAGGGAGAAGCGGCGGGTTAATACCTTTCCCAACGCTATTTGCATGTAGTGAATGCAAAGAATTCAAGTGGAATTCGAAATTCGAACTCGGCTCTCCGATTCACTAGTTCCGAGCTGATATTCACTGCACTACAGCACATATCCATAGAGAATGGTAAAAAGAAGAAAAAATGGAGGAGGAAGAGGAAAGAGAGAGCGAGAAGAAGAAGAAGAAGAAGAAGAAGAAGAAGAAGAAGAAGAAGAAGAAGAAGAAAGGAATTGGGATAGAAGAAAGAATGGCTTAACTTCATAAAATCTAGGTACCCCAGAAGAAGATTTAATATTAGAGTATTCATAGTAAATACAAATAACATATGGATAGGAATAAAAAAAATAAAATTCTATTCACCATTATAATTGCATTCTGTTAAAAAAAAAAAAAAGTAGTTATAATTGATAATGATAATTATTATTAATACAAATAATATGGGGAATTACCACACTTTATCGGTCAAAGAAATAATAGCATTCCCCCCTCTGCTCTGTAACTCTATAACACTGTCAGCTCTCTGCTTCCGAGCAGAGAGCACAAACCCAGTCGTGGTTCCGCCGAAGGGTAGAACCACGACTCGGTAAAAATAGACAGACATATTTTTGGCCCGGCTATATGGCCGGGAATTCCCACATTAAAATGACCATGTGTCACATCCGGCCTTGCGTGGGGAGGCTAGTAAATACAGCATTCCCCCCCCAAAAAAAAGGGTTTAGAAGAAAATGACTTTGTTTTCTCTTTTAGTGGATATCGACTCGGAACGACAAATCGCGGAGCCGAGTTCAAATTCCAGTTGAATTCCTAGCATTCACTTACGCACAAATACCCTTGGGAAAATTTTTTAATCCGTTTCTTCACTCCAGTTATGGGTTAAATAACGACAGATTGGGTTCTATAGTCTTGAGGAGCAACCAGTCTACCGCAGAAAGCAATGTCAACCTACTGCGGGATAATCTTCTGCCCAGTCAGTCATGTCTCTTTCGAGACATGATCACCTCCAACGTGTATCACGTATGGCACTTAACTGACTGGCAATATAATAGTTGGAAACATAAGTAAAGATTTTACACGATATTAAGTGGGGGATCGGTTTTCTATTGTTATGAAGTAATAAACTGATACCCTACTAATAAATATTTATTAATATAATAATATAATATAATCCTTTTCTTCATCCAACTATGTGTTAAATAGAAGGACCGATTGAGTTCTAGTGCCTTGGTTGGCAACCAGTTTACCGCAGAAAGTAATGGCAACCTACTGCGGGATAATCTTCTGCCTAGTCAGTCATGTATCTTTGGAGACATGATCGCCCAAAACGTGTATCACGTATAGCACTTAACTGACTGATCTTATGAATGTTGATTCCGAAAGAGAAAGGTGAAAGAGCGGACTCAGCAACAGGTTCCAAATATTCCTAAGTTGGATCAATTCCTGGAATCATCTGAATAAGATATACCCCCACAATGCCAGGAATTTAGTCTGACAGATGAATCCACCATGAGATAGTCTAATGGCACCGTGGGTTAAGATTTATGTGAATCTTCACGATGTGATTTAAATGGAGAAATTATTTAACGCCATGAAGTTGCTAATGAAATTAATTGGACGAAATGTTTCATGTTTTACACAAAAAATGAACCATACAAAAAATATGTCATTTATAGACACGGGGGTGGGAGCAAGTATACCTAATGATGGTGTCCTCCAAATGATGATGTCCTCCAAATTTTATTAGCCCAGCAGTCATATAACTAAAAATGAAATGTCATTTAAGGGTGGCCAATTTCCTAACGGATGAAAAGAACACTTTAACGAAGAGAAATGTGACCTTACAGAAGAAAAGAACATTGTTACGTTGGATAAAAAAGAGACAGTTGAAATTTGACATACAATAAGAAAACGTGGCTCGGAGATTCTGACACACATAAGATATCTTGAAGGTAATAGGGGAAACTGCGAGTAACATAGACAACGTGTACAGATAGCAGTACAGGACCAGTGGGGTATAGCCAGGAGTCAAAAGTTGCTTAGAACTAGACAGAATGAGAAGTCGTGTAGATGACCATAGGTGGCCACTACTTGATAAAACAAAATACATAAAGATACAGTGCAAATTAATACAAGGGAAATAACTGCATAGTAATAAGGCTTGTGTTACCTCCCTTGACCACCTCAACCTAAATATACATCGTCGAATGATTCTTTTGCGCTTGTAAATATACATTTAAAATATAAATTTTAAATATACGTTTAAAATAAACGTGCATTATAATAATTTAGAAATCTTTATTTTGAATAATTTGGCTCCAAGAAAGGAGATAAAAACACTAAGACACAAGAGTTTACTGTGATGAACTTTTCCTTTATATATATACAAATCTACCAACCAGCCGTGCATTGAATACTGCTGTCATATCTGGTCGGGCTCCCCTTTTATCTTGGGGTTCTCGACAAAATCTAAAAGAGAATCTGCAATGTAGTCGATCCTGACCTGGTGGTTTGACACCAGTCTCTCTCTCACCGACGAGATGTGGCTTCTTTGCCAATACTTTCACGGATTCTCCTTCGACGAGCTTAGCGCCTTAGTGTCCCTTCGGCGAATTTACTCGAGCTACTATACTAGCAACAAGATCCCCTCCTTTCACTGTGAAAACAATCAAGTGTAACCACAACTTCTACACCCCAGTTTCTTTTCTAGCATTTCCCACATGTGAAGCCTCCTTCTGTATTCTAGTTTCTCTGGTAGCTACAGTTTCCAAGAATTTAAATGCACCACCAACCGTCATCTCTTACCTCCTTGACTCCCATCTGTTTTCTCTCTTTACACTTTTCTCTCACACAGCACTTTTCACACCAATATAGCTGTCCTTCTCCTACCCATTCTCCGAAATCTTTATAATTTTGATGTCCATGTGGGTACGTTTGACTGCGCTCAAATTGCAGATTTAGAGGGCATTTACATTTTGTACATCCTTATTAGGATTATTGCAAATCGGATTGTATAAGGATAATGGGCTTATTGTCATACCTAATAGCAATGGTCCTCTGTCCTCTAAAATACAAAAGAAAGTAATGAGGACTTTAAATTACTAAATAGTTAATTTTCTGGATATTACTTTGAACCTCTCTAATAATACTTTTAAGCCATACCATAAAAATAGTGAGTTTCCAATATATACTAATGTTAATTCTAACCATTCCCACCAAGTGATAAAAAAATATTCATACTACTAGGATAAGTAAACTATCCTCCAATAGCAAAATGTTTAATAAGAAAATATCGCTCTCAAAAATGTGGGTTAAACAGGAATTATTCTATCTAACAACCCCCAATGAAACCGGTCTTAATAAGTTTAAAATTAGGAAAGGCAAAGTTTTATGGTTCAACTCCATTTTATCTAATTGTTTAACATTAATATTAGTCAATATTTTCTGAAATTGATTGATAAACATTTTAATTTTAACAACCCACTAAGTAAGATCTTTAATAGAAAAGCATTAAGAATTCTATATTCTTGTACTAGCAATATGCACAGCATCATTAATTCTCATAATAATAAAATACTAGATAATTTTATAATAATCACGAAATAAATACAATTCCCCCTATTATTGTAGAATTAAGTATAACTGTCTACTTGAAGGTATATGTATGTCTGAATAAATAATGTACAAAAATACTTTTTTTCCTATGGTAATATGATAAAGTAATAAAAGCATATTTTGAAATTTCTGTCGGACCTATGAAACGTCAGATTTTATAATCATAAATATTCCTTCTATAAGACCCATCTTAATTCTCAGGCAGCTTTGTCGAAATATTTTTGGAATTAAAAGACAGGGCTATCTCCACAGATCGAATGGAAGATCGTAAGGAAAGTCACAAACTCCCATTAGCTTTAGAAATAGATGAAAAAATAAAACCTATTAAATTTCGTGATAATAAACAGCTTTTAAACCAACGAAATGAAGTGATTTTTAAACGTCGTCACAGAAATAGATTTAAATTACCGGTTTTGTAGGATTAAATATTTTTTCCTTGCCAATAATTTTCTAACAAATTCATCTTTTATTTTCTTGTTGTGAATCTGATTCTTTTTTATTTTATTTATTTTTATTGCTTTTATTTATTTTTATTTTTATATTATATTATTATTCTTATTATTGTCGTTTATATACCTCTCTCTCTATATATTTATTTATATTTTATCCTTTATTTATATTTATATTTAAAACTTTTATTTATCTTTGTTTTGTGATGCTAACCACTTGTCTGTGTATTTAATTTTCCATATATTGTCTGATTTTCTCGGTTAGACAAAGCAGTTTGTAATTTTTACAACTGCCGAAACATTCTGAATTTGTAACAGTTTAATTCTGTGTTGAATTTTCCTCTCAATATATATATATATATATATATATATATATATATATATATACGGGTTGAATATATGGATCGGAATCTGAGAAAATGATAGAATGAATAAGGAACAAGACAGGAAAACAAACAAGCCCAACTGACAGATCCACTTCAAGCCAAACTCATGAGATAAACCCTTCATAAAAGAAATATGACAGAAGATGGAGAAATTGACTAACAATCTGCCGCGACATCAACCAACGGACGTATATATCCTTCATCAGTCGACCACTCACACCAACTTATAAGGGAGATTTCAAAGTCCTGGATTGCACGGGCAAACATCTCACGATCAAGTGCGTTAATCTCATAGATACCGTCTCAACTGATCGTGTGAAACCCGAATCCATTTAAAGAAAATACCCTACAACTGTATCATTTAACCGACAAACAGATACAACTGACTTACAGACAGATTAGACAGCATCTTCATCTGAAGTACGACCTAACGTGACAGCACCGACGGAGAAACAGACATTGTTCACTTCTTCTTCTATGTGGCCTGTCTCTTCAGGACTTCGCCGATCATGGTTCTCCACGTCTCTCTATCTTTGGTGGTTCTTAGTATGCTTTCTCCCGTTACACCTCGCAACTCCCGTTCCGTCATCCACATGATCAGGCCCTGCAAATATGTTATCCGCTGCCTTCCCCTGTGTCTTTTTCTTTCTATCTGGCCTGTCAGTATTAAGTTCTCCAAGCTCTCCTTCCTCATTGCATGTCCCAGGAATTTCAATTGTCACTTCCTGATGTTCAGTATTAATTTTCTTTTTGTTGCCATTTTTACCAATACCTCATCATTGCTCGCATGCTTGGTCCATGATATCTGCAGCATCCTTTTGTAGAACCACTTTACCGCTGCTTCAAGTTTTTTCCTTATCTTCGATGATATTGTCCGGCATTCACTGCCGTATTGAAGAACTGACATCACATAGCGATCTAGTACTTTTTTTTTTGTTTCTAGTGAAAGTTTCCTGTGTCATAATACTTTACTCAGCTTCTGGAACGCATCTTTCGCCATGCCAATTTGCCTTCAGATCTCTGTGTCACACTTTGTGTCACACTTTCCATCTCCTGTTAGAACACCTCCTAGGTATTTAAATTTTTGTACTTGCTTGATTCTAGTATCCCCTACCCGTATTTGGCATTTTGGGTTGCTCTTTTTGATGATGACCTAGAAAGTTTAAATCCTACATTTATTTTTTAATGATCTAGGAGGAGTGACTTATCGTAACCCCAGGCTACGCACCTCAAAGCTATGGTATGTTCATCACGTGAACATGGCGCAGCTGAACGTTGCGTTATCATATATCAAAATATACTCAGTGACCATTAATTCCACGAGTCGCCTCGAAAATAGTAAATAGTTATTGCTAATAGCAAAACGTATACGCACATTTCTTTTAATAGTAAAATGATCAACATCTGTATAAAAAGAAAAATAAAGAAAGATCATAATTCGAGCCTGAAAAAAGCTCTTAAAATTCCATGACATTTTTTACTCACAATGATTTTGTATTTCTTTCATTATCAAACGCAAGAAGCCAAACAGAATACACATGAAATGGTAAAAAAATAACACATCTCACCCTTTAGTACAGGCACAGATAAAACAAACAAGCCCAGTAGACAGACCAGCTCCAAGCGTAACTCATGAGGTGATAAGCTGGGGGAATACATTCAATCTACTGTACTCACTTAACCCAAGAGATTACATAACATTTTCATCTCACAATGTTTATGTCTGTCATTATAAAAACGGAAGAAACCATATAAAACGCGCATATTAAATGATGAGGATTCACATATCGTTCCTGCCACACAGGAACAGTTAAAACATTGAAGCCTAACAGACAGACCCGCTTCAAGCGTAACTTATAAGATGATAAGCCGGTATAATCTATCCGATCTACTGTAACCACATGGCCCCAAAGATTTAATCCCATCTTTCTGTCCCAATTTTTTTGTCTTACTCTCATTGTTAAATGGAAGAAGCCAAATAGAACACGCATATAAGTGGTGAGAATTTACGTATCGATTCTTGTAGTACGGGAACAGTTAAAACAATAAAAACTTACTGACAGACCCGCTTTAAGCGTAACTCATAAAATAATAAGCTGGGGGGTGGGGTACATTCGATCTACTGTACCAAACCTGCCCCAGACATTCCATAATATTTTCGCTCACAATGATTTTGTCATTTTCATTATTAAACGGAAGAAGCCAAATAGAACACTCATATAAAATGGTGAGAGTTCACATATCGATTATTGCAATCCAGGTACAGTGAAACCAACCTAGCCTAACTGACAGACCTGCTTTAAGCGTAACGCATAACGTGATAAGCTGGGATAGTCCATTCGATCTACTCTACCTACGTAGACTCAAAGATTCCATGACATTTTTCCTCACAATTTATTTCATTATCAAACGGAAGAAGCCAAATAGAACACGCCTATAAAACGGTTAGAATTCACACATCGAATCCTGTAATACA